>CM030371.1:34186438-34896583 GCA_003604175.2 Clonorchis sinensis
TGTTACGGGAGAATGAAGGTTTAAAAACCCGACAAAAGTGGTCGAATTTGTTCCCGAGCTGTTGAACTACGAAACGGTTTTGGTGGCAGTCGGTTGTAACTCGTCGTCTGTGCGTAGATCACTGTGATGGAGACACCCAGAGATTGGTAACTTCGTCCAGTTTTGAACCAAAGTGAGGTTTAGTGATTTTTGGCAGCGTAGGACTTTACCGGTTACATCACGTGAGCAGACGAAGTACTGTCAATTACTAGGACAGAAATAACTAAGTATATTGTTTCCAGCCTAAAAAACAATGACATTTTGGAGATCCTAAGCTGCTTAATTTTTTTGAAAACAAGTTAACTGATGATTGTTTTGTCTCCATACTGGTTATTCATTAACCTTTTCTAGGAGAATATTCGTTTACTCGCCATAAAAGTGGAAACTCATAAAACCCTGCTTTAATTGGTAGTTTCCAAGAGATTTTCCTCTAGGACAGACGAATGACCAAAAATGGAGTAGCAGTTTAGTCGTCTTTTACACAACCAGGTTTGGAGATCCCTACAGAAAGGACTTTTCGTCTTCACTTCCTCACTGGGCGTGCCAGTCGTCAATTCAAACGACTCAAGCTGATAACAGTGTTGCTAATCAGCGACTTTGACATGATTCGACTCAGCGTGCTTGATCACGCAGTGCGTATCAAGTTCCTGGAAGGTGCACGCGGCCAAATTCCGGTCCGGGAGGCTATTTGGTCAAACCAGTTGCTTATGGGAATCACAACTTAAACAGTTTGCTCGTTGTTGTACAAAAGCTCGAAACCCTCTTCCGTGAGTAAAATGCAACTAGGACTGTTACTGGCGTAGTAAAAAAGCTATTCGGATAGACAGTCTCCAACCGATGGGCGAAATGAACTGGGTTCGAATGAATTACTTGGTTGTCGGTCTGTAATCGCTGAGCTTGGCAGCTGGGTTTTAGATATTTCTCCTCAGTCGATTAGACATCGTTAATGACATTGTCAATGACGATTTCGGACAAGAGTTTGCAATCCAGCTGCTAAGCTCGACTAACAGGCTGACGAAAAAGGATCACCCCCTAGCTACTTAAACCCCGCAATATCGCCCCTCATGGATTACTTGCGACTGTGTCCCGGAATCAAAGCACTCGAGTGACAATTAGTCGCCTGGTCCTGCAGTTTGTTTGGCGCTTGGCAACTCGCCCAGTAGGATAAAATAGGATATTTTTAATGAGAAATCAAAACAGCACCGTTAATTTAAAATGTCAGTTGGAACAATGTTTAGCCTGGTAACCAAATCAAATCCTGCTCGTGGGAAATCCCTGACACCCCAGTTAAGTAAGGGCGGTGGACACAACTCAGAGCGCATGCAAATGGGTGTCTGGTGGCCTGCACCACACACGAAATGCGCCGTTTATGTGTGCCTAGGTACAGTCTCAAGGTGCATGAAAGCACGATGTTCACGGTGTCTAACACTTTTGGAGGTGACAAAGTGTCCAGTGTGGTATCCTGGTTAACCGGGACTTGCAATCAGACATTGCAGACATTACATCATTGCACAGGTTGTAGAAACCACCAGGTTCCCTGCACTCAGTCGTACTGAATTTGGAGCTCCCCCCTATCGCATTTCAGTTTGATGGTCCAGCACTATGTGTGAGATGGCCAGCTAAATGACCAGGCATAAAGATTCATTGATATACGTACGCCTCTGCCGGTGGCTGATGTGTATCACATTTCCACAGCCGTCGGTCGCATCACAGTGGAACTCTTTCGATAAACAAGTCAGATTTTGGCACGACGTTGGCAGGAACATCCGGAAGCGGCCAAAGAAAATACTGCAGAAGGCTCTCTCACTGTCAATTCAACTAGAAGAATTATATCAAAATGGTTGATCACCTCTCGATCGAGACAGTATGGAAACTCCTGTAACAGACTTCACATACCGCAGCTTTCATTGGAATGCACTGCAAGTAAGTAACAAGCACTTACCATGAGGTCGCTTGGAAAAAGGTAGGAGTGCAACGTTAACCGCTTATAGGGGTGAGATGGCTCAGTGGTTAGAGCGCGAATCTGCTGACCGGAAGGTCCGTGGTTCAAACCGGACCTCCGCCTATCGACTTCCTCTGTCTAGGTTTCCAGCGCTCGTGCATCCTTGGGGTGGCATAGCAACTAGGCACCGAAAGGGCGCTACAACTGAACGACTAACTAATCGCATACAGATTTACCTTTCAAAAGCATAGTGATTACTGGGCAACAGTTCGTGGTTCTATCGGACCCGGTTGTGTTGTTGTATGCCAGCCGATAAATTCCTAGTGAACACCCATATAAATGCGGGAGTTAGATAAACACTTGAGACTCTGTTAAGAACCCAGTTGACCTGGGCGTGGTGTTGAATCCTTACACTGTGTTCAACAGGGAGTCACTATCCGCGATGCCTTCGGACTTCAGTGTAGCGCAGTACACTCCTCGTAAGCCAATACGGCCCATTCGGTTTTATCCAAAGCGACGTTGTGGGTGGCGACCAAGATTTTCAAAGGACACCTCGAGAGCGACAAGGCTTACCAGTACCACACTGCCGGTCAGCCGCTCGTGGTTAAAACGGTCTGGGGTTCAAACTACTATTCGGGAGGTGGCGGTTCAAAACTCTGCGGAGCTTTTTGAGGCATGCACTGCTGAGGATTCCCAGTAAGGATGAAAATATCTTTACAGTGATTCTCGGCATTTCAGCACAGATTGGCGTCGCTTACAGGGCGAAATAGCAAGAGAGAATTTCAGTTCTACTCCCACAGTTAAATCCACCGGTTGAGTGGTTCTATGAAGTTATGTTGCTCTTGGCTCAGGATGCGAAAGACATGGGGTTTCGAAACCAGTCCGGGGGTTTGTAATCGCGCCAAAAGCGTACATTCCCGTACCGTGGGTTTGACCCCCTTGGACTTGCGGCTTGTTCTTCCAATGGACCACCGAATAAACCCGGTTCTCTCTTCTCGCAGTTGTCTTGTTCCTATCCTCTGGCAGGAAGTTATTTCCAAGATCCACTTTCCAAAGAGCTTGTTTTTCGCTTGTCAAAATTATGGTTTTCTTTCTTGAGTTGAGACTAGTGACTACTAGAACTCGTTTTTCCACAAGATACTTGTCATTCGGTTGAAGATTACTAAGCTCCGAGATGCAAACCGACTCCAGTGAGAAGGGTTCACACATTCACGTCCAAACTTTTCGGTGTTTGATGGCTGGGGTTCAAGCCCAGCTGTCTACTTAGGTGTGTGAGAAGACGTAACACTAATGTGGCGCTTTAGATCGAACTTTGAATCCGGGGTAGGATGGACTTATTCCTGTTGACGGTGGTGCTTCGCGCTGAAGTCACTCAGGTGAAGATCCCAAACTTCAGTAGGTCTGGAGTTCCCAAAGTGGCCTGTAGCCATTTCGTATCCTTCTTCCGGAGATAGCTGACCCATGGAAGGATGACCACATATGGTAATCAAAGCAAGCAAATCCGTGGAACTCACGGTAAAAGTAATAATTTTTATATTCGCTTGAAAAGAATAATACAAACCCACTACCCAGTGAAAGTCAAACTATGTGGGCATAAAAGTAACACAGAACACTGCGTCCCGGCACAAAACAAACCCACTAGAGACTAAATCGGATGTCTGATTAGGCAGCCCAAATTGTACCACGTTTTCTTGAAAAAAAGCGAGTCTAGGCGCCACTTCCATGTCTTGTGATCAGCCTTTCTATCGAAGAAGGCAAAACTTCGACCTGAACACTTTGACAGCTTTGGCATTTGGTCACTTGTAGCAGGTAGCTGGTTATCGATCAGCGGTGTAACGCATAGTACGGCTGTCTACAATTAGAGGAGCTCTGTGTTCGATCCCTGGTCGGTCCGTTTAGGGGGCGAGATGGTTCAAGTGGTTAGAGCGCGAATTTACTGACAGGAAGGTCCGTGGTTCGAACCCGACCTCTACATCTCGACTTACTCTGTCTAGGCTTGGGTAACCTGGCAGTATTCCAGCCCTCGTGTTTCCTCCGGGTGGCATGGCAGTTAGGCACCGGAAGGGTATACAGCTGAACGTTATCGATCAGCTCGATGGGAATCGATTCGAGGTCTGCGAACAGCTCAACAGAAAATGGACGTACACGATCTGACAAATTTTCGTAACACTGCTTCCTGGGTGTCTCTGACGTCCTACTTTGTGGTTTGCAAACAGCCGTGAGGAGGAGTCATATCATACGCTAGGCAGCTTCAGGTTTTAAATCTCTGTAAACGGAGGCCATATTGATTATTTTTAAGACAGCGCTATGCGAGGAGCCTTTTTTCGACCTGTCCTCTGAGCAATAACAATGCCCTTGTGACTCATTTGGCTTCGGACCTAGATTCAATCAAATTAAATTACTGGAACCTCTAGATACTCAACTTCGGTAAATTGTGACAACCCATTGTTCAATTCAAGCATTCGCAGTTTTCGGTTGGATTGTGTTATGTCTGCTGATTCTCTAATCTGCTGTATCTGATTGCCGACCCGTTGCAGTGCCTAATGCCGGAAAAAAAGACTCACAGAAGGGAACACAACAGCTATATTCCGAACAAGCGAGTGCGGAAGCGTGAGTACGTGCGGGTGCGAGAATACAACAGTCTCAAGCTAGTTATTGGTGGGACACTCCCTAACTTGGTCCAATGCTGACGCACGCGGTCTGGTCTTGGTACCAGGCTGCGACTCGCTGCATACTGCGGGGGCGTTGTCTGACCTTGAGCAACGCTGACTCGCGCTGTCTGGGTTTGATAGAAGGCTGTGAGGCGCTGTATATTGAGGGGACGTTGTCTGTCTGGACAACATCTACAGAGCTGAGGGTCTCAGTAGATCTCGGGCATTCAGTAGTTGCTTTCAGGAATCTGACCTTCCTGATAGATTGTCACTCAGTTTCATTTTCAATTCAAATTGAAATAATACATCTTTCAAAAAAGCTCGTGAGTAATCCACAAGTGGCACCACTGTACCATTTTTGTGTTTGTCGGTTGTGGTCGGTTGTCCCCGGGGGTGTTCACTGAAGTTTCCACATGAGTGAGGCGGATTTTTCATCCACCGTTTGCTGTTTACAACTTTCTGATTACTTCAGAAAAACATGACGCAGGAGCACCGTTAGATACATGCACACCTCATCACTCGACTTTTCACAGTGTCTACTATCTCTGCCAAGTGGAAAGTCCACACGTTGTCGTCACTAGTAACTTGAGTAGTCATATACAGTTGGCGCTAACACGTGACCGTTTGATTTGTTCTTCCTGGTGCTCAGACCAACAACCACGGCACGTTTCAGGCAACAACCGCAACATAACTAGGGAAGCAGCACATAAAGGATACTACTCACAAAGTTACTGAAAACTTTCTGAGAGATCGCGACCAGTTTCGCCCATTTTAGGGTTTATCACGTAGGCACAATTCCCTATTCTTCGGCAACCTTATGTTCTTCTTGAACCCAAAATGGACAGATTTCGACAAATGCCCTCATTTGCATATCAACTTGGTTTCCAGGGGGAAACTCACCTGAACCTCTCGTTTCTGATATTCTCCGACTGAATGTGTTGCACAAAGGTCACCTAATGTTTTAGTTGGTGCAATATTTGATATATTGCAGTATATTTTCATAATGGAAACTACTCACCAGGTTGCTGAGAACTTTTCGATATTCCACGACCGTTTCCGCTCTTCTTAAGGCCCGCTCAACGGTTAAGTGTAGCCCTTGAGTTTCATGATCATTCCTCCTGGGTGTACACTCGTCCGCTTCGGCCCGAAAAAAATCCGGGAATTTTGCTGGATGTCTGTTCCGCTAACAAATAGTATTGATTTATGCAATACAGTATAACCGCAGTTGCTGACAGCCATTTTAGACATCACTCTAGGTCTTTTCAAGATGTCTGTTGACAAGACCAACTCTCTGCCTCATAAATAGTTCCCTTTTAGGAAACTTCTCATCAGGGGGGACAATAATTGTCACTGAGAGTTCATAGCACAAATCAAGGTCATTGGTAAAGGCAGTACTCTAACATTTCGGGATCAGTCGCACAACACTTCACACGAATTGGCAAGTTGAAATTTGGTGCAGAAAACGCTGAGCAACCCGTATGAACATAAGTTTGACGGGGGACTGAGTCTATCTGATTAGCCCCAATAGGGGCTAAACCGATCGTGGGCTGTCGAACAATTTTCAGCAACCTTATGAGTAGTGTGTTACGTCTATACATGTATTGCGATATCTCGAATATCGTACGAACTGAATCATGATGCGGCCTGGTGCAGCATATTCAGTTGCTTAGACACATCATAAACGAGAGATTCAGCTGGGTTCCAGGTGAGTCTCTCGCAATACCAAATTTGTTTGCAGATGAGTGTATTTCGCTAATTTCCATAATTAGACCAGTTTAGAAAGCACATCAGAATGGGTCATTTTCGTGGCGGAGATTTAACCTATTGAGAAGTGTGTTGGAGTGATTCACCGACTGAGTGGTGGTGGCGGCTTTTGCAGACTCCAACAGTTATCGGCGGCCCAGGTCTACACGTCGAGATCGATGAAACGCTAATATTTCGCCGTAAAAACCCCGCAGGGCGAGTCCTTCCCCAGCAGTGGATTTCCGGAGGGATCTGCCGGGAAACTAAAGAGGTGTTCATATATGCAGTGCCAGATCGAACTGCAGCCACTTTGATAGACACAATCCAGGCCTGCATCCCTTCCGGCTCCATCATCACCTCCGATATGTGGGCACCATACCAAGGAATTGAAACGATGATTGACATGAATTATACTCATGAGAAGGTTAATCATACGGAAATCCTTGTGGATCCAACGACTGAGCTCACACACAAACCATCGAATCTCTTTGGCACGTCTACAAGATGCAGAATAAACGCCAATGCGGCACACACCGATCTTTAGTGGACAGCTACTTGTGTGAGTTCGTTTGGAGGCAAATGTACCGACGGACCTTTTCATGAAAATTATTAATGACATATCCCAATTTCACCCTCTTCAATCACAACTAAAAGTACACATTTCATATCCTCTTTTTTCTAATCTTTTTTGTGATGGCGGGATTTAATTTTTTGGCGGGGCTTATCTGGAAAAGATCCATTGTGGGTTAGGGAATTCAGTGAATAGCTGAGAGTTTGGATTTAAAAGAATTCTGTCATTTCTAAGGAAAGGCTAACGTGTTAGCATGTCGTCGCGGAAGTCATATTGTCCTGTTGAAAAATCGATAACAACTGTGGGGGACGGCGTGCCGCAGTGCGATTGTTTGTCTGCCACCTGCCTGTATGAACATCGGGTTTAGTGATGTATCGACGGGAAGTCGGATTTTTGTTGTCACCTAGTGGCTGACATTTGCCGCAGCGGAAGGACGCACCGTAGGTCAAATCTGCGTTTTGTTTCCGTGTGAATACAACGAGATTTTCTCACTTCTTTTGTTTCAAAGTGTCTGTTATTTTTTGTCTTGCATTCCGGCGGTAACGCTGAGTATCACTCGTTCACGATTTGTCACGCAAATGCCGGTTAAGCAAACATAGCTATTTGTATATCAAAAGGTTTTGTTGTTTAAGTGGCACTTTCCAGTGTTTTCGAAAATCCCGCTGTCACTAGTACCAATCAGCTGATTCTGGTGCACGAAATCCCAGTAAGACCTCATATCAGCTGATTCTGGTCACGTTGTTTCTGGTGCACGAAATCCCAGTAAGACCTCGACCCCCAGTTGTTATGAGATGGAAGTTCTAGGTTCACGGACAGGACTCCACATCCAATTTGACAACCTCCAGGTAACGAACAGTCTGAAAGCTCTTCAGCTCAATCATCCTCCAAATATACGGTCGTTTCCCGAACAGAAGCTAATTGTCTTCTGCACAGTGGTCCCGCCCAATAGGGGCTATTCTTCCCTCTGAAAGGGAAGTCTCTGTGGGACCAAACAGCATTTCGGCCAAACGCATAATTCCACAAGGAATCTGCTAAGTTTAATTGCATTTGACATTTCCTCGACCTGGTTTGATCCCGTTGGAGGTATAATTGTCGTGTATTGGACACAGAGGTGATTTCGGAATCCTATTACTTGGAGCACGTACCGGGTGATTCTTTCCATGGTCTTAAAATCCGTCAGCCCCAACCTGTCTGGTGGGAACACCGGATCAGCAATGCTGAAGTACGTCAAATGGTATTCGGGAGAAATAACTAGCTCTCGATAGATGAACTGATCAAACTGCATAGGTTGCCCTGGCTTGGCCACGTGCTCCGTATGCCAGTCGACCGAATTCCTCGAAAGGTTCTTTTCGTACAACCACGTGAAGGGTGGAAACGAGCCAGGGGAGGTCGAACATTGACTTGGTAGCGAAGTATAGAAGCCATTACCAGCAAACTCAGCTGCGCTGGTCACTGCCGTCTTCCTGGAAGGGACCCTGAGACGGCCTCATCAATGGTTATAGACATTGTCAGACATGGCCCAGTCGCGCCCTCAATGGCGCTCGTGCATCCAAGCTATTGCCTTCAATGCATAGAACCCTTCCCAATCCCCACTTAACAGCCCATTGACAGTGGTGTATTTACGCACCAATTTATCAGCTGCCGCCTCCAATGCGCAGCTACCTACCTCACCTCCTCAAATCATCGGCGAACGAAACTGTGGCAGCTACAACTACTGTAAGGCATGTACGCGGTTCTTACAGCTTGATGATGATGATGATGATGATGATGATGATGATGATGATGATGATGATGATGCAGTCGTATTAGTTGAAACTTACCAGTTAGTTTCTTCAGATTTTTCTCCGCTTGAGTTACATACGATGAGACATACGATGAGCTTTGTAAATGTTGCAGTCCAACGTAACCCAACAACAAAAGGATTCTCTGTGGTTTCGAGCTTGCCGAAAAATGTCCGGGCGGGCAAGACAGATCACGGTTTCGAATTTTTGATGCCTTTATTATGTCTATAGACAGGTCTTAGTTGATAACCGTGTTTGAAAATAAACATCACTAGTTTTACTGAAGGACGTTCAAGCAGCATTTTTCCTCAATACATCTTCATAGAACGGACCGTACTTGGACGGAACCATGAAGCTTGAAGTAGTGTCTGGCAGCGGTTTACCGGAAGCCACCAACTGACAGGCATGTGATTGCCCATGTATATTCTGGAAGCAACATGTGAAAAGAACTGCGACCACGTTGATGACGTAAACCTCACCTTGCGAATCGTAAACAGCCTTGCACTCACCCGTGACATCTTTTGGGTCAGTCTAAACTTCTTCTGGAAAAGAGGTCACAACTATTTTTCAAAAAGTTGACTACAGGTGACACAGAAGATGAGCTGGCATTTCGTAAAATGCGGAACCGCTGTAAATCGGAAATACGCCAATGGAACATACGAAAACAAGCCACCATTCTAGACCTCGCCCGGAAGAACAGAAATGTGCTGTTCAAATACATGCGGCATCGCCGAAGAAACAAGCCATCCGCGTTCTCCCTGAGGGACAGGAACGGGGAACCCACGAGTGACCCAATAGTGGTATCTGAGTTCTACAGAGATCACTATGCAGGTCTGTATTCAGTCCCAGCGTCCTCGTCACATCCAACGTTGTCAAGGCGTACCTACGAACGGCCTCTAACCGACTTGGTATTCACGGTGGAGGACATTCGTCAACTCCTGCACAAGATCAACCCATTCTGCGCGTTGGGGCCCGACGAAGTCCACCCAAGGATCCTGAAGGAAACGTCGTACACACTGGCAACTCATTTCCATCTGCTGTTTCGTCAGTCGCTTGACGAAGGCCACCTTCCCTCTGTTTGGAAGGAAGCGATTGTCACGCCAATCTACAAAACTGGTGACCGACTATCGCCTGGCAGCTACAGGCCTATAAGCCTCACTAGCGTGCCATGCAAGGTGATGGAACGCATTCTGAAGCGAGCCATTCTAGATCACCTTACTTCCAACAACTTGATTTCTCAAGCTCAACACGGATTTCTCCCAAACCGTTCCTGCGTGACGAACATGCTCGTATTTATGGACAGCTTAACCCAAGCCAAGGACGAGGGACTCATATCGGATGCCATATTTTTCGACTTTTCAAAAGCATTTGATCGAGTCCCACACGTCCCTCTGCTCCACAAACTCGAGTCTTACGGGATTCAAGGGAAAATCCTACACTGGATCAAGGCATTCCTATCAGACAGATCATTCCGAGTGAAAGTAGGCTCGACCTACTCTTCTGCGGCGCCGGTCTCCATTGGAGTTCCTCAGGGCTCCGTTTTGGGACCTTTGCTGTTTCTGATATACGTCAATGACCTTCCAGATGTTCTTTCAAGTCCATGTCTACTTTTTGCGGACGACTTGAAATCGTGGAGTTCCAATGCCAGTGCCCTCCAAATTGATGTAGACGCCGCAAAGCAGTGGTCGTTGGACTGGCACCTTCCTCTGAATGACGAAAAGTGCGTCCATATGTCATTTGGAGGAGACTCAGCGAACTCCTTTGTCATGCATGGTGAGAAAGGACCAGAAGGCATCACGAGGATAGATGCAAAAAAGTATTTGGGTATCTGGCTCTCTCCAAACCTGTCCTTCTCACTGCACCTTGAGAAATCGGCTCAGAAGGCATTCGCTGTTCTACGGATGATTCGGCGTACCTTTTCTCGTATTACTCGCACGGACTTCCAAATACTCTATGGGGCCTATGTCAGACCGCTCCTTGAATATGCCAACCCGGTTGTCTACTCAGGACGCACGAAAGACGTAATCCTCATTGAGCGTGTCCAGCGAGCTGCTACAAAAATGATTGCCGGCCTCAGGTTTCAGACCAAAGCTGCCCTTCTTGAAATTATATAAGCGCAAGCACGAAGGTGGGGACTATCTGCCCAATAGCGCATTGATGGTAACTCCTCGGTAATTCAAGGGTCGCTAAAAGGGCGTTGTAGAGGCATAGTGATGTAAATCGATAAAACAGAATACTCCCAAGTTGGAAACCACCAAATGGAAACCGTTTTGATGCAGAACCCATAACTTCCTCGCGAGAAACACAGATAAATTTTAGTCTTCCAGTTCTAGCTCTCTTTATGTACATAGCCACATGCATTCCCAAGGAAGCGCGAGGGCTGAGATGCGACCAGGTTTCCCAAATCCAAAGGGAAGCAGTCAAAATGCGGAGGTCGGGTTCGAACTATAAACGCACCATTTAGTGCACAATCACGCCCTCTCTTGAGACTTCCACATGCATTGACCGGTGCGCCCAAGTTGATATAGTTCACAGAGCTATACGAAGAAGTCATGGTTATTTACCCTCGTAGAATTTCCAACACAAATATATGCGTCAAACAGAAAAATACGACGGATTTCTCCAACACACGACATTCGCGACTTTAAATGTAATTTTGTTCCGCGTTCATCACATTCAATATATATATATATTTATACATGTAAGTTTTACTAAATTGAAAAGACGCCTTTGAACGATGAAGGTGATCTCTATATGGAGGTATTCGTAAGAGTTACGAAGGAGAGTCACGTTATCATCAACGTTTGAGGCATGCACATTAGTACTTGCTGGTGCGGTCGACAGCGGTTGTTGTCACTACGATTGACAGGCCTCCCAGCAAAGACCAGCGTTGCCGTAGCCGTGGTTAGCATTTGTTCTTGGGAGATACCAGACTCGCGCAAAAGCCAGTTGTTTTACCGTTTCGTAAATTGTAAGGTTTTGAGACTGTTCGAGAAATTGCAACGAAATGAGAACCCTAAGCTTTGTCAGAATGTCAGTAAAGCACTGAAACCAAAAAAAAGCCTTTTTGACAGTTTGAAAAAAAAACGCATTATTGGCCATTATTAGGTTCGATTTTCCAACTTTTTGATAGATGATTTGTGGTTTCACACTGCGAATCACGTGATTCTCGCACGAATTCGCAAACAAGACTCAGCGTTCGAACACGAAAGTCTCCCATAAAATGCTACCACGTCAGATTTTCCGTATTGATGCGGTCAAAACAAAATTCGCAACAAAAACTGACAATTATGCTGAATCGGACGGTGGGGGGGGGGCGAGAGTGAAATAATTCTTCGCTAGGTAGCCTGGATGCATGACATGCGCTGTCAAAATTGTGTGCGAAATGATCCGTCAATTATGAAATTATTTTCTAGAAAGAGCGATTTATCATTGGAAATGATAAACTAATAAAAACGCGAGTAGTGAGAAACTGGGCTTCGTACCGTTTGGGGTGCTGTTGACGGAGGGTTACACAAGTGAGAATCTGGAGGAGGCAGTAAAAACATTAGGCTCAGTATCACGTTGTTTCTGAATGCGTGGGTGGGGGTATGCGTCAAGATTGAGACGCACGTGTGATTTGTCCGATCGGATAGTATCAGGAAGGTCAGATTCCTGGAAGTAACCACTGAATGCCCGAAATCTACTGAGACTCTCAACTCCGCTAGATGCTGACCGGACAGACAACGCCCCTTCAATGTAAAGCGCGTGAAAGCCTAGTATAAAACCAAGACAGCGCGAGTCAGCGTTGATCAAGGTCAGACAACGCCCCCGCAATATGCAGCGCGTGACGGCCTTGTATCGAAGCCAGATAGCGCGAGACAGTGTTGGAACAAGGTCAGATAGTGTCCCTCCAATGAAACAGATTGGGGCCGTTGTATTTTCACACTCGCACGTATTCTGTGGGTCTTTTTCCGGCACTAGGCAATATCTGGGACATATCACGTTCAACTGAACGTTGGTGCTAGGGTGGCGATTATATGGATGTTTTTAACTGAGATTTCTCCCTTTGGGTGAAGCCAGCCTATGCTCACAAGTCGAGAAGCACTGTGAAACTGTTTCATCCTCATTGGAAATCATCAGTAGCTCACATCTCACGAAACCATAGGGAGCTTCGAACCCAGTCAGCACGTGACCGCATGATGTGGTTTCTGTGACTGGAGGTTGAGCGACATCATTTCCTGTCTAACTGCGAGTTAATCACGGGGATAAAATGAGTCATTCGGCTGCGGAACCCTTTCGGTGTTTGATGGTCATGCCACTCTAAAGAAGCACAATCGATAGTGCCATCTTGCCCGAGCCTAGACATAGGTAGTCTAGATGTCAAAGTTGGGATCGAAACCGCAGACATTCTGATCAATAAGTTGGCGCCTCAACCAGTGAGCCACCTAGTAGGTTGCTGATCAGCCGCCGTTCGTGGTTGAACTACTAGCCGGGAGGTCACGGGTTCGGAACGCCTGTGACTCTCCCAAGATGCGCACTGCTGGTGATTGCCAGGTTTTCGATGCTTATCGGCTTTTCATCGCAGATTAACTTCACTTGTAGGCTCAAATCTCAAATCAAACTAAAAGCCTGCCTTATTCGAATCGATCGTCACCTTTGAGTATGACATCTGCTGGAAAGAAGCCTTGTAAACCGGATTGGATCCTTGGCACATGTTGCATGAGGACAGGCCTGAAGGTGACTGTACCTCACCCATTTATCGCCGGATGCTGTTCCGATAGGGACGCCGAAGTGGCTTGTTCTTCATCAGGCTTACGCGTCTGACCTTTACAAATAATGAACCTAATAACTTATTCAGAAAGTCATTTAGGAAGATCACCGAGAACGGTTTCTTTTATCGCGTTGCACTACAGTGTACTAAGCGAGAGCTAATCATCACATTGTTGATCAGCCGCTCGCGACAAAGCGGTTACGTATTCAACCAGTCAGCAGAAGGTTTCGAGGTATATGGTACTCACTCTCACTCTTGAAGAGATTTCGGGAATTGCACCAGCGTCGTTGAACGAGACTAGATGCGTTAGGGGGGTCCAAGCAATCATATTTGTTGATATAGCTTTGGGTGTGGTACTTTAGCCAGCTGGAGAAAAGTGAACTATTCGTCAACATCATCAGAGACAGCAGTATCAGTATTCACATTTATGCTTCACTGCCACACAACCGCAACGTTTATCGATTTATAATTGAAAAACTTAAACACGAAAGAAGAGAAAAGACTGAGTGATGGAGGGGACCTGATGTTGGCCTTCACCACCACAGATAATTTGGGATGAAACTAAGAACGGCCGTTTTCTGCAATCTTTCCAGCGGGCGGAGTCATGGGGACCTTAACAACACCTAAGTTTTTCATAATCTCTTTCATACTCGTCTACCAAGTCAGATGTTGTCCGCCTTGCAGTTTGCGCCACTCTGATGAAGGCACAGAGAACAACACTCGTCCCAGATGACGGTGTTTTGGGGTGCCTAACGAATGGCCGAGCAAAAAGAATTATTACATGGCGCTGAGTGTACATTCTTTCCATTGAATCTCACACCAGACCCAGTATGACGGACACTTTGTGCCTGATGTGCGAGTCTGGATTGTGTTAGCGCTTACCGTACCTTGAAGAGCATTCAGCATTGTTTGTCCTTTCCTCGGTTGGTTGGTCTTTGCACGCGTGCTTCCATACAAAAATTCTTATATACTTTGGGATTCATCTTGTCTGACTGGAACTGTTGGTGGCATGACTTTGAATGAGACGCTTTCCTCGTTTTATCTAATATTCTCCTCTAACTCTCCGGTAACCCTTCCACATTCATCGCTTTCATTCACTTTTTATGTCGGTGACCAAGCTCATCAAAGATAAACGATGGTGGAACGTTTCCGTTTCGACCAGCAACACCGTGCAGTCACCGGATACAAAGATATTGCAGGTAAAAAGTCCCCACTCCGAAATTTTACCCCCCCCCCACCAACATGGTGGTGTGTGGTTAAACAAGTTTATGCATATTGATTTCAAATTTTGGAAGAGCTCATCAACAACACATCTTAGCTTGTCTCTTCAAACAGCCCTATAACCAATTGTCTCCTGATTTGGTTTGCTTACAGCTCCTTTAAAGCACTGATCTACTGACAATGTATCGACGTAACGGTGAATTAATTGACTGTTGATCTGTTCGCCGAACTTGGTAATTAGATTGCAAATGGGGAGACAACACCATTCGTAATGTCTTCTCGTTTTCTGACAAAATGCTTGTAACCGGTCGTGGGCTGTCGAATAGATTTCAGCAACCTTATGAGTACTGTATTACGTATATAAATGTATCGCGATATCTCGAATATCGTAGCAACTGGAACATGAGGCGGCCTGGTGCAACACATTCAGTTGCCCGGAAAATCACAGACGAGGGATTCAGGCGGGTTGCAGGTGAGTCTCTCGCAAAACCAAATTGATTTGCAAATGAGTGTATTTGTCGAAACGCTTGTAAGTTAATTGCCAAGTTTGGTGGACTGAACAACAACCAGTAGTTTATTGCACCCTCAAGGTCATTTAGAACACCAGTTTATCCATTTTATTCCACCTAGCAAATGCTACGTTCTGACTGAGTTTGCAAACTTGACGCTGATCACATGTTTTGGTTTCGTTTGGTTTGGTTTCATCTCACAATATCCTTATTGGAGGATGAAGCAGGATTCATCTGTGATGTCTCCACCGGAATTGTGCCTTTACGTTCCCCCGTATAGCAGTCCTCGTGATATTACGACACGAGAAAAAACAGTGTACAGAGTCTGCGTGTTGATGCGGTTTAGCGGTATGTTTGAACTTTGACGACGACTGGCTGGAGGCAGTTTGAAGCGTCACAGTTGCGTCCTGTACTCCTCTGTGAATTTAAGCTGTCATGGGGACCGGAGGAAGATCAGGTATCAATGCAACCTTCTCACAGTTTTGGGGAAATACAAACCGAACATCAGAAGGGTTTGCTACTGGTATTTGTCAGCCGGATCTTCCAAACGAGCGTAGTCAGCAAGGAAGGTGAAACCTACCAGTATGGGACATGATGAACCAAGCTATATCTGAGTACCCTTTCTCCATTGGGTTTTTAGAATATACCTCCAGGTACCCCTGAGATATTCTCAAAGGGCTTAGAGGTGTGAGAATTGAAATTATCAATTATTTTCAGTAAAAAGTCAGGTGTGTTCGTTTTTTTGGAGACTTTTGAGCATTTGAATTCAAGACCGGGTCTTGTTTTCATTATACTGAACGGTATCAGGGAAAACTGACGGATTTCGGAGACACTCATTGGCAAACTCATCTGCCTTTTCATCTAGACTCGTTAAAACTGTTACTCCGGCTAGTTCAGTTCGAAAAGCGCACACCAACAGGAAACACTTCCAGAGAAATTGATTGCTGTCACTCCTGACAGAAGATCCCACTATCGGACTCGAAATCTGATACGTCGATACGTCTATCCTCTTGGCTGCCCTGACTTCCTCTAGATTGCTGTTCCGAATTTTTCAGTATTCCTAGCACAACAACGGAAGAAGCGTGCTTGGGTACTCATATTAGAGTTTCCATAAGTCTTCCCAAACGCCACAAAGAGCATCTCCAACTTTCCGAATCTGCTTCCCTCATATGATTGAATGGTCCACAGCTTTTTTGAACTGTCTGATATTGACAAACAATTTTCGCCCGAATGGCTTCTTACAAACAGAAAATCTCAGTTGGGACGCACCTGAGTCTCACGACAACCAGCAAATCTGACCTCACTCAATGACCACGCAAATCGATTTTGACTGCGCTCTCATGTGACCGCAAGCAAGGGGGTTTAGCCAATGGAATATCGGTTTTGAGCGACTCTACAAATATAGTCACGTGACACAGTTTGAGTACATTTCACGTAAGAATCAGCCAGTCGCAAACGTGACCTCAAACCAGAACTCAAACATACATGCCACTTATCGTGTGAAATACTGAGCACTTTTCAGCTGCCGAAAAGCATTGCACCAGATGTTTAACAGGAGAAAAAAATATTGGTTAATGAAACACAGTTGCATCAAACATGCGGAACAAATTTCACGTTAATATTTGACAAGTAATGGGCATGCCTTCGAGTAAGCATTCCTCAACGGATAGCGGTCGTCTTGGTCACGCAAACTGACTTCATACACCTCGTTTCATTATTGTTTGAGTGTTTTCATTTTGCTAGCGAAATGCCAAGTAGCTACCTGCTAACTTGAAGTAAGAGAAATTAACCAACTGATTAAGTGCCTAAGAACTTTTACTGAAAGTACATCTGAAAGTACATCATGAACGGTTCACCTTGATCACTGGTTGCACATTTCTGTCTTCCGCTTGCGATTTTCGTTTTTTCCCCAAATGACTCAACTTGGCAGCCCAAAGTATGATGAACACAAATGTACTCACAGGTATCCGTTCCACCGGGGATCGCCCTGCTTCGAGCAGAATTCATTCACTCTGACTACCTAGTTTGTTTACGCGTCAGTGACATGTAAACAAGACAAGCATTCTTGGAAGGTTGTTTTGTCATTCATCAAACAAACTGTCCATCATTGGACAACCTACGCTCTCGGCATACTTGTTGTTCACTCACGAGGTGGCCACAAATTCTTCGACAGTTCATGACCGATTTAACCTTTTTTGGAGCTCATCAGGTAAGCGCATTCCCCAAGTTTCCATCAGTCTTATGGTCGACTAGAAGACGAACGTTATGAACGAGAGATTCGGCTGGATTTTGTTGAATACCCCATATGTAAATGAGAGTAATTGGCGCGGATTAATCCACAAACTGAATTTCAGGCTCCCTGTTACGGCATTTCCGGATGGTAAGACAGTCAATTGCGGAAATAAAATCATCCCATTTGATGTACAATGTTTATTCAGTTCATGTGTCGTTTTTACACCTAGTTACCCTGAGGCTAATTTAATCTCCCCAGAGTCGGGATCATTCATCTACAAATAGTAAATATCTGGTCCACAAAATCGTTGCCTCCCAGCAACAGTTGTTTTATAAATGTTCCCTGTGTGCCATGGCTATCGTCCTCACAGTCATCGGATATACTATAACCGCACTATAGAAAAAGATCATAGTTGAAATGAACAGCCTATTCAATTTCACACTAGTCAGTGTGCACAAATCGTCGTGGACTTGCGGCAGACACGAATCCATCTGACAGTCAGCGCGCCTGTCATTGGACACGAATGCCGTATGACTCACTATCGGTCTACGGTACCCTGCTCAGCGATTTTCCGGCCTCCATTTTGAACAGTTCGGCAAATGAACCGCACTCTAAATTCAACGGTGTCTCGGGAACGCGGTCGATTTGTGTCACATCTGGAAGAAGTCCAAAATACAGGGTCACGGAGAACGTGATAGTTAAAAGAGAACAAAATTACGAATGTTAGTGTAACGGTGGATACTACTGATGAAGTACGGGAGTAGTCTAATTTCTCGTAAATCCTCTCCGCGTCTCTCGAAAAGTGAGATCTATTACGGAATTTGTGGAGTCGCTTTGTAGCATTTGCTTGCATTTGAGTAACAGTCAACGAATATCCAGGAAAGTTCAGGAAAACGCGTTCAAGGAGAAGATGGATACTCAGTTTTGTAAACGAGATGCATATGAGAGTTTTGCTCCTCTGCCCAATAGTCTGTAACTGTTAGGTTGGTGTTTCTCTAATAAGCACCTCCGCAGCGAAGGCCTTCTTCCTTTTTACTAGTAGACTGAGTTTGCGGATATTCTCGACTTCTCGGTTTTTCTAGTGTTGCCATTAACGTAGTCATCATATGGCTGAGTAGATCCCTTGCCGGGTTTACCTGCTAGCAACTTCCGGCCCAGTTGAGGGTGACTCTCCGATCAACAAGGTAATTTGTCTTTTTGCGCGGGAAGTTGTTTTCCCGCCATGCGGATACCTTCAGAAACAAAACTTGATGAAGCAGGATGATAACCTGTAAGTCAGACGCTGAGCAGCACTTGGGGATACCTTTGATCATGAAGGAGAGATAAAAATGATCCTAAATGATCCTGGTGCTATTTGTGATCTCTCGGTTAGTTACGATACCAAGCGATCCAACGGCTACCCCCTCAAAATCGATCTCGACCAGACTGAATAGTCGAAATACACTATAGCATACAAAATGCCCCCAAGCATGTTACGTCCTTTACTGTGGATTTTCAATGTGTTCTCAGAAGAGCTATGCAAATTTTACTGAAAAGTACTGACACAACTACGGGCTGTGTCAATGGAGGCAGACAGACAACAAACTTTTCTGTTTGTAACAAACGGCCACCGACTGTGTTGGGTTTGTAGATTGACGTGTGAGGTTGTAATATACAGTGCTCAGAAATCGCGCTCTTCTTAAAATTGTGCTCTTTTGGTGGGATGAAAGACGCTACCACACTGGGAAAACAATTTTTCACATAGCATTTGCAGATATAGGTGGAGGAAGAGGGCACCATGGCAACTAAGACGAAGCAGAAAAGTACACCTGGTGTCTTTGAAAAACAACTGATGATGACTGCTTTGGATGTGGTTAAGACCAAATTCGAAACGGCTTCGTTACTTACACCTCCTGACCTCCGGGTTCGTCCTGGTACCAGGTACTGGTGAGGATGGTCTACTGGATCCATCGTCGCCAAATTTATTGCCTGCCTCGATCAAACTGAGCACTTCCGAGATGGAGAATTGGTTCGTTTTAGTCATAACAGGCTGTTTGTCATCTCGTCACAAGGTTGATTCAAGTGCAATCGACTTAGCATACGATCCTGGCAGCTATCCGGGGCATCTACTGATGTGTGTCGCTCTTGTCCTTTGTTCCCCAAATGTGATGGGATATCATTACTCTCTTACAATACCATCAAGTTCGGGTGGCTTCGAGACACAAATGGGGGCGGCGTTGAACAGCAGCCATACCCAGCGACCAAATAATCTCGGTGGAATCAAGCGATTGTGCATCTCATCATCATCATCATCATCATCATCATCATCATCATCATCATCATCATCATCATCATCATCATCATCATCATCATCATCATCATCATCATCATCATCATCATCATCATCATCATCGACAACATGACATCAGTATTCAACACCGATGCTTCACTGCCGTACGCAGTTCATGGTTGTACGTGGGCTGGGATACTGTCATGGCGCCCACACCTAGACAGGAGGACGATTAGGGTCTCAACCAAAGCCTTTGGCTCAAAAGCCTAACGGCAAGGCAGCGGTGTTTGGCGGAAATGCAAATGCATCACCATTTCTACGGAACAAGTTGCCACATGTTCCAACCCCCAACCTGGAGGACCAGGAGACTGTGTTTGTCAGACCTCTAACCATTGACCAACCTGGGTATGAGAGACTCTGTGAGTGTCGCGGGGACAACCTTCCCTCCCCAATATAGCTCAATGGGTCTCTGAGGTGCGCAAACCGTCACACCAGGTGAGTCCAGTCTCTTCGTGACAGGTTTGTGCATGTAACATCCTCCTAACAGTCACTAACTTATCGTACACTTAGCCACTGTTTGCTCCCCTCGGCTAGACGCATCGTAATGTTTCTCCTAGACTAAGCCTACTGCAGTCTTTTCACAAATACCTATGTTAGGAAGCGCTTTGCCTTTCGGAATTCAAATAATCCCGAAGAAATCTCCGGAGAGATTCCGGAAGCTGTGTATGAGATGTTCATTCTGAAGAACATCTGGAAAACTCTTGACATTACCCGGTGATCTTGAACAAGCTTTCATAGATGTCAATCCTTGGTTTAAACACAAGCGCCTCGAATGTGCATGCTCCTCCGTCTATTTGGAAGGCTGATTAAGTCCACATCCGTTGTATAGAACAAAACTAAACTAGCGAACTACACTCATTTGCAAACAAATTTGATCTTGCGACAGGCTCACCTGGAACCCGGCTGAATCTTCCGCTTATGACATGTCAAGTGAAACGTGAGGCGGCCCGGTGCAGCACATTCATTCGCTTAAAAACAGCATAAACGTGTGATTCAGCTGGGTTCCAGCTGAGTCCTTCGCTAATTTCGTGCAATTTGGGTTCAAGTAGAACATAAGGTCTACGGAAACTCGGGGACTGTGCCTACTTGATTAGCCCCAAAAGGGCGAAACCGTTCGTGGGTTGTCGAAGAATTTTCAGCAACCTTGTGAGTAGTTTCCTTTATGAAAGTGAGACAATGTTGTTTGGAGTATAGGGATCCCGTACCGGCGACGTGACGTGTACTAGAGTTTTGTCTGCCTGTAACTAGAGGTATGGCCAATCTCGACAACGGGAAGACAAAACGACATTCCAGCGTGATTACCACCTGTCTGAGAACCAGCCCTATGCTCCGAGTGTAGGGATTTGTGGCTCCTAGAATCAAGTGGGTTTTGCTCTGAAACTAGAAAACATTTAGATAGTATTCTGTTCAGTAGTCTAAAACAGTTTGCCCCGTTAGGAGATATCTGTCCCCTCTCACAACAGATCTAATCCTCTCTGGTGAACCTATTGTTTGAAGCATCGCTTTCACCTGACCAGTCTAAACAAAGCATTGTAAGACAGAATCAGATACATTATACAATATAGTTTACAGCATCAATATATGTATAAAATCGCATGAACACTGAACAAAAACAAGACAGTATCATAGTGACACCTAGGTCCTTTGGAGTGCAGAGGACGGACTTAAAACGTGTTTTCTTTGAGGAAGATTACTTCAATGAGACGACATCTGTAAGACCGGTCATCAGATACGGTGAAATTGCTAAGCTGATCCAAGTTTGTAGAAGAATGGGTGAAACTTTCAAAGTACGTTTGAATGTTACAATACAGAAAGTAGTCCAACACGTCATATGTAGCACAGTCCGAAGGTGTATCAACGTCCCTCGTCGGTTTTAATAGTCAGAAACACCATTTAGAGCAACGTTTTTGCTTACTCGCCAGGTAGCAACTCCAAGTCCACTGCTTGGTCATTTCGGAATTCGTTTCCTTATAAAAGTGCCTCCACGAGTTTCCTCTATTTTCCCGTCCGGATAGTGGGAATTCGGTTGTTCAACAATTTCATACAAAGTGGAAGTTTTCCACCTTCACAAACTGCAGTAGACTTCCATCAGCACTAAGATATTCCGGTCCACTTTACTGCTTGGTACTCAGCAACTGCTTTCCGCTTGTGTTTTAGTACGTGGCAGAGTTTGCTTTGCCTGCGATACCATTTGCAGAGGCGGAATCTCGCACTAAAACCTCTTTGCCGGTGCTGCTACGGCCAACAAGCCTAGCCCCGCATTCGACTGGCCCCAAGACTGGGCTACTTGCCGGTCCAGCATCAAGATGAGCTCTGATTGGCCAAAATTGTAGACCCAGGAGCCAATCATTGTTCAGTGTCTGTCGAGTGCCGCTAATGCTAACGCCGCGTCCAGATGGTGCCGGAAGTTCCGGAACGTTGTAGCCTCATAGATTTTGAATAGAACGCGCTGTGCGTGTGTTTCGACCTTGGCTTTTAATACACGTTGTGCACCATTGATGGTTCTTGTGAAGAAACGCTAGCTTGGCAGGTTCAGACCGAGAACGGAGCTGAGGCATTACCGTTATTATAGCAATGAGACAGACGTTCATGCGAAAACAAAAATAAAAAAATACACCGCGCTTTTCTTGTGAACTGGACTCACACTCAGATGACCAAAGAACTTATAGAGGAAACGATCAAACTTTCGTCCGCATACTGCAACTGGTATCGATCAGTGATCAGCTTCGCTGAGTAAACTTCATGCCACGACGATGCACACAGTCAAAGCTTATTAGAAATGTTCGCAACTACATCCTGTTTGTTGTAATTACTGAAAAAAAATCGCATTTAGATCGTGGATTAGCAGGCAGTTTCTTCACTCATCAAAGGACACATTGCTTGGAAAACAAACGTGATTTCGAGAACTTATCAAATCTTTTTGAGGTACGATTACTGGATTGCAACAGTGAGCATATGGTCCAGATGCAGATAATAAACAGAAAAAGTTTTGTAGACGTAATGCACTACTCATAAGGTTGCTGAACATTCTTCAACAGCCCATGACCGGTTTCGCCCTTCTTGGGGCCCATCATCGCGTATCTCTTGCACTCTGGGGTCAAGCGGAACATAAGGCTGACAGAAACTCGGGGACGGTGCCTAACTGATGGGCCCCAAGAGGGGCAGAACCAGACGTGGGCTGTCGAAGTGTTTTCAGCAACCTTGTGAGTAGTTTTCTTTATGCAAATATACTGCGAGCTCTTGAATATCGTGACAACTGAAAAATGAGGCAGCCTGGCGCAGCACATTCAGTTGAAGAATATCATAAACGAGGGACTCAGCTCAGTTACCTGTCAAAACCAAATTTGTTTGCAAACGAGTGTAGTTCGCTAAATTCGTGCAATTTGGTTTCAAGTAGAACATACGGTTGGCGGAAACTCGGGGACTGTGCCTACCTGATGAGCCCCAAGATGAGTAAAACCAGTCGTAGGCTGTCGAACAGTTTTCAGCAACCTTATGAGTAGTGTATTACGTCTATATATGTGACGCGATATCTCGAATATCGTACCAGCTGAAACATGAGGCGGCCTGGTGCAGCACATTCAGTTGCTTAAAAACATCATAAAAACAAAGGATTCAACCGTGTTTCAAGTGAGCCTCCCGTCAGAACCAAATTTGCATGCAAATGAGTGTATTTATCGCTAAGAAAGCCTTTCTGTTTATTTTGCTTGGTAAAGATGACTCTTGGTAACCGAAACTCCGAAGTGCATACATCAGTCTAGTCAGCCCTGTCCCGTTTACTAGCTATTTTCCCATGAGCGCGTTATTCCGTCTACTTCTAGCCTCAGTGACTTGAATGTTAACAGACAGGGAAGTCCAAATACGATGAATACTATCTAGCCCGTTTGGTGGATTTTTCCGTTTGTTCCGTAGGATAAAATAGACGGTGGAGAGGAAGCCGACTTTTCAGATGCTACTTCCCTGAGGGCAAACAAATAGACCAAACCGTCGGCTGTCTATTGATTCTAACATTCTTTGAGTATCGTCCTGTTAGTGACTGAAAAGTACTCGAGCATTCCACTGCGTAGACAGACTGGACGGCGAGCTGGGGGACGGAGGTAATTAAATTTTGCCACATTTCTGACAGTTTGTCGATTACTGCGTTTAGCAGACAACTTTATCTGGAGGCACAAGTGGTGTGCAAAAACGAAGCATAAGCATACTGAAATTCCTCGCATGGCAACACTGCATCCCATCGTCAACTCATTTCCACAGATGATCGATTTCACGTCGTTACTACTGGACTATATTGAAATGAGTTCCCGAGGGAATTCGAACCGATGGTGCGGCGCCTAGTGTATAAAACAAAAGTTTTGTTTACAATAATCGTATGTTTGTCCTCAGATAATCGCTATTATGCATTGGAAGACAACATATTGGGGCGAGATGGCCCAAGTGGTTAGAGCGCGAATTTACTGACCGGAAGGTCCACGGTTCGAACCTGACCTCTGCCTCTCGACTTCCACTGTCTAGGCTTGGGCAACCAGGCAGTATCCCAGCCCTCGTGCTTCTTTCGAGTGGCATGGCAGTTAGGCACCGAACGGGTGCTACTACTGAACGGTAGACAACACAATGCAGGCATGAAAAAGACTTTCAGGTCATTGGTAATGAGGATGAGCGTGCTACTGAGGATGAAATCATTGTGTTATCTGTTCCATCTGTACGTCTGAATGATTAACGGTTTCCCTAACAACCCATTATTAACAGCGACTGATAGATAGCTTCAAATTATTGATTGGAATCTTGTAAAATGAGATGTTACCAACTGCATTATCTATTTGCCATAGAAAGGAGGAATAATAAAGCTTTGTATTCGGATTTTCTTCGGACCATAACATTTTCCGAAAAATTTGATCCTGAGAAGACTCTCAGATTTGACCGGTTTCCTAAACGGTAACTGCCGTGGGGGTTAACCGACGCTGCTGTTTTCTTGAGTTTTCCTGTCGCGGGATTATGGTTGTTTGTGAACTTCGCCAGAAGTTGTTCGCAACATATCGAAATATTATTAGCTCGAGTAAGCTAGCTGGTCGTAGATCAGCTGACTGTTGATCTCTCCGTCGAAAGCTTCGTCACCAACAGTGTGGATGGAATTAGTACGCGGTTGCTTTCTCGTTACCTGCCTACGCCCAACTGGTTTGTAAAAGAGTATTTCATACCTTTGATGTGATTGGCTGATTGAGAAGTTATCGTAATTTCATTGGTCGGATAGGAGAGCCACTAGGATAACACGTTGCTTTTCACCACAGCTGATAGCTCCATGTGGGATTCGTCCGTACGCGTAAAGACGGCTCCATGCACACACCGAGGCCTAATCAAGATGAAATACTCAATCAGTTGTATTCCAGGTCTAATCACCCCTGGCTCCACATTCTTTGCCGATGACATGTAGCTAGATTAGTGTTCTCTACACTGTCAAACACATATTCCGAGAAATGGCAGTATCGTCCCTTCAGGTTCATCTCCTCCTCCCCCAGGTTATTAGACTGCATCATCTTTAAAGTCAGGGTCTTTTCCGGTTGGCCGCAACAAAATTTGTCCGCTCGACCAACCTTTTGTGAAGCACACGATGCAAATTGATTGAGCGATCGATGCATTCAGTGCCTTCTGATTTCACACCTATAGCAGATCTTGATGAAAGTTCTTGAAATATACCGCCACTGACCTGGGCACCCTCATCCTGTTTATGTGTATACTGGGAGCGAATTTTGTGAGCCACTGGGTTACTTTTGATAGAAACTTTCCTTTTTTCGTAATGCACTACTCATAAGGTTGCTGAAAATTCTTCGACAGCCCACGACCGGTTTCGCCCTTCCAGTTTGGGCTCATCAGGTAGGCTCAGTCCCCGAGTTCCCGTCAACCGTGTGTTGTACTTGAACACAAATTGCAGTGATTTCGATAAATACACTCATTTGCAAGTGAAGTAACACGTGTCCCTCCATTCCCCCTCCTTGTCATCACCAGCAGCAGCACCACCATCACGGCTTCTTCCTTCAAGCTTTATTACTGCTCCTCAGGGAGTCTCGAGCTCTGTTCTGCCCGCGTCATGCGTGGTGTGTGTACTGTAGGATTGTATCATAAACGAGAGATTCAGCTGAGTTCCAGGTGAATCTCCCGCAAAACCAAATTTCCTTGCAAATGAGCGTATTTTGCTAATTTCCTGCAGTTTGGATTCAAGTAGAACATTAGGTTCACGGAACCCCCGGGATTACACCTTCTTTATGAGCCCCAAGAAGGGCGAAACCAGTCGTGGGCTGTCTAAGAATTTTCAACAAACTTATGAGTAGTGCATTACGAATATACATGTATCGCGATATCTCGAATATCGTAGCAACTGGAACATGGGGCGGCTTGGTGCAGCACATTCAGTTGCTTGGATACATCACAAACGGGGGATTCAGGTGAGTTGCAGATGAGTCTCTCGCAAAACCAAATTGCTTTGCAAATGGGTGTATTTTTCTGTTTTCCGCATAAACTTTTAAATAAAAAACAACGTATTTTAGATGTTGGTTTCACCAGGCAGTAGCGTTTCTCGGAAGGCAAAGGGGCTTTTAAAAATACCGTAAAACATAGAGAACGGTAGCGATAGTATTCGGTTTAGTACTTTATTACTTAAGTATACTACTGAAAAATCAATAACGAAACGATTCTTCGCATTCAGGGTTGTCCGTCGACCATCGAGTGACTTGAACGTAAGCCTTTACTTTGCAGAATAAGGTAACTGTGCGGGAGAGAAATGTTTACTCACGTTTTTCCAAAAAGCACCTCGGCTTACTAAGGCCCTGAACAAGCGGAAAACGCGGCTAATTCCCCTGGGAAGTCACTGACGCTTAGGGTAAAGTTGACAAACGAGCGTCCACTTTAACAATGACATTTTCACAGCGTGATTTTTGAATGTCTAACAAGCCAATTTGCCAAACCTTCCAAATGCCATTGCTGTTCAGTGTGTGTGGTGTGTCCGATAAGTCGGTCTCTTGAAACACGAATTCTCAATCTCACAGGTCGCACGGCAACAACACACCCAGCCGCACTCTGTTTGGAAAATGTGCGAATGCCGACTGATTGACACTTCGGCAGCAAAGCAAGGGGGAAAATTGTTTTCCTTTTCGAATAATATATCAAAGGTTTGCAATTTGTCTTGTACACAACTGTTTTCCTAAAATGATGCTATCTCCCTGAAATGCCACTTTCCTTTCGTTCCCAGCAAACGGGGATTGAAGTCGCACGGGGGTTTACAGGTCTAGAAACGTTGCTTTTACTCGAAGCCGCATCGCACGAAAGCATTTGAGGCGTGTGCGAATCGACACTCAACTCAAAAACCGGAACAATAATGAAACGAATGCCTTGACGGACGTATTGTTCCACACATAACAAGAGCCGCTGTACACTGGCGCTAACTCGAACAGTAACCCGATATTGGTCATTGGCCTCTTTGTTGTTCTTCTAATGAGATAAACACGTGATTTGAGGAACTCTTCAACCATCTACAAAACATCGGACGAAAACTCCCGTTCCTGAGTAATTTTTTGTCCACACCCACAATGAACTTTTAAACAAACAGAGGAGGAAAAAACGAGAAGTGTTTTAACCTCGCCAGAGGAAAGTTGACTTCACTACAAAAGTGTTTTCAGCCGAATTTGTTGCTGAATTCTGTCGGAAGAAGCTTGTCCTGAAAGTGAAGTCAATCTATGCCCAAAAGCTGTGCCATCGCCATTGAGGATCGCCGGCATTGCGCACCTCAGGGAACTCCAAGAAAGTTCTAATCCGCGGCCACCCGAAACACGATTGTTCCCTTGAGCATGAAAATATTCGCTGTCAATGTCTCGTAAATGCATATGGTTGAGTTTTTATTCGAGCTCACGAAAACCACGACCCAAAAGGCACCGGAAAAATGACTTGCTTTACAGATCTACCATTTCGCTGGAGTAGATAGCGATCTCGAATTAGCACGCGTGTACAGAACGTGGAGCATTTGCTTTAGGCGAAGTGAAAAATTCAACCATAACTTCAAAAAGTTTGTTGAGATTTTTCAAATGAGATCAAGTTTATCCAGTGCAAAGTTCATTCCCAAATCGATTTGCAAATGAGTGTATTTCTCGAAATCAGTCTAATTTGGGTTCAAGTAGAACATAAGTTTGACGGAAACTCGGGGACTGCGCCTACCTGATGAGCCCCAAGAAGGGCGAAACTGGTCGTGGGCTGTCGAAGAATTTTCAGCAACCTTATGAGTAGTGCATTACGTTCATTCCCTGAGGTTTTTGTTGGTTACACTTGTTAAGGAGATGTTTTGGACTCCCCCGGCTGCTCGTTCTAAATGATGCATGATGTGGGATAACTTTACTGTGAGCTGGTGATGTGCAGAAATGCTGACCATTTCGGCAAGAAGTTTCATTACTAATGACACGGCGGAAACTACTGGCGAGACGTGCGAGTAGTATGTGGTTTTCTCGTAACTCTGCCTCTGGGAAACCGAAATCCCAGATAACGATGTCAGATGAAAGTAAAATAAGACAAAAGTGGCGAGATGGCTCAGTTGGTTAGAGCGCGAACTCACTGACTGCCAGGTCCACGGTTCGAACCCGACCTCTGTCTCTCGACTTCCCCTGGATAGGCTTGGGCAACCTGGCAGTATCCCAGCCTCCGTGCTTCCTTCGGGTAGTATGGCAGCTAGGTACCGAAAGGGTGTCACACCTGGACGATAATAATAAAATGATACAATAAAACAAATGCTTCATTACTGAGTCACTCAAAAAGTCCAGCTGATGCTGACACAGAATGGGGGGTTCTGTTTGTTTAGTCGTTAGCCACACTGGGATAATGCGTCAGACACACATCAAAATGTTTTTTTTTAATTCCGCGAATAAATGAGCTCCAATAATATGCTCCTCGTCAGGTCGGACGACTTTTTATATTCCTAAAGGGACCATTATGTGCTAAACTCATTCAAGTGTCCTGGTGAAAAATGGCTTCGGCATGTATGATCTACGCAGATGTTCTTCATACTCGGAAGTATTACTCCCTTGAGGGTTGCTACTAGGCTGCCAGGGGAGAGAGGACGGTCCACAGGAAGAGGGTGACGGGGGGTTAGAGAGACGGGGATATACTTAGTAGTGAGGGTCAACCTTCACGTGGTTTCACGTTTTCTCCCAAAAACAATCCGGATAGCCTTTATCAACTCGTCAGACAAACAAACTAATGTCGCTTCTGGAGGGGGGGGGGTTATATCCAAGTTTGTTTCCCACAACAAGTCTCAGCAAAGCCTTTCCATCTAGAGAAACGAGTGTGGTAAGAAAAAAGCTACCAAAACGTGTTATTTGTTCAAAGCGCTTGACCAGTAGGTAAGTAGGTCAGCCAGATTCAATGATGGAAACAACGTATCAGAACCTGCAGCTATGCTGAATTTTACAAGGTGTCCTGATTAACTGACAGAATTACGTATATCGACATATAACCTATATATAATGCATAGAGTGTAATATATATATAATCGATTATTTTATATATTATATTATATTATATTATAAGTATTATATTATATTGTATTATTATTATATTATATTATATTATAGATATATTATTATATATACTATATATTGTATGTAATAAATTGACATAACAATAATAGCCATAATATGTTACGAATACGCAATATAATATAATAGTTAGTGTTATAATAATATACTGTCCACATATTATATGAAATGTATCATGTTATCGTCTAACATAGTATTGGTCTTACGTAATATACTATACAAAAAATATAATTGTATGATGATGTAATATATAACACATGATGGCATATATTCGCACATGAATTCTCCAACGTGGTCTAGATGCCTCTTCCGGAATATTACGTACCCGAATGCCTGCAAGGCGAATCGAAAATTGCAATGAAGATCACGTGGGGTTCCCCGGAGGGGTATCAGCTTTCGATCAGATAGACACTGAACCATGCCTGCCAGGAGACGGCGTTTTCCACTCGTTAGATCAGCGAACTCTCCTCGGGGGTTGTGAGTAAACAGAATCCACATTCAGACTGACTTTAGTTGAACAGTTCTCCTCTTGTTCTGGAACAATTATTCTAGACAATCCACACCAATAGGAGTTTGGCGTTGGTGAGACAGTTGTAACACACTCACTTCGCGCGTCGATTGTCCCAAGTTCACACCTCGGTACGGCCAAACAGATATGCACTATTGCTGAGCTTCATTAAGAGTGCAAGTCAAATCCAATACTGTCCATTTTGCTGCGGACTCACCAGAATCTCTACGCCAGGACTGAACAACTACCGTTTAATTAAGAGTGGTGTGAATGTAATTTCTTCGGACGATTTCCACTGCCGGTACAATTTACGAAGCGCTCTGGCCTCGTGCATAAACGGCTAAGAGCGAGACAGCCAGTGAGTGAACAACGAACAGATGTTTCGGCCCCAGCGGGGTCTCCGTTTACTTCATGTACGCGCGCCGGTAGCGCAGCAACAGAGATCCAAGCAGCCGCCAAACTGAGCCATCATGGCACGGGAGTCACACGTGTAAACTCGTGTATTTGGGGCCTTTGGGCATGCAGGCCCCCTCTAAAAGGTCAACCGTTATGGTTACCAGGCAGCCATCATCATTTTGAGGTTGACTGCACGTTTCTGTCACAAATTTCGTCTTTCCTAGTTGATCGTTCCAAATTTTTGTCTCTGCGTTCACATTTCAAAGCTAACAAGATACGATTCGAAACATTATTTGGTTTTGTGCGTTTTCCACATTCATTTATTACCGAAGCTCCATGCAGTGTTTTCTTGGTTTCCAACTCACTGGTTTTTCGTGATTTTCCGAGCAGAAAACGTCGTTTCAATTATCTCCATTACTTTGTATCGGGTGAGTCACAGGTTGGCACACACAGGCCGTTGTAATTAAACGACTTCGTGTTCGCTGTTGTTAGCTTTCAACAGGAACAAAGGATACGTCACAAAGAGATCAAGGTACACACCTGATGATTCCGGTTAGATGTACACAGCCGTGTTTCTAAATCAGAACCGGGAACAATTACTCAGCACATGATGGATTCCCCGATGTTTTGTTCCACTGGCGTCACAAAAATTAGCAAGCCCAAGGTGACAGATACCGGGATTGTTTTTCACTTCGCTCTGAGAACGTCCTCGTTTTGCAAACCTGGCTGTAGTATTCATGAAAACTGCACCTGAGCTAAGCGTAGAACACGCACTGGTGGACGAGTCTCGTACGATAACATACCCCGGAAAAGTTGTATGACTACGAGAACTTGTTTTGATCAACGAGGTAAACAGTAAGCTGAAAGAGAGGCGACGCATTTGCAAACTTGATCGGTTGCATTTCATGAACAAACTCACGGATGTACCTAGATTGTGGAAACTTGAAAAAGTGAACGGACAGTAATCGAGATAACATTTTTTCAACACAGGCAGATCTTGAAAGTTCATTGGGGTTTTCGTCCTGCAGCTCAACTCATTACACGGCTGTTTGTTGGCTGACCCCTCGAATGACGAACTCTCAGATGGACGTTTTAACCGTCTTGTGAATTTTCGCCCCTACTGAGCTACTTATATTCTGTTGAGTGTGTGGGGAGATTTGGAAATTTCACGGCCGATTTCATCCAATACGTGCAGTCAATCTATGCTGAAAAGCCGAGAAGCACTATAGAAATTTTTCGTCCTTAGTGGAACCAGGGGGGAGATCAGAATCGTAAATTCTCGGCTGGAAGTTGAAGACGGAAGATGCTCGGTTAAGGTAGACTTTAGTACTCGATTGATGTTCCTCGACAACCGCGCTCGGGGGCGAGTCTCTTGGTTTCATTAGTTATTCCCCTTTTTGTGCCATCTGCGCAATTCGTCTGTCATTCCAAGCCGCTAAAATTACCAGTGCAACGGTGGATACTACTGATGAGGCATGCGAGTAGTATGTCTTTGCGTAAAGCCGCTTCGCGTCTCTTGAAAAGTGAGATCTGTTACGGAATTGGTGGAGTCGCTTTGTAGCATTTGTTTGCATTTGAGTAACAGTCAATGAATATCCAGAAAAGTTTAGGAAGACGCGTTCAAGGAGAAGATGGATATTCAGTTTTGTAAACGAGATGTAAACGAGAGTTTTGCTCCCCTGTCCAATAGTCTGTAACTGTTAAGTTGGTGTTTCTCTGATAAACAACTCCGCGGCGAAGGCCTTCTTCCTTCCACTAGTAATAACCATACTCTATGAGGCAGTGTTGCCAAGATACAAAGCTAACGCAGCGTCGACCGCACATGTCTGAAAATGTAGTTTACCACCCACTTGTCGGTATAGTCTAGTGTGTCGAAATCAGCTTTCTTGACCAGATAAAGACAATTTACATTGATGCATGAGCCGGCAGTAGCTCGTATGCAGTTACCTATGAACCTCCCCACCACCCGCTCTGAATGAGATGCCGCATTACGAGACTATCTTGATGCTGTCACAATGAAAACTAGACCGCCATTGTATCGAAACTGATGAAAGTCAACCCAACTTGTACTCAAAATTACTAGTAAGTCACATTGGCTTTATCCAGTATGTTCGACGCCTGGTTACCTTGTTTCTAGGAAAAATAATCCGTAAAATCATTTTCAGGTAGTTGATTATATTTCACTGGCGGTCGGATGGCCTCTTGTTTTGAAAGTGTGGATAATTTCAGCTGTTTTGTCCCTATTGAAAGTCATCAGCAGTGCGCATCTCACAAAACTTCGGGAAGTCTCGACCCCGAGACTTTCCGGCCACTAGTTTGAACACGTAACACGGCCGCTTGTACCAAGAACGTCAGGGGTTCGAGATGCCCTAGGGTTTCGTGAGATGCGCATCGCTCATGATTCCCAACAAGGGTGAAGCAGTTGCATAAAGCTTCTTGGTTTTCAGCATAGATCGGCTTCATTTGAGGCACGAAGTCTCCATCAACAACTTCTTCAATATGGCCGTCCATGTATCACACGGACCAGGAAAGAATGGAGTCGGCGATACGAAGCACTGAAAGTTCCGAAAGAAGGGAGTATATGGTAGCTGACCAAAGGCTATCCGTATATCTGGCCGCACGACAGTCCTTTACCGCGGTTGTAAACAAAGACAATCTGATTGGGAAGATCGAGCCGCACAACATACGAGATCTCTTTTCGTAGGGATCGATACGAACCAGGATGGAGTCTGATCTTAAAGATAAAGCAACTTTCGAGTTGATTATCCATTCAAGTCTGGTTGCTGCATAGGAGATGCATGAATTGATGGGTCGAGGGTTACTTAGGGACCGATGTTGGCGGTTGACGGACGTCAGAACAGGAACTCGTCAGTAACGGTGTGGCTTTATTTAGTCGCTGGTAATAGTGAGGAGATCCCCTAATCAGATCCCCCTCAGATCCCCTAATCTGAGGTCATAATTTTGACGAAAGAGACGCGGTTAGCCAGACGGAAAACCAGGGTTTGTCTACAACATTCGAAGAAGGAGATGCTGAGCTGTCTGATGACGAGAGTTACAGGTGAGCCATTAGGTCCACAAGGATTCTAAATGCCGTGACATCTCAGTACGACCTTCTGGTTACTCTGTGAGGGTCTTTAGATGGTTGCAAGTTTTAGGCAGTGGTTTGAGCTGTTCTGTTTCAAAGGCATTTCAGCGAGGTCAGAGTAGCAGAGGGCTTCCGGACCGCTTCCGACCGGACCGCGTGAATGAGGCCTTTTTACACCAAGGCCAGGGTTCACCTTAGTGAAAAAGTAATTTTCCCGAGACTGGCTTGATGGCTTCGAATGCAAGTCATCTATGTACAGCGATTGGATTCATTGTCTGAATGCTTTCCAGCGCAAACCTTTTTCGCATTTTATTTGAAAGCCAATTAGTGCTGTGCGTCAATCTGATGGGCTAGTTTTGTTCAATGAGACCTCGTTCACTTGTGTCATCGCAAATGATTACCCCACTGTGAGGTTCTTTGGGACACACCAAATTAACATATTTTTCGATTGCTAACGGGACTTTATGAACGTACGTGCGTCTGCCAAGTGACGGCGATATCACACTCAATCAGGACATAAAACAAATCATGGACTTGCATGCATGTATCTAGTGGACGGCGCTCGTGTGAGGACGTGAACAATACCTAATTCGACATTGTCTGACCACGTACTTATACGATTCTACCGCATGTCTAGAGACACACACCATTCTAGAGATGTTTAGTTTAGAAATATATCCTCGAGCAAAATTACGAGAGTCGAAAATACGTGCATCTTACGATGGACGTTGCATAAGTCCCTTAGTGTATGTCCCAGACCGGAAGTCACGTCGCTGTTTCCTCTGAAATGCTCAGCCAAACAGAATTCATCTCCCTGCTGACCTTTTTGACGTTTTTTATAATGTTTTAACGCACAGTATATGTATGATTCAGCTGATGCCTTTTGGCGCAATAGACTACTCATAAGGTTGCTGAAAACTGTTCGACAGCCCACGACCGGTTTCGCTCTTCTTGGGGCTCATCAGGTAGGCGCAGTCCCCGAGTTTCCGTCAACCTTGTGTTCTATTTGAACCTAAATTGGACTGTTTTCGAGAAATACACTCATTTGCACATCAATTTGGTTTTGCGAGAGACTCACTTGGAACCCCGCAGAATCTCCCGTTTTTGATGTTTCCAGGCAACTGAATGTGCTGCACCAGGCCGCCTCATGTTCCAGTTGCTACGATATTCGAGATATCGCGATACATGTATATTCGTAATGCACTACTCATAAGTTTGTTGAAAATTCTTAGACAGCCCACGACTGGTTTCGCCCTTCTTGGGGTTCATCAGGTAGGCGCGGTCCCCGAGTTTCCATCAACCTTATGTTCAACTTTACCTCAAATTGCGCAACATTCGCGAAATGCACTCATTTTCACACCTATTTGCTTTTGATGGAAGGCTCACTTCGGACTCAGCTGAATCTGTCGTTTAAGATGGAACGATTTCTTCTCAGATGTCGTGTAGTTCTGAAGCAAAATGTTTTTCGGGTACGAAACTTTTGCATTATCCCCACGTTACAACAAAGGTCAACTCTGCTGCTTACTTTTGGTTAGGCCGGGCCCCCAAGGACAGTAAACAATGACAACGGAGACACAGGACTGTATAGAGGCTCAGTATGATGCTGTGGATTTATTGATCATGTTTTCGCTCAAGTTCATGCCTGTGGTTGCTCACCTCCTCCATGGGCTCAAAGTATTCTGACCCGATCCGCATGGCAATGATCGATTCTGTCATGTGACTAACAGTGGTACGTATTGTTGCAGACATGGCCATTGCACCCTGTTGACTAAAGACAAGACAACCGTTGATAGTTGGACTTTAAAGTGGCCACCTTCTGAGAAACTCTACGTTTGAATGTAGAATCGCTCCTTCCCGTGGTACATGCTGAGTGCACACTGATCTATTCAAAAACCATTTCAACGTATTGTACATCATATGTATTGAACCTACAAATCGGGGGTACCCCAACTTAGGCAAACAATCTCTACTCTTGGACTACTCATAAGGTTGCTGAAAACTCTTCGACAGCCCACGACCGGTTTCGCCCTTCTTGGGGTCATCAGGTAGGCGCAGTTCCCGAGTTTCCGTCAACCTTATGTTCTACTTGAACCCATTCGAGAATTACATTCTTCATTTGCAATGTTGCGAGAGACTTGAACCCAGCTGAATCTCCCTTTTGTGATGTTTTCAGAATATCGTAGCAACTGGAACATGAGGCGGCCTGGTGCAGCACATTCAGTTGCCTGAAAACATCACAAACGAGAGATTCAGCTGGGTTCCAGGTGAGTCTCTCGCAAAAACCTAAATTGATTTGCAGATGAGTGTATTTCTCGAAAAATCTCTGCTCTTATTTTGCGTGCTTACTCATTCATCTTGGGAGGCGACTTTTTTTCTGACCACGTTTAAAAAAGTTTTCTTTCAATCTACATCAATATACTGAAAATTGGCTGTCTGTTCACGCAAGACATCCTCTTGTCAGATTTGACCTGCGCTATGATGGTGCAGTCACACACCGTTTTTTGTCCCTGATCGATTAGAGTTAGGATGCCAATCTCTGCAGATCAAATCAACCAATGTGGGTGAGTTACATAGTTGGCGTTCTCAGTTTTTTTTCCAGTTTTTTCCCTAGTTAGTGCAACCTTGTGAGTTGGAAAGCTGTGAAAAATATCACTGGATTGTCGCACAAAGCATATGCAGCGTGCCTTTCGATACAACCAGATTGCTTTGCTCTGGAAAGATTCATTTGATGGTTGGGATGGTCAATCGAACTCCTTCGTCCCAAACCTGGTCTCAGACCAACGTGCCGATCGATTGAAGAAAAAGGAGCTACCAAACATAGTAGGTTAATAACTCATCCAATCAAGTAGAACGAAATCGGACCTCAAACCAATAAGGAAACTGCCCAATCATAACGGAGGAACAGAACTGTCGAGCCAATCAAATGCAAGGAAATGAAATCACAACGCAACACAGGTTCTAAGCTGACCAACGAATCAATTTATTACTATTAGATAGTCTAGAAACTATGCAAGCACAGGAAGACGAGGTATTTATCCGCCGAGGTCCCCTCTGACAATTTCAGCTGTTTGGTGATGAAAGGTTTGCAATCCAACTGCCAAGCTCGGCGAACAGATCAACAAACAAGCAACGCACTCGAGCTATCTGTATTTCGTAACATCGCCAGACCTGGGGTCAACTAAACTGCGGTAGAGATAGTGGGGTTAACTGCTTTCGGTGATTCTATTAGTACAACGGCGGATGATTTGATGGGAACACTACTAACAATTCAGATTGAGCAGCTTGTGTAAAGTCACTTCTACCGTTCAAAGCCCTGTCCGAATAAAACAGTCCTGGTTTGTCATCAAGGACATTAGTTCCTGGTGCAAAGCCAATCTTTACCGCAACACTGGGTTAACTCAGATCCTTCGGTTGGCTTCAGATTTTTCTCACTGGAAGCCAATATCAAATCAATTTTTCCCTGCACCGCAAACAGGAAACTTTGAGGCTTTCGGACAAAGATAATTCTGTAACCTAGGACATGAAAAACCGGAGCGCTAAACGATGGAAAGATGGTGGAAACAACTAAAACAGTAGTCTAGTCCGAATCTGATCAAAGGCCACACATACCTCATTGCATTCATCCTCAGTGGGGACTTTTCGGTAAGAATGCACTCCACCTGACCCGGCGAATGAACTGGAATTCCACTGTGATAGCCTGACGTCATCAGCGACAGAAATCTGTTCGTAGGCACGTGCACATGGTTAGCCTTTACTAACCGTCGTGGATCTGTACAACGATGGTCACACAGTCATCTTTAGCGCAGTTGTTGGCCTAACACTCCGGAATGTCCAAGATATCGATGTGGGTCTTTCGCAGATTGATACACGAAATGCACGTATAGAAACTACCATATGATATCTCAGATCTTATCTCACATTAATAAAGTACAATAAAGTGCAACCTTTATAAAGTGGATGGGAGGTAACAGTGAACAAGTTTCAGCCCGACAACCGGATTAGAGCTTATCCGAGAGGAATCACTTACGGTGTCCGCAGATTAGGTTGGTGGAACCAGGTCAACAAACCGTTCGCAAAGCGTATGGAACATTTGTCAGGGTGGTCCGCACCGTACAAGAAACATACCCTGGGTGCACCAGCTAGTGTTATTTACTTTTCAGCCAAGTGGTTACAGGTCTCTTGTAGGATGTTTAACTCTTATGAGTACCCAGGGCATTAAGGCGGAGTTTGACAGACCTAGATGGGAACCCCCTACAGATGGAACGCAGTGGTGTCCGTTCTGGGCAGACTGCGCGCTGCATTACTAGGAAGCCGAAACGAGAATACATGGCACGACATCCTGATCGTCGAATGCCAACATGCATTAAAATCTCACCAACTAAATCTTCTGCCCTATCTGCTGATGTGAATTACTTCTCCGGGAAGGACATTGCTCCGGAATGTACATAAAAACACCCCACTTAGCTCCACCCTGGAATATAGTTATCCTACATATCATATACACTGACTGGAAGACCAGTAAACAGGGTCTTTCAGCACACATGTGTATCCATATTCTGAATCGTTCATACATATTTCTACCTTATATTCATTCAGCTATCCTCTTCACTGTATATGAAACAGGGATGGCAGTGATACAGACATATTCAAGTGCAAAAACCCAACTAAACCCCCTCATCGAAAACTAAATTGAGACGGGTTTGCTACTTAGTGAGCTTATACTTTACTGTATGGATAGGGCAGTTGTTCACCCAGTCATATGAGAGGTTGACAACACAGTGAGACCTTGAACTCAGTAACCAATCAACAACGTGTTTTCGACGTAGCACAAAGTCGATCAGCCTTTGCTAATTGGTGGTTTTCGGGGCATCACTCATATGTTATCACGGCCAACCTTTGGAAGATAAAATTTGGATTCTTGTCCACTAAACAGACCACCACTAGCTGCGAAAGACATGGTGGAAGAAATGTGTCGGCAACATATTCAAGGACTACGATTCACATTTCTGTCGCAGTAGACGTCTTACGTACCTTACATGATAGTACGATGAAGACCATGTGGGTGGTGTGCGTAGGACAACTCCGTTCGGCATTTTGACAAGTAGAAAAATGTATTTTGGTTGACACAGATGTCCAAGCTAGTAAGTACGTTTGAATCACGTCTAACCGCTTGGCTTTTGAACAGTTTCGTTCGATGACCCTTCATTAGGGACGATATAGTCACTTAAGAAAACACCAGTGTATAAACATGAAAGCCTAACCGCATGAGCACAGTGGAGATTCGACCACACAGCGCGCTAACGGTCTCCGTAAATAGTTCCATGGCTGATAACTTGGGGTAGTGATATGTCTGTCGTTAAATCCAGAACGCACTTGGGTGCGTACAAATGTATATGCGGTTGGCAACAAAGTCGTCGATGCAGGACGTCACCGGTTCTTAGGATACTCATAGGTTGGAGAAACGAATCACTCTGCTTCCGATGCACCAAATGTGACTAAAGTTAAAACATTCTGACTTATACAATCTGCTTAGAAACTCGGACGCATCTTGTGTGTAAGCCACTCAGTCAGATATTCGGTAAGATAAGAATAATGTACCAAGTGTATGTTTGATATACCCACCACATATATGGCCGCAGAAATTTGACGGACCCGGGGGCCAACTGCCACGATAGAGAATATGAGTGATTTAACAGGGATTAAGAAAGCCGAAAACGGACAGAGCAACGTCACAAAGCTGCTGCGTGAGCAACAAGGAAGCTTGTTCGTGGTCCATAAGGGAAGGAGGGACAGATTATCCGTTTCCTCTTAATAGCTCAAAAAATGCTACGAGGTACTGAGTTCCAAGCAGTGTGAGGAACTCAGCTGCGCTGATGGACGGCTTTTCTCGTTTCAGAAGCACTACAATTTAGCCGTCGTCCGCCCATTAGACAGGTTAGCAGTTTCTGACTAAAACGGCCGGCTTGCAATAAGGGCGGTGCCGCCGTCAACAAGGCTGGAGCACTTTTGTTCAACAAGGTGCTTCCGAACCGTAGTTTACCTATCAAAGGCGACAGGTGTAGCTGCGTAAAGTTCTCAGAAGAAAGGGTGACGGTTTTTCAGTGGACCCGGCGAATGAATGACGGGAGTCAAAAGCCAGACTTAAAGATGGACAGGTGGAATGAAAGCCAGTGACATGCATGTTCAATGAGAAGTCTTGAAAAACTTGTCATCATCATCATCATCATCGACAGCATGACATCAGTGTTCAACACCGATGCTTCATTGTCGTACAACCATGACTTATTTGAAAGTCTTATCGTAAAGAAAAGAATAAAGTTGGATGGGGAAGGGACTTGGTGCTAGCTTACTAAAATCAATCCGAGGTGCCTACACCTCCAACCAGGCGCAGTGGGGATCAAGTGATCCCCATCCTGGAAGGCGAGTAGCACCGACTGCACCCAATTGTTTCGTAACCTCTTTCATACCCCTCTGCCTGGTCAAAGGTTGGCCACCTCTCTGCTTCCGCCACTCTGAATTGGGCATGGAAAATAGCACTCTCTTCGGCAAACGATGGTTAGGCCTACGCAACACATGTCCCAACCAACGCAGCTTCTGGTGCTGGACACATTCTTCAATGGAAGTACCCGTTGCACAACCCAAAACTCGCTTTCTAACTGCTTCGTTACGGATTCGCCGACACCAACCCACACATCGTTTTAATCTTCTACTGCGCTACATTCATTCTGCCTTTCTGTGAATCCAAACTGGTGAAAAGGTGTTCACATTCGTTGTTTGGGAGAGCAGTGTTTCATAGCTAATTATTTTTGGACTATTCGTCGTTCTCAAAATCATTACAGTAAGGAACAATCAAACACGAAGAGGGACAGAACTATCGATCGCTAATTCACAAATTCACTCACTCATGCGATAGGTCACTGAGACGGACCAATCACCGCCGTTCGGTGAACTTGTACAGATGGTAAAAGTCATGTGACCCAACTTCGGCCTGAAATCTTTTGCACACCAAGGAGTATGGTAAGGTCGGAGAAACAACAACCAGGAAAATGAGATAAACTATTTTTTGTGGAGATTTCGTCCTGTGAAACTAATCTATGCTGAAGAGCGTAGAAACCGTACAACGGCTTCACTCTTGTTGAGAATCATAAGCAGTGCATATCTCATGAAACTCCATAGGATTCGAACCTGCAACCTCCCTGCTAGCAGTCTGAACAATTAGGCTTGGAATTTGGGTGTGTGCACTGCTGATGACTCCCAAGAAGAATGAAACACCTGTACAACGCCTCTCGACTCCTCAGCCTAGATTGACTTCAATTGCAGGACAAAACCTGCACTAGCGTCTTCAAACCTACTCACGCTACAAAAAACGTATGAGGATAGACGTCGCTGAGCAGCCTTTTTCACAAAATACTGACAGCGTAGCAGTAAGTTTCCCAATTAAACAGATTTTGACAAAAACTCTCCTTATGATGGTGAGATTCATCTTGATTCATTTGGGACTTGTGTTAAAACCAAATCAACTGAAGGTCCTTTGAACTGTTTCATTGTGACCGAATCACGTATGACCAAGTGGAAAAAGTTGCCTGAAATTAAACCACATCTGCCAACTCACATTTGCTCCCAATGAAAGTGCTAAAGCAAATATGCGAGAACAACAAAACCTCGTCGATTCCGAGATAACAATCAGTGAAACAATTCCAGAGGCAACTTGTCAAATGCTAAATTCGATCGGCGATTATTAGGCTAAGATTGCCCACAGCAGTAAATTTGTATCGATTGCAAAAGAGAGTCACACAACGTTGTGACGCAATTAGCAGCCTGAGCATCACTCCCTTGTCTATGACGCAATCCAGTGCGCTTTTTTGAATCGGCGTATGGATAAATGAACATTGGACTAGCCATACTGAGTTGTGTTCTGAGCCATATTCAAACCTAACAGACGGATTAGAGACTGTGGAACATTTTTCGGGAGTGCATTGGGGAAAGTTTCAAATTTGATCTTTCTTGGCAACCTGGGATATGTACAAGTTTTTGTTTTGGAATCTCACAGAAGCCTTAGAAATTGCTCCCTCATATCGAGTAATCTGGTTTATTGGTGCAATACATGAGTGAGTTTGGTTACGTATTCCATTTCTTCCATCTTGTTTGAGTAGGTGGACTTGGACAGTCAAGCGGCAGTAGGTTGGAAAATTTCGCAGTGAACAATTTGTTTGATATTTTCTTGAAGGAAAACTACTCATAAGGTTTCGAGAAATACACTAATTTGCAAATCAATTTGGTTTTGCGAGAGAATCACCTGCAACCCACCTGAATCTCCCGTTTTTTATGTTTCCAAGCAACTGAATGTGCTGCACCAGGCCGCCACATGTTCCAGTTGCTACGACATTCAAGATATCGCAATACATGTATATACGTAACGCACTACTTATCAGGTTGCTGAAAATTCTTCGATTGCCCACGACCGGTTTCGCCCTTCTTGGTTGGTTGTTGGTTTCACCGCCCGCGGAGCTTAGTAGGTAGGCGCAGTCCACGAGTTCTGTCAACCTTTTGATCTACCTGCAGACAAACTGTGAGCAGCCAGCGAACTACGCTCGACCCACGCGTATCTGTTTTTAAAGGGCAACTCAACCGAATCCCAGTTGAGTCTCCAGTTTATGATATTCTTTAACTGACTGTGCTACACAGTTGGAACGATATTCGATAAATTGCAGTATAGCTTCATGAAGGAAACTACACATAACGTTGATGGAAACCCTTTGAAAGCCAAGGACCAGTTTCATCCTTCTTTGGGCGCCTCTTGGGCCTTCTTTGGGACCAGTTTCATCCTACGTGGGCGCAGTCCATAAGTTTCCATCAACCTTGAATCCAGGAAAGCAAAGCGCGTCGTGGGCTGTTGAACAGTTTTCAGCAACCTTGTGAGTAGTTCACCGTATCTCGAATGTCGTATCAACTGAAACATGAGGCGGCCTTTGTGCAGCCCATTCAGTTGAAGAATATCATAAACGGGAGACTCAACTGGGATTCGGTTGAGTTGCCCTTTAAAAACAGATACGCGTGGGTCGAGCGTAGTTCGCTGGCTGCTCACAGTTTGTCTGCAGGTAGATCAAAAGGTTGACAGAACTCGTGGACTGCGCCTACCTACTAAGCTCCGCGGGCGGTGAAACCAACAACCAACCAAGAAGGGCGAAACCGGTCGTGGGCAATCGAAGAATTTTCAGCAACCTGATAAGTAGTGCGTTACGTATATACATGTATTGCGATATCTTGAATGTCGTAGCAACTGGAACATGTGGCGGCCTGGTGCAGCACATTCAGTTGCTTGGAAACATAAAAAACGGGAGATTCAGGTGGGTTGCAGGTGATTCTCTCGCAAAACCAAATTGATTTGCAAATTAGTGTATTTCTCGAAACCTTATGAGTAGTTTTCCTTCAAGAAAATATCAAACAAATTGTTCACTGCAAAATTTTCCAACCTACTGCCGCTTGACTGTCCAAGTCCACCTACTCAAACAAGATGGAAGAAATGGAATACGTTACCAAGCTCACTCATGTATTGCACCAATAAACCAGATTACTCGATATGAGGGAGCAATTTCTAAGGCTTCTGTGAGATTCCAAAACAAAAACTTGTACATATCCCAGGTTGCCAAGAACAACCTCAGCCTCTTTAGGGAAAAAATTATATGATGTATATCATAGTATAAATCATAGAAACTATATACATATATCGATTATCGTATCAACTGAAACATGATATGGCCTTCGTGCACAAAATTCAGTAAGTTGAAGAAGACCATAATGAACGAGAGATTCAGCTGGGATCGAGTTGACTTTTCCGTGATGACCTAACTGTTGCGCAGCGTTGCATGCGGAACTTAAAATACCGAACCCGAAGGCCTCCAGATCATTTTTGCAATTCAACGTGCTTGGTTTCAGCAGGTCAGATCCAGGGTAAACGAAGGTGTTTTCATGTGGGGTGCTATTGGAGATTTTGGTGGATATAACCCAAAAACACATGTAAAATAAGTGTCTCAATTCTTTCGTTTTCAATGAAGGACAAAAATCGATAACAAGGTCAAACTTGATGGCGTCTTTCTGATTGGTGGAATGAGAGTGCACTCAAATCTTTTCGCCTTAACTTGAGACCGAAATCACTTTTTATCACTTTCTTTTCAATAAGAACCTCAACAACCTGGGTCTCTCGTTTGTAATAGTATTCAACTGAACATGCTATAGGATTTTAGTGTTTTCGTGCACACTAAGTCAGCTTGTGGTCTGTAAAGTCGATTAATTACAAGTCACTCTGGGAGAGAGAATCAATTTTGATAGATACTTGAGCATACAATGGTTTCATTAGAAAATCAGAAGGCAGGCGTAGTTGATAAAGTTCTTAACTCTTCAATGAATTGTCTAGTTATTTTCATCGACCTCGTAAGTAGTATCGTGTGCAATAGATGGATATGCAACCTAATCAGCGAAATTCGTGCATCGACTGAAGCGCGTCCCTTCGGCGGGAACTCTGTTGATGGTGAACAGCTGCACAGTCATTATCGCTCTGTAACGAGAGAAGTTGAGTTTGGAAACATGCCGAGAATAGATGTCGATGGTTAGAATGTGCGGGAATCACTGCCAAGAACGTCACACAGTGTATAAACATTATGCATATAAATAACACACAGAACAGATCCATGTATTTCAGTAGCCAAGACGACAATTTCTGTACTGTTGGACAGAAACTACAACTACACATAAGGTGAACAAAGAGACTGGATTCGAACTGACAACCGGGCGAGTTCTTTACGGAATGGACTGAGCGCTGTTGCAATGTGACGTACACAAACAACGCTTCTCTGCACCCCTACTTTGTGACATAATTTTAAATCCCTTTAGAAGGGATCCGGCAAGCGATTTTGTGTGACATGCCGGTCGATAGAGCACTCATCCGGTAAGTTAGAGATCGCAGGTCAGAATCTTGTGCACAAACGTTACCAAAGGATGCGATGATATTTGTACAATTTCAACAAACTCGAATTTGCCTGCACTTGAACGCCAAACATTTTGGATCTGGGACAATTCATCCCAGAGCTGCGGCGGAAGTTAGCTTTCGACGCTGAAGAAGCAAAAGAGTAGAGCGCCTGTGGAGAACAAACAAGCCAGAGGCGGATTGACTTCAAAATGAATGAAGTTCGCGAACTGTGTTCATTTTGCGGTTCAAGTAAGGCTGACGGGAACCCTGGGAACCATGCCCGCCTGATTTGCTGCGACATCGGTTGTGAGTTGTCCAACAGTCCTCAGCAACCTTATGAGTGCTAGCAGAAGACATTATTTTTGCTCTCCAACTCAACTACGATTTTCTCACCATGGATTCACCCGTACGTGTACATAAAATTGAAAACTGTTGAGAGTTTTCTACCCACGTTTATCATCTTTCTGTCACGATAAGAATGTTCTGGTTGGTTTACATCATTCTAGTCATGAGCTGGACCACAGTTTCTCTCTCTCACAGGATTTATTCATCACGGCATATCCTCGGTCTTGCAGGGACTCTGATTCTGGAAATCCAGTGTGCAGGATGATCTCGAGTTCATTATCTTGTGTAAGTAGGCTGAAAACACCGGGATTATCACGATCGAACGATCAAAGAGGACTTGGCTCGTTTGACCGAGGTTTCGAACGACATTTCGGTGACTGTCCTGACTGTGCCTGGAGGCTTGTTCATTCGTTTGTTAGTGACATCAAACAGTCTCTTTGCCAAAGTAACTTGATGCGTCTTTCGGAAATGACATGAATTCTTTTTCCACCTTGTTCACCTTTACTCCGTTGTGCCCTAAGAAGGACACCTGAAACGGTTTTCGAATTTTGAAGGCCAAAGCTAAATTTTGCTTTTTATAGATAAGTTTTCTTCGGTCTTTCGTAATGGTTTTTAAATTAAAAAGATGGAATTGTCACTCGTAATTACTGTCAGTTAAAACCCCGGTTTCAAACGACAAAGCGGATGGGGAAAATGTCCGATTTTCTGCAGCCGACATTAGTTCGTGAAGGTTGATTGACAGAAAGGAATGTCGTTTCTGAAGCAACAGAATATTCCGTGGATTTGAGAGACAGCAAAATCTATGCGAAGTATCTTAAAAGTGGACAACACACCTAAACAGAACCATTCGTTTAAATTTTTAATTTCAAAAATACACGAATGGCAGTTCAACAGATTTCCGCATATGGAAATCTACTCCACTTTCTAATGGTTGTTTGCGGGTACATTTTAGGAGTGTATGAGAGCGTGCGGTTTGCTTACAGAAATGTCGTTCAGGCATTTTTAACAGTATAAATACATTTAAAATTTTTAGACGGTTTTTTATTCTTTAGGTGAGGACAATTTGTGCCCAAGATGACGCAGTGGTTAAGCCTACTGACCAGAAGGTCCGTGGTTCGAACCCAACCTCGGCATCTCGACTGCTTCTGTCTAGGTCAAGACAACTTGTCAGTATCTAATCCTTTGTGCTTTCTTCGGGTCACATGACAGTCAGGCACCAAAAGGATGTTACAGCTGGACAATTGTACTATATTTGAAAAGTACACTGCGAACTGTCTGAAAACCTTAACCTCTTGACAATATCAACAGGAAGAATGATTCACACGACAAGTGAACATTCCAGCTAGTCAAGATGGGACCACGTGATTTGAATCCCGTGATTAAAGGGTGACTAACCACATCGCTGACCAGTCTGTTGTGACCTATCGGTTAGGTGTTTGACTGCTAGCTAGGCAGTTGCATTTTCGAATCCCTATGGAGCAGCGGTGTGTGATGCTCACTGCCAATGATTTCAAATAAAAATGAAGCGGTCGTGATGTATGACTCTTGGGTTTTCGGCATAGGTTGGCTGAATTTACTGGATGAACTCTTGATTGAAAGCAAAAGGTACCTTGCATCTACTCGATGGTCATGGTTCGAAACATCAAACCGGTGAGTCCTACAAAGTACACGGGTGTCCTGAGCAAGACATCTATGGAGTAGTCCTTTGATGAATGTCATTCGTTTCGGTTTCCAGTCGGCACAGTCACTTTACAAAATGGACCGCATGTAGGCAAAACCACCGCGGATTGTAGTTGTCTATTGAACGTGTGGTCGACTAAACTGATGGCATCATATCCTATGCGAACAAGTGGTCTACTCTCACGTGGAAAGTATATATCGATCAGATTGATTATTTCCAAAGTGACATCTAATCAATGTACTGATGAGCTATTCGTTGTGGAACGGCTCAATGTTCAACCAATAGCAGGAAAGTCGCGGGTTTGAAACTCTCTAACTTTCGTGAGATACGCGATGCAGATGATTCCCAGTGAGGTTGAAACAACTGTGCAGTGATTCTCAGAATAAATATTCAATAAAATGACGAAAACTACATTGAAAATATTTCCAAATCATCTAAAATGTAATTCAAAAGAGAAATCAGGCGGGTAAACTTACATCAAAGGAAAGCTGTAACGATGATTAACTAAGTAGATATTTTCGAGAATGGCACAAAAGCCAATCGGCTGGTACTCTGGTTACGAAGTATTCAAGCGTTTGAAAAGGTTGCACAAAAAAGCAAACATCTCTCTCCTTCTGAAATGTGTATTGATTAAAGCGATATCAGGACGTTTTGGTCTTCAAAATCTGGCGTTCGTATGGTGTCGTGCCAAAATTCAGTGACTGTGGCATGACAAGGTTTCACATGGTTACTTTACTGAGTAGTCACAATGTTAGAGCAGATTTGAACTTTGCTCAGACACCGTTGATTACTTGAAAACTGTACGTTTTATCTGTCAGCCCCCAAGTGAGACGTTAACGACCAGTTTTCAGTAGCACACAGATTGTTTTTTCCAGCTTCTTAGCCATCTGAAGTAAGTACATAATGCCTCTGGGTTTGAGTAGCAGGAGTCCCACTACCAATTCCGTCCTGTCCCGATCTGCTCAGGTACCCGTGGAACATGGGTTTTGTCTAAAACGGTGGGCTGCCTTCGGATTTTTCGTACTCCCCCATTGCCAGTAAAGTGAATTTGTCCGACAACCCAAAAATGGGAGCCTCTCCGAATCACCTCAAGCTTCGTTTTCGGTCGTGCACATCGATTCTAGTGCTTCAGCTTCGTTCTACGGTCAGTCGACCTACACGCTTGGCTACCCGAACAGTCTGACAAAGTTATAGCGGTTGGTTCTCTCATCCACAGACGGGATGAATGTCCATTTTTCTGCTGGACACATTTTTTTCTACTTTGCAAGGAGCCCTACTGTAATCTAACACCATGCAATGAATGACTGAGGTATAAGTAAACTTTTGTAACCGGGGGGAGCAGTCTACCGACTCATAGACTATGCGGACAGAATTACAAACCACATTTACGACTGTATCACACACACACACACACACACACGGATGTACTGAATAACCGCCAGCAACAGTCAGCCGACTCGAAGAAATCTGATATCAGTGAACAGGCCATGTGTAGACCAGGTCTCCTGTGTGGCAGGCTAATGAGTCGGGTACGCGTGTCGTTGGTCTGGCTCAGCGTGAGGCCAATCAATCCATCGAAACAAAGGGTGTATGGACGTGTTACACGCTGAGTTACAAACTGGTAAACACGATGAAGATGATGTCGGTGATTCACTACCTCAGGTATGGAGAACGTTGTGGTAACATTGTCATCGGACAGGTAGGTTTGCGGGCAATTATACAGATACGCAAAGTGGAGGTACCTACCCTAACGATGACAAGACACATGGCTGGAAATAAGTTACTAACCGTGTAGGGGACCACTCCTTGGCCCTGCTATATGAATACACCGTTCCTCAACTATTGTTTTCCCCAGTAGCAGTGCTTACCTAAGGCACCAATGCGTGCCTCAGACGTTCCTAGTTAGGTGCGGAATTACAAAAAAAAGACGGCAAAAATGTTCTCTGAACACCTTTCGGTTTCAGATTTGCTACCGGTCGACCTTTGGTTTTGAGAGGGTCAGATAAATTCAAGTGAAAATTGTTTTTTGGCTTTTTTTCTGGTTCTTAGGCTAATCAATTGAAGTTGATGATATATTTGGGAAGTTTACCCGGGTTTGTTTGGGGATACGGGACTGGAACTCCATTTCAAGGTCAGCTAGACGGCTTACTGCGACACAGACAATCGAGATCAACTGCCGCTTGTCTTGCCAACTCTTACAGCGTAAGTCATTTTTGTGTAGTACATCTCCGCGAATGTGTAAACGAGTTGCCCTCGCACGAAATGCTACTTAGGCTCCTGGTGGTTGATCAGATGGCAGTTGATCTGTTCGCCGAGCTTAGCAATTGGCTTGCAAACGTTTCGTCCCCAGTCGAGGAGACATCGTCAGTGCGCAGTTGAGTAGGCTGTTGAAGAGTTCGCCATACGTCGAGTTCTCATGGTTATTCCCCCTTGCTACCTTCCCGTCCATGTCTGGCTGCGATGTTCTGTGAGCAACACTGTCTTAAAACTGGTAAAAAAAAGCCAAAGTTTTGCAGACAGCTAAAACGCAGCAAGTCCTCATGCTAATAGCAAGCATATTATGAGGTGGTCTTTAGATGAAGTATCATTCTCCTCTGTGGCATGGATACAAAGACCGTAGCATGTCTCTTCCTGGTAATCAGCATCTCCGAATTTGTGGATGCAGCAACACTGTCTTGCTCCGGGAAGGGGTGACTAGAAAATGGCAACCTTAGTTCAGGCGGCTCAAACTTGTCGGCTGTTGGTCGAGAGCGGTTCCTTCGAGGTTAACCCTACCAACGACTTACAACAGAGCATCAAAGTGGAACACCCCTAGTCAATCGAGGTTTGCAGTCCAGGATTGCGAATAAACATGGACACTTTTTGTCCGCAGAAAGATCAGTTCTTCAATCAATACATGGAATCTGGAGTCTGACGGACAGCGTACAGGGAGGACATTTCTTGTCATCAAGGTATATGGAAGCGTTGAGCAAGGTAAAAGTATGGCAGAACAGGGCAAAAGTTTGACGTCTGAGCTGGTCAAGTCTCTTTTTGGATAAGCAAAGCAAAACTGTCGACGGGAATGCGGCGTTACAGGTCTAATCATTCACAAGGATCCAAGGTCCTTGATCCAAGATTCGTCAAGTAATGATAGTCCGAAAAGAGGCCTGTTTACCTTCTGTTTTCCAGTCCAAAAAGAAAATCAGTGACTTTTGTATTCCAATTTTCTATACCATCCGATAGATATCCGTCGTTTCATACGAGAATAGCTCAATGGCTGCTCAGAAACTGGGAATAAATGATTGTGTTCTTTTGGAGTGGAACACTGAGTAACGTCGGTGAATTTCTCCTGCGTCTGCGTGCAGAGCAGCACTACCACACGGTACACCCCTAGAAGCACCTCAGTACTCTCATGGAACCACTAGTGGAGTGGATGCAATCTTATGGACAATGGTAGGTTCAAAGTTATTCTTAGCATAGTGATGCATGGTGCTGTATGCAACACATATTACTCTCAGGTACGAGCTCAGGTCAGACTGGGCAAATCCCGCCGACGTGAGACAAAAATTATCCACGATGTTGGGAAACGAAAATATCGGTCATGTGTGACACCCAGTCAGGAGGTGTTGGGCAGGCCACCGGCGGTTCTGTAATAGGAAGAAAACATGTAAGTTGACGTCGTCATTGCTGCACCAGAGGACAGTAGACAGAGTATATACATAATGCACTACTCATAAGGTTGCTGAAAACATCAAAAACGGGTGATTCAGCTGGGTTTCAGGTGAGTCTCTCGCAAAACCAAATCGATTTGCAAATTGGTGTATTTCTCGAAGTAGACAGAGTACTTATAAGCACGTTAGACTCACCGGTCCGATAGAACTTTCGTATCATGAGGAGCGGTCTTACGAATAAAATATCCGTGTGAACCCATGTGTATACGGCACTGTCTCTGTCCAAAGATATGTAGTCACGGTGGACTGTTCGCTCAGTGTAACCCTAGCTGACATTTCTGTGAGCAAGCTGATTTAAAATCAATTGCTGAACAAGAACCGGATTGTAAGCGATTTGCGGAAGGTGTTTTAAACGCCAGCGAATCCGATAGCCTTCTACCACACTGCACTCAACCTAAGTGAAAATGGGAAACTCGGTCACAGGTTCTGGTCCTTTGAGTTTACATCGTCAGGAACAAAAAGCGAATCACTTGAGAGGGCTATATGTGTCAGAAGCTTATGTGGTCAGGTCAGTATTCCTACTTCCATCGCTTTGTGAACGTGTTCATTTTACGGAATCTCTGGAATATGCATCAGTATTAAATGTAATCCTTGACTGCCGGTTACAGGTAAAATCGTGACGCTAAAATGCTACTCAGAGGGGCTTGTAAAGTAGCCTCAAAGAGGTCAGTCAGATGACAAAAGCCGTTCTCATCCGCGGGCCACACAGAAGCCATATGAATTCCGAAACACTGATCCACCGTCTAAAATCGCCCTCAAACGGATGTTTAGTGCAATGTGGTCATCGGTGCAATTCAACACGGTTCCAAGGCTGAACATCAGCGTCAAGAACGGAAGGTCTGTCCGTGGTTCGTCAATGATTAGCTGTTCAATTGACTATAAAGTTGGCACAACTCGGAGCTTATCTGGACGACTTCCTGTTCAGACACGTGGCTGTTTTGAAAGTGAATTGACTGATATGGACGTAATACACTACTTATAAGGTTGCTGAAAACTCATCGACAGCCCACGACCGGTTTCGCCCTTCTTGGGGCTCATCGGGTAGGCGCAGACCCCGAAAATATCATAAACGGGAGATTCAGATCCGTTCCAGGTGAGTCTTCCGTAAAAACAAATTTGTTTGCAAATGAGTGCATCTCGCTGAACTGACTGATCATGTGAGCAATGTGATCGTTTTCTTCTTGAAAGATGCTGACAACCAGTTCGACCCGATAGAACCGCTTAGGATGATATATTGAGTGGCACTAAGTCTGGATGCCTCAATCCCGAAATCACAGGGCCTAACTGCAAACTGTTCTGCCCATTTATATTCTCACGTAACGTTTGTTCAACTAGATGGACGTTGTGGTAGCGTAATGGCACTAACCATTTTCTGCCTACTAAAAATAGTAATATCGACAAAAGCTGATGAATTCGATTTTCAAGTTTCGACAATGGAATCGTCAGTGCGCACTGAAGTTGTCATCTTGATTGGTTACGAAACGTTTGCAAACGATTTGCCAAGCTCGGCGAACAGATAAACAGTCACCTGATCAACCAAGATACTAATATTTCGGTAGATTTTCGACTATTTTATATGCCTCCATTCGATGTGCTTCGGGGCGTTTCTGAATGCAATTGTTGTCGACATTCAGCGTCGCCCGGGTGGTCGTTTAATCACTTGAAAAGCCCTTCCAAGGGGAATCCTCGCCACAGGATACAAAGGTCCCCCTGTTCTATCTTGCTGACGATTGCTTTTGATTGGCACTTCCGGAACTGGGATCGTGAGCGCTGAAGACAACATTCGCGCCTACAGAATTGCGTTTTGCCTTAATGGTAGTTTTCTAGCGTGCATGTTCTCCATGAACCTGTTCCTGTGGGACACTGAGCGTAACTGTTGGCGGGACGGCTTGTTCAGGTTTCCAACATTTCAGAGATCCAGCGGTCGATGAGATTCTTGACCGTAGGTATCACTTTCAAAAGATTTGAAGGAACTTTCCAGGCTATTCGTCGTTTGAGAGTGTAAATAGAGTTGTTTGTACTTCTTATGCGTCAGACCGGACCTCGAATACTCGAGTTAATCACAGGATGGAAAGTTGCGGAATAGAGTCTTCCTGATATGAAACCAACCGAGGTGGTCAGATCGTATCAGACTCATTGTATGGGGTCGAACTACAAAACATTTGTGGTCGCCCAGTGGCTCTCAGGGAGACATACATGCAGAAACAAGTAAAACGGTAAACTAAAAAAATGTGTACTTGGGTATTGAGAAACTCTGTCCGCGGTTCATGGCATATGGGGAAGGATCCCAGTACAGACGTGGGGGATTTCGAATTTCACTGACCACACTGAACAACAGCTGACGAACTTTTAAAAAATCTATAAATTTGCACAACTTGTGTCCTCCTGTCCTCTCGTGTCGGCGCAATTACCCCGGTGAGCGCACACCAGACGGGAAAGCACCGGACACGAGTTTCGCTCTTGTTAGGTTACATGTGTAATGCATATTCTTGACCGCGTCGGGGCTTGAACTCCGGAAAGCTGACATCCGATTTGAGTGTGTAATCAGTACTCCACCGGCGCATGTTGGACGCACGCGAACTAGCAAATAGTAACAGGCGATTGTGTTCACTCTCAAGTGAAACCCGAAAACATCAGTAAGTGTATGGAGCTCACGAATCAACCTATGTAACTGCGTGAGCAAAATAAACCCACAGGACACCAGGGTTCTCGTACCGCGTAGGAAGCCGAGGTGGATAGCTTGAAATCGAAATTTCGGGATCATGCCTCTACTCCGTTAAAAAAAGCGGATCAATTAGAATATGAGGTTGACGAAAACTCGGGGAATGCGCCTGTTTGATGACCCCCAAGAACAGCGAAACCGGTCATGGGTGTCCAAGAATTTTCAGCAAACTTATGAGTAGTGTATTACGTTTAAAATGACTTGTCTTGTGCAACTGATGGGTCATTGTGGCTGTGTGATTTTGTGCGGCATTATACAGTAACGCAGAAGCATTCAAGGATGCCATTTTGCTCGGGCCGGCTTACGGCTGTCAACAGACCATCACACGCTGAGGTCAGTTCTTCTGAGGTGTTTCGGGTTAACAGACGGGAGCATATCTAACTCCGCGGAGCCGGGTTCTGTGGCCGTGGGAAGCGTTTACGGTTGACAGGCAAACATGTATCGGGTACCATCCGACCATATAGCCACCCATGGAAATTTCATTGTCATGGTGTCTTAGTGACCAGAGTTGAGCATATCGAGAATCTGGTTCTCTGTTTAGCCGGTAGAGTGTTCCGATTTGACAAGCAGGAAGGTTAGGATTTAACATGCCTGTAGGGCTCACTCTGACAGCGTATTTCAGATGATTTTGTACAGTTTTGGTGTGTAAGGATGACTGGAAGATAGTTTGAGGTTCCTCATTAGAATGGCGTTCTTAGCACTGGGAACAAACATCTACAAAAGAATTATCAGGCGGTAAGGATGATTTTAAGTGCTTTTACAATAAGCGATGCCGCACCTCGTGATTATTTGCATTAATTTTTACTGAAGGCAAAAAATCTCTCACGTGCATCTTACTTTGCGACAAATACACTCATTTGCAAATCAATTTGGTTTTCACGGGAGACTCAAATGAATCTCTCGTTTACGATGTTCTTCAACAAAAAGCGTGCTGCACACAGGCCGCCTCACGTTTCAGCTGGTACGATATTCGAGACATCGCAGTATATTTTCATAAAGGAAACTACTCACGAGGTTGCTGAAAACTCTTCGATAAGTTGGTGTATAACGCAGACCGACTTTTTTCCTGACCAACTGGCACTTAATCTGTGTGACTAGCAATGAGAAGACAGTTTCCATTTCCTGTGCAACAGTTCGATTCTTGATTGCACCCGGGAATCATGTATTCACACACGTTGTTTTCTAAGTGGAAGTTGATCCCTGATGTTTCAGCAACTCTCAGAGATTTGCGTACGTAGTTGCTGGTGCAGGGGTACTCGGATCGCGAACGGTTCAATCATGTGCGCGCACTTTTGTCGGGTGAATGAAGATACGGGACATTTGGATTGACAGCTTTTTAGGTTCCTAACCTTTAAACAATGCGTCAATCTACCAGTTCCGTTCCGTTCCGGTTTTATGCCGCAACTCGTTTACCGAAATACAATGGTTTAGGCTGCTTACTTGAGATGGAGAGAAAAAGGGAGTCGGCAGCTCCCCACGCGACTGTGTTGACTAGTAAGGACTTTTATGCTTCGTTGCAAAGTCATAGACTGACCGCTCTTAGGTCGTCTCCATCCTACACGAAGCCAGGTGAAAAGGACTGCGCGAGGCAAGCGGTATTCTGGCATACGAAATACATGGACTAACCAGTATAAAGTGTGGAGTGTAACCAGCTGGTCCACCTCAGCATCACTGATCAGCATCACTGTTCCCACAATATCTGGGAGGCGCCAATGATCAAACACTGAGACTTCGAAAATCCTCTCTATGCAGCGGCCACGTTTCCGATCCCCGGAGTAAGACGAATCGATCGGCGGTATTGTACACTGCACAATTCGGTTTCAGAAATGCTAGAGGTTGGCAAAAGCCACCCTGGCGTTCCCTGGCACTCAAGGAGAGATTTCTTTTTCCGCCAGTCCGCCGGAACATAATCAGCTGTCCAGACAGACGAACTTACCTACCACATAGATCGCTTTATCGACAAGCCTGAGGTTCCAACCAGTACCAGGTTAGCACTTTACACTACACAGGAATGAATCACGTGGCAAACTGGATAGGAAAATCATTTAGGTTATTTAAAACACCTTGCACGTCTAAAAGATCTGGTCCAAGGAGAGCAATCTCATCGGTGAAACGCATGTCTGTGAGTTGACACCCCGAGACTATTCCGACACCCGGTGAACAGGACTCAAACAGCACATCGATTGCAAATGCGATGAATGCGACGAAACTTTCACGTGGGGAACGCATAGGTTGACTGGTTTCTAGCAGTTAGTTTGCTTCCGGAATATGCCAGCAGCTATTTAAAACAACAATCTGACCCGAATCTGAAAAATTCACTCCAACTAAACCATTTTTGGACAAAAACTCATCCGACCAAATCTGTTCTGACGGACTTCCATACAAGTTTCTATGCTCAAATCTAAAATAAGACAAGGAGAACTAATGGTTTGATAGGGGCCGGTCAACCGTGGTAACGTTGCGAGACGTAATGGGTGAATAGACCTACCAGTCATGTGAATGCCACCGTAGAAAAGTTTGTAACCGGTATGTGCACAAGGCTACTGGTGTGTTGGCTACCACATGGGAGGTTTGGAGCTCATATGAAGGGAGTCGCCATATTTGATTGTGATCATCTCGGCGATCAAAATAGTGGGAGCCCCTGTTAGCTTAGTCAAACAACTCGATCTTCAACATCCGTTGCCTTTGTGTGACGGTCACTGCTGGCCCAGTGTTCTAAGATGGCACCAAAAAGGGACCCGTTTTATCGCCGTTTTCCTCGCCGTTTAATCAGACCGAACAATTTACGAATGTCTATTGGCTAGAATGTCGTGCAGCCCACACAGTGCGTGCGCTGAACGGAAGCCGAAGAATGAACGGATGTCACATCTCTCAGGTTTAGAATTTCTATGTGATGACCCGTGAATCCAGAGTGCAACACAGAGGACCACTGTCCATGTGGCATTGTGTAGTCAGCAACTGAGTTAATCGGCTAGAATCTCTCATCTAAAGGGCGACGATTTCCTTCTGACGTACACTTGCAGGTAAGGAGGTAAATTTCACATGGTCCACCTCCTTTCAACCAAGGTAAACACCTATTTTGAACGTCAGTTCAGCTGTCTCAGGATTTTGGGAAAACTGAAACGTTTCGCGGAGCCTCTTTGAATCTCGATAAACTTCAGAAAGTCTCGAACCCGCGACGTCCTGGCTAGTAGTTTGAACACTTAACCGTGCGCTTCTCATCGAGACAATCTAGTGAGATTCCCACAGCCGATGATTCGCAATAAGGATAAAACAACTCAGTGCAGATGACCTTCACTTGCGGGATGGGATCTCTATCAAACAGTTCCAAATTTCTTCACATTACAAGCACTCTGTCTCACGTCAGCCACTCCAACACGCCAAGCAGTGTTGTGGCCCAACTCTCAGCAATTCAGCTTAGTCACTTGCACTCACAAAGACCCTAGGGATCAATTTGGTCTCTGCGTTTCTGAACGGGGTTCTTACAATTGATGTCCAGTAGACGAGTGAACCTCGATCGTTTATTTGTAATTGACTTCCAGCGTAACTCACTCCAAAGGAGCTTTTTTCGTTTACAGTTATTTTCCCCAGTGAAATCTCGATGAAAGTGTTACGGTACACACTACAAAATTCATACTCCAATATCTCAACTGTAGCCTGTTAAGACGCAGCTGTTGATAGTAACGATGTTTATCTGAAAACGTTCCGCGTGATATTTACGACTTGTGTTTACGATGTGGTGAAGTTCAAAGCACTCTCCAAGTGTCCGATGAAAATGGGACTTTGCAACTCACCGCTTGAACGCATTAAAACACTCGTGCTAATGACCGGGCTTGTGGAATTTACGATCGGCAAACTGGGGATGAATGAATGCCATGGGAGATTTTGCAAAGCTTTACAAATTGAATTGTCTAAGAACAGGATCAAATGAATCGATAATCGTCCGAGGGCATGCTCGCTTGACCATCTCTAGTTGACTATTGTTGAAGGCCAGCAAACATTTGAATGGGCACTTCCGGACTAGCGATTTTCTAACGGAAGTCCAAATATTGACCACTGTGGATGGAGATGGTTGGAGAGCACTTGAGCAGTGAATCTCTGATCGATGTTAACTTTAGAATCTGTATTGATCAACATTCTACGAATCAACCCTCACTGGTCATCCCCGTTAAATTCCTATTGCGATCGTTGTAGAGAAGGTTTACACTTTTCTGAAAGCACTGGCGTCATCAGCCACGTTCCGCATCTCTTCCAAATCTGAACCACAGTTTTTGCAAAACAAAGTTCCGGTTGATTTCGCGGTTTCCAACGCTTACCTTCCAGGAACAAACTTTCTCATCGGTCGCTGATTTGAGTTTTTTTAAATTAGAGTTTAATCTCAGCTTACCCAGCATCATTACACCTGGTCTTACCTGGGAGGCAAACGAGTACTTTTCATGTTGTACGTACCCCACATAGTGTACTGTGACAAAGGACAATGTTAGGATGTGTAGAGTGGAGAGATAGGGCCGTTTTATTGTGGAAATCGCTCTTTACTGAAAAGTCGACAGGGGCCAGTCTTAACACTACTAGTCGGGTGGTTACGGGTTCACCTTTCATGAGGTGCGCACTGCGGATGATTCCCAATAAGCAGCATGAACAACTGTACAGTTCTCGGACGATTTTAAGCTTACAGCAGCCTCCTTTAGAGGACGAAATCTCAATCGAAAGTTTGTCGATTTTTGTGGCTGCGGAATTACACACACACACACACATACCGTTGAAAGTTCGCGGTCATAAATTTGAAAGGTCACCTTGAGAGCGCTTTTTGTCAGATGCGGTTGCTGAAAACTCTTCGAGAGCCCACGGCAGTTTTCGCCCTTGTTGGGGCTAATCAAGTAGGTGGACCATCATGAACGAGGGATTGAGCTTGATTCAGTTGAGTCTCCTACGAGAACCACCCACCACTGGCCCATTTGTTGTCTTTCATAGTACCGGAAATAGGCAGGGATATCGTGCATGTTTGTCTGCCGGGCGAACAAACGTCTGAGCGAACAGTGAATTTGGATTGTCCAAACTTTGCTTCACGCACAGAGCTGTGGTGCATACAACAGACGAGCGACGGACAGACAAACTATTCCGACTGCAAACGAAAAGGAGATAACAGTTTCTGGATTCTTTGATCTAAGATATCGCCCAGATACACTTGTGTGACGCAAATGACCATACGGAGAAACTTCCTCATCAGTGTGACTGTGAGTTTAGCAAGGAGGCAAATGTAGACAACCGACCAAATTGATTCACTCCCTAAAGAACAGCTTAGTCGACGCCCAAGGATCTTGGATCGACCCAAAGTGAACGAGACAACACTTGTTTTGCACTCACCCTTGAACTGACCCCAGCTAGAGGGTAGCGCTGTCCAAACGCTGCATTCAGATCACTTCCAGGGGATCTCCTTTGTCAGACGGAATACTGTGCGATGATACTGAAATGACACGACAAGAACTGTGACATCTTCATCTTGTCTCAAACCATCTACCGTTGTATTCGTTCCCCTGTTCAAAGGTCACCGCAGGTCACTCACTTTCTGCTTCGGTCAGAATAAGAGCCAGTCAAATCGCTGTTGTGATCCGACGACGGTTTGGGAAAGGCCTTATCCATCGACAGCTTGAGCAAAACAAGTAAATCACTGTAAATCACATTTCTTGGAGTGACTTGCATACCGGGATCAATTAATTATTTTCGCTCATACGGTTTTTTTCGCGTTTCGCGGACCCACGCACTTTCTGTCACCGAAACGTTTTATGAAACGTGCCTCACCGAGACGAATTCTACCCAGTTCAACTACCCTCCCCATGTTTCACTTACTCTCCCTCTCTCTCTGTCTCTCAAGTCTTTTATCTCCTTCGGTTAGCAAAATAACAACACATTGCTCATTTGGGCGTAAATGCTTCTTCTTAAATGTGTTTTTGGGAGGTCCTGGCAATTTGTCAATGTCTCACAAATTCAACGCATGTCATTTCGTTCGTATTGTTCGCATTAATCATACCCACCCAATTAGGTTCAATAAAACTCTCGGAACAAATGGAGTAGCTGAACGAGAAGGAGAACTGAACTGAACAAAGCCTGATAAAACTGTTTGTCAGATGCTTCCTAACAATAAAAAATGTCAGTTGAACTGTGTTGTTTTTTCCAAATCGGATTCGATCGACCCTGCGGGGCTTACCAGTTGTCCGGAGAAAATGAAGCCTTTTGTGGCCAATCAGCCAGTGATTCTCAAGTTATTGAATTTGAGCACTAACCTGTCTCGTAATTCAAGGATCGAATCCTGAAAATTCATATACTAGGTGGCATTTTACACATACGGTATGATACACACTACTGATGCTCAGCATGTGATAGTAGTTAGAACGGATTTCGGGATGTCTTCTTTTGTAGTGAGATGCTCTGATATTGAAAATTCTACTAATGTAACGGTGGATACTACTGATGAGGCATGCGAATAGTATGTTTTCTCGTAAATCCGCTTCGCGTCTCTTGAAAAGTGAGATCTATTACGGAATTTGTGGAGTCAATTTGTACCATTTGCTTGCATTTGAGTAACAGTCAATGAATATCCAGGAAAGTTCAGGAAGACGCGTTCAAGGAGAAGATGGATCTTCAGTTTTGTAAACAAGATGCATATGAGAGTTTCGCTCCCCTGTCCAATAGTCTGTAACTGTTAGGTTGGTGTTTCTCTAATAAATAATTCCGCAGAGAAGGCCTTCTTCCTTTTCACGGGTACCACGCAGAAATTGTATCCGCTTTGATTTGGCCATGCGCAGCCTGGTAAAACTGTGACAGCGGACGCAATCAAAAAGTACACTAGACGACAAAAATACGTTTGTAACTTAAGCCTGGAACGAGGTGAAAACCAGCCCTTGAAAAGTTTGAGGTTATGTACACCGTAGGAACAAAAAAAAAGATAAACGCCGTGAAAGAGCATCATCAATCATGAGAAATTTGGTCTGCTTTGCACAAACTCCAGATGTGAGACCTCGCCTACTAGTCACCGCCTTGTTTACCGCTGTAGTTGGTAAATCTGGCCATCAGTGTAACCCATCACGTTAAATCATATGCGATCGTAAGCTATTGGCGTTCGTTTCCACCAGAATGCACTCCGAAATTATTAACAAAGTGACGTCAAAATAGCTCCCCCTCCCCCGAGAAAAAGAACTCACGCCTTCCCTGGTTAACAAATGCAATACTCCTCTTGTTGAGTTTCCCGATGGGGAACTTTGAGTGACGCCTGGGGTTCGACAATCCCGAATATCAAAAGGAAGAATTGGGTTCGAAATTCCACGGTACTATTTACACAAGGGTAAGAAAATGTATACAGCCAACCTCAGTTGTCCACCTTCGTAGCGTCAACAAGTGCTCAGGTCTGTCACTGACCAGCACAGTGCAGTGTCAACGTCCGAACACCAAACAACGGCGAGTGGAATGTTAGCTCAGTAGTGTAGGTTGCGGTCGTCCCTTCTGACGACAGTCACGCGATTCTTATTGGCGGTGCGATTACACGGAACTCATGAGAAAACAAGTCACGGCAGGCTAAGCAGACGGGGTACGAACGCGCATGGGTAGGTGGGTCAGCGGTGCACATACACACGCAGACACACATCCTAATACAAGTGTCAGACGGGACGGCCCTTCCGGCAAGGTGAGTGCCGGGGAGTCGAGAGTCAAAAGTACATAGGCGGAGTAAGCAAATGAATGGGAGAATTACCATGAAGTCAAATTATCATGAAGTAAGTTAGATTCAATACCTTTCTCCCTCAAAAAGCATGTGCCAGAAGTCGCTGAAAGCCCAGCGGCTCACATTTGTGGAGCATACAGTCTCGAGACAATAAAAGGGCTATTTGGTGAGCATTTTTCCGGCATGTCATTCAAGGTGCATTTTTTTTTACCCTCCTCAACATGTCTGTACAACAAGACGTCAGGAAGACATGAACTGCAGACATTTTATCCCGTCAGCCGCATTCCAAATACAGCCACGTCTTTTTGCAGTTTGGACAGGAATAAAATGATGAACGCGGTCAATCAATATGTGCATCAATTCGGTCGATTCCTCCACCCCTTCTATTTCTCCCTACCTACCCCGCCATCCCATTGTAATTGCGCAGATCAAGCCCTTCTGAGTGGATAGGCTTGGTCAATTAATTATCATTGCCTCATCATTGCCAACAACTTCCGGTTGGAGTTGCGCGGTGTACCACTCTGGGATCATCCCGATGGTCGGTGGTGGTCCGGATATGGTGAGGACGGTTTTCAAGCTTGCCCGTAAACACCGGTCGAATGTCCACGTGCTTCTAACCAAGTGCTTCTAGAATAGTTCTCATTAACTCCGATCCGTTCTACCAGCGGAATATTCGGTTCAACTTGTCGGCGTGAATCACCTGCCATTTACGAACATCCAGTGTCAGCAATAAACAAAAGGTGTCGCTTTTCAGACACATCGACACATACTGTAATGAAATCGGTTTAAAATACAAGTAGTCGAATTCTGAGTTAATTTGTATTAGAAACTTTGTATTGTAGACATATCTCACTGGTGGGCTTGGCAGGTCTTGTCAAGGTCAACCAAATCTTCTATAAAGCTTCCTATCTAGGATGGCTCCAAATCCTCAAATAAGTATTCTATCTTCATGAAAGAAACTAGTCACAAGGTTGCTAAAAGCTCTTCGACAGCCGACCAACGGGTAGACCAATGACGGTACACTGAACCCCTCGGATGGTAGGGGAGCGCGCGTTCCGCTACACCTACTCAGCACACTTGTGAGTGGTTTCCTCTATGAAACTATATTACGATATCCCGAATATTGTACGAAATGAGACCTGAGGCGACCTGGTGCAACACATTCAGTTGAGGAACATAACAGACGAGAGATTTACTTGAGTTTTCTGTGAAAACCAAATTGATATCCAAGACAGTGCATATTTTGGGGTACTGTTTATTTATTTATTTATTTATTTATTCATTTATCTATTTATTTATACATTCATTTGTTATTATTTATTATTTATTGTTTATTATTTAATTATCTAACTAATTAATCGTGTTGAGCTCAGTCTGGAGATTGTTTATAATCAAATTACCGCGGTCCTTAGAAATACTTCAAGCAGCCTGACGCATTCCCGGTCGTGCATTTTTCGAGTTTCGAATCGCTCACTTCGTTGACCGCACGTTCAACAGATGACCTGCATGCGCACCAGGCGGACCCAGACGCACAAAGCAGTCGAGAGCGGTGCCGACATTAACGGGCCATAGTTTAACTGACAGCCGGTGAAATTTGTAGTTAAACTGTTGGACACAACCCATAATAGCCACGCTGGTTTGGTCTGACTTTACGTGCAAACACAGCCAGCAGTGCACAAAAGCAGTGACGACGCGACCGCGACAGAGTCAGCTGCACTTGTTTCCTTTTACAGGCGAGTCGAGACGAGAGACATCTTCGTTCGTTTCTGCCTACTCTATTCAACTAAAAGCATAACCGTGGCACAACCAGAGCAAAACATGCGCAAAGGATTGAATACTGACCAAAGTTGTGCATCGATGCATCATACACACAAAGTTAGATTGACGTTTTTTGTTACACATGCATGAATCTCGCAGCGCAAAAGCCCGATAGCCTGTTACGTGAACAGGTGATTCCTGGTTAGCATGCCGTTAAATTTTGGGTCCTAAATATACCCGTTACACTATGGTGCTTTCTATACGTACTATTCAGGGTATCCACAAAACATGAACGACTGGGCATAGTTCTGTAACGCGACGTGCACGAGAGACCAGTTGAGGTCAGCCTCATTTACTTCAGTCACCTTCGGGAATTAGGCCAACCATGGTCAAATGTATGATGAACACGATGGCAAAAAGGTCGGGACCAGACAAAACTGATCATCTGCACACATTCCTCGTCCCCTAATTCGCAACACAGGTGATGAATTCGCCTAATGAGGCAGAAGATAATTGCCCAAATCATTTCGACTGTAGACAATTAGCATGATGTTTCTCCTGTCTGTTCCGAGTCACACAGTTTGTGCATTTGATAAGCGGTGTTATTTTGGGCACGAAACAGTGACGGATGATATAGATGGAAAAAAACCACAAGCATTAACACGACGCCCTTTCTGCGTGCACCCCTCCTAGCTTTCGTAAGAAGCTTAAGCCTAAAGCTCAGCGTATTCACTGAACCATCGTCTACGCTTAGGATTACACAACGTCATCATCATCACCAATGCTGAAAAGGAGGAAAGCCGTTCACCTCGAAGTCGTTTCTTAGCAAGGGCAACTAAACGTTACAAACTATTGGATGGGAAAGTAAACGTCTCATATGCACATAGTTTTTTAAAAAAACCGAACATTCTCACGCGTCTTCTTGAATTGTCATGGATATTCATTGACAATCATGCAACTGTAAACAAACGCTGCAAAGCAGTTCCATAATAAACCTCACCTTCCACTGGAAGCGGGATGGAGCTTCGAAAAAACCACAGACTACTCGCATACCTAATCATTGGTACCTGCCGTAACAATGGTAGCTTAACCGTGCATACTACTGAGGAAATGTGTGAGTAGTACCTAGCCAAGTGATTCAACCTCCGTCCCTACATCTGATAAAACTTCAATACGGAAATTATCGAAACGACTTGCAGCGTTTGTTCATTATTGTCCAGTTTTCAGGTAACTTCCAGGAAACACCAAGACTGCGCACGAGGATGTTCACAAACTCTCAGAAAATGTGGCTTTGGTTTTCGTGTCCGATAGGTTGTAACTGCTTGATTCGTGTAGGCCAGCGGTTAACTCAGCGCTCAAATGCACTTTCCCCTTCAGTACACCACGAATCGAGGCGATTTTAACAAGCAAGTGCGTCATTTAGGGTACTACCGACCTCTGTGCGATATTCCCGCGCTGTGCTATCCGTCAGATCATGCGAAGCGGATTCTTGTTGAGGAATTTTGCAGACTTGTGGTGGAATCCTGTGGGTAGTCGTTTCTTTTGATGTGATCTATTGGTAAAATTCAACTCAAGGTCAGCAAAACATAAACAACAATCGTAACGGTTAACGAAATGCAGTACGGTGTAATGTGTGTTCACGTAGGAGACACTGCGGTTGAAAAACGCATTCCGTGAGGCAGTGTAAACATACAAAGCCCCTATCACAATTATAAAGAAACAATGATCGTCCATCATAATTGTTTTTACTTGAGGAAAGACGCGGGACGAATCTCCAACAGGAGTTTGTATTTCCTGGCGAAGAAACGTTTTCGCAAAAGCCATAAGTGGTCTGAATTTTTTTAGTTCGACACAAATAACCGTAACTAGGTTGCATATTAATCAACAATGTTTCCCAGGGCACGTATTTTGCATCACGAAGTAAACATTACTGAGACAAAACACATCACTTTATTCTTGCGAATGTTCTCCTAGTTGGTTGTGTATGAAATGTATTCAGATTGTGAGGAGGGAGAATCGAGGATTTACTTTGGATCAACTGACTTCGGGCTTTGCACCTGTCTATCACGGATCTCTGTAGTTTCTTAGCCGCTGCTTGGACGGAGAGAGCGTCGAAGAGCCATCTTTATAACTTGGATGCGCGAAAACAATTCGAAACCAGGCTGGTGTGATTTTCCAGATTGGTTAATCGCGTCAAAGAGCGCTGCTTTAGTGAATATCACGTACGGTTTTCATTGAGTCTCGTAGACAACCTTTCGTTAGACCTTTATCGGGGAGTAATACTGTAGGGAGGGCAACAGGAAGCGCCTTTAAAAGTTTCATCAGTCACATTTAAATTAGAAACCACGTAGAGACAGTTGGACTATGGGAACCGTCAGTGTGTTTGTGAACAAGGTGGTTTCATTGGGCGCGCACGACACCTAAACATAGGGCTGGATCCCGGTCGGTAACAATAACTCTGGTTCCTGAGTTGCTACTCACAGAAAGTCGTTTCTGGTCTGGAACTCCACGAGCTATCTGGCTAAGCAGCTTGGACCACGCTTGAACCCCATGAGCATCATCTGCTTTTGAACTCGGAGTTTGCAGACAGAGAACCCGGACTCAGGTCAGACCAGTATAATGGGGCCACGCATAGGCTGGTGGTCATGTAAGATTAATGTTAGCCCGACACTCGACGTTACATGTCGATTTGTGTACATCAGTGAACCGTGGCAACTTTGTAAAGGCCTAACATGCAACAATCTAAAGTGGTTCGAACCACATCAGACAGCTGAAATGCGAAGCCGTTCTACTGAACTAAGAGCTTCCTGGTCCCGGTCATTCCTTGCCCCAATTAGCCCCTGAGCCGTACTGTCACGTGTTAAAACATAGTTTTCACTATGAAATTCAACCACCATTGCGTTGCTGTGTCTAGAACAAACTGTAGGGCAAATTCGACAGGCAAATTACAGTCTGATAATTTGAGTCGGAGAAACAGAACCGGAGTGCAGTGCAATTTTTTGGGACAGCTTGCACGCAATGATAACTACGGGAATATGATGTTGAGAGACGTAAAAATTTCCAAGTTTTAATGGTTAAAAAACCAACCAGCAAACAGGGCAGATACCGAAGCGGGAAAAAACTGTTGCACAAGGACAGATTCTGCAATAGTGATTTGTATTCATGCCTTATGCTGTCGTAATATTTCAGCAATTTCTCCAAGAACAAAAACGGTGGCAAGACTTGAAAAACTTTGTCGCATGAGGACACAAAGATTCCGATAAGGTCTGATTCAACCAGCACCCAGTCTTTTTTTTACGGTTGACACCCTTAGATAGCCCATCTCGGACGTTTCAAACTGTTTTCGCGCATCCAAGTTACAAAGATGGCTCCCCATTGTCGGCGATGTCACGGTCCAAGAAACCTGGCTAAGAAACTACAAAGATCCGTGATAGACAGGTGCAAAGCCCGAAGTCAGTTGATCCAAAGTAAATCCTCGATTCTCCCTCCTCACAATCTGAATACATTTCATACACAACCAACTAGGAGAACATTCGCAAGAATAAAGTGATGTGTTTTGTCTCAGTAATGTTTACTTCGTGATGCAAAATACGTGCCCTGGGAAACATTGTTGATTAATATGCAACCTAGTTACGGTTATTTGTGTCGAACTAAAAAAATTCAGACCACTTATGGCTTTTGCGAAAACGTTTCTTCGCCAGGAAATACAAACTCCTGTTGGAGATTCGTCCCGCGTCTTTCCTCAAGTAAAAACAATTATGATGGACGATCATTGTTTCTTTATAATTGTGATAGGGGCTTTGTATGTTTACACTGCCTCACGGAATGCGTTTTTCAGCCGCAGTGTCTCCTACGTGAACACAAATTACACCGTACTGCATTTCGTTAACCGTTACGATTGTTGTTTATGTTTTGCTGACCTTGAGTTGAATTTTACCAATAGATCACATCAAAAGAAACGACTACCCACAGGATTCCACCACAAGTCTGCAAAATTCCTCAACAAGAATCCGCTTCGCATGATCTGACGGATAGCACAGCGCGGGAATATCGCACAGAGGTCGGTAGTACCCTAAATGACGCACTTGCTTGTTAAAATCGCCTCGATTCGTGGTGTACTGAAGGGGAAAGTGCATTTGAGCGCTGAGTTAACCGCTGGCCTACACGAATCAAGCAGTTACAACCTATCGGACACGAAAACCAAAGCCACATTTTCTGAGAGTTTGTGAACATCCTCGTGCGCAGTCTTGGTGTTTCCTGGAAGTTACCTGAAAACTGGACAATAATGAACAAACGCTGCAAGTCGTTTCGATAATTTCCGTATCGAAGTTTTATCAGATGTAGGGACGGAGGTTGAATCACTTGGCTAGGTAGTACTCACACATTTCCTCTGTAGTATGCATAGTTACGCTACCCTTGAAATTCACGTCAAATGACGGACCACGATGCTCAGTTTGGGCGTTGGGTTAGGTTGCATTTAAGGGGAGGGGGGCGATTGGTTCTCCAAATATGGATTTAGCTTGTTTGGATGTATACGTTTTTTTTCGACTGCCGTTTCATTCGGGAGTGATTACTGTCATTTTATCATCCGCTTCATTCCACTGTCGTTTGTATTTTGAGGGCGGACGCACAGCAGCTCAAGGAATGTATGTTTCATTTTACTGTGATAAGGAACTACCACACCATCCGCGCTTTTTTGTGCAGATAAGATTAACTTGCTTGGGTTGGCCGGAGCCATTGTACCTGTCTAGGCCATAGTTACGGCTTTCGGACCACTGATCAAGGTGACAGATACCATGGCTATATTAGACCAGCCCCGTGTTGTGAGGTGAGTGTTAAACCCAGCAAACAGTGAGTTGGGAACTGAAAAAGAAAATCACGTGACTGTCTTGGAATTTCCGCCTCAAAACTGTCTTGTCATCCAAAATATCACCGACAGGTAGCACATTACGTTCTCTTTCGAGTTGAACTATCTGAAACAGTAAGTTTATTGCCATGATGGTTAACGGAAGCTGATCCCCAAAAGACTAGTGCAGCCCAGTTGTTGAGACCGTAGTTAACAGAATCAGCAAGCCGGTTGAAAATCCACCGGTCTTAAATTAAGCAAGACGGTTTCATAATTCAGGTACTGGCCTAACATTCACAGTAATCCATTCTCTACCTTATATGTACCCTGGATCACAAATCCATGTTTACTGAGCTGAAAAGGAACTTACAGTCTGGCAGGAGAAGGACTGATGCAGATTTAAATTCATTCTTTAGTTTTATGTAACGAACGACAAATCGGAAAAACATATCTTGGTTGTGTCGATCGATTGGCCCGCCAGCCAGACAGGACTTCCCTGTCAGACGCTTGAAAACTGCCGGACAACCGTGCAACGTACATAAACAGAGGTCTTTTACCAATATTTTGATGGTTATCTGCACATTCCTATGTAAAAAAACGGATTGAATTTTTTGGGGAATTTGTCCAGCTAGGACAAAGAGATGACGGGAAGAATAAAGGGTACCGGGAATCGAATTTGTTTTCAAGAAACGTTCGTATATTTGTCTCTTTTGTGTGCCGAACTGCACCAGTGTGTGGACTCATGATGCACGTCGTCAGTACAAGCATATCAGAGTGAAACGGGCGAAACTCCTAAAAAATATCAAAGGGGTTACAGCTGGGCGAATAAATAAATTACAGTCACAGTAAGGCTCTTAGTTACATCTAAGTATGATCCGGTCAATGAAACCACGACAATCCCAAGATCATCCTTAATTATTTTTGCACGCACAACACCGACCTCTTTTGGTTGACCAATAATACTTGGAGAAATTCCAGTCAGTCGGTCGATAACTCACACGTGAATATCACTTAACCCATATGCTCTGCGATGTGCTTGTGCACTGGTAGCTCGACCGCATTCATTGGTTGTGGAACACGTGATTATTGATCGGTTGACCGAGCTTGGTCCATTGAATTTCCTAATGGCGTGGGACAATAAGTGATTGTCGACGTTATTTCAAATTGAAATCATGTGCTTTGTGATCGGTTATCCAACTATTTTATCGGCTAAAACAAAATTAGTGTATACATCATGAGAGAGTGGACAAATTTCATTGGAGAAATGATCCTTACAGCGCACGTCAAGTCGTCTTTCAGTTGTATCGATTTGAGTTTCATCAGAACTGCGGATAAATCGTTATATTCAATGATTAGGCGAAAGAACTGACAGGCTGTAGTACGATTGCCCTTTTAGTGGTATCGTTCTGAGCTTCGTGACATGATACATCTATCGTATGGCCGCATCTTACGTCTTTCCCAAAGAAACTGATATTCTGTCGCCAAGAAGTTCATTGAAAACCGACTTCTTGAATTTCCCGACATCGCCGATGGTGAATGACTGCTCGCTGAATACCAACATAAAAAAACTCTCCTTTTATCCAGAATTTCGTTTACAAAAACCGTATGCCGATAAAGCTGGGCGCATGTTTCAGCGAACACCTGAACACCTGACATTGTGTAGTGCTAACCGGGAAACCGTACACGTAACAAGTATTTTGTGACTTGTTCAATCTACATGGATCGTCGTGTCACTCTGAGCGAATCGTTCAACGGATACCACCCAGTCGATCCAAGTTCGCATTGCAGTCACATGGGTAGAGGCAATCGCCACTGGGTCATCATAGAGGCCGAGGACACTGTTCAGACAGTCATCTCCTCAACGAACTCAAAGCATCTGGTGTAAGTAGGTGGACACATCTGTACATAAATTCCTGCAGTTCTGTGTACCGTATGTTACTCAGCATTATGACTGTACGTGCCAGTTTATATTTGATCGAAAACCGCTTGCGAAAACTGTTTTTTTTCAAGTGATATGGGCCTACTAAAGATAGTAACTAATTACCTTATTCAAGGATAATCCCGCCAAATTAAAAACACCCATATTATATCTATTCGTTGATCGTTGCACGTAACCATCTATCCGCAGTTCTGGTGAAAAGCACATCGACACAACTCGTGGACGACTTGAAACGCGAGGTAAGGAATATTTTCCCCAACAAATTTGTGCACAACCTCCTGAGTTGGACATTAAATTGGTTTCAGATCATCGACAACGAAGCACTTTGCAATTCACTTATTGTTACACGTTATTAAGAAATGCACTTGACCAAATGCATTGAAATTGCTCAAAGTACGACTGTTGAATTGACGGAAGCCGTTGAGTGTGACCCTGAAATTACCATGATTTTATTGACCAGAATTTTATTGTCGTTTAGTATTTTGTCGATTTTCATCGTCTTACAGGGTTTGTGGGGTACAAGGTTGTACAAAACAAAATCAGCCGGCGAATATGTCAATCCAAGCGCACTGTTCAAATTGGTCGGAGGAACTCAGCTTTTTAACCTCCACTGAAAACGGACCAGTCTTTGTACGTTTTGGACAACATCTACTCTGACCAATACAGAGAATGCTTCACAATGACTGCGTCCGGGATGGGCTCCTGTTTCTTCCGAAAACAGTGTCAACATACTAGATATGGAGAGAGTGCATGGAGTTTAACTGATTTCATTCCGGGGCGTATTCTATATTTAGTCGCCTCATGATGTTCTGCCACTTTATTGCACGTCAAAACGCGGAGTCAGCTAATTCGAAGGTTTCACGTCCTCTGTGACGACGAAATGCCTGCCCAATTTGCCAATTGGATCAACTTTTTCGTGTAACAGTTTGTCCAGGCAAAAGTTCACCTTTTGTCTGTCAGAGACAACGCTGCTTCACTGATAGGTAACTGCTTGATTTCAATCTACGTAGGTTGATTCCATTTACTACGCAATGTTATTTGGTGCCTCCTAATTTTTCCACCTTCAAAATCGTTAGAGCTATGCGATAAAGTGTACATTTGTTCGATTTCCATCGGTCGCTCTATTGAGTTTGCGGTTAAATACCATGTTTCTCTGAATGCCCTTGCTTGTCCCAAGCAATAAACGGAGAGTCGGTCGTGAGAACATAATGAGATAACATAATCCAGTTCAACCGCCCCCCCTCTCTACCGGGCGATACAGTTGCTCCATTCTGAAGGAACAAACTTCAGAGGGGATCGCTGCTTTTTATCAGTGGCCACATCAAGCCCATGTTCACATTGTAATAAACTGAACGCTATACTTCCGTCTCGGCAATGGGCCAATGGCGAATTGTTCTTGCCTATCCGTCAGCTGTGCAGTAACGGTAAATCCCGGTGTTTATGCAATACAGTCGGTCCGCGGTATGGCCTAGCTGCTCTCAAGTCACGGGAATTTGGGATTTCAGAAAGCGGAAATTTTTATTCACGAAAGTTGTAGTACTGGCCGAAATTTCTGTCGCTCCTCTCAAAGGTGCTGTTTTCTCTCAAACACGTGACTTCAAAGCTTCCCCGTTGAGCGAGAGAGATATAAACTAGGTAGATGGTTTCCGAGCTGAGCCATTTGATTGAAAACGTTTCGCGTTACCAATCAAACTGAACTCATCGGTGCGTTTTCACGGAGCGGAGTGGATCGTAGCGGTGCTTCAGTGGTTGGTTAATCAAGCGGTCCAAGAATGCCCACTGTGGCTCTTATAGTTCGTCTACAAATACAACTGCTCCACAAGGTGTGGTGCACAAAAAATTCCGAAAAAAGACCGTTTTCAAACTATTCAAATAGACGCGTCGTTGCTTCAGTTCCGTAATTCGGTAAGACCGAAGTAATTGGGTAAACCAACATGACTGTCTGGACGAAATCGTCTTCAGTTTGTGGCTGAGTTGCACTCCATTGTGGTTTTCGGGCATTCTCTTCTAGCAGTTTCACGGAGTTATTGCGGGATGAATTTTTTTTGTAGGTTCCCGTCTGACTGAATTAAATTATCACAACAACTTATTCAAGTTTCTTGTGAGCCTGCAATTTTGTCGCTCGCATGGGGGAATGTCTATCTATCATCAGGGTCCGCGAGCAGACTGCCAGTCACGACGTGGTTTTTTTACTGGACACATGTCGGCGCAATTTTTGTTGCTGCCTACTCGTTCCTGTTTCCTGCATACCTCACAAGTGGTTTGACGAATAAACGTAGTTAAGGGTGCAAAAAAGTAAAGCGCCTTAGGAATAATTCTGTTGCTATGGGGTAGGTCTGCCCAAAACAATTCGATTTGTCTGACTGAACAGCAGCAGATTATGCAAAAGAATATTTTCTCGTGTGTCACGACCACAGTTTCGTCGATTAAATGGGACAAAAAAAGAAACCTTTGTGAAGAAAATCAGCTGGAAGTTGTAGGTTTAAGGGTGAAATTCACAATCCCAGGTGGGAAGATCGACGGGCTTCTCTTACTGAGAGTGGGGTTAGGACTGAAACCGCCAGCAATTCTGTAGTATGTTGTGGGTTTTTGCGCGATATGTATTTTGTTCATATTCACGCCACTCTCGTTTCGAACGGTCGTCCTCCTGTTCTCACGTGATTATTCTGGGGGTCCACATCAAAGGCAAGCACTAGACTCCAGCTTTGCTCTCGCTAGAGCTCATCGGCATGAATGGCGGGTCAATCGATCGTCAAAACCAGGGTCGTCGTTTGATGAGTCGGGCACACCACTCACATCACTGTTCGCCTGTTCAGACGTGAAATTTCAGGTGCGTCCAACGCGCGTTGTAACACGCTCGTCTCGCATGTCAGATGTCTGGAGTTCAAGTCCCGATACTGCCATTGGATATGCACTGCTGATGAGCTCTAATAAGAGCGAAGCTGGAGTTCAGTGCTTCCCTGTGGACTCGCAAGAATAATTACGCTAGAACAGGAGGGCAACCGAGAGTGGCGTGTGAACAAAATACCTATCCCGCAAAACCCCACACCTGCAACCAAAAAAAGTCGCCCAGTGGGTTTCAAGGGTGTTTGACGTTACCTGACTGGGAAGTCCTGACTGGCGGTCAATCGATCGTCACAACCAGGGCAGTTACTGGGTCGTTGTTCGATGAATCGTGCACACCAATCACATCGCTCAAGCGTGAACACGTTCGCCAGTTCAAACGTGAAAATTCAGATGCGTCCAACGTGCGTTGATGGAGTAGTGGTAACACGCTCGCCCCGCATGTCAGACGTCCTGGGTTCAAATCCCGGCGTGGCCATTGGATATGCACTGCTGATGAGCTCTAATAAGAGCGAAGCTGGAGTTCAGTGCTTCCCTGTGGACTCGCCAGAATAATTACGCTAGAACAGGAGGGCAACCGAGAGTGGCGTGAATATGAACAATTCTGTGATAGTCGTCGTGCTTTCCCAGTGACAGCTTATAAAATCTGATGACGGCACCTGTAATCTGGGCGGGGGAAGTCACAATCACGAAACCTGGAGAGGCTTAGAAGAAATTTCTTTGTCATATTGATGATATGAACCACAACCGGGGAACCAACCGATGGAGTAAAACGGATCTCTAGGAATAATCAAGTGCTTCCGAGTCTAAGTATGACCCTGACAACGTGTCATGCATAAATTGCCGCGTATTGTTCTTCAATGTGCCACCTTGCTAGCTAGATTAGCTTCCGGACATTTCCTGCCTGGTTGATTCTGATATATATCTTCATGTCAGACAGTGATATCGTCCTGTTGATAAACACTCAATGTTCACCGATACTTTGGTTATTGCGGCTGGACCATGTTCATTCTGGTTTCTTGCATGAGGTTTTGGAGTTCGTGTCTTATATTGAAAAACACAACACTAAAGATAAGTGTCTTCTTCCCGAGGGTCTTTCTAGTATCCGAACATACTTGTTTCCGTTTTCGCAGGTATTTCGTACTGTAGCGGTGATTCTAGTCAGAAAATAATGCTGTTCTGTGCTTCTCAGTGTCAGCCCGACCACCTCTAAACGACAATCTTATGAAGTCTTTGGTTTCTGAAGCCTGCTTAAGAAATCAGTGTTTCAATGGGTGTCCTTAGGGCTTCCTTAGGGGTTTACTGCTCATTACTTAGTTTCTAGCAGTTCCCATATTTTATTCTATTGTTTTGGGCTTCGCAGTTCCATTCTTTTTACGCCGTTGTGTTAGTCACTGCCGTTGGCACAAGGACTCGCCACTCGAAATCGACCTTGGAATCATTGACTGAAGTCATTACTAAGCCCGACTTTTTGTATTCTGTTTCAGCTTTCTTTGTCGTCCTCATGGGCGATCTAGAGGTACCGACCAATAACAACCACACCGATGCTAATAAACCAGTCCCACCGGATGCACCAACTAACGGAGATACTGCACTTCCTCATGTAGAATTCACAGTTCTACACAACCGAGCCAAGCACCACTTCAGTCTTCCTCCTCATACTACGGTGCTTGAACTGAAGCAGGCTCTTGAACCGTTAACAAAAGTTCCAGTCTCTATGCAAAAACTCATCCACCGTGGCCTTCTGGAAGATTCTACCCAAATACAGTCTTTAAACCTAACTTCGCGGGAGGCAAAGCTGATGCTAGTTGGAGCCAGCCAGCTGGAGGCGGATCGGTTGCGGCAAGCTGAAGAGGCTGCCAGTTCTGCAGTAGGAGATGTGGCAGAACAGAACAATCAAACAGGCGACGGGGAATTGAGTTGGTGCGAGCAAACTGAGCACAAACGTGTCCTGGAACGGTTCGGAAAGCCAGAGAATGCTATGGTTGGTATTCTAAATAGTGAGGAAATGCTAGCTCCAAATGAATGTTTGACGGGACTGTGTGATAAACGAGATCTTCATGTCAGACAGTGATATCGTCCTGTTGATAAACACTCAATGTTCACCGATACTTTGGTTATTGCGGCTGGACCATGTTCATTCTGGTTTCTTGCACGAGGTTTTGGGTTCGTGTCTTAGATTGAACGACACAACACTAAAGATAAGTGTCTTCTTCCCGAGGGTCTGACAATAATTATCCCATCAACTACCTTAATGCACACTCTGAAGATCCGCCTTGAACCGATACAGGGTTGCGCCGCTTGGATGTCAACTGCTTGACCCATTCTGTAAGGTGCAACCGGAGGCGGATTGCGTTATGCATAGAGCACCTGGAATTTGGTGTACCGCACTTGAACATCACACTCGCGAATTGTTCAAACGTCCGCTAGTTCAGGGTGCGAAACCTCGCATCTCAGGAGGACCTATTCTTAACATTTAGCAGTGAAGGACTGTGTGGTTACTGACCTGTTAGGCTATTAAGATGACTATGATGTGTGCAGGATCGACAGGCTAGGTCATCAGTGGTCATTGGTTTGTTCACTGAGCTGGGCAATTTGATTGCAAACGTTTCATCACCAGTCGAGATGACACCACCAGTGAGTTGTTAGGGAGCGCAGTCGCGCGTATCTATGGGCCGGTGGTTGTGCGTTGAGTGGTGTTGCGTGTGTGTTAATATACGTGCTGCCTGTTGGGGCTGGCTTTCGGTCACGACTGGTTGTTCGGTCGGGTTGCTCTGTTATCCTGTGTGCCGGTTCGTCGATGCCCACGTGACCTCTGAGCTTGGCATTCCCTACCCTCATACTCTGGTCGATGTTGGAGTGACCTCTGTTCTTAACCCTTCCGCGTTCTGACTTTTGACCTGATCCAACTCCAAGGTGTTCCTTGAGTTCCAAGAAGAACAATGTGATATACCGAATCAACTGCAACGACTGCGACAAATTCTCCGTTGGACAAACCGGGAAGAAGTTATGTACACGAATAAAGGAACACAACGCAGACGTCAGAAGACATGATTCACTACCCTTGATACCGATACACGAAGACCAAGAAGACCACAAATTCAATACGGAAAACGTGAAACTGTTGGCACACGGAGGCACGGAAGAAAAGTTCTGAAAGAATGATTCTCCATGGCGAGTTCGATTTATGATGCACCGAAATGGATCCAGTTTACGCACCACTACGTGCAGAAAATCAATACCCCTCATCGTAATACTCAAAGAGAACCGAAAATTGGATTCACGAACAAAGAAACAAGAGACTTCTTGGAGTCAGATCAATAAAGGTCACAAGTCGGAAATCGAAAGGTCACTCCAACATCGACCAGAGTACGAGGGTAGAGGATGCCAAGCTCAGAAGTCACGTGGGCATCGACGAACCAGAACACAGGATAACAGAGCAACCAACGGAGCCGCCCGACCGAACAACCAGTCGTGACCGAAAGTCAGCCCCAACAGGCAGCACGTATATTAACACACACGCAACACTACTCAACGCACAACAACCACCAACCCACTGCTACGCTCCACCACGCTCCCTAACAACTCACTGGTGGTGTCACCTCGACTGGTGATGAAACGTTTGCAATCAAACTGCGCAGCGGACAAACCAACGACTATGTACGCTAACTGAGCTAACGCCATTTTCCTCTATAGTTCGTTAGTACTCTGCGGCTTACGAGAGAAAGCAACACACCACCATCGTTTGAGTTTGTTGATACACCACCAGTAAGAATGACATGATTTAAGCCTCGTGTCGGGTGTTGACCACAACATTATACGGAAGAATTCCGTCTGCGCTCCAGACAAGCCACATCGGCGCACCATGAAATTCGTCGGTCCTGAGATGGTAGAAGCCTGTTTCAAATTTTCCTGCGATCAATGGAAGTATGTCTGCTGTATGGCAATTACCACTGATTGTCAGGCCAGTGTCCGATCACGTGACTTGCTTTCCAGCTAGCTCGAATTCAGTGATTGACAAAATGTTGGAAAGTGCTGTCAAGGTACGACATTACGTCCAACGCCGTGGCACCTGAACTCCAAAATGCCATAGAAAACCGACGCTGCAGGAATGTTCTTCGCACAATGAATAAATGGATCGATACTACGTACAATGAATGTCGATTTCATCAACACTATGGATGAAGATTTTCAAGGGTTCCATTTGGCCAAGCTCAGTCCATTTGGATTCCAAAGTGATGTCTAAGGTTTAAACTGAAGTTTTCTAACTGGTAGAAATTTCACACGCTATCTCATCGAATACACCTTGTTAATGCGGTTTAAAAATTTGGTATTTGGTCCTACCCAACTAAAGATCGCTGTGAATGGCGTACTGAGGATTTCAAACATCAACTGCCCAAGTAAATGCGGGTGGTTTAAAGATGTAGTAGAGGGGCTCCAGAAAGCTCTGAATCCTTCTCGACCCGTTCCTTCTGAAGTTCCTGTCATTCAACCACAAATCACCTCGGGTTAAGGAGAAATTATGGCACCAGGAGGTCAATTTTCAGCATATAGATCTACGATAGAGCTGAAGAATCACATACGAAACTAGACAAAGAAGGGGGAGTAAAGGTTTGCATGTGGCACAAAATTTGACGCAGCACCAGTCGGCGGTACCTCTCCTACCCTATGCAAGCCTGCGGCGGTATGAACAGTGTTGACCGATAAATCCGATCCGGTTGCCGGTCATTGATTATCAAGCCGCAACACGTGGTCTTAAACCGTTCATTTATCGATCAGCTGTTGCACTCGGTAGGGAATGGCGGTGTCGCGAAAGGTGTGTTTGAACGCCGACCGTGTGTCTCTGAAAGTGAAGTGGCCTTGGATAGAACAGGATGAAGGGAGGTGTTGTGTGCATCTGGTCGGATCCTCAGGACAGTCATAATACAAGGTGGAGAGCTGCATCTCATGATGTCCGGAATCGTGAATCGGAAATCGCAGAATGAGGTGAATGCTGTTCACAAGTAGTCCATAAAAATTGAAGGGAAACAGTTTTTACACTAAGGATTACTACAGTAAGTATGCATAAAATGACGAACGTGGAGATAACTTTGTGGGTAGGCACAGTATTCTGTGTAGAGTACCAGTCCTCGGACTGAATGGACAACCTGATTCCACTGGGAACGACTTATCCCATGTACTTCTTTGTGGAGGCCCCTGGAATACAAATCTCACTAACAATGAAGGACCCAGGTCTTTCCATGACCTTCCTTGAACGAGGGAGAAGCTTGCGTCCTAACATTGTAAAACACTGGGCGACAGTGATCGTTTCTGAGATGAGACGATGATCACAGTGAATCCGTCCCTTGGATTCACATTAGGTTTGGGGTATATCGTATACAAAGCCAAGTGCTACACTGCCAGCCAATGTGAACGAGTTGAAGAAACACCTGGAAGACGTACGTACCAATAACGTGGAAGAGAAGGACTGACGGATAAAGGATAGTCCCGTATGTGTTGAAATTGAGGTGGAATCTCCGCCACACATACTTGTGATTTGCTTCCGATTTATGTCAGACGAGACATACCACATTTGCACAGCATTCTTCTATCGATGTTACCGGACACACTGATTTGGTTTAGGATGAGCAGCCGACTGCATTCAGTGCCATACGTGACCTTCGATAGGTAAAGTGACATGGGTCGTCATGCAGTATAGTCGTAAGTCATTCCTCCATAGAACAACACAGTTTTAAAAGTACAGATGTGCAAGCAATGGTTCGGCGAGTAAATGCAACTTCCTTTGGTACTGGCGTCCTCCTTGTTACTTCTGAAGCACGTTGGTTGAACAAGACAGTCACTAGTACGGCGAGAATGACATTGATGAGTGAACAGAATGAATGGCATTCCGTCAAGGCATCATAGCCGTGCCCTTCAAAGCAATCTAGGATGATGTACTGTTCAGCTGTGCCGACACCTTCGCCGCTGTATGTTCAGATTGTTGTCAAGACCAGCAGCATACAGACAGCGCATGCTGTCAAGTGGGGGTGTTGAAAAGCGCAATCATTGTGATAAGAAGTTTCAAAACAGTCATTGTCGGGTGATCAAAACATTTGGAATCACGAAAGAACCCATGGTACAATTTTCCACACATTAACCACTACCGTTTCTATAACCTTCCTCTATAACCTTCGCTGCTTTGTACAACATCAAGGACGGTATAAAAGCCAGAAAAAAATATGCCTCTTTTCAAATTCACTGCACCGCACACAAGAGCCAAGGTATATCCTAAACGGTATTACTGGAATAGAGATTTGGGTTTCATTAATTGACCGACGGGCGTCAAGATCGATGGCCACTCGCACTTGAATGCATGACATACAGATGTGTTGGTCAGATGTCGTGTACGTGTTTGTCTTTATTTCCAATGTTCTCCACGTGGTGCTAACATTACTTGAGTGCTTTCGGCCGTCTTTATTTGGACGACATGGAGAAACTGCCTAATAACTGGTGTGATGGTCAAGAAGAAGTGAGTGTTTTATGTACTACAGAAATGTTTTAAATTTTAACCTCATATTTACGTTAAAATTGCTTGCAACAGGCTAAAAAATGTCCATTTGTCTCAATTGCCTAACTTGTAAATTGCTATGTAAATAGTGAAAATTATTGCCCGACATTTCTGTAAACATAAAAGCTAGTAATAAGGGTTTGATTTACTGGCACTCTGTCTAGATTTCATACGAATAAGAATCATTTTGATGTTATTCTAGACCAATTTTTGTCGAATATCGTGTCCAGTGATTTAAATTACCCGTTGCTATGAAAGTGGACATTTTAAACGGCTATTAGGTAGTTAAATCAGACCACATGATCTTTTTAACCTCTGTCCATCTTCTCGTCTTCTATTTCTCCTCCGAAAACCTTTAGCTTGGTTGAAAAAATGCCATTAGCTTCTAACTAAAGTGTCACAACAGGGGACACAAGTCAAAACGAAATTTAAGGCTGGTGTAGGGGAGACAGGGATTTAAAAAATCTTGAATATGGACCAAAGCACACACAACACGAACGGAAAGTCCTGAACTGTGCCAAAACTCGCGGGTTACCGAACGATGGTCGAGTCTCCCAAGTCGCACACATGTATTCAAGCTCCACTGACCCGCCATACCTCTACACAACGTATGGAACGGTTTCGGTCGCCTTCATTTGGTTCCTTAGCTAGTGAACTTGTGTGGTTTGCTCACGAACGAACTGTGAGTCAGTTCACTCAAGAAGCGGCGGCCAAAATGTAAGGATCCGATGAACTAAGATTTCACGTCTACTTATGCGAAAAATATTTGTATTATTGAAAAAAATGTCAAAGACAAGCGCGACCCCAAGTCTTGCTGAGATGTGTATGATTTTTCAAGAGCCCAAATGGCCGGGGAAAAGGAATATTTAAACTGAAGATGATCACAAGAAAAGACTTTAAAAAAAACCGGCCCAACCAAGTCATCAGTGAGGTGGGAAAATCGGTTTGAAAACTGCCCAAGAGATGAGGTTGAATTTCCAGTTCTTTTGGAAATGTTGTTCAAGAAATTGGTGTGTGCTCGTGGGGAGAAATCCATAACCCATTTGTGCGTAACCTAAAGGAAGTTAATTTCTGCTTGCGGTCTCTAGTAAGGAGCAACTCCACATCTCAATATGCAAATGACCTTTGGAACAGCAGCACCAAATTCCAGAATGTTCTGAGTTTTTTCTAACACCGCTCATTTTTGTGTCTTCAAGGCTTACCAAATAACTTGTGACCACATTCATTCCATCTCGGACACTGCCTGACCCTTGTTCACGAGTGAAGGGGAGAGGAACCTTACTGAATAAAGTGCTCGGGTAAGTCACAAATGCAATGAGTGAACTGCGCCCCTAGGAATGTCCCCGACGGCCTGTATCTCTTCGTTGTCATTGGAGAACCTATACATACAGGCAGGATTTTGAAAGTATAAAAATACTTGGAGGTTATTTTGGACGTAACTGGAAGTCACGGATAGAATCTAATCAAACTAAAGAACAAGAGTTTTTTTATGATGCCTCGTTATCGACCAGGGGAGGTCAAAATATGTGGCGCTGTGCCGCACGCAGTGTTACCAGTTGCTTCTAAAGAGAAACTCAACTGATGCTGTCATCCCGATGGGTGATCGAACATTTGCAATCCAACGGCCAAATTAGGCGGATAGCTCAACTACCAGGAAATTCAAAAAGACTGCGGACGAGATTTCAACAAGAAGATTTGGTGCGGAGTGCCGTCACTGTTATTGGATGGAAGTTGGTGCAGTGAGCTGCTTCAAAACCAGTAATCCATTTCACCTACAACTCAAGGCATTTAACGAAGTAAAATCTCGTTAGGACTAGGTGAGGTAAATCAGCTTACATCACCCTACTGGCGCCGAAAGATGCCATCAAACAGAGAGGTGGCCAACCCTTGACCTAGCAGAAGGGCATGAAAGAAATCACGAAACGCTTGGGTGCTGTCGGTGCTACTCGCCTTCCAGGATGGGGAACGCGTGATCCTCACTGCGCCTGGTTGGAATGCTGCAATATATGGCTGCTAGCAGATGTCAGTGGCGATCTTGTTGCCAGTTCCTATCCAGATTGCCTGAATGAGTGTCTGGTGATGTAGGCACCTCGGATTGATTGTAGTAAGGCAGCACTAAGTCCCTTCCCCATCCACCTTTATTCTTTTCTTCACAATAAGGTTTTCAAATAAATCATGGTTGTACGGCAGCGAAGCATCCGTGTTGAACACTGATGTCATGCTGTCGATGATGGTGATGATGATCAGACATCTGTTGGAAATACGTGTCCCTACATACTGAGATCTTCTGTCATTCCGCAGCGACCTCTGAACCATAGAGAGTTTGTGGAAACTTTGCTGTATCTCTTTGCTGTTGGTGTGCACACATAGGCAAAAGATGCTGACGCTGATATTTTTGCGTTTGCTATTTATAAACTATTGGTGGTGTTCAAGTGGAGAGTCGGACCTCATTTGCGCCTCTGTCGTGCCTCATTCTGCAAAAGACTCCACTTTGCCAAGTCAGTCATTGGTAGTCAAGACATCCTCATCAATCGAAGGCATGGTCTCACTTCGGTTTACATAAACAGTGGGAGCATTTCTGTCACCTTACCAAATATCGATCAGTGTGATTGCGTAAATGAGATCGTGACCGAGATCCAAATCTTTGATTGAAATTTAATAAGCTCGTGATGCATAGCCCAATCATTTATGTGTTTGGTGATCTTGATGAGAGCTCATCAAAGCGTGAAACTTCGAAACCGTCCCTTTCTGTACCGCGTTAGTTCTGCATTTTTCAGACTAGCCATTACCAAGGAATAAAAACGATTAATCCCTCGGGGGTTCACCGATATTCTCCACAATATCATCGTTACGATCCATAGGTAAAAAGAACTATGTTTGCTCAATGCCTAATAGGAAAGGAGAAACCGGTAGTGAATTATCCAAGCGTCGTTGTCAGTAACGTTGTGAGTAGTATGTTCTGCCAAGAAAATATACAGCAATATCTCGAATATCGTGCCAACTGCTAAATGGGACAGCCTTTGCGCAGCACCTTTAGAGACAGATCCATCTGGGGTGCAATCAACACCAAAAATTATTCGACAATAAGTGTATTTTACCAAACATCCTCCGCTTACGTGGAATATCCCCTGTTCAGGAGCACTTGAAATTACCTCCACTCCACCGGACCGTCCATTACTTCTTAAAAAGTTGCTAATATTTGTTGAAAGATATCAATTTTACCGCTCACCAATCAAATGGCTGTCTATGACGGAGTTGTTTTCATAGAGAAGAATTTACTAGTGTAATGTTGGAGCGTTTTTATCAACTTGGTTTGGGATAACCATAAACGTTGTTTTGCTCCGAAGCAGTTGTGGCGTCACCGTTGTCCGCTTAACTAAAACGGTTCACCGGTAGTTAGTATCAGACCGGCTGTAACGTTTGTACCGATAAAGTAAACAGACCATTAATGATTCGGTCCGTGGCATGGCCAGATATTCGCAATCAGTCTGATTTATTGTTTCCCTGCGCAAGACAGGCAAAAATGACATTAGCAGAGAACTACTCAAGGGGTGAAATGTTGATCCTTACCTATACTTTCTATTAAATAACGTCTGGTCTCGCCAAACGCGCAACGTTTCTTTTGAGGAGAGATTCAGCAGAATCTCTCGTTTATAATGGTCCGCTCCAGACCACCTTACGCTTCGGTTAAAGACGACCTTCACAAACGGAAGTCTCAGTTGAATTCAACTGAGTCTCCGTTCAAAATCGAATGCACCTGAGAGTACTTCGGGAAATTCTGTCTAATTTAGGCTCAAATAGAATACATGTTTAACGAAAACTCGCAGACTGCGTCTACCTGATGGGCCCATAGCAGGGCGAAGCCGGTTGTGTGCTGCCAAAAAGTTTACAGCAACCTTGTGAGTAGTATGTTGTGTCTAGATAATTCCCGGACTGATCACTTTATTATTCATTCTTTTTTTCTGACAAGAAAAACTCACGGATTTTAACCGATGGAATAACCTTTCCCACTTTGGAATAATCCTCCGGCTAGCTTAAATTTTCGAGACTACTGTATGAAAAGCTAGATGCTATCAAGAGTGATGTACTTCCCTAAATAAATTCACACAATCTGTTGGTGCGGGGAGGGTTGTATAAACGAGAAGTTCAAATAAAAATTCACCTGCATCTACGTCAATATTATCAACCTAGTTTGTAAGTATTGTTTACGATGGTTTATTTACGAACTGGCATTTGAAGAAAGTACGGGGACTGCCGTTATCTGATGAACCGGGCTGTTCAGAGCCTGAGTCGACCTTGTCAGCAGTGCCAAATCATACAGCCTCATTCACCAAACCATTACTTGACAGGAAGGCGTAGATCTTGTGGCATCTTTAATATCCGGAATCGCGTCTGACTTGAGAACCTTCACGTTATACGACCAGGCACGTCGGAAGACCGTTGTCATGTAAGCCAAATGGAGTAGGCTATTCGTTTGCTTGACAAAAACAAGGAATGTACATCTTGAACTGTCCATCCGGTGAGTTTTTTGTACGTCCAAAGAATGACAACCCATTTGCGGAATGGTACTTTGACGGAGCGAGACAACTCAGAGGATGTTGAATTTCATGCAGTCATCTGTTTGCCATCAATAACCGCAGAGAGAGAGAGAGACATTAACTGAAGAGAACAAGAGGTTTTCTGTACACAAAGAATTACAAAACAGAATGTGTTTAGAACTCAGGAACCGCGTGGGATTAAGGAGGCATAACGCTGGAGACTTCGGGTTACAGGTCGATGTATTGCTTATCAGAGGCAACCACAATACACCGGCTGGCTGAGCTTCGCCAGACACTTCAGGATTGTGATACAGAAATGAAACAGGCACAAACCGTAGTAAGCTCGTGATTCAACAACCTTAACAACCCCGGAACAGATCCACTCAAATCGATAACGCTGTATCGCGTGCATCGCCGTAACCTTTCTCTGTTTAGCAAACAATGCAGCAAACAAAAACACCAGCCGTAGAATTTGTGGCTGCAGTAAGTATGACGGCTTGATTTTTGAAACCAAAGGTCTCTGATTACCCCCAGATAACGTGGAAAAAAGGAAACTTCAACAATATCCATGAGTGCGCTGATCCAAACGTTTTTTGAAGGGAAGGACGACAAGGATTGTCCAACACCTACTGAACCATAAGCCTGACAGACTGGGGACATGGGTTGTACAAACGAGCTATTGGCACGAGTCCCCGTTCAATCAGATGAGTACCGCAGTAATTGGGGTACATATCCTAGAAAATCACTGTGATTTCCATGGTAACACTACCTCAAGAAATGTCCCACAAACAAACCCCAACCTTGTATCGTTACACTGTAAAGCACACTCTGAATCCGGAAACCGCCAGGTTTGCTGACTGTATGACTGTACCTCTGGAAACCTGCGTATACGGGAGGGAGACAACACATACGGATCAAGTACTGAACTATAACAGTAATCATCCAATAAACCATAAGACGATCGTCCAAACCCTGTTCAAGAGGGCGGAGACACACTGTAGCATCACAGAACTATGGAAGAAGGAAGAAAACGATCTATTCAGAGTGTTCCAGAAAAATGGATATCCAAGGAATTTTGTCAGGAGAAGCTTGAAAAAGAAGACATCCCAAAAAACAGCAACAACGAGAACAACCGACCAGCTGGGTAGTTTTACCTTACATCATGAATATATATGAACTCACAACCAGACGATTGGCCCAAAAAGGAACCGCTGTGGACCACAAACCGAATGTGACGTTGAGGAAACTGATCTCAAGACCGAAGGGCAACCAAGATAAAACCAAAAGGAACAATAGGATCTACCAAATCGACCGCAACAAATTCCACGTTAGACAAACTGGGAGGAAATTGGGCAGACGAATAAAGAAACACAACGCGGCCGTCAGGGGACATGGTATTCATACACGAAGACAGAGAAGGCGCTCGTAATTCAATCTGGAAAACTTGCAAACTTTGACATACGGAGACATAAAACACGGAAAGGAATTTCTGGAAACATGGTACTACTTAACGCACAACCACCAACCCATCGCTACGCTCCACTACACTCCCCAAGAACGCACTGATGATGTCATCTCGTTTGGTGACGAAGCGTTTACAATCAAAGTGCCCAGCTCAGCGAACAAACCAATGACCACCACATACGAAACCCTCAAACCGGGGTGGGAACAATGGTATAAACAGGTAAATCAATTTCAGTTACTTTAATCAAGGTACTGGAAGTTGTGGAGCGTTTTACATATCTTGGAAGTTGTATTAGTTCTGATTGTAGTGTGACAGATGAGGTAAATGCACGAATCTGCAAGGCTCGGGTCGCGTTTGCTAATTTGAGACACCTATGGCGTCAAAGTGGTGTGTCCCTGAATATCAAGGGACGTGTGTATCAAGCTACAGTGCGGGCTGTTTTGTTGTATGCCTGTGAGACTTGGCCTGTTCGAGCAGCGGAACTGAGAAGTCTTCAGATGTTCGACAATCGTTGTCTCAGAACCATAGCTCGTGTGGGACGGTGTCGGTGAATCCGTAACGAGCAGTTAGAAAGCGAGCTTTGGGTTGTGCAACGGGTACTTCCATTGAAGAATGTGCCCAGCACCAGAAGCTGCGTTGGTTGGGACATGTGTTGCGCATGCCTAATCATCGTTTGCCGAAGAGAGTGCTATTTTCCATGCCCAATTCAGAGTGGCGTAAGTAGGGAGGTGGCCAACCCTTGACCTAGCAGAAGGGTATGAAAGAAATTACGAAACGCTTGGGTGCTGTCGGTGCTACTCGCCTTCCAGGATGGGGAACGTGATCCCCAGTGCGCCCGGTTGGAGACGCTGGAAGATATGGCTGCCAACCGATGTCAGTGGCGATCTTGTTGTCAGTTTCTATCCAGATTACCTGAATGAGTGTTTGGAGGTGTAGGCACCTCGGAATGATTGTAATAAGGCAGCAATAAGTCCACTCCCCGTCCATCTTTATTCTTTTTCTTCACAATAAGGCTTTCAAATAAATCATGGTTGTACGGCAGCGAAGCATCGGTGTTGAACACTGATGTCATGCTGTCGATGATGATAATGATGATGATGATGATGATGGGTGATGATGATGATACCCTTACCTCGAACGTCATCAATTCGGTCAATCATGGAAGCAGTATTCGTGAAAGATAATGCTGAACCACAATTTCGGGCATCTTATTCAAATGAGGTATTTTGGTATTGTAACATTGGCTCTCAGATTAAAGTCCTTATTCTCACCTTTGCGGATGGTGATGTATTGTTTACTTTGGAGACGATCATGGAGGTGTGACTTGAGTTTTACCGCTCAGCAGATTAGATCACCGATCCCTCAGAAGTGGATGGCGTTCACCCACATTTTTGATTGTCGTCTTCGAGGGCCTATGCAAAAGATGCCTCAGCGCACTGGGCACTTCGGAGCGCAATGACCAAAATCTGTGCCAGAATTGACTTCCTATGATCACCGACCTGCAAACTGCTACAGTAGGCCATGCGGACCCCATGAGTACCGATGAAGCTCCAATCTCTGTACGAAGCAAACAACATTTGGCTCAACTTTTATGTTGCTCCGCCTTAATGCAGAATTCTTAGTCTATAACGGTGTTTTTTGGATTTGCCGTTCTGTGAGCTTCGTTGTGCCGACCAAATTGACTAGCCATATGTGTGTGCATTGCGTGCACCACTTTTAGTCGGTGGGGATATTGAACACTTATCTACGCTCAGTGCGAGTTAATCACACTGCTAATCTGCCGCTCATGGCCCAAACGGCTGTGTTGAAACGAGAGGTCATGGGTTCGACAGTCCATGATACAGCTTCGTGAGATGTGCACTGCCGATGATTCCCGGTAAGGATGAAACAACTGTGCAGTGCTTGTTGTGTTTTCAGCAGAGATTGCTTGACGTACAGGAGATCTCAATTATAATTGAGTGGGGTAGTTCGATATGCTTGGATGAGAAAAGGCACTGAATTTGTACAAAGAGGCGTTGGTCTGGCCAACCACACACACTCGCAGATAATGACCAAAGGCAATCGCTTTCCGCCTAGCAGCAGCCTCTTAGGCAACGCACTTGGATTGTGATTTTTTCATCACCTATGTATTTTGTGAGATCTGATCACAATTTGCGCGGTTTTGGCAGCTGATACATTTGTAACCCTCGACGTCGATGAAGAAATATACGCGCCAATAACGTGGTTTTTATATACGCAACGCACTACTCATAAGGTTGCTGAAATCTCTTCGACAGCCCACCACCGGTTTCACCCTTCTTGGGGCTCATCCAGTGGGCGCGTTCCCCGGGCTTCCATCAACCTTAATTTCGACATGAATACCAAATCCAAATTGCACCAAATTAGCGAAATACACTCATTTGCAAACAAAATTGGTTTTGCGGAAGACTCACCAGGAACCCAGCTGAATTTCCCATTTGTGATGTTTCGAATATGGTAGCAACTGGAACATGAGGCGGTCGGGTGCAGCACATTCAGTTGCCTGGATACACCACAATCGGGAGATTCAGCTGGGTTCCAGGTGAGTTTCTCGCAAAACCCAAATCGATTTGCAAATGAGTGTATTTATCAAAACGTGGTTTTTATATTTCTTGGAGAAAACCCAAAAACCCATAATTATGCGTCATTGTGTTTCTTAATTGATTTTTGGCAACATCATTAGGGTTGGCTAAACGAATAAAAGACCGAGCTAGAATGAGAGAACCGGAAATATCCGAGCATTGAAGATGTAAATGTGCTTGAAACATTTTTGCCTTCCAGTGTATTAGTGATTAGACAGAAACGTCGGCAAAGACAAAGAGGTCGTTACAAAACACTAGCATTGGGGACAGGTTTTCCAGATTTGCAGCAATAAAGAGGAAATCGATTTCAGCTATCGAGCTCATCACCTCCCTCCAATATTTACTTGCAAGACTCTCGTTGGCCCCAAACCCGACAGTGAGAAGTCAGAGTTGCTTCATCGACCTTATTAGTAGTATCTGATCGGTGCTAAATAAACGAGTGTATATCTCCACTGCATCATCTGGGTCCGCTATCTTTCAAAGGGTATACCGCACGTTTACCTTTGAGACCACTTTAAAAGTCTTATGTTTGTCTCGCGTCGTTCCGCACCCTCAGCTGCACGAATCAGCTAGCTAGTGAGACCAAGGTTGTCAGTTGATAAAAAGGCGATCGTTCCTTTGATATCTAAAGAAAAATGAGTGATATTCAAAATGTAAAAATTAGAATTTCAAAAAAATTCCCAGTGGACGGTTTCCGATTAGTCTCAATGATATAAATAAATATCAAGCGAAGAATTATGCTGTCAGGTCCTCCGGATACAGTGTGAGTGAGTGAGTGAGTGAGTGAGTGAGTGAGTGAGTGAGTGAGTGAGTGAGTGAGTGAGTGAGTGAGTGAGTGAGTGAGTGAGTGAGTGAGTGAGTGAGTGAGTGAGTGAGTGAGTGAGTGAGTGAGTGAGTGAGTGAGTGAGTGAGTGAGTGAGTGAGTGAGTGAGTGAGTGAGTGAGTGAGTGAGTGAGTGAGTGAGTGAGTGAGTGAGTGAGTGAGTGAGTGAGTGAGTGAGTGAGTGAGTGAGTGAGTGAGTGAGTGAGTGAGTGAGTGAGTGAGTGAGTGAGTGAGTGAGTGAGTGACGGAGTGCGTCTGCCTTCTGTTTTGATCTATTAATATACAGAACAACGGGTACAAATATTTGCCTCTAACCTCATGATCTTTTGTCCGACTTTTTAACTGCCCGTGAGTTTTGGTTGCAAATCAGATTTTGTGCACATTTCGTCGTTTTGCCAGAACTGACCAAATGTATATGGCGGCCAAAGTTGACTTGTGTTTGTGCTTTGAGAAGAATTGGTCTGAAAAGCAACTGTCTGCAGGTTAAGTGGATGTTAGGGAGAAAATCAACCGAATCTCTCTCGTTTATACTATTTGTTCTTGCCAATATGCACTTCCCATAGGCTAATCAGCCACAATTTTTCACTTCCCATGAGGATTTCCCAAAAATATTTGTTCATCAACCTGAATTCTCGATGTGCAGACGTAAATACATACAAGTGACATAAATAAATACATTCCGATCCATGTTCGGTTGTCGAAACGTCAGTTGTCATCTGGTCAAATGCATTGCAGTGACATATGGTCACCTCAAAAAGTATTCTGCTGGTAGTGCGCCATTTAAAACGACCTTTAAACACTTGTTTTTAAGTCTGGTAATACCATATTTTTAAATCACGGAACAGCTTTTGTTTGTCCCCTATCTGGGTGTCTGTTATTGATTCGTCACTTCATTCCTATCACAGCTCCCCTGGGATCCATGGGGATTTGATTTCGGCGATCGATACTTATACAATAATACTAACAATAATAGGTATGAGCGTCACGTGATCTTATCCTTACTTGGTCGGCCAGATGAGCGGTCCTATCCCCAACGTGCTTTCTTAGTTCAGAGTTGCAACTACTAAATTGTTGATTGGTGATCTTCAAAAGGTTGTAAATGTTCGCTTCGACAGTTGCCGGAACTACTGTCTGAGCATATCGAAAACAATTCACACTCGGTTGTCCAGTTAGTCAAGTGATAAGATCATGTGACGTTTAGCATCGTTCAGCTGTAACTCACTTTCGATGCCAAGCTGCCGTGATATCAGAGGGAAGCAGGAGGGCTGAGATACTGTCAGGCTGCCGAAACCTGGATAGAAGCATTCGGGGTTTGGTTTCGAACTGCGAACCTCCTGATTGGTTATTAAGCGCTTTGGGCACTAAACCATCTCAATTCTCAACGTACGATTGGTTGAAAGAATCTCGAGTTTGTTTTTTGCTATGGAATTCCACTCCTGCTACGACAATCCGGCCCCCAAACGATTTTATTTTAACGCATCGACATATTAGTAAACATGTTTAACGGGTTGTAAAAAGGCTGCATGCTGACAGTTTTGCTCAGATGGTTGGATCGATAGTGAACAATTGTCAGACAAGAATCGACACGATGGAACCTACACGAATGCGTGCACCGCACATGTAGAAACAAACTAAAAAACAAACAGAGTTTTGTGCCTCTCGATAAGCCAGTCCAATCCAAGGGTGCGATAGTAACGTCTGGTCATGTCATGTTCCACCAACTGTGTGCAGCCACGTTCGCATAGTAACGAAGCCAATACGATATCAGTAAAAACGTTTCTATGTCACCAGCAGGTTACTGCTCACGCCCATGTTGGTAAGTTTTTCTGGCCATCCAGCACAGTAAATTAATCAGCTGTAGCATCCTTTCGGTGCTCAACTGCCATACCACCCGAGGGAAGCACGAGAGCTTGGATACTCTCGGGTTGACCAAGCCTAGACAGGGGAAGTCGATAGGCAGAGGTCGGGTTCGAACCTAGGACCTTCCGGTCAGTAAAATCGTGCTCTAACCACTAAGACATCTCGCCCATAGACTCATCATAGACTGAGGGAGTGGAACAAACCACAGGGTCTCCAAAGTCCAGCTTTGTCAAGTTAACTGTGAAGGGCAGCGCGAGTCCCCAGGAAATCGTTTTTCGTTTAATTCGGTAAGCGAAATTACAGTGGGATGATGTGATAGGAAGCGAACAAAGTTTTGACAAAAAAGTATGCGTCTTTTGAGAAAGCCATTGGCCGATCAGGAATCGAAACATGAGGCAGAATGACCTGCCCTAAGAAAGCGAATCACAGTCGGGAACAAAGTACCAAATCCGCTCATTTCATTCAAACCCGGACAGATTGAATAGTTTGCGAATCGAAAAGTTTAGTACCGAGCAGTTGGAATTTTTGAAAGAAACATGATTTGTCCCGCGAAAGTCAAGCAGGATTGGTGTGACGATAATCGCTGAGTGCAATATGCCCGTTTGTAATTGGCAGTTCCATTCCAAATGTGAGAAAACATTTAGGTTTCATGAAGCATGAAAATTTCAATACATTCGTGGACTTTCTGGGGTATGACTCAAGGTCCTAAGAATTCCTTACTTGCTAAAGCATGTAAAACGCAACCCAGTTGACAGGACGGACATGCGGTTAACTTTGACGCGTCTGAACACCCCCTGGGTAGCGTTTCCTCACCAAAGGACAAAACCTTGTAAGGAGCGTTCTGGAACGACACGTCGTTGAGTGGCACGTGGATATCAAGCATGTGGTTGACGAAAGAACAAAAATTATTTCATATGCGTGCAGTTTTGTCGCCAAGATTCAACTTTGTGATGTATTGGGGTCTAGGTGAGTGGGAGCTACTGAGAGTGAAGCCGCCGATTTCAAACGTTTTCGCTTGATTACTGATCAAGCATTCAAGGTCTTATGCATTAGTGATCGGCCGGATGCTGGTGGGTCCAGATATCCCTACAGATTTGTATGATGCATACGACTATTGATTCCAGCTGAGGTCCAGACGAATGTACAATACTCCTCGGCTTTCATTGTGCCGGCTGAGGTCTCGACCAAATATTGTGTGCAATGTTGGGCGAGTGAGGTCATTTTGAAATGTTCTGCTGAGTGAAAATCCGAGGAGCACTGTAGAGCCGCTGCATCGTTACTGGGAATCGTCGGCTTTGCGCATCTCACCAAACGCCAGTAGGGAGTTTGGAACACGCGATCTTCCGGGAAGTTGTTTGAACACTCAACCGTTCGGTCATGAGCGGCTGATCAACAGTGTGAGTAGTGACCATTACGCAGACAGGATATGGCGCTGCCCATCCGGTTATCAGGAGGTCAGCATCCTGTGGTTACACGCTTTGGCTGCCTCCTCGAGTGGAGACTTTTCAGGTGAAAGTTCCACTGGTCGTGTGTGTTTGAGGAGATCCAGAAAATGTAATGGAGATTTTGGTCTGTGAGTGAGGCCAATCCATGCTGAAGAGCTGATTGGCACCATGTCCTTTCTAGGTGCAGATTACTCACCCAGCTGCTCCACAGCTTACGCTCAAACGGTTAGGCCTTTAAACTACTAGGTGGGAGGACGTGGGTTAGGGACTGCCTGGAGTTTCGTGAGATCATCATCATCATCATCATCATCATCATTATCATTATCATCTTCATTAGCTTTAAGAACCGCGCACTTAACGTACAGTTGTTGTAGCTCTTGATACAGCCTCAAAAATAGACATGGTGAGCACGCACCCAATTCGCCTTCAAATTGGGCGTGTAGTCAAGTAGATTTGTGTTGAATTTCGTGTTGTGCGGTATAGCACTATGCAAATCCGCCATTTTCATGCGTTCGCTGAATGCGCACGATTGCTCCGTTTTGGGGAAATACCCACAGGGATTAACCGAAATGACTCTGTTATGCAGAGGTTACTTGTAGAATCAGTTGTACTCTTGATGTGAGTTTCATTGAGCCAACTGAACGCTGTTCTACTTGATTGGCCACCTCATGGCAGATACATTTGTTTTATGGGTAAGCTTTCCCCTTTTCTGCAAAGTTTTAGAGCGTTAGAAGATGCTGTTTGATTGGAAGAAACTCGTTTACTTTTTTGAGCCGCCGAACCATCTAGAGATTCATACGCACACGACAGGAGTCTTTCAATCCCGATGAACGTTTTGGAAAGTAGTGTGAAGGCCATTTGGAAGCAATGACGGAGGTCTCAGAATGTATTGAACAACATTACGGATTTTCAGTGAAATAACCACATGCTAAAAAGCCCAGAAGCACTCTATGAATGCTTCTCCCGGGTTGGACGTCAGCGCGCACTGTACGAAACTGCGGGACGATTCGAACATAAGATGTTCGGGTTAACAGGCTGTTCGGCCAGAGAGGCTGATCAGCAACAACAGACAATCGCTCAGTTCCCACCAGAGTCTCTGTTGTTGGCTGGCTTCTTGAAAAACAAACGGAATCGAAGTTGGACGGTTTGTACGACGTTCGGTGAGCGGATTGGATCTAGCACCGAACCATGCAAAATGATGATTCTTGGGTTGTTAAAATAACCGACACACATGTATTCAGTATACTGTAAATATCAGTCGACACTGAGTCTGACTAGTTCATAACAGCAGTACGCTCCCCACGAATCTCCATGGAACTGCCCACTGCAGATGATTCCTTAGAGGGATGAAATGGCTGTACAGTGGTTCCGACCAGTCAGCACAAATCGGCTATATTTACAGCAACTAAGGACTTTGTAACCGCTTGGCTGCGAGCTTTTTCCCCAGTCTACTGGTGTAAAAAGGGAAGCCCTTGGCCGACAGGTCGTCTATTAGCAAACACCAACTAAACAGTCACGAACTTTGGACAGAAAAGTAAACATCTCATATGCACCGTTTTTTTAAAAAAAACTGAACATCCTCATGGTTCTTCTTGAAATTTCGTTGATATTCATTGACTCTCACGCAATTGTAAACGAACGCTGCAAAACAGTTCCAGAAGTTTCCTGATAAACCTCACCTTCCATTAGACACGAGACGGAGTTACGAGAAAACCACATATTACTCGCGTGCCTCATCAGTAGTATGTCTGTGAGGTGCGAACTCGGGAAAGCATGTTACCACCATTACATCTACTGGTTACGGGGGGGGGCACAGAAGTACACTCAAAAATGATATGAATACCAATGCAGACATATTAATTTTGTTTACCCTTTCATCAACAAAAAATAACTCGGAAAAAAATTTCGATCTGTTTAACAAAAGAACTTCGCAGTTTGTGGCTGTGGAGGATCACTTGTTCAGTTGATCTCCAAAGCAACTTTCAGATAGTCGCCTTGATATGAACGAAGACCCAGTAGTCTGGTGTCGTCTGTCCGGACGGCATGCAGAACTATCAGCCACCTGCAGGATAACTTGACAGCTTTTACAGCTCGTTTTTAAAGCAGCATTCATACTGCATCCGCAGGTTTCGGAGGTGTAAAACCACAGAGTTGACAGTCATTTTGTGGGCTAAACCACTCGGGCACCGAAGCCCGATCGTTGGACCGTTCGACCTTTACTTTTTTGCGACGTCAAAGATGTACCATTGAAGAGGAAGTCACAGAGATACAAACAATATCCGTAGCATAGCAGACCGCCCTGCTGGTATGACACATTGTTGATACTGTGGCGTATAAACAATGGTTTTTGACACTGTGCAAGTTACAGGTGGCAAAAAACGCTACTTCCCTGCCTTGTTTCCCTCGAGCATGTTTTCGAGGGGAGAGAGAGAGTTAAAAATAGACTGTGCTGTCATAAAGGTCGTTTTCTTTGGACTGTGGACTGTCAATGACTGAAAAGCAGTGTATACATGTAACCTTCCTTAGATATGATACGACATGATCATGGGATGCAGTTAAGACCACGCCGGTGTTCGTTTGGCATCCTGGAGATTTAAATTTTTCGGTGAACAACGCTCACAGCAACCAAGCCTCTAGATCAGTGGAAGTGCATGGAATCGCTCAGAAAAAATCAACTTCCTTTCATCACTTTTTGATAACCTTTAGCAGTCTTCCCAATCTGTATCGATGGATGCGCTTTCTTTCCAGTGTGGAGTTGTAGGATGACTGTCAGGGAGATTTCATCAGGAATGTTTTTTCAACATCGCACACAGTTTACACACCTTGTGCGCTTGTGGATAACCATTGAGGATGGACATGACAGTCTAAAGAAGGTAGTACTCAAATTAGTCATCCCGCGTGAATCGACGCGCACTGAGTTAGGTCAGAACGATGAGAAGCAGAGTGCGTCCTTATTGCCGGTCTCTCTTAATTCAGTCACAGTGTGAACACAGTACCTTTAGTTTATTTCAGTCTTAGAAAGAACTGCGACCTTTCCAATGAATACAGCACGCGCGTGCAATACCAGTGTAACGGTGGATACTACTGATGAGGCATGTCAGTAGTACGTCTCCTCGTAAATCCGCTTCGCGTCTCTTGAAAAGTGAGATCTGTTACGGAATTGGTGGAGTCGCTTTGTAGCATTTGCCTGAATTTGAGTAGCAGTCAATGAATATCCAGAAAAGTTCAGGAAGACGCGTTCAAGGAGAAGATGGATATTCAGTTTTGTAATCGAGATGCATATGAGAGTTTTGCTCCCGTCTAATAGTCTGTAACTATTAAGTTGGTGTTTCTCTAATAAACGACTCCGCAGCGAAGGCCTTCCTCCTTTCACCAGGACCGCGTTGCTTGCCAGACTTCTGGAGTTCAGCCATCTGCTTGGTTCAGAACGTGCTTTAATTGGATGGAAAATCGATCAAAGTGGATTCATACAGGTGAAGTCGGTCAACGCTGATTGTTCAGAATGCACCTCTCGATTGTTTAGTGCCAACTGGGAATCAGCATCAGCGTGCGTTTAACGAAAATCCAAGGAGATTCCAGTCCGTGACCACACCACGTCATTTGGCCGCGACTGACAGAGTAGCAATATGCCAAACTGGAGCTCAGGACGCCACCTCCCATCTCACGGGTCACGTGGACATTCCTCCACTAGAATCATGTAACAGGAACTCAGTATTTGAAGCTTGATGGCACCAACCCCTATCCAAGTCAGAGTTGATAACTGTGCTGATCAAACGCTCGTGTTCAGCTAATAACCGGAACTCGGCACCATTTTACAATGTCCCAGCAAGGAAAGTACAACTGTGGCAATTCAGCTGACGAATGGCTTCACAAACGACGAAGCCAACAGAAGTTCTTGACCCCAAATATTTGCATCCATTGTGGACTTCAGTTGTATTAAGCAGTAAGCCGTAAAAGTCCCAGATTCGTCCTTGAGGTTGACAGTAAGCTTACAAGTTGTCCTGCCGTATGGGACCATACATCGGACCTGGAAAGTCTGCCGCCACTTCATCCGCAGTTCAGTTGTGCGAGTTCAGTCAGTCAGTCAGTCAGTCAGTCAGTCAGTCAGTCAGTCAGTCAGTCAGTCAGTCAGTCAGTCAGTCAGTCAGTCAGTCAGTCAGTCAGTCAGTCAGTCAGTCAGTCAGTCAGTCAGTCAGTCAGTCAGTCAGTCAGTCAGTCAGTCAGTCAGTCAGTCAGTCAGTCAGTAAGCTATAAACCATCTGCCATGATTACCTTGGTTGCCACTGATTCAGTGTTGGTCCCTAGAAAATAAGGGAGGCTGGGAGATGTAGCGAACCAGTTGATGCATGACCAGTTAACGTTTTGTTCTGAGAGGACAGAAAACTAGACAGGTAAGCACTGGAAGCAGCTTTATTGCACCAGCCCCACGAACTGCGTGACTGGGCCATTTCCGGCATTGTCACCATCCACCGATGAGTTGAGTTCCCGGAGTCCCCGTCTAAGAAGGCAGAAGTTGTAGACCTGGATAACTATAACTGATAACGTGAAGAAGAACTCATGGTCGGCAAAAGCAGGGTGAGGTTTTCTTTAGTAGAGTTCTCGCGTATGTGAGATTATTCCAGTCTCCACTGTGTAGCCATAAAGTAAACCGATTTGTAACAATGTGTTATGGCAAAAGGGAGGACAAATTCTAATGAACCTTAAAAGGCGAGTTACAAATTCACTGGCTAACAACGCTACTCATTCGTTTTCTGAAGACTCATCGACAGCCCATGACCCGTTTTTCTCCTTCTTCAAGCCTACATCCCTAGTCGTCGTCAACCTTATGTTCTACCATAAGCAGTTCGCGAACGAAACTCATTTGCAAATTGCGTTAATTCTAACAAGGAACTCCACTAAATCCCGGTTTAAACTCTCGTTTCTGATATGCAGCTGGGATTCCGTGGAATCTCCCCCGGTCAGATCAAATTAACTTGCTAATGAGCATAGTTCATCAGCAACCGTTAACAGTAAGAAAATAAGCCGAGTTATTTCAAATGCGTGATCGATAAAAGCATAATCAAGTTAAGAAAAAGGATTAAAAGTATCTCCCACACTGTTTCATTAAAAGACTAAATGCAGCGGAATTTCTCGCTCCACATGGGTTGTTAGTGTGACATTGTGGTTTTCCCCCCGTTTTGTCCTAATCACGAACAGGATTTTCGCGTTTACTGGTCCGACGACGAAGGTAGCCAGACAGCACTGGTCCGGATTAAAATATTACCTTAACATGGTCCGGGCTTATTGGTATCGGGGGACTTGGGGTCAAAAATTTGTCTAGACGCCTTGTTTGGTATCCGGACATTTAATTACGTCTTGTACAGAGGAGCTCATTCGCCTCTCGGGATGTTTAGCTGGTAAACGTTGCTAACGTTGCACCAGTGCATTTTTATGCCGGATACAAGCAAATTTCGAATCGATTAACCGGAAATATGAACGCCTCACATACTATCGTCTCGCCTAGGAAATCAGCCAATGCTAATCCTTTCCGGTCTGTGCCCGCAGACTTGTTACTTGGTGACAGACGAAACAGCCTAAAAACGGCTGCAAGGTGTGTCTCTGTGATGTCGAAAAAAATCCGTACACTGAACACTCATCGGGACCGGTGTAAATGCTACGAAATTTTGCCGCTTCACGTACTCTGCCAACCAACGTTTCCCTTTCCGTAGTTGGTCGTAACAAATTACGATATTCTGAAAGCGACTTCGCTTTTTCCATGTGTTATTTTTTCAAGAGAGTCACACAGTTTTGCACACCACAACACGGCAACAATTGAAGTTACTATAACAGGTCATTATCAACTCAAATTCTTCGTTAAATAGGTGAATTCGACATTTGCAGTATTCTTTGCTCCTATGGTTTTCTTTCTTTTGACTGGTTGTCTGCCATAGTGAATCTTAAATTCTTTTTTACTTCATACTCTGTGGAACGTCTCTCTGTTTTCACTTGTGGGTTAATTGTAATTCCTGGTTTTTAACAACCATAAGAAACCAGTTAGCCAAAGCTGTTGTGCCATATAATGTCGTCTGATGCTCAGCTCACTTTGATGTAGTGCTTTTAAATCTATGGGACTGATTTTGGATCAACTGTAAATCGATGAGTACTGTCAGTTCTCACCCGTCTACTTCCGCTGCCTTTTTCGCCCATTCAAATTCCTGCGCTCTGATTGGCTCAGAATGCTAGCCAATCAGGTTCGGGAAAATGACAGTTGCATGCCAGTGTGGCATTGACATTTTACTGTAATGCCTGGCCGTCGCTGGGATCTGATCACAGTGCAAACAATAAGATGCAGTTTAACTTACCGGTTGCGTTTCGGTTGAACAATGAGTGTCTGATGGCAAAAGCGATGTGAATATATGGTGCCCAAAATGTTTTAACAGAGATTCTTAAACGTGTGGATAACAGCATACATGGAATTGAGGACGGCTAAACAACTCTAATCTAGGTGAGTATGCCTTGCATTATAGGAGAATCATAAACTCTCATGTTGCCTTTTATGTTTTTTTTATTACTAAGGCTAGTTTTTTCAATCGTCCAGTTCCCATTTGTCTGTGTTCTGTAATACCCCAACCCTTGACTAGTGAGATGTGGAAAACCACCGTGCTAAATGGCGCGCATTCTTTCAAGTAAGAGCGCGTGAAACAAGGCGTTAAATAAGCGTAATATCCTACTCATAAAAACATCATAAACGAGTGATCCAGCTGGGTTTCAAGTGGGCCTCCTACATCAAAACAAACTGATATGCGAAGGAGTGTATTCCGCTAAAGCGTTAAATGCCTTTTAAGAGATCAGCTACGAGAACGGATGTCAAACTTTCTGTAAAAAATGTTATAAGTTTAAATCTTCCGCCAACTGTCTAGTCATATTACTTGATCTGAGAATGGTTTACCTTGGGGTGGATGAACAACACATAAAAGCAGCGCTCGTGGCTACAAGAATCCAATGGGGATAAGTAGCAAACTCAAGCATGCATCGATCGTTTAATTCATTAAAAGATAGCCTGCTTGAAGACTACAGTCTTCTGCTGGAAGTCAAACCAAGCGTACGTACAAAAGGGACCACAATGTATCGTCATCCAGGCCATCCATTTTAAGCACTTTTGTGTTGCTGGCAAACATCGATTTCCGATAAAAATTGAGCAATGCTTGAGCGCAGTCAACTAAAGTTTATATTTACAAGAAAAGAATTTATTCCAGAAGGCATAAAAATTATTTTTCAGAAAACAGATCGTCAACTTTCCGGTACTGAGTTTTCCCGACCATCGGTAAAATGGAGTATCATTCGGTAATCACCTTCCTTGTCAGGCTGTTCGAAAACGGAGATTCCTGGGCATCAAGGATTATTATCTAGGCAAACGGAGAAAAGCACTGGGCGGTGTCAGAATTGTTTGATTGGTCGGGTCAACAAACTACAGCGGATTAAATGTACCAGGAGGTGAAATGTGCACGCGCTTAGCTGGAGTTCACAAGCAAACTAGATGCAGTTTTGTCCCTGGGTAATGAGCAAAGCTTGGCTGATAAAGAGTTCTGAGCAACGTATTCTGATCCATCTACCTAGCTCATTCATTACTGGTTTGAATTCTAGTCTTTTGTCATTCAAGACTGTCCTGTCCTAGACAACATATATGTTATGTGGACGCTCCACGTGGATCACTGAGGTACGCGGGAATTTTAGGGCAAATTACCATGTCTCAATTTCTTCACGTAGTGGCCTACCACGACCGGATATTTTTTAGACAGTCGAGGTCAAACTGATAAAAGATAATCGTTCCGCTGCAACATCATTTCGGTGCATAGCCGCCATGCCATCCGAGGGGACTATGCGAGCAGAGGTGCTCTCGGGTTTCCCAAGTTTAGACAGGGGCAATCGAGATTTCTAGGTTGGGTTCGAACCACGAACCTTCCGGTCAGTAAGTTTGCGTCTTAGCCACGAAGACATATCGAGCTGTGGAGGGTAAATTACACTGGTGTGAGCGCATACGACCCTCCGTTGAGTACTTTTTTGTGCTTCAGTAGTCAGCTATTTCATGGGTCTGTCAGTGACGTGGGTTTTCGTACCTTGAACTTCACAGCTGTTGCAATTCGGTGACTAAAACAGCACGTCTTTTCTGCTGCTACGCTTATCAGTTAACACTCTAACACATTTCCCTGTGCCTCCCAATAATCCATACTAATGTATTTTGGATTGCCGGACGACATATCGTGGAAGTCACATGATCGGTTCGTTAATGGTACTGACAGACAGCCGCCACTCATACATTAGCACAGGTGTGACGACTCACGTTCATGGTTCAGGTGGACAGGTTTGACGGACACAAAGATTCCGCCGTAGCTCACACGATGGAGCGGTCATCCAGGTAGCGGAAGGTCGATGGGTTTTTTCATATACTCCAGGGTGTTTTAATGATTGAGCGACAAGCAGCAGAGTGGCGTATGTGGCTTGATGTGGAGAAACATCACGTGATCACTCAAGTGCATTTAAAAAGTTTTTTTCCAGTTTTAGACCAAAATAGAACTCCCGTGGAAAATCTGCTTCTTGTAGTTTTGTCATGACTACTGTAGAATATGTTAGTATATACTATGTATTACAAGAAAGAACATGGTGTAGAATACATTACCGAGTGACAACCAGTAAAAACGATCCCCGTCATCAGTTTCAGTATTGATAATTTTCAATTAGATAGCGGGATGATGTGCTAGGATGCGAGGCAAAATTTCGTCTCCAGCCTTCTGCCAATCACTTTTCTGAGTAGTGTTCAACATTCGCTGGAGCTTATCACAATTTTTTTAAAAAAGCGTTGAACTCAAGTCAGTTCATTTTTTCGGCAAACAAAAGATGAGTGATGTTTCCTTGGCATGAGTAAAGCAGCTTCAACAAATGCGTGTTATTTATACGATGGAATTCAGTAACCGGGACTCTTTTTTGCGATCTAACGATGCGTATATGCGCTCATGCTTAGCAGCGGATTTGCCATAAAACTTACAGTGCGTCTATGTTTACAGACAGTGCATTTTTGAAAATCGGTGAATGACTGATTTTCTGTTCACTAAGTTTGGCAGTTCGGTTGCAAACTTTCCTTAACTATTTTAAGTGCACCATCAATGTGTTTTTATTCAGCGGTGCGCCGTGAAGACAACACTGTGTTCTTGTTTATGTATGTCTTATAGGTGGGTGGGTGTGACTTTTAACTGTGTTTCGCAGTTCAGGTAGCCGACTTAGCCTATTGGATCTGTGGTCGTTTTATGATTGGTGGGCGCTTGGGTGACCCTGACCTCTGCGGCATACCCGGTGACGTTTTTCAAATCGGCTCTCTAATTCCCTTACTTAGCGGCTCATTTTTGGGTTCTCTGAGTTATCTGATTTAGTTGCCAACCCAGTGGGTACACTAAGTCGACTTGTCTGTGTTTATTTACTGCGTTTATGACCGGGTGCCCTACCGACAAGAACTTCCATAAGCAACGACCTTCACGTTTGAATTTGCACCTCCCTCGATTTTTATGTATGCAAACCAAACACAGTGACCCGGATTGTGTTTCTGTATCTGTGTAGACAGTTTTTGTCCGGTTTGTCCAATTTACTATTTATAGCAGTCCACGCAATTGACTCGGAACACCGTTTCTTTTCATGTATTCCAGTCTGTGGATTCTGGTATGTTCCTGATATAAAGTAAGCTATCCTCAAGGCCAGTTTGTTCATACAGTTTTTGTCCGGTTTGTCCAATTTACTACTTATAGCAGTCCACGCAATTGATTCGGAACATCATTTCATTTTATGTATTCCAGTCGACCCACTATTGCTGTATTGAAATAATTTTCCTCGATTAGCTTTGTAGGCTACTAGGATTCCTTTTTGGGTGCGGTAGCCTTTCTGTGGATTCTGGTATATTCCTGATACAAGATAGGTTATCCTCGTGGCCAGAAGCTTACTAGCTTGTTCATGGGGTCATCATCATCGTCAGCTGTAAGAATCTCTAACCATTGATGTGACCCGTCTCGGGGTCCCCATCCAGGAAGACGGCAGTGACCAGCGCAGCTGAGTTTGCTGGTAATGCCTTTTATACTTCGTCAGGTAACTGAAGCCAGTCTAAGATGAATAGCCTAGGAGCACTGTATGTCTGTTTCGTCCTGAGCGGGGAGAATCGGCAGTGCGCTTCCCATGAAATTCGAAACCGTAACCTCTCGGCTAGTAGTTTGGGCATTTTGCTTTTCGGCCGTGAACGGCTGCTGAGTAGAGTGATTAGCCTACACTCGGACATAAAAAAGCGCTACTCATCATTCATTTACGGAAACCAGTTCACGTGGCTCCTCGAATGAGCATGCCGGAAGGTCCAGTGAACGTTCATCACAGCAAATCACCATGTGGTGCAGTAGACGTTTCTTGTTTTTAACAACACACGAAGCACACCTTTTAGTAGTCAACCAGATCCTTTATCCGCGCTACTGAGTATCGATTTCGATGGCGCGGTATATGCAAAACCAATGACTTGCGGCCGAGAACATGGGACCCCTTCATGGTTCCGCAATATCACACCGAACCGTCCGCACCATGTTCTAAAAAGTGCCGATCTATAAATCACTATTAAATGCCTCTCCCATCGGAGTGTTTTTATCAAGTGCATGTATTCTTAACACCCCCATCCAACCTAGAACATCTGGAAGTCTTAACACGTGACATGCCGTCCAAACCTCCAGATGTAAAACAGCCAGTAGTTTGTCTCACTAGATGTTGTCCGTGATTGAAACAGTGTAGACATGGGGAACAGCTGTTTGTCGAATTAAATAACTTTTCAATACTAGTTCTTATTCCCAAGTTTGAAGTTGTGTCGTATGATTGATGCGTGTATTTCAGCGAGAGTAAAAAAAAGAATTAATTTTTGACCACTGACGGAGTTTGATTTGCACACAACTATTGTTTCGCTGTCAGACTGGCTGACAGCCAGACTGTAGCCACCACTTTGTTTCCTCAACGAGCGGTTGTGCGAGGTAAATATTTTGAGTTTTTGATATCTCCAACATACCCCACATTTGTATACTTATACGGATTTCATGAGATTACGCAAAAAAGTTTATTTTATTAGAAGAATCGAAATTTACAAGTCAAACGAGAGTGTAAAACTACGTTTAATTTGTCTGTTCCGGCCTGATACTATGAATCATTTATCGATCAGCCAGCGCTGAACAGTACTCAAAAGCCAAGCCATTTCTTAATCATGCGGAAGCGACTATTCTAGATCCGTTTACTGATCGAATCAATTTAGCGAACTACACTCATTTGCAAACCAATTTGTTTTTGAGGGAAACTCACCTTGAACGCAGTTGAATCTCTCGTTTGTGATGCTCTTGTTGACAAATGACTTGCCTTCAACCTCACTACTCCCACTTACTGGCTACATGATGCTCAACATAACCTGTGCTTGGCGTATATGTCCCCGACAAAAGTACAAACACTAATGATATCAGCGACTAGCTGCGTTGACTGCGGGTGAATTAGTGTTCAATAACAACCCAAAAGTACATGTGACTGTACAACACACCGCCAGTGTACAACTTACGCCTGTGACATAAGTATTCTTTCGACTAAGGATATGAAAATCGGCCAAACGTTTCCTCTGAGGAAAACAGAGTTGTAGTGAATGGAGTTTGGTTCAGGACATTTGATTCCATGTTTACCCTGACTGTAGGTCGTCCTGCGTCCAGATGACCATATTTTGATTCCTTTAACGCAGAAGTTTGAGACAACTACTCATTCAACTTGTTACCCTCCCCCGGCAGTTTTCATTGTGTGGCACATTACTGAAAACTTAGGACAGGCAACTAGCGGAGACATAAAGTACAGGCATACACCATACATAACAGTAATAATCAGAGTTGTTCAGCCGTAACCCTTTTTCGGTGAATAGCTGAGGTACCATCAGGTTGCCCAAGCCTAGACAGGAGAAGTCGAGATCCACGGACCTTTTTCGCACCCTAATCACTGAACTACCTCGAGCTCCATGCAACAGGATGATTCATTGTGATCAGTGTAGTTAGACTTGTTAATTGTCTGATCGTTTTATTAAAAGTTTTTTCCTATCACAAACAATCCTGAAACCCATCGCTGTAAAAGTAAACATCACGTGGTGCCACTACGCACCACTGAGAAGTGGAAAAATTAAACGGTGAACCACTAATGTGATGGAAGGATAAACAGAAGACGATTTGCAGTGAGGGGGACATACTACTTAAAAGGTTGCTGAAAACTCTTCAAAACCCCCTACCGGTTTGCCCTTCTTCATCCTAATCAGATAGACAAAATCCCTGAGTTTCCTTTAACCGTAAAAACATAATGGACAAAAGATTCAGCTGTCTTCCAGGTGAGTCTCCCGTCAAAACCAAATTGGTTGAGTGAGTGGATGAATGTATTGCCCTCAAATTCATTTCCTATTGGTGAAACACTCATTTGAACACTAAAAAGATTATGATATAGCCAAATCTGGCGTTGTCGTTCGTCTTTTCCTTTGCCAATAATGACGTCAGTTTTGAACCTGAACTATCTTTCACCAGTGACCTGCTACAGCTGATAACTAGAGCCTACTAACGGCAACGCATCAGCCGATTTCTCGGTCTGATCCTCCCATACTAACGTTTTCAGCAAAGGGTGGACAAAATTCATTGGCGCGGAATAAAGCAACCTAAAAGCCCGTGTACAGTGCATCATTATGTTTCAAGCAGCGACAATATGTTCATGTAGCGACAACATTCTAGGAGATCGGAGGCTTCCCGTCCATAGCTGTATCAACAGACATTTAGCGGATACTGAGACACGATTGGCTGTTGGGTGCACACTTTCGACCAATCAGGGAACCCCTTCATACTGGACCAGCATGGGGCCCGAGACACTGACCAATAACACGCTGGGCAGTCTTATTGTCCATTGCAGCGCCCAGTTGCGAGCGTTCAAACGGCGCAGGATTCCGAATCACATGGATGAATATTGGACACCTGATTACGAATTGATTTGTTTCAGCTTAACGATACTATGGCCGATAACTCTGACAATAACCTGTTGCGTCTTGGAATGCCAGAGACTAGGTTTACCGTTTTCTTTTCCAGACATTCTAAGTTGTTAATCACCAGTCAGTGTAACAAAGCAATTAAAAGATGGGTATTGCTATTTCCTGTTTAATTGTGGGTTAATTACAGTGCTGAACAGCCACCCGTGGTTTAGACGTCAGTTAAAAGTCACGAGGTTTTTAGTTCGAATTTCCCTAGAGAGTCGTGAGATAAGCTGCACTGATGATATGCATTTGGAATAACACAGTTTTACGGCCTTTTTGGTAGAGACTGGCTCTGTTTTCAGAACGAAACTTCAGCTACCTATTTGATTTTTTACCTCGATCTATTTTCACTGCTTATTGCGTTGTTCCAATCCACACCCTGAGGTTCGTTTGTGCGAGATATTTTTAGGAAAGCCATGCCTTATTTTTACTGACGACTTCCTAAAGAAAGCTACAGAAAGCAACCTTAGTAGAGAAATAAAGCAGAGAAATACAAGTGACCATATTTTGACTCCCTTACTTGGCTCACAGCGTTTTTGTGCGTAGCCACTTGGAGGCTTGAAATTGGACACTGACATTGTCCACGAACACACCAGTCACTAAGGGGTCCACCCGAGATGGTGGCCTTCTGCGATATCGCTGGAACAGATACATCCGTAGACGCATACACTACTATTAAGGTTGGTGAAAAATCTTTGATGGCCCACGACCGGTTTCACCCTTTTGGGGGCTTATTCGATAGGTGCAGTCGCCGAGTTTCCGTCAACCTGTGAAACATGAGGCGGATTCAGCTGGGTGTCAGATGAATTTCCTGTCAAAACCAAATAGATACACCCAAATTTGTTTCAACAGATTGCTAAATACGCGTACTTGATTACTTAGCATCCAAAATGGAGAATGTTTTGGAATTGCGGTTCCGAGATTTTGCGGGCTTTTCAAACCAATCCAGCGACTTCAATTAAACTGTGTTGAGCCTGAAGGAATCCAGCATCTTAGGCAAGCACACAACATTTGGTCAACCTCCTACCGGTCAGAATGAACTTACAGGTGTCGCACCTTATTCGATACGCATTCCTTGATCCAGGTTATCTTGACCAGGCCTCCGTTACCATGGCCACATTGGCTGTGCCGTATGAAGCCAAATCAGGTAAACACCCTTAACGCAGCGAATAATGTTCACAACAACTATGTCTGTTGCTCCGCACATCCGGTTCGCCTCAGCCATTCTATGGAAAGAGGAGGCAGTAGGGACGTAATACACTACTCACTAGGTTGCTGAAACTTCTTCGGCAGCCACGACCAGTGTAACCCTTTTTGGGGCTTATCAGGGAGGCGCAGTCCTCGATTTTCCGTCAGCCTTATGTTCTACTTGAACCCAAATTGGACTGATTTCGATAAATAAACTCATTTGCAAACAAATTTGGTTTTGCGAGAGACTCACATACACGGTACGAGGACGCTTGTGGGTTTATTTTGTTTACTCAGTTACGCAGTTTGATTCAAGAGCCCCAAGAAGGGCGAAACCGGCCGGGGGCTGTCGAGGAATTTTCAGCAACCTTAGAAGTAGTGTATTACGTCTATAATGTATCGCAACATCCCGACTATCATACCAACTGGAGCATTAGGCGGCCTGGTGCAGCACATTCGGTTGCTTGGAGATCTCATAAACCAGAGATTCAACTGGGTTCTAGATGAGTCTCCCGCAAAACCAATTTGTGTGCAAATGAGTGTAGAAGGCAATATTTTCATTTTTCGTCTTCAAAGTTAAATTACGACTTTTGCGACAGGTGGGTACACACAGAAACAAACCGGATAATTAAGATGGTCATAGGTCCTAACGCATGTGACTGGGTTGCCTAGTGGGAGGGACTGAGAGTGCAACATTCACGTCCAAATGAATCTCCTGTTAATCATCTGTCCTAATCCAATTATTCCGTGGAGTTCATACCAAAGTAGGGAAGCACTGGCGTCTAGTCAAAGGTCATCAACAATACACATTCTTGGCCGTGCCGACGTTCGGACTCCTGAGATATGATATACGAAGCGAACGTCTTACCGGTACTGACGACGGAGACGTTCACCTTGCAGGGAGATGAAACTAGCCTCGGGATCAATCCGTTCACGCAGGTTGGGATTAAAATTTCTAGTGAAGCGACCAAAGCGAATATCGGTGGACGTCTGACACCCAACAGATTGGCAAGTCTGTTTTACCTCTCTGCGGTCTTCTCGAGGAAGTCACATTAAACATTTTTCGAGGCCAAAAAATTTCTCCTCAACTTTTAAAAAGCGTTCTTCCTGCAAGAAGGCATTCCTGTATGACGCGTGCTAAGAAATCAATTAATCAGGCATTCCCAAGCAATTATTCAGAAATAAATTATAGCGGTTCATCTGAGGTGCCGTAGAGTGAAGCGACATCCTATCAGGAAAGTACTCTGAGAACCAACTACGGTCAGTTGGAAAGTGCCCATACAGCTGAAAGGAATCAAAGTGAAAGCTGTAGAAAACCATCTTATCACCTGGAAACGTCACACACGGGAGATTCCAGGTGAGCCCCTCACAAAACCAAATTGATTTGCAAATGAGTGCATTTCAAGAAATTAGTCCGATTTAGTTCAAGTAGTAATTAAGGTTGGCGGATCCTCGAGGACTTCGCCTACCTGATGAGCCCCAAGAAGGGCGAAACCAGTTGTGAGCTGTCGAAGAATTTTCAGCAACCTTATGAGTAGTACATTACGTATATACATGTATCGCGATATCTCGAATATCGTAGCAACTGGAACATGAGGCAGCCTGGTGCAGCACTTTCAGCTGGTTGAAAACATCACAAACGGGAGATTCATCTGGGTTCCTGGTGAGTCTCTCGCAAAGCCAAATTGATTTGCAAATGAGTGTATTTCTCGAAAAACAGTCCAATTTGAGTTCAAGTAGTAATTAAGGTTGGCGGATCCTCGAGGACTTCGCCTACCTGATGAGCCCCAAGAAGGGCGAAACCAGTTGTGAGCTGTCGAAGAATTTTCAGCAACCTTATGAGTAGTGCATTACGTACATCTTCTTACCTGATCGGACGCCACACACCCGCAAGCATGTGGCCATCGAAAGTGACGTCCCCATTTTCATTGCTTTAACTCTATTGGGTTATTTATAAAGGAAGCTTTTGTCTCATGGCTTCTAGTGGAAAGGTTCTTCATTTCGGAAAATCCATGCGAAACGAAAAATCAGTCATGCGAACAGTTCCGGCTGGGCACACATGACTTTGGATTCGCACAATACTCCGGATGTGTATCACCCCAACTTCTCGAGAAAAACTTGCAGATGAGGGAACTAGAGAAACGTACTCGCAGTAAATTGTACCCGGCAGATTCCTCTGCTTGGATGAAATAGGTTTCCCATGTTTTCCATCAGCTTATGAAAGTACACGCACTGTCAGAAGTCCTTGATTGGATTTCAAGCAGGTGATCTCAAAGAAAGGAATATCATTGTTGATAATGATGTTTCATTGCCGTACCACCATAAAGTTCAAGTATTATCATACCCGAGCATTCTGGGAGACCAAACGCCCAATCAGACATTGTCATCGATCAGCCGACACATATTGCAGTATCTTCAGGCAATCGCAGAAGCAGGGTCATAGAGACCCCATTCTGGTAGGCTGGTCCCACCAACAAAGTCCAGATTTTTCCTATTCGCTCTTACATTCTTCTGTTGAGTCACGAACGGCTCACCTCACATTTTGCACCGTTCTGCGTGAACGATGGTGAACAGCTTCGGTCTCCTTCGGCATCCTTGGCACATGACCGGGCCGACACACTGCGGTACCTGCCGCACTGCGGAAAACCTGGCTATGGTGAGCCGTTTGATCGTTCGAACAGTCTGACTATTAGCCAGTGAAGGGAGTTCGTCCTATTTAACTATTCGATTCTGGCACTGCCTGCTGGCGAAATTGACATTCAAGATCCTTGGCTACAGTTATACTCTCCCATACTGTCGCCAGTGCACTCGGATCCACATTCATGTCGCCCTCTTCTGACACCGTTTGTTATCGTCATATCGGATGAAATTCTCACTTAGGGTAATGAGGACAATCCCAGGTGGTGGGGTTTTTTGTTGCCAAGAGTCTTCTCACGTTTCATCTCCAGCATCCATATCTCTGCTGCAGTGACTTCGTGCAGTGGCACACATACTGTCAGGTCCCACTGCTTCCCAAGTGTCCCATGTTCGACTCCTAGTCTGGCAATTCGTGGACCAACGGCTAGTTGGTCCCTCAGTACCATGATTCACCTAGCGCGTGGGAGTCCTTTACCGCAAGAATGTTCGTTGCGGAATGATTCCGGTATTTGTATTGTACTCGTGACTTTGGAAAATCCTTAAACATCTTGAAGACAACCCTCGTTTGTCTTGTTTGGGGATTATGTTTACGTAGGTCAGTTGTGAGCATATCCGCCTTCAACTTCGGTCACGCAGTGAACACTCAGTGACAGAGTGAATCCAACGATGATCACTCTAGACAACCTCAAAAGTGACAGGTGAAAAGAATACCAACTTGGAACGAATTCGCTTAGATGATTGCTTCTTTTTGGACTTTGTGTGTCTCCGCCCGAACCAAATCTTAACTAGCTATAAAAGCCGTAGAATAAAATCCGAGTGACAAGCTGAAAACGATCTGATAGCTTGTCAACCAATTGTATCATGGAAGATACCAAAGTGAGTCGCCTTTCAACTGAAGGCCGCGGATACACACGAAACATCCGAGGCCTTGAAAAGTCACCAAATGTAATAAATTCAATTAATTCAAGCATCACCAACCCCTAATTATAGTAGCTGTTGGCCTTAGCCGAAAAAACATCGCTCTGTGAAAACATCTCACCTCTCCCCTTCCGAGAAATGTACCACCAGACTGGACCAGACTGCTTTCTGGAGCCTCAGACTCTCACGCTTTCACCAGGTTTCGCTCGATATTTGGAGGAGAAAGTCACATAGTAAGACCCAGCTAACTGTTGGATTTTCCTAATTGAATAGGCTGGGTTCTAGACGTAATATAATACTCATAAGGTTGCTGAGAAATCCGATGAAGAGTTTTCAGTAACCTAACAATGTATCACGATACCTCGTGTACCGTAGAAACTGAAAAATGAGGCGGTCTGGTGCAGCACATTCAGTTGCTTAAGAACATCACAAACGGGTGATTCATTTGGATAACAGGTGATTCGTCCGTCAAAATCAAAAATTGATACCTAAATGAGTGTATTTTTTGAGACCAGATCTTAGTTCATCACTGTTTATTACGCAGCTCTTGGGACCCATCTGGCATGCCTAGTCCACGAAGCCCCATGGAGTCTACTTTTAAAAAGAAACACCACTTAGTATGCGTTTGGCGATGAACACTCAAACTAAGCTGAACTTCAACTGGATGTATTGTACAAACACCTCATGAGCATTAGATCGAGAGATTCAGTCGGATCTCATCTGAGGTCCTCTTTGAAATAAACTTGAACGCTTACCGCAAAATGATTTAAGCAGTAACCTTGATGGGAATTCGGGGATAATCATAGAGAAGGCCGTAGTGGGCCATCCATGGTTTTCATCGACCTTGTGAGTAGTGTTGAGCATAGCACTCCAACTGCAAAATGAGTCGAGTTTTGTGCAACATTACGTTCCTAGATTGCAAGTCCATGAACTCATGTCGAATCTATGAGTGAATCATGCTGAGAAAATTTGCGTAACATTGGTTATAATATACAAAGGTGTGTAGGGATTCTTCTCAGCCTTATTGTCTTAGCGGACAGATTCGGTGGCACAGCTGAGGTCCACGAATACGTACCATCATCATCATCATCATCATCATCATCATCATCATCATCATCATCATCATCATCATCGTCATCATCATCATTGATAGCGTGGCATCACTGTCGAAGATTGACGCTTCGCTGCCATATAACCATAATAAATGTGTGATTTACGGTTGTACGTGGTATGGGGTACTACCGGGGCTCCAGGACCTGGTCAGGAAAACGATTAGTGTCCTGGACAAAATGCCTGGTTGCAAGGCAGCAGGATTTGACGGGAAATGGAGGCGCCGAATTACCATCTTTATAGAAGAAATCACTGTGCGTGTTCAAACCTCAACTTGGAGGGTAAGGAACCTGCGTTTGTCAGACCACTAATCAACGATCAACCTTGTGTGACAGAATCAGCGAGTGTCGCAAGGACCCCCGCAGTAGAGCCCAGTGGGTCTCCGGAGGCACACAAAGCGTCACAACAATGTAGGTTCTTGTCCCTCCATTACGGCTTATATATATATATATATATATATATGTAAAACGCGGATGCACCAAGGTTACCCCAGACTGACACTAACTTATCGGAAAAGCAGTCACACTACTGCTAAGATTGCTGAATTTTCCCCGACAAGATGCCACCGGCTTCCTGCTTCTCGGGTCCTTCAGGCAGCACGGGTTCCGAGTTTTCTACAACCCTATGGCCGAAAAATGCAGTCAAAAACTTCGGATTGAAATATTCAGTGTGGGATGTATTAAGTTGAATCTTCTGAACCTAAGTAAATTCACGCTTCTCTGAGTTAGACTAAACCATTTATTGATCCATCTTAGTAGTATCTTCTGAAAAAAGACAATATTCCCCGTGGCATGCAAAAAAAAACAACCACCACTATTTTAATCCTTGGGAATTTGTGCCAGATGTCTGGATCACACCAAGCCGTCATGTATTTTTGTTCAACCGGTAAATTATGCAACCCGTACTAATCAAAACAAAGCCTTGAAAGGTGTGCGAAAATTTTTCAGGCTAACGGCCGTCCCCGTTCTTATCAACATTTTCTACCGACCTATTACCATTGTACAGGTTTCCATGGAGGGACAATCGTGCCGCCTTGTGACCTTTAGCGTAGAAGGAGCAAAAAAATTCTCACGAATTGTCAAGACGACAACAGCCGTTTAGACTAACTTGCTGTGCGCTTGCTCGCCTCGTAGGCATTAGTGTGATTTTCAGTCCCGCCAGAAGCAGGTTTTTGCGCAAATTCACACTGCGAGATCCTTGCTGAGACCACATGATAAAGACGTTTTTTAAAGGAATTCGCAGTGAACTAGGGTTGTTTATGTGAGCTTTTGGACGTTACTATTTGGTCGAAGTTGAGTCTGAATTTCAGCAGCCGCATTGGTTTTTCAAGCTCTACTCAAACACTCCATGAACCGATGACATTCTCCGGAGGACGGATGGACATCACTGGCAGAAACGTCCTTTCGCCTGAGGAAGGCTTTGGTACTGAATGTTGATTTGCGAGATGGGATTCATCATCATCATCGTCATCAAAGACAGCCGTACAACCATAAAATTCGTCTAATTTCATATATATATATATATATATTAAAAGCCCTAGAGTGAAAAGAAGAGAAAAAAGAGTGGATGAGGGAGGGGACCTAGTGCTGGCCTATGTCAAGCATTCTGAGGTGCCTACACCTCCAACCGCTCAATCAGACAATCTGGAAAGAAACTGACAGCATGAACGCCACTGACATCGATTAGCCGCCATTTCTTGCAACGTCTCCAGCCAAGCACAGGCGGGGTCACGGGGACCCCATCCTGGAAGGCGTACAGCACCAACAACACCCAAACTCTTCGTGATCTCTTTCACGCCTTTCTGCCAAGTCATGCGCTGTCCACCTCGCGGTTTGCGCCATTCTGAAGAGGGCACGGAGAACAACACTCGTCTCGGTAGACGGTGTTTCGGCATGCGTAGCACATGACCGAGCCATCGTAGTCGGTGGTGCTGGATGATTTCCCCAATTGATGTACCTGCAGCACAACCAAATACCCGTTTTCTAATCACCTCGTTACTAACACGCTGACGCCATCCAAAACCAGCCACGCTTCTGAGGCATCGGTGGTCGAAAACCTGGAGACGCCTCACATCATCTGTCCGTAGAGGCCATGTCTCGCACCCATACAACAATACAGCCCTTACTGTAGCCTGGTACACACGACCCTTAAGATCTAGTGAGATGCCTTTTTGACGCCACAAGTGACGCAAATTAGCAAACGTGATTCGAGCCTTTGAGATTCTTGCACTGACTTCATCAGACACACTTCCGTCAGAGCTAATACAACTACCGAGGTATGTAAAGTTTTCCACAATCTCCAGTGATTCTCCTTGAATTTTAAGGGATATGTCCGGAGACTTCGCGTGCTGAAGCATGACTTTGCACTCTGAAGGTGCAAGGCGCATGCCAAAAGATGGTATGATGGTGGTCAGTCTATTCAACAGGGCGTGTGCTTCACTTTGGTCTTCAAAGATAAGGGCGTTTACAGATGTGATTGGGTCTCAGTGATTAGTGATTGCTCCCTGTATCCGCAAAACAAAGAGGACGTGGCACGTGTATGTATGCACGTTTGTTTTCGTTGACTGGGCACTCGTTGGGTTCGATAAATGTTGTTGTGTGATGAGTACCAAGGACGAGAGTTACTTTGGTGAGAGGTATGAATCAGAAAATTTCAAACCAGGGTGACCCATCAGGTGGTGCTCAAGTGCGCAGCGTATTAACGAGTAAGAGCTCAAATTGCCTAGGTAATTTCGTCTAGTAACAAGGATACTTACTGCACTTGCCTTCTGCCGTCGCCAATTTGCAAGCATGATCATCGAGGATCGTATTGAAAATTCATATGTACCTAGATTGGGTCCGCGGTAGCCTTGGAGTAACAGATGCAAGTTCTTGTGGAGAAGCAACCTCCGGTTATGAATAGGTTTGCTGCCTAACGGCTATGATTAGTCCAGCTTGACCGGTGAGTGCACTTTTCTACAGGACGTTAGGGATGAACAAATAGATGTACACGAACTGTGATAGTCACGTTTACCACGTTATCTTTGGAAGTGCGTCATCAAAATAGTTTCAAGGTCACCTCATTACAGACAAAGTGCAGTTTACTTGCTCAGAAATGATTCTCCACCTTGCATTCAACCCATTCAACCCTGCAACAAACGATGGAAGGTAACTTATATAGGACTGATGCTATTATATCGGGTCTATCCACTAGCTATAAGCTTTTTGTGAGTGGAATGTCATACCATTATAATCTTACGAGGGGCAAACTGTATCTCCCCGAATTAGTGTGGGGAATACCTATTCATAACCAGGACAAGTCAACTTCCCACAACCCCTCGTCTATTCAGCGTAGATGACCTCCACTTGGAGAAAGAAGTTTCGCTGAATACGTATCACATGAATACGACCTTTGCACGTGACCAGAACGTATGTATCGAATTTACCACCAGCCATATGTTTCATCAGTTCACTCAACTCCCCGTATTGATTAACATTTTTGAGTAAAATAAGTGAAGCGATTGATTATCAGTTCAGAGAGCTTATGTCATGACCACCGCGTGACACTAAGCCGTCGAATTAGTGAAGGCCTACTTACTGGAATTCAGTAGTAGTCCTCATTCTACGATTTCAAGTTAAGATAAAACGAACTACTCTAGTTTGTCATATAAGAATCCACCTTCAAGATAATTCATCGGGTTCGTTTCATTTACACCTGTTGAAAACTGCAGTAGTTTTCAATGACTTGGATGCTAACCGTGAACACTCCACTGATCAGCCGTGTAGTTATTTCGTACACCGGGGTACTCACTTCAGGTAAAATGAAGCATTGACAACTGTCTAAATATTGGTAACTATGGTGGTTTTATTGGCGGTTGACAGGGTGGAAGGTGATGCGTTCGATAAATGGGACATTTCGCCACCACGTCAGCAGAAATCGTCGGCAGGCGCCTGGGTTGGTAATTCATCCACTTTTTGGTTTATATAGTTTCTGATGGATAGTTAGTAACTGCCGCGGGATTGGTTGTTTGGACGTTGACTAGCACGTCATTTGATTGGCCCTTTAAGGATTTCTGTTGTGTCCTGTGCTGATCACCCTGAATGTGGTTGGTTCAGAAGAGCAAGGAGGCTAGTTAGGAAGCAACAAAAGGCAACACATCAAAGGCAAATTAGGCCATCGGAATAGAGGAACTGAACCACTGAGCTACTCAAGAAACTAGCGACCAACAGAAAATATAAACCATTTCACCCGATATAGTTGTTGGAAGCACCTTGATAGGTGGAAATTTTCCTTAAACTATCCGCAAGTAAAGCTGAACAAACTAGTTGGAACGACAGCACAACCAGACGAAGTTGTTTTGTGCAAACTCTGCTCACACATACACGTAAATCGGACTCACATGTGGCACTCTACTGTAAGTGATGTTGAGACTATACTGCCCTTCTTACGGTCTGGTCCTACCTCAATGATGCATCTATTCTCGTAGGTTGTTTCACCCTTCTTACGGTCTGGTCCTACCTCAATGGTGCATCGATTCTCGTAGGTTGTTTCGTTTTATTCCGTTTCACACGTATTGCGATAGTCAAGAACGTGAGAAACAAAACCTTTTTGTACTCAATACCCTATTCGAGTAAAACTCAACCAGGCTAGTTCAAAATGCATGCACTCTGGTTGCCATTGTCCACCATCCGAGACAAAACACTTGGGAGTCGTGGGGGATTTTTCCCTCAAGAGTGAGAATGAATTTGGAGGTAAAACAAGTTCCAGACTGCTTTGTACAAAACTCATCAAGTAGGCGGGATATCCCTGACCGGAAGCCACATTTATGGGTTAATTTTCTTCCATACCGCGATTACCGCGCCTTTTGAATTAAAAAAAACAGGATAATGCGCGGTGAACTTGAATCCCGTTTTTTGCATAATTTTGTTTTCCAAAAAACCGAAGCAGTTTGGGTTAGACTATGAAGTCTACCTGCCATAAAACATTAAACCTTGTGTATTAAGAACAAATCTCAACTAGATATTTGTCGGAATTTTTTCGAACAGTATGATGGCATGTAATGAATTATATTAACTATGAATTCTACCAGCCGCCAATCGTTCCGATTTCCGGGGCCTCTGTCTACACCAGTGAGACAGTTTGTAGTTCACTATTTGTCCAAAAATCGTTCTGCTAACTCTCTCAGCAACATCAACCAACACTCGCATCCCACTGGAACAGTGGTTCTCCAAGGGAGTGAAACTTATCAGTTGACGAATCCAATGTTTTAGGTTCACGTCTTCTCTCAGGGTAACATTTTAACAGTGCGAAGCGATTCAACTTGCGCAGCGGCATTTCGAAAGGTGGGAATTACTGTAGGAAACAGTGTACACGGTCAGTCGTTCAACTTGAAGAAAAATGAATCCAGCAGATTATGCAAAGCGCCTTCGTGCTGATGTCCAGCAAGTGGATGATGAGCAAACGACCGAAACAATTTTACCTATGCAACAGCTGTCTCTCAAGCCTGTCGACTGGGTTGCAAACGACGTGACAAATCAGCTAGGATGAATGACATCTGAAGACGTGGACAATAGCGGGGACAGAAATGCCGGTTTACCCCCCACACCGTTTTGGCTTACAATTCGTACGGGTTTTTTTTCGGAGAGTATGTAACAAATGACGAGCCTGTAACAATTAAAATTCGGGGCTAGGTTTTAAACAACCATTTGGATCGTTAGTAACGTTTTAACTAACCAAAAACTTGGATTAATGCGCGGAGGTTTGAAACAATTACGCTGCACGTTGCTTAACTCACTTAGACGTAGTAGTTTGGGGTGAGACGAGAATTTAAGCCAGATATAAGACGGTTAGATTATCGTGTTTGAATTGCTTTCGAAGATGGCCTCCCCTTAAACACCGTGGAGCTCGTATAATGTTGATTCTATTCTGTTTGGTATACGATGAACGACAGTTGGACATACCATCGGTCGTAACATCTAGTGTTATGAGTCATTCAAATTCATAAATGGCCTTCCGGGTGGTCGAGCTTTTCGAGAAGCAGCACATGAATTCACGTCACTCAGCACTATCGTTCTTTCGCAATAACGGACCAATCAGTAATGAGTCAGTAAAAATATATTTTTAATACTCGATCAATATACACAGAGTTTTATTCCGACAGCATACATCCTTCGGACCGGCGAAAATCAAACTCTTTGTGGATGTGATCGCTACCGAGAGGCATAGGGTAGTCACCCCTGAACAACAAACAACATTAGGACTAGGGATCGTGAGATAAGCGCAACCCCGCTTCCGGTTGCCCTTGTTGGATAAGCTAAAATTTCAGGTAGCTAGCAGGCAAACGACAAAGAGCTTTTTACTGGGCCAGATTAAAAACGCACTCCTGCTGAGTGATCTCGCTGTCTAGCTGTAACAGCCTTTCGGTACCTGGAAGTCACACTACCCGAAAGGAAAACGAGGACATGGATACTGCCAAGCAGCTCACGCCTAGTCAGGAGAAGTCGAGATGCCGGGGATGGGGTCGAACCGCGGACCTTCTGATCAGTACTTCGCACACTGATCACTGAGCTACCTCGAGTTGACCGATCTAGTCCTCCGTTGGCTTCAACACAACTGCCCCTTCCAGAGGTTTTCCGGAACACACTAAGTTCGTTCTGAAGTCTAAATTACAAATTTTTCAGAACAAGGCATAAGCAATTCACTATCAACTTAAAATGCGCCCCAATTTCTAAGAAACGCCTATCTTTCGACGGTTCCAAGGCTGTTCAAACAAAAAGTATGTTTCACTTGAGGCTTCCAATAATAGATATGCCTATTAATCGCAGCCTTTCATTGGCATAGTAATTTTTATTAAAAACGTGATGCCTCTATTTGCACGTTCCATTGTCAGTTTTGTGGACTGACTGAACCCCGTCGCCAGAATTTGAACAGTGAAAGCTTTTCGTCGAATTGTGTCTTTTCAGTGACCCATTGGAGCATTAGCAGGGAAATCTGTTGTTTTTTAGCAGTCAACTGTTTTCGTCTGAGCTATACAGCAGAGACCATGTATATTCCTGAGGACGGATTGGTCTTTTCCAGCTGGACGCTCCGCTTTTGGAACTGTTCTCCTAGAGAAGCTCTTGATCCTTCACAATGTAAATAGATCTTAGTCAAGCCATTTTTCGCTCGTTCTCAAAGCCGGCTTCCTTCATAGGCCTGCTCATCTCGAGGATCTTCATTGTCGAAGATTTCTGATGCGGCTCACATCCAAACGGTTGTTGGTGCTACTCAAAATCTAACCCTACCCTTGGAATTAAATTATTTGCATTGTTAGAGAGCAAGGTGGTTAGAGCGCGAATTTGCTGAGCGGAAGGCCCGTGGTTCGAACCCGACTTCTGCCTCTGGACGTCCCCTTTCTAAACTTGGGCAACCTGGCACTATTCCGACCCTCGTGCTTCCTTCTGGTGGCATGGCAGGTGGGCACCGACAGGGTGCTACAGCGGAACGATTTATTTGAAGTGTTAAAGTCGTTGACCAGTTTTTGTGAATAATGGTATCTTAGTAGAGCGCAAGCGTGTTAGCCCAGCATTTTGAGCATGCTCTAGTGGCCGCTGTACGTTTCGATCGACTTGACCATGTCCTGATATATTTTCACTACCTGTTGGCGATCCCAAACAACCGGTGGTGATCCATCACCAAGCTCACAGAAATTTCTACCAGACCGAACAGCTTACCGCCACAAAGTGATTCCGTTTGACGGCGCAACAACCAAAAAACCAGACGCCTGTTCGTTTTAGTTTGGCCACAACGAGCATTAGTTTACCCAGTCAAGACACTGTCTTGTCTCGGCTTTCGTAGTTCCGAAACACACAGACAACAACCAACCAGACAGTCGACAAACTGTCGTTTGTTCTGAGGAGCCAAATGCAAGTCGGTGTCAGTTTCAAACGACCTAAACACGTTAATCTGTCTATGGTGTGATGGGCGGAAAATTCAACTATGTTTATTGCCATTAGCATGAAACCGAACTTCCATAATAGTTAGTATTTGCATTCATTTGCTTTCGGGGGGAAACCGACAAGAAATGTGGCCAAACAAAAGTTTGAAAAAAGTTGTCTGTGTTCCAAAATAATGCATTTAATAAGATAACCTAATTGTCACCTGGAAGAGCAACAGTTTTGTCTTAACAGCCTCCTAAACCGGTTAAATGAGAAAAAAACACTTTGGAAGATGTTGGTGGATTAAACCACAAAAATAACTAAGGGGTTGGAGTGTTCTTTACTTTGCGTATTGGAAAAACATTGATTGCGTATATTTTTGCCACATCTTCGGTAACATTTCCACCTGGACTTTTCCACTATTCCTTGTTTTTTTGTTGTTCTTACTACCCTGACTGTTTGAGCCCTGCGTCAGTCATCTTACCAGACATTCTGATAAACCGGGAAACACACTACTCTAAAGACTACTGAAATCCTTCTGACACCCAACTACCGGTTTCGCCATCCCCGAGGTTTGAAAGGCCAACAGATTATAGGTAACCGACGAAATCCATTTCAGAATATGTACTATTAATGAGAGACTCAAATTCATCTCCGGTTCAAAATATGGTGCACAAAGATTGCCTCATGTTCCAGCTGGCACGCCATTCGAGATATGGTAGTAAACCTTTTCGAGGAAGCATTGTAAGATTGCTGAAAGCTATTCGGGAGTAGACAAGCGGTTTTATCCGCATTGAGGTTTGTGAGGTGGGCGCAGGCAAGCAAGACTCTCATGTGCATCTTGTTTATAAAAACTGAATATCCGTCTTCTTCTTGAACCCGCACGTGAAATACTCAAAAGATGACCTGAGTAAAATGTCATTAGCTACGGAGTTATTTATTGGAGAACACCAATTGAACAGTTACAGACTATTGGACAGGAAAGCATGACTCTCATGTGCATCTTGTTTATAAAAACTGAATATCGGTCTTCTTCTCAAACGCGTCTCCCTGAACTTTCGTGGATATTCATTGATCTGAGACCTACTGAGTGTTTGACTGGAGCACTAACTTTAAGGGACGGTAGTTTGCAACTTTGGAGCATTCTCACTGAAACAGCTGGGAGATAGCTAGTGCTATAGAACGTCCGTGAAGTTTCTTTACTGTCCTCTTTTTATTTATGTAGTGAACTACCTAACAACACTCCGCTCGTTCAAATGAAGAATCCTCTGGGTACTGGCGATCATTATATAACATGTTCTCCATCATGTACCTAATAGCCCGTTTCAGGTGGTGTACGTAAATGCCAAATGTGTAGTGAAATAAATTTCTGTAACCCTTGGAATCGGTACATGAAATGAAGTGGTAAACGCATTTTACCATTTATCTCAAATAACAACGGTAAGCTTTTAGTCGACAGCTAGATGTAATCTGAACCGGCTATGAGCTATAGTACTTAAAACGCCGTCTTTATTAGCAAATAAGTAAAATAAAAGGGTTATTAAAAGCCAGACAAAATGAGAGACTATCCTGGCCTTAAAGGGTTCAGTGGAGAGGCTAAAAAGACTGTTAGTTGTGGTAATTCTTGTCAGCCATTCTAACCAATTAAAAGAAAAATTTGGCAAATACCAAGAGTTTGGTCCTTTTCAACCCACATTTGAAAATCACTGGGTCTCATTGCCTGTCGGAATAAAAGTTCTGAGCTCAATAACGTTACTTGCGTTTTGCTTTTTCAAAAGGTTTACAGTGATGTCCTTGACCCATCCTATCTCTTGTTTTAGATAAGTCTACTAAACCTTATCCTGCGCGCTGGTATGCGCGCCATCCTTTTTTATTGGTCAACTGCTTCAGACCACTGAAAGTCGTCAAAGTGGAGGCAGTACATTGAAAGACAAACTGGCAAAAATTTCATCCTATCCAAGGGTGGAATATTTGAAATAGCGCCATTTCCGTGCTCTTTCGTTGAGGTGCTGAGCAGTACTCGTTCGATCCAAGTTAAACGAAATTTTAATGATATACTTCAACAGCTACTTTTTAAGTTTTTAGAAACGGTTGTTTAGATTGGAACAGCCAATCACAAAGCATTTTTCAAGGACTGCTTGTATTCGTGAGGGGTCGAAAGGGAGCATTGCAATACTGAGGGGTTGATCTCCAGAGCTAGTGATATTTATGTGAGCGGTTCATTGTATTCTTTTGTTTATATACATTTATTGCACGCATAAAATAAACACAGCTTTTTAGTGCCTGTGTTGCTGAATGTTTGTGAACCAAAGCGGACCCTAGCTGACGTAAGCAGATGCATAGACAGGTCGATTATGAATATTGGTTTTCTCTCAATAACAAATTTGTTCAAAATGCCACTCAAGATGCCTGCTGCTTAATTTAGTAACTATGACATTAGTAATTCGCACACAAAAGGTTCTTTGTCTCCGCAAATTGATGCTAATGGTGCGGAACAATGACCTGATATTATAGAATACTGTCATTCGGTTTCCACGGAAAACTCAACCGAATCCAGGTTAATCTCTCCTTTATACTGGTCAAACAGTCTTCATCAACTTCATGAGTAGTATTCTACATGCGGAAAGTTCATTTTAGTTTTGGAAACGGACTATGTATATCCGGTTTTCAGGGCTTGAGTTTCTTTTGAACGGGTGGAAGTCCATCCATCTGCATTGAATGGTCACCGCATACACACAACACTGTTCCCTTTTACAAGTGTTTTACGTTTGCACGTCTTATTCACCCGTTGTGTCTTCACGTCTCTCCTTAGCACTTCAGAAATAATCTTTCAGTAATTACTGCTCGTTTGTATCGAGCAGTTGGAAAACCCTCATGTTTTCATTAAAAAAAACAACACTTCATGAGCAGATATCATCGATCGATATCTCGTATTCTGGCTTGGACATGTACGTGAAACAATCAAAGCGAATCGATAAAACTAATCTGGATCAACAAGCCAAAAAAATCTACGCTGAAGCAGTTTAGTGTTTGTCTCAAGTGACACAGTGTTCGAAAATCACGTGAAGCTGATAGGCGATCGTGTGACCATTTGAGTGACATGACAGTGTACAAAGTTTACGAATACATAGTTGAGAACTGGTCAATATTCCTGGTCCAAAAGACTTCATAAAAGCTTATAAAACTGCATAAATTGGTAGGAAAGCCCTTTCCAGTTTGATCAGCTGGCTAAAATGGAACTGCTAGTAAGGAGTACTTTGTACAGACATTGCCACTCACGTGATCAGGCAAGTACATATTCATCATCATCATCGACAGCATGAGATCAGTGTTCAACGCCGATGCTTCGCTGCCGTACAAGCTTGATTTATTTGATGGCCTGAAACTGTGAAGAAAAGAATAAAGGTTGATGGGGAAGGGACTTAGTGCTAGCTTCTACAATCAAACCGAGGTGCCTACACCTCAAAACATTCATTCAGACAATCTGGATGGAAACTGATAACAAGATCGCCACTGACATCGGTTGGCAACCATATCTTCCAGCGTCTCCAACCAGGAGCAGTGAGAATCACGCGTTCCCCATCCTGGAAGGCGAGTAGCACCGACAGCACCCAAACATATCATGATTTCTTTCATACCCTTCTGCTAGGTCAAGTTTTGGCAACCTCTCTGTTTGATGGCATTTTTCGGCGCCAGTAGGGTGATGTAAGGTGATTTACCTCACCTAGTCCTAACGAGATTTTACTTCGTTAACTGCTGCATTGAGTTGCAGGCGACAGAAATGGTGAAACTTTCTACATGGATTACTGGTTCTGAAGCAGCTTACTGCACCAACATCCATCCAATAGCAATGAGGGCACTCTGCACCAAAACTTCTTGTTGAAATCTCGTCCGTAGTCTTTTTGAATTTCCTGGTTGGTGAGCTGTTCGGCTAATTTAGCAATTGGATTGCAAATGTTCGATCACCCATCGGGGTGACATCATCAGTATGCTGAGTGGAGTTTATCTTCGGAAGCAGCTGATAACACTGCATCCGGCACAGCTCCACATATTTTGACCCCCCGCTGTAGATAACGAGGCAGCACAAAAAGTCTTGTCTTTCAGTTTGACTAGGTTCTAGCCGTGACTTCTATTTACGCCTAAGATAGCACTCCAAATATTCATACTTTCAAAATCCTGTCTGTATGTATCGGTTCCCCACAACAATGACAACGAAGAGATACAGGCCGTCGGGGACATTCATACCGGTGCAGTTCACTCGTGAACAAGGGTCAGGCAGTGTCCGAGATGGAATGAACGTGGTCACAAATTATTTGGGAAACCTTGAAGACACAAAAATGAGCGGTGTTAGAAAAACTCAGAACATTCTGGAATTTGGCGCTGCCAGGTCAAGGGTTGGCCACATCTCTGCTTCCACCACTCTGAATTGGGCATGGAAATCAGCACTCTCTTCGGCAAACGATGGTTAGGCAAGGACATATTAGGCTCACGTGATTCTCAAAAGTAGTGCAAATTTTGACAAAAATACGGACACTTCGCGATTGCTTAACTCCGGTTTACTTCGTCCGTTGGTTCTCTCTCTGTCCTAAGCATATATGTTGAATGCGACACGGATGTTTTCACCAACAAGGAGCTCTCTTATTAACCTCAGAAGTTCGAAACTAGTAAATATTGATTAAATTTATAGCTCTGTTTTCTTAATGGGAACAAGGTGTGTCATTTTTTCATCGATTGTTAAAATGTGATAGGTGGGTAGTCTGGAATTGATATAATCGGTGTTCCACTTTGTGCTGCAGTCCCTCACCAAACTCTCAACTCTCAACTCTCGACCTTTCCACACTGTAGGGCCTGCTTTAACGGCGAAGTTGTCAAGTCCATAAGCATTGTAATGGCTTTTTATTTCAGCCCACGCAGAGGCGGACTACTTGAAAGTGGTCCAAAAGTTCACTGGTCCTCAAGAGTGGGAAGTCACCAGTCCGTGGGCTTCGGTATGTGGAAATGGTCTTTACAGAAGTGGAGCTGAAACTAGGAGTTAAACACAATGCGTATTTGCCATGCGCGCTACACGCAGCTGCGGCAATCGATGGAAATAGCCGGTCAAGAGGACACGTGACTGATTCTTCTGCATCAACCTGAGTCTCGATCAGAGTGAAACAAGTGGCAGATTGAAAGACTGTGTTGATATAACATCAATATTTTCGCGACCTTTTCTTCAAATCCATGCAGACCAAGAGTTTAAAAAACAAAAGTGGAGCGCCAGGCGCAAGCGAAACAAAAATAAACTGGATCTATGAGTAAAGTTGTAAAAACTACGTCACGATCGGTTTAACTTGGTGAACAGTGGTTACGTGAGCAGACCATGGGTATCTCAATGCACGTACGATGGCTTTCTGGGGGCATACACCCAGGTTGCGTGAGTGAGATGATAACGCTTCATCTACGGCCAGAAGTTGGTTCTGAACTGACCTTGATGGGTAGATAGGTACTTCGTAGGGCATTGGAAAAGCGGTGGTAGAGTTAATCACGTGACCATTATCAGCCAAGTAAGTGGCCATTGGGCTAGTAACTGACCTCATCGTCCGTTCTTTAATCGAAATGAGTTGTACTCCTTCAGTTAACTAGAGTTCTGAATGTCACACGTAAGGAGTCATATTCAGGGCTGATTACTCTACAAAAGTGCTGCCGTAAAACCCAAATTTCTTTTATCTGATCAGGTCTTCCGTGAGGACCATGAAACGTTTCGAAAATCTACTTGACGGCCAAATTTCTGTAGTTCTGCTATTGAACCGAACAAGAAACAACCGGGAGGTGTGCAAAACAACAGACAAGCCAGTATTCGGATTGTACTAACAGATGTCCACTAGAAAACAAGTCGTTTCACAACCATGCTTTTCGTAAATAGTTAAGAATGATACTACAAGGGAAGTATTTATGTGGAAAGCGTGCCCTCCTAAACGTTGCCACAACCAGCGACTCCGTCATCAGGCAAAGGCTAGAGGACAAACTCTCAACTTAGACCAACTGTGCGCACCGGGTCTGTTTCTGTGGCAAGAGACACGCATTTTGAACATCAGAAGCATAGGCATGAACACAAACAAATCGACTGCAGAAGGTAGGAGAACGCAGCGCGAACGGTTGTGGAACTACCCTTATTTATACAGCAGCTTACTTCTAACAAGGGACTCAACTGATTGATTGATTGATTGATTGATTGATTGATTGATTGATTGATTGATTGATTGATTGATTGATTGATTGATTGATTGATTGATTGATTGATTGATTGATTGATTGATTGATTGACTGACTGATTGATCAAATGAATAAATGACTAGTTGATCGAATGATTAATTGATTAATTGATCGGAGGACAAACTTCTAAAGGCTGGGGATGGTTTCGCGTATTCAGGCCATGTAAGTGGTTGTCGAAAATTGCCTCGTAAACCAAATACATCAAGAGGAAATTTCCTCTGGAGTCACAAGTGAGGGCAATAACGCCTGATCTGAGTAACCGACTGCCGTTGAGAAAGTTTAAAGGTACCGTATCAGAAAGTGTGCGTCCGAGAAGGAGAACTGCGCGGTTTACATGTTTCCACCAATCTTGAGATTATGGAAACAAATCAGTGAAATAATCAACTGAGATGGACATCTTGATATCGAAATCAAAAGGTGTTTGAATAAGAGCCTTTTTGGTTCTTGCGGTTTGGCCTAAAACCTGTTGTTTCCATGCTTGAAATGGATAACCTGTAAAATCCTGTCATCAATCTCAATCCCGTACGTGTGGATCTTTGATCAGGTGTGCTGTGAGGTAACGCAACCCGAACTCGTGACCAAATACACCTAGGTGCAAATCAGCAACTGCTTATTCTGTTCAAAAAAACTCAAGATTAGTTATATTCCACAGAATTCAGTAAAGCTTGGAATGACATTGCCAGGACACTTGGGTCAAAATTCCCCCCATTGTGAAAATCTAAAAAAGTGGACAACAAAAAATTGCGGCAGAGCACAATTTGTAGTTTTATTCCCCGCTGTAGGCTGAGAGTATCTGACACGACCACGAGCTATGCCGGTACGGACTGCTTCTGTTTACAATCGGCCTCCTCCCATGAAGCCCTGATCGGCTGACATTGCCTAAAGTGTCTTTGGTTGTGCAGAGGTTTATTTGCATCAGAAATGTTTAATAATTTTTCAATGGCTACCCTCTTGCAGCAGCGATATTCTATGGGATTGTCGGGTGAGATGGCCCAAGTGTTTAGAGCGCCAATTTGCTGACCGCCAAGTTCGTTGTTCGAAACGGACCTCTGTATCTCGACTTCCCTGTCTATGCTTGGACAACCGGGCAGTTTCCCAGCCCTCGTGCCTCCTTCGGGTGGTGTGGCAGCTGGACACCGGAAGGGTGTTACAGCTAAATGATTTTTTCTAAACTTTTTATAGACTTGTTATACCAAGAGTTCAAGGACTGTGCCACTCAGACTTTATTCCGGCCTTTCAAGAGGCGAATTTTGTAGCACCAAGTCGTAGCGGAAAATTTTGAAGGCAATTTTGTGGTCGAACATATCTGCTCTGAATGGCGCTTCGGGAATCATTGTATATATTCAACCGTAGCATCATCTTCGAGTTACGCTTGAAATGTCATTTAATTATGGGACAAGAAACGGTCCTAGTGAACAGCAAACAGTCAGAAGCCGGCACGCATGGACTCTCGATGCCTCCAGCTAGCCAGGTGCCAATTTGAGTACATAGACCTTCATAGGTTTGTGAGCCGAAATCATACATCATCATCGCAAAAACATGTGCTCAGGAGAACGTAGGATGTTTGTTGAGATGCGTGATTAACACCTTGATAAAGTATAGCCCCGAAGAAATCTGACAAGAGACACTGGACACAGGTAAATTTACAGACGGAAGAGGTCGTACAAAATCGATCATTTAAGGGGGAGAGATTGCTAATTAAATTAGTTCGCAGAACCTTCCGCACTGCAGTTTTCGGAGTTTTCTTCGCAAATATGTTGCCGACTGTTTGTAAGTCTAGGTGATTACTACCCAACACATCCGCGGCGATCAATTTGTGGTGGTTTTTTGTGAACCGAACCACTCGACGACCGCCTTGAATGGTTAAGGAGCACTGCTGGACAACTTTTGATCAAATCTATAGAAAGCCCCCGATGAGGTAATCGGCTCTCATCTTCCGGAAATTGGTCACTGACGGAATCCAAGCAACTAGTTTACGTTACATTTCCTTGATCCTGAACAAAACTCTACAACCGAACGGGTGAGCTGATTTGCCACGGTCGAGCTTGTTCCCGTCAAACCCCGTGCACCTAAAGTCGAACGAATCTGATCGCTTAAATCCCCTGTTACGAGCAGACACGCAGATTGAAAAGCCTAAAGGAACTCCTTTAAGTTCCCAATGACATATCTGTCGGGGAAACGTATATTGTGAAGCATTTTTTGACCACATCAGCCGTCCAATAGCTCACCGAAATCTATTTAGTAGGCGCACAGGCTCGGTCATAGCAAAAAAGAAGTTGACCGGTTTTTGTTGCACAGTTCAGGTGACAGTCCATGTAGACAAAACATCAACGCCATGTCTCATGTTCGTTTGTGGCAGTGAACAAACACACGAATAAAAAAACTAACAATCATTCAGCTGTAACACTTTCAGTGTATACATGCCATGCCTCTTGAAAGAAGATGAGGGCTGAGATACTGTCATGTTGCTCAAGCATCGAGATGCCGGGATTGGGTTCGAGCCACGGACCTTCTGATCAATAATTTCGCTCCCTATCAACAGAGCTATCTCGAGCTTGAACGAACATAGAAATCTGGCGTGTCATCTTTCCACAAAATCTGAACAAAGTCGACTGAGGCCAACAGACGTCACATACTTTCATTCTTGGAAGTGGTTCAGTGATTCTGACGGGCCAACATCTACGTGCGACATAATATGCAAGTGTGCGATCGATTGAAGTCCGAAGTGGACTCCGTTTAGCCTACAAGTGTAGGGTGGACTGCACTAAAGCAGATTGTCTGTTAAATGACCCGCTTTGTGACAACCGCTTGGGGACCCAGTGTCTTGCACGTCCCGAATAAACTGGGCACACCTGTCACTCAAGCACTGGCTGACCTAGTGAAACCGGGTGCACAATAGATTCTTCTGAAAATCAGACAGTTTCTCGGAAACGTAACTTTTCTGAGCATTGAGTTGAAATGTTATCATCGCTGACCTATTGCGGCATATTTACAAATAACGAAATCACACTTCACAGGAATGCGACGCTTCTGCTGTTGTTCACCCCAGTGCAAGCTCAAAGTTAACTAATCTTGGATTTTTCATAGGTATTTACTACTCATACTAAACTGCAGTGCCATTTTTAACGTCAGGTTTTAAAGTTTTACTTTACTTTTAGGTAAAACTTGGACCCATTCTACTTTAAATGGCGACTTGAAGCCTTCGCTTTGGTTACCATAGAGATAGTTGTCCGTATGCTTCCAAAGGTTTACGGCCATAAAACTCCCCAAAAAAGGGAGCCACTGAGAAGAACTCTTTTTCCAAGTGTTTTAGGAAGAAACCGTGTCGCAGAACAACAACCAGTGTTGTTCTAGGACATTAAAACTCCGGTCGAAATACCTGAGAGGTGGAGCAAGCCTTTCATCTTGAAACCCGATTACCAGGTGCTTGATGAATGAACTAGGTTTAGGCGGTTGGCAAGGATCTCATCTTTGTTTGTAGCGAGTGAGTGAGTGTGAGTGAGTGAGTGGAGTGAGTGAGTGAGTGGAGTGAGTGAGTGAGTGAGTGAGTGAGGAGGTGAGTGAGTGAGTGGAGGAGTGAGTGAGTGAGTGAGTGAGTGAGTGAGTGAGTGAGTGAGTGGGAGGAGTGAGTGGAGGAGGAGTGGAGGAGTGAGTGGGAGGAGTGAGTGAGTGAGTGTGAGGAGGTGAGTGGAGTGAGTGAGTGGAGGTGAGGGAGTGAGTGGAGTGAGTGAGTGAGGAGTGGAGTGAGTGAGTGAGAGGAGAGTGAGAGTGAGTGAGTGAGTGAGTGAGTGGTGAGTGAGTGAGTGAGTGAGTGAGTGAGGAGTGGAGTGAGTGGAGTGGAGGAGTGAGTGAGAGGAGTGAGTGAGTGGAGGAGGAGTGAGTGAGTGAGTGAGTGAGTGAGTGAGTGAGTGAGTGAGTGAGTGAGTGAGTGAGTGAGTGAGCGGAGCGAGCATAATCAATGGTGACCTTGCGTTTTTATCGAATGCGGTTTTTCAGGCTAAATATACCAGTGAAATCGCACATATGAACTCTTAGGTCACGTGAATATAATAGAGCAATAATAATAGATCAACGAACTGAAATTAAATCGGCTGCTTATTAAAGTTATGTTACACCAAGAAGTATATAAATTATCCGAAAAAATGCTGGAGAGGGGCTTGCACCTACGGTGTTCTCATTTGTGTGCGTTCATTAATCCTGAGTTTATTGCTCGCCACAAAGGTAGTTCCGGAGATAATCTACTTGATTTTACAGTCCACGGCGTCGTCCCTACCAACATCGAGTGAAGACACTCCCTAAATCTGACCACAGAGTATTTCTAAACCATGGTGTTACCCCTACGGAATGGTCCGTGTTTCTATAGATAGTACCTTGGTCTGGGTGCAACAGTTTAAAATGCTCGTATGGAATGTCACCTAGCTTTACGGTTTAAACAATCCTACGGTATTCGTAATTTGTCTCGTAAATGAAGATGTTCCGACCGGACACTCGCTTAGTGACAACACTGGCCTCGAAGTCAACAGCGTGATTTAGAAATCTGTCAACCTGGAGTCTGACTGTTTTTTTTTGTTTACACGTGGCATAATTTACAATAGCCAGTATAAAATTAACTAAAACAAATCCTGTCATCCACAGTGTTTTTCCTGGACAGTTCATTTTCGTGGATCAAATTCTGAACTAAAACATGTGATTTTCTAAAATAACGTTTGTCTTCTAACAGGTCAAAGCACTTCCAACCATTCTGTGATTAGATGTATCTAGCATACTACTACGAACTTTGTTTTTGTCTCTTTTTTACCACAAGAGTGATATTCACATATTTATTGATGTACGGTCCTGAGTGGTATTCACTCCGCCAAACAGGACAGGGTCTTCAGTTCTGTTTTCTACTGCATGAAAAACGGGTGTGACTGCATGAGAGGAATTGGATAAAAGGACACTCTAAACGACAAAACTGAGCTTGCATGTTAGTTAAACTGATCACATTTTGCCCAAGAGATTAGTTAATCGATATCAAACTAAGCTAATGGTTTTCAGGATAAGTAGCCTTTTTAAAAGCCCGCTTGATATTGATCCGCATACAAGAAAGTAAAAGGAACCGAGTAACTCTTTTGATTCACAATCACTTATCGATTGGATGGCATCTGCTTATCTAATTTTCGACTGTCTGTCCCCCAGCATTGGGCATAATGCTGTCGGTCTCGATGCTAACTGTGTAATGACGTACCACATGCTCAGGTTTTTGGAACGCACACAGTCCATCTGCCCAACTAGCGTCGGCCGCATTTAAGCCCTAGTAAGAGTCGTCTCGGTGAGATTCCTCTGCAACGTGTGACTAATCACATATGCTTGTTATTTCGTAGAATTAGATTTCAACATTTACAGTTTCCCTGCCTGCGAGAGGCTTTGCGTAAACTTCACTGAAAAGCTAGCCTGAGATCAAAGCGATTGGAACAAACTTGGGACTAAATCCCGCAAGAATCGTCTGCGTGAAACTCTCTCCTCCTGGGAATTTCCGATAGACTAACTGACTGGCTCGTTGCTTGTTGCATCAAACGCAGTCATTTTCAAGCCAATAACTGTTATTTCAGTTGCTTGCACGCAAATAACTATTTATTTAGCGTCGTACACTCATTTGCAAACAAATTTGCCCTTGCGAGAGACTCACCTGGAACCCAGTCGTGGGTTGTCGAAGCACTTTCAGCAACCTTATGAGTAGTGCATTGCGAATATAACTATTTATTTACTTTCATAAAAGCCACCAATGACGTGGATGCTTGTGTAGCGTTTTTTTAAACGCAACTTTGTGTTGGTCAACAAAGCAGCAACCTTACCGTCGTTTCGGATGACGTGTTTTAATGGCTATGGGTAACATTCGTCCTTGAAAGAACACACTACTCATACGGTTGCTGAAAAGTCGAGAAAACATACCGCAATATCTCCAATGAGACGTCTTTGTGCGACACATTCATTTGAAGAATATCCTAGACGAGAGATTCAGCTAGGCTGTAGTTGATCTCCCGGTTAAAAACAAATTAGTCTGAAAATGACCTTGGTTCGCGAATCAATTAACATACGTTATTCGCTTTTGGTGAAACATCGTCACACTCCCGGTTGGTAATTGAGCTCGAGTCCCTGCGTTGTACTCTGATGAATGTGAGCGCTAACCTCAGACTACCGTAGTTTTACTGAGTGGTTACGTTACGTTTTACTTCCATAAAAATTTGCACCTTGTGTAGCTTCATTCCATCTTACCATGTAACGCGGCAGATGACGTCGTCTAAAACAAAGTCGTCCCGGCAGAGTGACGTCTGTTCAGAAGCTTCTCGGTGACTGTGGCAGACTAACTAATCGATAATTATATATATATATATAATTCAGCTGTAACACGCTTACGGTGCTTAGCTTCCATTCCACCCAAAGAAAGCACAAGGGCTGGGATACTGCCAGATTGCCTAGACAGAGGAAGTCGAGGGGCAAAGGTCGGGTTCGAACCACGGACCTTCCGGCCAATAAATTCGCTTTCTAACCACTGACCGTTTCGCCGCCAATCGATAATTACTGTCCAAGCTCTAAGCTTCCACGTGAAAGAAAAAGGTAATGTATTGACTGTTGCGAAAAACCCGTTGTTCGTTTTGAAATGATTTACGAATATCACATGCGCAAATATATTTACAATACACATACATAAGTTTTGTGAGTGGTTTAAAATTTGTTCTCAAACGGGGACATTGCATTGATTATTGTATCTTTTGAACCGGCTCATTGTTTACACTGTATGTTGTTTCTCACAAACCGAGCCACATGCAAACACTGGCAATTAGAGGTTTGCTATCCGCTATTAACTGATATTGATTGAGGTTAATTGATGTTAATTGGACTTGTGTTTTGTAAATTTCGTCGTGTCCATCTAATGTGAAAGCCGCACAGCTGTTGTGATATATTGAACATGATTTCTGGACTGCTGGTTGTTCGTTCTGCTTAATCAAGAGGGGAAAATTCACTGATAAATAAATACTAATAAACAACACCGTTGCCAGAAGCAGTCACAAGGACAACCGGTTTGGTGTTTGAAATTATGCCAGGATTCAGGCCTACCATGCGATTAGGTAGGTGTGCACACTTGTTTACGATCATACGACCCGGTGGTGAACTGTCAAGAACTTACCTTCTCAGCTTCTTGGTTGTCAGAATGAGATATATCTTCTACACACGTAATACACTACTCATAAGTTTGCTGAAAATTCCTCAACAGCCAACGACCGGTATCGCCCTCTTTGGGGCTCACCAGTAAATGTATAGAGCTCCTGAATCAACCTACCTTTCTGCTGCGTTCCAGGTGAATCTCTCGCAAAACCAAATTTGTTTGCAACTGAGTGTATTTCGCCAAGTTCGTGCAATTTGGATTCAAGTTGAACATAAGGTTGACGGAAACTTGGGGACTGCGCCTATATGATGAGCCCCCAGAAGGGTGAAACCGGTTGTGGGCTGTCGAGGAGCTCTCAGCAACCTACTGAGTAGTATATCACGCTAAACTAAATTGTTGTGAAGCGAACATGCCACCGGAGATGCGAAGTGAAACGATGTTGTTTTGCGTATAGGAATCCCGTAGGCTACCTAATGAGTAGACAAGCTAATGAGTAGTGTATTACGTCTATACATGTATCGCGATATTTCGAATATCGTAGCAACTGGAACATGAGGCGGCCTGGTGCAGCGCATTCAGTGGCTTGGAAACATCATAAACGAGAGATTCAGCTGGGTTCCAGATGAGTCTCTTGCAAGACCATATTCGTTTGCAAATGATTGCAGTTCGCTGGGACGAACCTTCATTTGAAAAAAACATTTATTTAAATCCTGTACCAACAAGCGTTTCGTACTGATACGGGCACAAAAGTATATCATTTAAGAGACGTCAGGGTATTTCGACTCCTTGAGTTTGATACACATAACTATGATAACTCAGGCATAAAACAGCCTTTTCTGGATAAACGTAGTGTGAGGAGAACCGGTAACTTTTAAGTGAGATTTCGTTACGTCCTGGAGATGACCAAATCTTCCCACACCACTGTTAGTGGCTGAGATGACGACTACTTTCACAAGATGAGTGAAACTTCCATCGCAGAAGTCGTCACTCGAAGAACTGGTCGATAAATGCCCACGTGATCAAACTCCTGTGATTGGCTTATGAGTGGCACTCTATCCTGTCTAAGTGAGAGCTAATCAGGCTGTTGGTCAGCCGCTCATAACCAAACGGTCAAGTTTTCAACCAACGGTCAGGAACGAGTCAATTCAAAAGTCTCTGAGTTTCGTGAGGTGCACATTTCTGATAATTCCCAATAAGGATTGGGCCTTACTGACAGAAAGGAACCGCAGTCTACTGGATAGACCTGAAGTGAACAGTTTCGTTGGTCAATTAGTCTGAAATACCTTCAGAACGATCAGAGTTACTACTACTTACGTGTGCGGTCTTTCAAAGTGAACGGTCGCTATTCAGTACATGCCAAGGCGTTCAGTGTAGTGCATTACGTATATCCAGTTGAGTTATTATGCGCCGAAAACAATGTCCAACCTTCAATAACCTCTGACCGCACAAGCAACCATGGCCTCCTGGCACATTGAGCAGGTGTGCGTTGGTGTGCTTGTATCTGCTTGCACCTGCTGAATTTTCTTGCGTTCTATCTGCCACCTATTTGATTTCCACTTTTTTCGTCTATGCCATGCACAATTTCAAACTCGTAAATCCTCAAACGGCGCATAAATCGAATTTCCTTTCCCACATCACACCAAACTGGACTAACTATCCAAATGGGTGTCTCATAGGTGATGTAGGCAACCCGGCAGACTGTTTGGTTGTGTGGACATGACGCAGCAGCAATTAACGTTTTTAAGTTTTAAATTTTAGCCTCTGTTTTGTTGGGGCGAGATAGCTCAAGTGGTTAGAGCGCGAATTTACTGACCGGAAGGTCCGTGGTTCGAACCCGACCTCTATCTCTCGACTTCCCCTGTCTAGACTTGGACAACCTGGCAGTATCCCAGCCGTCGTACTTCCTTCGGGTAGCATGGCAGCTAGGCACCGGAAGGGTGTTACAGCTGACAGATTTCTCTTCTGTTCTGTTTGGGCAATTAGGCTGCGGCGATACAGTGGGAACTGGCTGCATGCTAACGATGCCACGTCATGCTCGAGCAAAACGTTTCCCTGGAGATTTCGTCCCGTCCGTAAAACCAGTTTATGCTGAAAAGTTGAAAACCACCAAACAAATGTTTCATGCTTATTTGGAACCAAAGTATACAGTCTAGAATCCACGGTCTTCCGACCAGTGCTTGAGCGCCTCACCGTTTGGTCATGATCGGCAAAACAGCAGCGTGAGTAGACCTCACTTCACTCATTAGCAAATCCAAATCACGTGGTCACTTATTGACTGACTCCTCGAGTGACGAATGAGACAAACTTGTCCAGCGAAGCAAATTCAACAAAGGCCGCCCACCCTCAGCCGAAAGTGTGACACGTTTTAAAGCAGAAATCTCAAAACGTGAAGGACCGCCTTTAAAACTAACCGAAGCCCACGTGGTATGATAGACGCATTCGCCCATTATATTGATGTCAGGTAGACGCTCAACTGGTTCGCGAACTTTTCTACCGTTCTACCTGCTTAACCGCATATTACTCGGTCATATTCACCGAAATCAATGACTTAGCTCAGGACACAGTCATGTGGTTTGGGTGCACTATGCGGTGGCTTCCTGCTATGGGATATAACTAAAATTAGTTTAGTAAATACGCAAGGAACAATTAAGGTGAGAATTGCAGGAGCATGGATATCTGGACAAGGTGACTCAATGGTGATTTCCACCCATTCTGTTTGGTAAAAGCGCCGAGATGGCCCAAGTGGTTACAGCGCGAATTTACTGACCGGTAGGTCCGTGGTTCGAACCCGGTCCGCTCTGCCTCTCGACTTAAAACTGGCAAAACAAGGATTACATTCAGGATCAAGTTAACATAGTAGGCCACAAACCTGCCACCATACAGGTATCGTCATCAGGGAAGAAGGGACTTGTCAGCAGTGCTATACTTTTTATAGATACTACACCCAACGCTGCAGCATCAGCGTCAATAATCATTGTGCTGTCTCTGACGATGATGGTGATGTTTCTTGAGAAGTGATTCACCACAGAAACATCTCAAATATACCCCCTGCAAAGTACCTTTCGGGGAGGGATAGTCGTTTCAAACAATGCCAACGTTACGAAAACATTCAGCTCGCTTCATCCTATTTGAGATCCCAAATCGTTACTGAGAATTGCGAACTACAAGCTAGTCCCCCCGCTTTTAGTTCTATTTCCGGCGGAATCGATTGATTGAAACTCGCCTGAATATTGTTGAAACAGTCGTTAGATTTTGCTGAAACGCGAATTCTTCTCTGCTTGCGCGCAGTTCCGCAGAATACGTGATTCCTCTAACAGCAGCATGCGATGGCTACGCATATTTTTTAATTGACCGAGTGAGGGAAGAAAACTAACGAATCAGGCGCCGCATTTCATGATCCATTTTAAGTAGAGCTATTTCGAAGACATAAGCAACGCATCCTTATAAGATGATTTAAAAAAATCATTTTCCATTAGATGTTGTTTAGTGTTACGACAGTTATGTCATCTTTTCGGATGTATGCGTTGATTGACTATGGCGACCGTTTTGTTGGGAACGGGTCGAATAGCATAACAGAAGAAACTTCACTCTGTTCGTCTATAGCATGCTAAACAAGTTTGTCGACGATGTTGGTTTTGAAAACCGGAAATTCTTAACATAGTGAACTATGGATCTATCTATCTATCTATCTATCTATCTATCTATCTATCTATCTATCTATCTATCTATCTATCTATCTATCTATCTATCTATCTATCTATCTATCTATCTATCTATCTATCTATCTATCTATCTATCTATCTATCTATCTATCTATCTATCTATCTATCTATCTATCTATCTATCTATCTATCTATCTATCTATCTATCTATCTATCTATCTATCTATCTATCTATCTATCTATCTATCTATCTATCTATCTATCTATCTATCTATCTATCTATCTATCTATCTATCTATCTATCTATCTATCCATCTATCTATCTATCTATCTATCTATCTATCTATCTATCTATCTATCTATCTATCTATCTATCTATCTATCTATCTATCTATCTATCTATCTATCTATCTATCTATCTATCTATCTATCTATCTATCTATCTATCTATCTATCTATCTATCTATCTATCTATCTATCTATCTATCTATCTATCTATCTATCTATCTATCTATCTATCTATCTATCTATCTATCTATCTATCTATCTATCTATCTATCTATCTATCTATCTATCTATCTATCTATCTATCTATCCATCTATCTATCTATCTATCTATCTATCTATCTATCTATCTATCTATCTATCTATCTATCTATCTATCTATCTATCTATCTATTTACTTACTTACCTACTGATCTATCTTAGGTGATCTGCTACTAAAGGAACATTATGGTGTTTGCAGTGTTTTAAATCCTTTAGTCATGTTTTATTCATTTCTCTATGTCAGGACAGTCCGCCGTACTTATGAGACTCTGACCACCAAGAGGGCTCTTTTCCAAAAGTTTAGTGTTTTACAGATTTTTTTTTATCGATTATAGTGGGCTACGTGTTCAACCGGATAGACGCCACCCCAAGAAACTGGAGTATAAAACAGCGAAATACATTCATTTGCAAACAAATTTGGTTTTGCGACACATTCAGTTGCCTGGAAACATCACAAAGGGGAGATTCAGCTGGTTTCCAGGTCAGTCTGTCGCAAAACCAAATTTGCTTGCAACTGAGTGTATTTCGCTAATTTCGTGCAATTTGGTTTCAAGTAGAACATAAGGTTGACGGAAACTTGGGGACTGCGCCTACATAATGAACCCTAAGAAGGGCGAAACCGGTCGTGGGCTGTCGAAGCATTTTCAGCAACCTTATGAGTAGTGCTTTAGGAGTATAAAACAGTTACCCTGGGGTTTTCTCGATAGGCTTCTATGCACCTAGTTTAGCTGCCCGATAACATGGACTTCCACACAAAAACATCTTGTGTTGTTCGATTTTCAGGAGTGTGTCCACATTTTCCGAGAGACATTTAGAACTATCGAGGGGCAAGTGAATTGTACGACTTGCTTAGATGTATATCAGTATTGACGGTTTTGAAATCTGTAACGTACAGGAGAGGTTTGCTGAGTAAAAACAGTTGGTCATTTACGTCAAACATGAAAGCTAGTTCATGTAAATTTATCCATCTGTTCAGGAAAGATAAAGGAAACAAGGTAATTTACTAGTTTATTACAAAGGATCGGAGTAGATGAACACTTTGACACAGGTTATTGTAAATCTAGGCCTCATTGGACCATCTGAAACTACGATCAATAATCACGTGAGGCGCATTCTGTTGCACAACCAATCACAGCTTCACAAAATAGTAAAGTACTATCTGGAGACTTATGACAACGACATCTCCTAGTGAAGTAGTTACTGGGCAAGAAAAAGTCATTGAGATCCATCCCCATCCAAAACCGTTGTTTTCGCTGTTCGCAGCATGCACGTCCCAGCCGGTACCAGAAGATAAACTTTCTGCTGGAACAACCCAACAGAGTATCTGTGAATGTAGTTTTTCCGAGCAATTTTCCTTCCTAAATTCCTTGTCAATGAATTCTTTTTGTTGGTCAGATCTGTAACCCAGTTATTTTCCTGTTTACCGGTGACGCCCGGAAGCTGGATCGGTTTACGATGAAAGCTCAACGCATGTCACATGGGACACTCAAAAGTTTTGAAGCATGGAGGTAAAAATGAGAACAACAAGATGCATCAACTCAAGGGATTAAATTCCTATGAAGGAACCACGTGATCAAAGAACTTCGGCTTGAGCAGTGTACAGGTCTCATGGGTATTCAGTTAATCCATCGATTACGTGGAGATAATGCGCATGGACAATGACTTAAATGAATGGGGTTCTTGAGAGCAACGTAGGCAACAAAACAACCCGTCTTGGTGGACAATTTTCAAATCTTTCGGATGAAGCAAAAAAAAAGAAAGTTGAGAAGGTTTCCAAGTTTAGCAACTTGGATTTTGTGGTTTTTGACATGAAAATGTAGCAACGACTTGCATACATGGGTGTTACCGTCCGCCTTATAAATTGCCTTTTTAAGATTTAGAATTGGCAAAGGTCTTTGAATGCAACATTTTGAGGACTGAGCAGGCTTCTGGTTTGTGTAGATAAGACGTTTTCCCTCAAGCAGACCAGGGCGGATACGGCTAACATCCATGAGGTTATCATTAACACGCTTATATAATTTTTAGCGTTTTTGCAAGATTGCAAGCGCTTGCAGTCAAGTCGTCAATTCATCGTGTGTAGTATATGGGCAAACCATTAACACACCTGGTTTTCGGAGATTTAGCCCACCAAATTTACGGTAGACAACCACAGTAACTCATGATTTCATATCTTGAGATGTAGTCTGATAAAGAAACGTCCCGGAAACGTTTGCTCTGTAACAAACACTCTCGCCGTGGAAGTTTGCGCAGAAATGTAGGTTGAATTTGAGCATGTTATTTATCGATATGATGAGAAACGCTCTCGCTGTGGAAGTATGCTCAGAAATTGGATTTGAGCATGTTATTTATCGATATGATGACTGCCAAGGCTGAGCGAAAATCACGTCAATCATTTAATTGCTGGATTATAGATTGTCTGCGTTTTGGCATTTTCTATCTAGTATCCTGCGTTGAGCAAGCAGCACTCAGAAGTAAGCGGTTAGCTGATAGACGAGGGACACGAATCAACTAGCGCGACCCGTGCAGTTTGACTGGTATATGTTTCCGAGGTACACTAAACCGGACCTCCGAGCAAACCCGGAACGTTCTTTGAAGGAACCACGGAACCGTGCTGTTCTGTCAGCATCACGGTTGTCTTATCTTTCCAACTTCCACAGTTCTGCGTAAGAAACAAAGAGCTAGTTTATACGCGAATTTGCACACTAATATGGTTTTCACGGGAGGCTCAACTGAATTCAGCCGAGTGTCCTGTGAAAGACAACTTGAGATGCAAATGGATGTACTTCGCAACTTTCATCCAAGCTGGTTAAAATTAGAACATACGGTTGACGGAAACTCGAGAATTGCGGCCACTCGATGAACACAATGAAGGACATAACTAGTCATGGGCTGTCGAAGAGCTTCCAGCAACCTTGTGATTAGTTTTTTTCCACAAAATCTAGTTAATTTATTTAAAGTAAGTGTTTTCTCCGGAGGGTTCAGACCACGGAGGAGGAGGCACGGTGAACATTACTCGTCTGGGTAGACGGTGTTTCGGGATGTGAAGCACATGGCCGAGCCATCGTAATCATTGATGCTGGATGTTTTCCCTTATTGAAGTACCTGCCGCACAACTTAATACCCGTTTTCTAATCACCTCGTTACTGCGCGCTGAGGCCATTCAAAAGTAGCCACGATTCTGAGGCATCCGTGGTCAAAAACCTGAAGACGCCTCACATCACCTGTCCTCAGAGGCCACGTCGAACACCCATACCCGGGAGTATTCCGACCACAAGGTGTCAGATATAGACGAACAATTTCGGCGTAACATAATAACAACAGGGACAACTTTGTCCCACACCAATAAACCTGAGCTATTAAGGCGAAGTTTTACGTCCCACCCATAAATGCCCTTTGAAAAGGAGATACAGTTCCTCTTTCCTAAGAAATACCCAAAAAAATACATCAGATCTCCAGACACCTGCAAGTTTTCGACAGAATGAAAGTTATTGAATGCGGTGGTCTCCATCTGGTCTCCAGGTTTAGTACTTTTAAGTAAGTAGAAGCCCGTTCAAGTTCTTCTTCTTCTGCTGCTGCTGCTGAAGTCTCATTTCAATTTCTTTTTCAAACAAGTTCGGTTCCCTCGTAGAGTATGTTTAGAAAAGCCAAGCGAATGGACCCCCGGCATGTTCAACCGATCACCAAAGACGGCAGTTGTGTGAGTGGGATGCTTGTCCAACTTTTTCGCAGATCAATTTTCTTAAGATAAGCCTGAGATACGGTTCCTTCCAAAAAGGAATTCCAGGACATATTTGGTCTACCATGTACCTGTTTGTTTCATGAGGCGGCAGTGAGATTTGCTTGTGCTAACACAGACTTTGGTGTGGTTTTTCTGACATAGAAGAGCGCTATTGTTCCAGTAAATATCATGTCGTGTTGGTTGAATATTTGGTCCCAACTACTGATAACTGAGTGTACAACTACCTAACAGGATTAGAGTGCTACACAAGTAGACTTGAAATTACCGGTCTCGGATTAGCGCAAACCATTTATGAAGGGGGAATTTTCTGATACGGACTGAAGTCATTATTAAGTCATTCGATGCAAACGGGGTAGTGAATACACGACCGGAACACAGTCATGCACCACTCTATTCAACAACCAATTGTCTAGCTAGCAAACTACATAGTGCCACATTTGATATAAACAAGTGCTGAAACCCGTTGCAGAATTCGAGATTTCTTCAACTGGCCTTTGGAAATCTCTGGAAGGCCGAAAGCTGATTCTATGGTGCTGAAAAACGCAGTGTACTTTGGCACGTTTTTAAACTCTCCTGTATGGCATCAAACAAACAAATAATTTGATAGCCTGCGAGTTTGATTTTTCAAGTTGTAAGCATAGACTACTTGCGGCTCTGATAAGTAGTAAAAACCGTCGCCTCAGTGTCGTGTATCCACGAAAATGAGCTCAATTTTTACTGTCATTACTCTCATTTTTAGCACTACTCATATGACAACTACACAGGTGAACACTCTGTCGCTTAGTCAAGATGGCGGAGCTCGCTTTTCGGGCTCATCCTATCCCATTTGCACTTGTTCATGCAACATCAAAGCGATAAAAGTGTCATTGAAATGAAAGGCAAATCCGGGCGGGATCACTTAGTAACTGGTCTGGGACAACTGGGTTACGATGTAGATAGAATCGCGTTGGTGGACGTTGTTTCCACATCAAAAATACGCCCAGTGATGCCAGCAGGCGATAGACCATGTCAAACACATAGTTTGAGCTGAGACACTCCATGGGTGGGCGCCTTTCAGCCCACTCACTACATCCAAAGAATTGATCTGTGTAGGAGAACAGAGAATTCCACCTCTAAAATCACCAGCATGCCCAACCGACGGCTTCAATCAAAGCTTTCAAACTGCCATACATTACTTTTGCGTAACGCGTGAGTTAGTTCACGATTAACCAAACTACTGCAAGCATACGCAAACCCGGCCATGTATCTTTTAACTGCTCGTCCTATAAGAACAGACAATCGTCAAATCAGTTGGAGATTGTCTTACTTTTTTCTCTATAGAATGCTTTCCAGTACGATAACCTGGAGCTTTTGGGCGGAAGAACTCACTTCTTGGACAGTTCAGTCAATAGGCTGGGCTGTATGAAGGAATGCTAACCGCTAATGTATACCTCACCGTGTTTAGAGCACCAAGGTACCAAGGTTCAAGTGAACTGCACATGGAACCAGGTGTTAGAAGTTTTAACATTTGACGCAGCTAAATTTCTTGACAGAATGCACTACTCACAAGGATGTTGAAAATCAACTGACGAAGTCGACGACATCCTTCTTGAGGTTTGTCAGATAAGCGTGTTCACCGTGTCTCCATCAAACCTACACAATATAGAGTCTTCTGCGTTAACCGGTCATGCATTGTCGAAACATCTTTAGCCAAATTATGAATAGTCTTCCGTCAAACTGTTTTGAAACACGCGACAGTGCAGCCCACTCACCTGGATGAGAGAGGAGTTCCCTTTAATATCACTCGAATTTCCAAATGAGCATGCTTCACCAACTAGCTGATCTTATCCAAGGTGTAATAAGGTACAAACTTTTTCCACAAGGTGGAAATGTAAACATGCCACTTGGCCGTGAAATATTGTTTGTCCTGTTCCTTTGGATACTGTTTCCATGCGAGGAGTATTCATGAATAAATTATGAACAACCTCATAAACATTCGTACATATATTCTCCGTAAACAAGACAAAAAATCATTACAGGTATTATTGTGAAGTGTGTACCAGTCACCGACTGCTTCTCTAATTGTGTACTTATCTAAGCAACGAAAGAATGCGTAGCCAGCGAGAAACAGCATCACGCTCCGTGTAAAGCCAATTTAGTGTGTCACTTTTAAGCGGAAATTTTGATCGGCATAGTCCGAAAAGAGGTATAAAAAATTATGACTCTGAATTTGGGAGTCAAACGCCTACCAGGACGAGTAAACATGCATTGCTAATGTAGAAATCAACCTCCCATAGGCTGGTTTATCGAGAAAACGGTTGGGTTTTTTCATGCATACTGTTTCGGACAGGTTTGAGCGAATGCCTTCAGAAGCACATGATAAACAGTCGCTAGTTTCTAATTGGGAAACGTTTCGATTTTGACACAAAACTACATCAAGTGAGCCGGTCACCATGTTGGCCAGGTTTTAAGGCAGACGGGGGATCAATCAGATTCCGACGTCTTCAGATTAACGCAATAGATCTGATCGATTAGTGTGGTCGCCTAAATCTTACGTTGATGGGTTGGGGGTGGGTTCAAGTAGGTTGCGATCCGGTTTGATTCTTAAATCTTCCACTTCAAGGTACTTCAATTGATGATTCGCCACTGGTGGATTTCGTTGGTCTTTGTGGGCTTGTGAGTGCTACGACAATTTAGTTCGGGGGAGGGAAGGTGGGTGATAACCGTACACATGTCATTTTGACCGATCCAAAACCGTTCTCCACATGCTCGCCAGTTCCACGCCTTCTATTCTACTAACACCAGGAGGCTTGGTGATTTCGAGGAACGAGGATTGCCTAGGAGGCTCATACACGGAGTACGCGTCTCCAGTTCTATCGATTGCCACAGTCTTCCCTAACTCGTGTGTGTGTGTGTGTGAATCAGCCCCGAAGTGCCAACAACCCGCCTCAAAAGGTTTTCTTCCACGATTTTTACTTTTCCCAGTCTCGAGACTCTAGATGATTATTCGTCACACAATGCTTTGTTCAGTGCTTCAATCGATCGGTAAAATTCTCACCGGAGAAGTTTCGCCTCGATACCATCGGTTGAAATGTGGACTGTCTTGTTCGACAGTTCAACTGTGAATGTTTATTGTCAGACTTTTGTTTGCATAATGAGGTCAGCTGTGCGCCAGAAACCTGGGCACTAGTGCACGACGGATTCTACCGACGGTGTTTGCTTCTTCAACGGAAGTAGCTAAAGGTGAGACAACGCATATCGATCTCAGGTTATTCGAGTGCAGTCCTCAATGAAATGACACACACACACACACAGAAAGACACGCGTCGTCTTGCTTACTTAGCAGCCGCAGTTTCTTGCTCGTTCTCAGCTATCAAAGTACTTTCAGCAACCTTGTGAGTAGTGTGTTGCGTCTAGACAAAAACATATTGCGATATCGCTAGTATTCTACTAAGTAAACCATGAAGCGGTCTGATGTAGCACATTCAGTTGAAGGTGAATTCGGGACCAAATTCGTGTGCAGATGGGAGTATCTGTATAATAGATGCAGTTTTCTCGCCAATGTCATCGGCGCTTTTTTTTATAAACTGCAATAAGACGTATCATATGACTCCCATCCATAGGTGGCATTTCAAGGAATAATACAAACAAGAACACTTTAAGCGCGGTTGTATCCTTTACACTTGCGACGTAAAACAATACGGCTAATCCGTGCAAATCCGTCTTGAACCCAGTGTCTAGGTGCTCCAATCTGTCAGGTCGTCATGAAATTCCTCAAAAACCGCACCTATGGGGATTATGTGAGAGGATTTTGACCGTGTTTGTAAAGACATTTTGTAAACACTGGTGCGTACAAACAGCCAAGGTTGAGGGCTATTTACGCCCCACTGAAGTTTACTTCTGACCGTGGGAATGAGACTACCAGGTGCAAAGGCTATTTGGGTTACTCACCCTTTACTTTACTTATCCGTAATTATCTTATCTAAGTGACGAAATCCAAACTTAAGTTATTTCGCATCAAACACAAATGTTCACTAAATTTACAAACATGTTTGGTGACGTACACAGAGAAGTCATGAAATACTGTGCTTTGAACTTGAGTAAGGAAAGCACCAGGGGCACCTTCGTTGTAAGTGAAAGGAACGATGTTGAGTTGACTTTCATACATATCGAAAGAAGCAACAGAGACTCTCAAATACAGTGAGTAAAACACATTTCTGGTGGGTATTTTTAGGGTATTGTCCAGTGGAACCGGGTTAATGATGAGAAAACGGTCTTCGAAATTGAAGTGGTAGTTCCTGAGACGTCGCCCTTCTCGGAACTCATCAGGTAGGCGCAGTCCCCAAGTTTCCGTCAACCTTGTGTCCCGCTTGAAACAAAATTGCACGAAATTAGCGAAATACACTCATTTGCAAACGAATTTGGTTTTTCGCGGGACTCACCCAGCTGAATATCTTCCTATACGGTACGAGAATGCTGGTTTATTTTGTTTACTCAGTTACGTAGGTTAATTCAAGAGCTTCATACACTTACTGGTGAGCTCCAAGACGGACGAAACCGGTCGTGGATTGTCGAGGAAGTTTCAGCAACCTTGTGAGTAGTGTATTACGTCTATAGGTGTATCGCGACATCTCGAATATCCTAGCGACTGAAACAAGAGACGGCCTGGTGCAGCACATTCAGTTGTCTGGAAACATCACAAGCGAGAGATTCCGCTGGGTTCCAGGTGAACCTCTCGAAAAACCTAATTGATTTGCAAATGAGTGCATTTGTCGAAGTCTATTTTATTTGGTTACAAGTAGAACATAAAGTTGACGGAAACTCGGGGACTGAGCCTACCTGATGAGCCAGAACTGGAAGGGCGAAACCGGTCGTGGGCTGTCGAAGCATTTTCAGCAACCTTATGAGTAGTGTATTTCGTTAATTATCTTTTCATTGTCATCTCAGTGAAAAATGACAACGCTTTGGGTAAATTCGACCGGGTCTCATGCAAAACCAACTGACTGCTGTGTATGCTACGAACTTGCTGAAATTCATTCTCCCCATAAAATAGGTTTCCGGTGATTTTGTTAATTTCTGTTTTTTTTCTGACCTAGTAGAACGATACAGTAAGTTGTTATGGCTCCGTGGGGAAAACCGCAGTTGCGTTTGTCGTCTGAACGTGTCCTTTTGTTAGATCACGTGATGTTGCAAACAGCCAAAGCTGCCTATCTTCAGCCGAGGTTTTTTTGTGGATCCAGACAGACGAAAGCACAGTATTTTCCAAAGGGACTTAGATATCCAGCAGATTTCGACATAAACAAATAGAAAACCATTCTAGGTTCATTATTAATGAACGATGGAAACGGTGGTGTAACAGTTCAATCAATGACACCGACTTGCACATCCCCAGAATATCTGTGTGACTCGATTACCATAGAAACGTCTACAGTAAACCGACAGTACTTGGAGATGCAAGACTGGCTTTAGTGTCTGTCTCCTAAACGTTCATCCTCAAGTGAGAATCTCCTTTGAGGCTGATGCATCTGAAATGAATGTGTGGATTCCCCACAATGAAATATACCAGCAATTTGTCACTTGAGGTGATTTTTTCTCTAGAATAACAACTGTGTTTTCATGTTCACCGCCAACACCGCCTCTAATTCAGTTAGAGTACAAGGCTGCTGGCCGTTAAGCCGTTATCATGGGGACTTCTCGACGAGATATCCTCAGTGAGCGGTGTCTCCTCCTTAGATGACGAAACTTTTGCGAATCAACTGTCAAGCTCGGTGAGCAGATCAACAGCCATCTAATCAACTACCAGTTTCATTTGCAAATTGCACGGCTGTTAACGTCACTATTTACTACGGGACATCTTTGTGTTTTGTTCGTCGTTGATATACACCTTGAAACAGTTGTTCTCCACGAGACAATTGATTTATTTCGGAAATCTTTGTGAATCTTTTTTTGTTACTTCGAAAAAAGGGTTCTGTCATACCATAAATAAAGTATGTCCAGGCGACAATTCCATTCAACTCGGCTTCAATGATTCCTGGAACTAATGATTGGAACTGAGAGATGCAGAAAATACTTCGTCCATATCAGTAAGAACACATCGTTCAGTTGTAACACACTTCCGGTGCCTAGCTGTCATCCCAACCGCCGGAAGCACGAGGGCTGGGATACTGCCAAGTTGCCCAAACCTAGACAGGGGAAGTCGAGAAGCAGAGCGGGTCGGGTTCGAACCACGAACCTTCCGGTCAGTAAATTCGCGCCCTAACCACTGAGCCATCTCGCCCCATTAGGAACACGTAATTGCGAATTACATGTTCTTTCATGTTGCCTACACGGAGATGGAACAGGCACACCGAATCAAATTAGAGTACCTTCGGAACCATCTTGAAATCTTGGCCAAATTCAACGTGAATAGACTTCGGTTTCTGTTATTGGACACGTGTTTACCAGAGTCCACGTTGTGCTTCAGCGTTACCACGGGTTTTAGAATGATTTCATGGTATAACAGTATGATATTCTATATACTAATAGTAAGTCGTGGTAAAACTTGCAAGAATATGGTTTGGTGTTTTTCCGATATAACTGATTAGTTTTGTCTTCCCAGTGTTAATCACCTCCAGATAGGAGGGAGGTATGTCAGCTGTCGGTGGGATAAAACAAACCGAATAAAGCGGACAGATTCATCTCATATTTGACGATGAATACCTTGTTGATTTAGTAAACTGGCCTCATGAGTAAACTGCCCCAACGGAAAACCAAATTACTGGGATTGAAAAGGGAAACGGGGGAGAGAGAACATGGGAGGACAAACATTCACTTACAAACGAAGACAATACACCTCTGTTTCATGCGACCGAGTGTGCTGCACGTAGACCACCTCGTGCTTCTTTCAAATTAACCTTCAAGGCGCGGTGTATGTTCCTTGATATCGCCTTACCTATGTTTATGGAAATTTTCTCATAGCCAACTGCCCCGTTCATCCGCTTTGTGAGTCATCGGTTTGCCATGGACTCTGGTTTTCCATCGGTTTTATAACAAGTGTGATGTCAGGGTGGGTTCCAGGCGAAACTCCCTGGTTATTTGTGTTCCCAAAGTACTTGTGTGTCTCCTACTCAGATGAAGTATAGTGTGAACGGTGTGTTCAACTGAGGTTTCATTGACCATTCGGTTACCACCATCATAATTCGCAAATTACTTGATGCCAACTACTACGTCCACTCGGGTTTTTGTCAAATAAAGTTAGTGGAACGTAATACACTACTCACATGGTTCCTGAAAACTCTTCAGCAGCCTTATGAGTAGTGTATTACGTCTATACATGTGTCGCGGTAACTCCGATATCGTACCATGAGGCGGCCTGGTGCAACACATTCATCTGCTTAAAAACACCATAAACGGGAGATTCAGCTGGATTCCAGGTGAGTTTCTGGTCAAAACAAAATTGGCAGGCAAATGGATGCATTTCACTTAGATTGGTAGAATCTTGAATTGCTGAGCTCGAAACGGTTGAAACCGAGTTTCCAAGGAATTTCATCAGCCTCATTTGTGGTTCGTTTAAGCATGGCTCCACGTCAAATCAGATGGATAAACACGTCACCCACACGAAGTGGAGAAACTGGAATACAACTGAAGTAAAAGCATTCCATCTTTTACAAGACGGTGTTTAAAAAAAATCATATTTATTCTTCTTGGCAATTAAGTTAATCGAATAATTGGGCTGTGTACCGAATTGCTTCTACTGTCGGGATGTCATTTTGAATCAATCACGAGGGTTTTCATTCCGTAATCACAAAATCGAAGAAATGTCCACTGAATGACAGTCAGCCAGTCACGTGTCACCTTTACAGCTCTATGTGGAATTTGTTCTCCGAGATTGAATCATTTGAAAAAGCATCCCTACATATTTGCTACAATGTTTCGTATTTTTCCTTTTTTGGTCCCATAAATGTAAAAAAACCCGAACAGCTGTTCTGAACACTAGCAAGCACTGGTTGTAGCTTTTTCGAGAATTCACAGTTACCTTTTTCAGCAGAGAGGGCTTGTCTCATTCTGAAGCAAAGTTCCTTTTCTCCTGTCATGTTTGACAGATTTGGCTTCCCTACATGCGTTTTTTCCAAAATAAAACAAGCACTGGAAGATATATTTTCCGCTTGACTTGGAAGACAGGATCAGCGTGTTTTTTTCGAAAAAACTGGGTGATAAAATTTTCCGGGACATAAAACGTCAGAGTGGTGTTTGTCATCGCAATAAACACCATACTAAAGTGCATCACGGTGTACTGGAGTGCACCAGTATCGTAACGACCCCTCTCCGTTTTCAAGAACTGGTTCACTACACCCGGACACCGAGTAATCGTAAAAAGCCCTATTCAAGAAAAGCGAGACCGGTTGTGGTCTGTCGAAGAGATTTCAGCAACCTTATGAGTAGTGTATTACCCCCAGTCACCCTGTTCTCAACAAGAATATCCTAGTTATTATGCTAAAGTTTATGAGCGAGGAACATGAACCTCTTTTGGGAATAAAGTGAGAAATTTCCGTCTGGATTGAGTGAGCTTGTCCAAGTCTCACTTCCCACAATAAAGACCATTGTAAAGTCTGTCTTTTCCACTGTTTATCTTACCTCTTACGGCCATTCCCCACCTGGCTAAAATGATGACACGTGACCAAATCCTGGTGTAGGTCACTTGATTGCCTACTTGTTTGCACGGTGATGCATTGCATTTTAATGCGCGTATTGCACACTGATGTGTTGTGTATGTTAAGTGTTATTTAATCTCGCAGTGTATTTATTGTATAACAGTTGTATGGGGTTTTATGCGCCCACTGAACATGTGTGTAAATAACCTTGCTCACTGCTCTGCATGTTCAGGAATATTAAGTCTACGATGTCATTCTGCGACCACCAAATACTACTTACTGACTGTCAGTAGCTAACCGCATGCGGGTACTCCAGGTGCGTCTTATGAGTATTCTCAAACCAGCAGTTTAGATTGTTTAGCTGTCCGCATATTAGCTGGTAAATTTTGGCCATCAAGTGAACCCGTTGATGGCTTTAAAAATGTACTTTTCAGTTCATCCCCGTGTTTTATTCGCTCAAAATTACACCAGGTACAAGGGGGTCAGTTATTTTCAGCTGTGTCTTAGCGCAACTCGAATGTGGCACTTTGTTGCTTTGTAGTGGTGTAGGATTATTCTGTGAACAAGCTTGCAGGTGTGAGCAGTCATCATATCCAACAGTCCAAAGAACCCCGCTTCTGCTGGCCAGTTTAGTTATTGCTCAACACTATGGACGTGAATAAACTGTTTATCGACATATTCAACTCAGTCTATTCATTGGTGCTTCACTGGTTCACGGTCAGTTCTGCGCTTGTCTCAGTTCACCTTTCTGAACAAGCAGAAGACAAACGGTCCAGTATGTTGTGGTATACTTTGTTCAAGAGACTTAGTACCACAGTGTTGTCTCCAAGCGACTTCCGAAGGAATCAGCACACATTGGGAAGATTGATCAATTTCTAAAGTAACTAGTGAAGCCATCTTCCCATTCAACCATCAACAAAATCAAGAAAAACAGATATTCATTCACTGCAGCTGTAACTGATCAGTTTGCTCGCTCAACTAGGTTTCCATACGCACATAGCATCTGTAGAAACACTTGCTTGGAGCACAGAGCGGATACTGCCCAAGGCTGATGCGGTCAAGATCTCGAAACTCGATACAACTTGTCCAGACCCTGGCTTCGTACGCTTCGTAAGCTACTTGCGTCGTACCCAATGCGTTTTTCTCCTAGTTGAGGTGGATTCCAATAACTGTTATTAGGAATGTGGGATCAAAAACGCGAAGTAACTAACTAATCAATACTGATGAGGAGACTCGGAACCGAGAAATATGTGCGTATCTACTTCATCGAGCTGGAACTCGAAGCCTTAGTCGGTCAGTCGCGAGTAGGGGAGAGTCTGAAGTTATTCCAATGTACTTTACAGGTTGTTCGCACTCCACGTTTTCTCCCTCCCCAAAAAAACAGTCAGGAATAAAGCTATTTTTGGCTTTGAGTTACTCGGATCAGAAACGGGCCACCAAAATCTCAGTACACTGCTTGTTCGTGTTTTAGGGAGAAGACCTTCCCGTGTCTCAATACTCACTACCCCACAGGATGTCTTGTGTCAACAGCACAAGGGAACGAGTTCAACAGCACCACATGGATTTCGTCCTGCTTGGGAACCGAGGTTTTCTGGCCAACATTTTACGGTAAAAAATTGTGTAACGGTCTTGAAAGGTTCACACAATTTGGTCTTCATTTCAAATCCAGGGCAATACAAACCCTAGGAATGTCGAAGATATTCACCTAATTGCCAAGCCAGGTGAACAGATCAACGGCCATCCGATCAACCAGCAAGAATTCACCCATACCCGACCCCCCACCAAAACGACCCATTAGTCAAAAGGCGAACTTTTTGTTTGACCGCATCGCTGACAGAGCAGTATGGTGACCATATAGCAGTTTCCAAACATTGTCGTCCCCCCGAATCGCAATAGGTCGTAAACAGAAACACCTTAGTGGATGACTAGTAGGTCCGTTTTGCTTTTCGCCGAGTGTGTGTGTTGGGCTGAACAGCCAAAGTGACGACAAAACCATTAGTTGAGAATTGACAAACTGGTTTCACATGTCAGCCGGTAGCTATCTCAGTTCCCATGAGGTTGTGGCTGTTCGCCATGTCATCGTCCCTAGCCGTGGTAACGACAGTGGCAATTTGCTTGGCCAGCGTGGGATAAATACAGCTGGAAAGGAACAATACGGATGATGTGAAAAAAGCACTAAATTTGGCAATTAGGCCAAAGTGGGCTGCGTCGCTTGGTTGTGTTAACACACTTAGCGCGGTTGTTTACTGCGAGTGTCATTGGCGGCAAAAGCATGCATTTGGTCACGAGTGATTGGACCGCTGTTCTGACCAAGTCTGTTTGCTTCCGACGAGTAAGGAGATGCATAAAGTGCCACTGCTGAAAATAATCTTGAGGCAGAAAACCAGCACTATTGTTTCTCTTGCCTAGTTAGTAATTGGTTGGCTTTGAACTGAATGGTAAGTAAAAAAAATTGGTTTTTGTTTTCCAAGCAATACTAGGCGAAAGCGTGGATACGATCAGTAAGACAGACAGAAAACACAGACTTCCCTGTGTCAATCCGATCCTGGGGAGATGCCACTTGTACACCCCATTCGAAGATATTCGAAGTACTTTTATTGTTAGCTAAAGACTTCCTTTTACACAGCTCTTACAGAATTGGATTCTAAAGGATCTGGGCAAAAATGTTGCAGGGTTACTTTCAGTCTTCTTTCACATTGTTCAAATTACATTTATGTGCGAAGGGGTGTAGATACTCTCTGAGGCTAACGATAAGTGCACTCGGTGCTGGGATTCAGCGCTTCCCTCTGGCCTGTGTAACTCCAACCACTCCCGTACGTCTACGTGAGAATGATCGTCCTCTGTAAAGTTTGGAACTGCCCCCATAAGGATTTTCTGTATTTGAAGAGCCGCACGCTCAGTACCTGATGTGATTCAGGTCAACTGTTTGTGAAACGGATGAAGTGAAGATGGAAAACTTATGATGTTTCATCCAATTAGGATAAGTTTTGATCTATGCATGAGTTGATCTATAGAGTTGTTGCCTTGATTTTGCTTACAGGTTTTCGGATATTATTAAATGACCGTCCTGATGGAACGTATCTGTGAGAGACACTCACATTCCTGATCAGATAGTGGTGGCCAAACGGTTAAGTGTTCAACCAATGACCGGAAGGTTGGAACTCTGTGGGGTTCGTGAGATGTTCAGCGCTTGAGAGTCCTAACAAGGATGAGACAGATGCATAGTGCTTGTCGGCTTTACAGCATAGATTGGCTCCACTGAAGAAATTTCTTTCGAAAGCTCCCAGATCGTTTGCCGTCATCATCACATTTGTGGTTGTTGAAACTTCTGTTGCACCCGAGACGGCTCAGTGGTCAGAGCGCCAATTTACTGACCGGAAGGTTCGTGGTTCGAACCCGACCTCTGCCGCTCGACTTCCTCTGTCCAGGTTTGGGGGCGACCTGGCAATATCCCAGCCCTCATGCTTTCCTCGGGTGGCATTGCAGTTAGGCACCGAAAGGGTGCTAGAGCTGAACGCTCTTCTGTTGCAACCGACTACAAGCTGTTCGCCCAGAATGCGCAAGTGGTTTTTCACGAAATATTACCTTTCCTATGAATGAGGTCTTGACTTACGAATGAAATTAGGGTGTACTTAATACTTGAAACGCTTCGTATAGCAGTAAATTACGGTCCAGTGTGTTCAATTCCATTGTGAGTTCGCGCTCAACTGCCGGGCGTCTCATAGGAAGAAAGCTTTGAAAGTCAATCACAAGGGACAACAGGTTGTGCAGCCTTCCGAAATAGTGCACAAAGCCGGGTGCGTTGTCCAGGTTGAGCAACTCTGATACACTTTTGCATGTCATCTCTTGTGTCATCATTCGTCATTCAAGAAATCAATAAGTCACCAACGTCTTGAAATGGATCATCTATTCGATGACACCCACGCTCAAAATATAGCGCTAATTAATGGGAATAGCTGTGAGTCCCGCGGTGGACGATCACAGCTTTCAAGGTCAAAACAATTTTATCGCGAGTTTGCGTGCATATTTCTACAAACAATATAACAATTGATAATTTTTAACGCTACTCCATTTCCTCTCTTCTCCACTGGTTTATCCAGTCTCATTTGAGTGTTGCATTTGAGTGCTACTCCAGCCTCACACATATACGGTGCGTTCTATGACGTGCTCACGTTTTCTATGTACGATACTCAGAATCCAATACATGGATTCAAGCTTTTGTATTGAGACCGATCTGAAATTTTGCCTGACAGGACGAAATTTCAATGAAAACTAGCAACGAACACCATTCTGTAAGCGGCTCAGAGGATAAATAATTTCACATGGCAAGTGGAACTTCCATCTGAGTATTCCTCACTCGTTCAACCAGTCAGTACGTGATCACGTGATATGGTTTCCACAAGTGAAGGATAAGCGACGCTATATCCTGTCTAAGTGAGAGCTAATCGCACTGTTCTTGAGCTACTCGAGGGTGAACTGTTGAACCACTGGCCGGAAGGTCGTACGTTTTGTGTGTTTCGTGAGATGCGCACCGCTTGGGAGTCCCAAAAACGATGAAACAGCTGTTCAACGCTTGTCGGCCTTTTCCCACAGATTGTCTTCAATCTGGAATTTGCCAAGTCTCTTCATACCACCATGGATCAATAGATCTTTGCATAGAAAACTAGAGAATCAAACAGACCTTTCAGCAAACCGTTCTGTGATTCGCTACACTGGCGAACATTGTAGTACATGATCTTTGGCCAGTGAAAAATTCCTCCGTTTTGATTGATAATTCAGTTTGAAACTACGCCAGTTTTACTAGCCTGTCTAACATACTTCAGCTGTCTGTCCTGCTAAAAACTGCTATCCGTGTGTGTGGCGTTTGCTAAACCATGCCAGATAAAAAATGAACGCCAATTTTCTAAGACAGAAACGTAGTGGTACACAGCGTTCATTCTGCAGAGTGCTCTGGTCATTAGAACTGGTCCACACTGTGTTCGCTGGCCAGCGGTTCGCACGCATACACGTCTTTCTTTGGAAGACAGTCTAACTGTTTTTGTATAATTGCCCACAGACCACCCTCTTGCACCCCCGTCCCCCCCTGCCACCATCCTTGTTCTTGCCAATTTGTCAATGTCAGGCGAGAATTTGAGCAGGATACAGCCAAGATCATTACTCAACCGGATCAGAACGCGACCACCGCCGCCATATATTTTATGGGTTGCCAGCGCTTGTGTATCACGTAAACATCAGCTCCCGCTGAAGCAAAATCTGACAATAAATCATTGGAAGGGTGTGCTTCCTGGATTATGTGTCCCAATCCGGTTAATAATTACTTAACTTCGTGACTTTGCCTAGTTACGGTTGTTAGCGGATGTAACCCTTTGTTCCATTCCTTCCACTTACTTCCTCCGTCAGACTGACCATTTCGATCGACAAGAAACAATCTGGAGGAAAAAGAATGAATTTCAACTATCTTGAAAAGTGGTTGCACTTGTTTGGCCTTCTTGTCATCACGGTTCGTGCGTTCACTACCGTACTTATACGCAAACAGGACACTCTGCCAAGTGAGTACATCAAACGAAATTTCTCGGTGCAACGCATGCCTACAGATATATGTTAAAACGAATTCTATCAATCTCAAGGGGATTAACGTCGTGAGCAGTATTCATCTGAATTGTTTACCACTTCTTGGTTTTTTTCTGGCAACCTCTGTAAGCTTTCAAGCTATTTCAAGGCGACTTTAATTTCGGTGAACAAGTTTCGCATAGTTGATTCTGTCTAGTAATTCCCCCACATGGGATTCGACTACAATAAATCAACAATGCCGGTTCCGACATACCATTGGCATCGGTATGCAAATGATTTATCCGCACAGAACGTGTTTGCCTCCCGAATTTCTGTTCTACAATCTCATCTGCTTAATTCTATTGGTCAAAGAACCGACCAAAAATCAAGTAGGGGATAAGCTATCGTGAGCTGTAATAGGGTGGTGGTGAATACCGCTCAGTGTCCCTCAGCGTCCTTCAAGGTAACTCCAAAGTCAGGCGGTTTGATTGATTGATTGATTGACGCCTGAAAGGACTACACTCCCAACAGGCTGATCACAGTTTTGCGTAGCAGACATTAAATGTTGTTCATGTATCTGGTGCGAACTTGTCACGTGACGAAAATGTGTTTGAACTAGGCCAGCGGGTGAGTGCACGGAAAGGGTGCGGATCGATGTTTGTATTTCAAACAACAGCCGAGCCAGTGGAAATGATTAATCACCACATGCGCTATCGTATAATATTGGCCATCTCCGAAAACAAGCTTTTTTCCATAGAAGTAATACAGTTTGCTGAAAACTCCTCGGTAACACACAACCGGTTTCGCCCATATTGGGGCTCATTAGGTAGGTGTAGTTACCGATTTTCCGTCAACCTTATGTTCTACTTGAAGTCAGATTGCACGAAATGAGCAAACTACACTCATTTTCATCTCAGTTTTCGGCCTGTACGGAAGACCCAACTAAATCCAACCCGACCTTTCCTTCGTGATGACCTGCTTTGGTTAAATGTGCAGCATCAGGTCACCTCATGCATCAGTCGATACGATATCTGAGATTTGGCAGTCTGTTTTCTAGACGAAAACTACTCACACGGTTGCCGTCAAAGAGATTTCAGCAGTAGTTTCCTTCAAGAAAACGAACTGCGATATCTCAAAAAGCGTAGTATTTGAAAGATGAGGCGACCCCTATGTAGTACATTTAGCTGAACAATATCACAAACAAGGGAGAATCAGCTGGGATTCAGTTGCGTCTCCTGTGAAAACCAAATTGATTTGCAAATGAGTGCATTTGTCGAAGTCTATTTTATTTGGTTACAAGTAGAACATAAAGTTGACGGAAACTCGGGGACTGCGCCTACCTGATGAGCCCGAACTGGAAGGGCGAAACCGGTCGTGGGCTGTCGACGAATTTTCAGCAACCTTATGAGTAGTGCATTACGAATATACATGTATCGCGATATCTCGAATATCGTAGCAACTGGAACATGAGGCGGTCTGGTGCAGCACATTCAGTTGCCTAGAATCATCACAAACGAGAGATTCAGCTGGGTTCCAGGTGAGTCTCTCGCAAAATCAAATTGGTTTGCAAATTAGTATGTTTCTCGAAAAACAGTCCAATTTGGGTTGAAGTAGAACATAAGGTTGACGGAAACTCGGGGACTGCGCCTACCTGATGAGCCCGAACTGGAAGGGCGAAACCGGTCGTGGGCTGTCGAAGCGTTTTCAGAAACCTAACGATTTGCGTGTTATGTATAGATAATGCGTTGCGACACCTCGAACATCGTACCAACTAAAACATCCGGCGGCTCGGCGAAGCACATTGAGTAGAAGCGGATCATTGTAAGCAAGAGATTTAGTTGGTCTCATTTGAGTCTTCCATCGAAACCAAATTCATGCTTGAATGACAGTATTTGTCTGCACGGTTTTCGGTGTGAATCGTTTAGGATTCTTGTCTTGCAAGAATGGAGATCTCGGCTGTCCGTCAGGGAAACACGCAAGTGTCCCAATCAGTCATGGGACTGACTGGAGCTCAGGAGCCGACGTGAATCGACGCGTGCAAACACGTATCATCAGCAGGTTTTATTAGCCGCGCTATAGTTATCATGGCGGCTGTGCCACAGCAACAGACATTCAAACGCAGGTTCCGAACGGTACCAACACAGTGTAAGGATGACTGGCTGATTTCCAAGACCCGAATGAGATAGAGACGCAACGGCGTCTTCATTCATCCTGCGAAGGCCAGTCTCTCAAGTGACCGATACGTAGCCGACGTGAATCGACGCGTGCAAACACGTATCATCAGCAGGTTTTATTAGCCGCGCTATAGTTATCATGGCGGCTGTGCCACAGCAACAGACATTCAAACGGAACAGGAGGTTGCGCGCTCAAAAAAGAACGTTTTCGATCTCGTCCTGAGCTGGAAACAGGTGACTACGTGCTGCGTTGGATGCGTTCCAATTGCTAATCGATGACGATACTCTCCGTACTGTGTTGCACAGCAATACTACTAACACTTTGGTACTATTAGCAGGTGAATAGATGACATTCATCGGACTACGAAAGTCAATTTAACTCAGCCGGTCCATCGGTTTCTATTTTTAGTAGTCAACCGCCGTGTTGCATGGAAGCCTAACTTCCGTTTGGCTCTAGATGAACAACTCAATTCCTTGAAGTCACGCTGATAGTTCATCAATCCGGGCTGGATTGAGGCGAGGGAAGTTTGAAATTAATCTATCGATTTTGAATTTGTCCACTGTAATAAGCTCGATCACTCCTGATTGATCATGTGAATTGTGGCCGAGTTATCGATTTTTTCAGTACTGTCAGTAGTTTATCGGGATCCGAGAGACTGATTTTGATAACATATGAAGAAAAATAATAGCGCTGTTAGAAAATATTCTTAGGAAGTTTTTCCTCTTGAAGTTTCAGATGTTACACACAAAAAATCTTCAATTTATGCGTAGATGATTGGGTTCGAACTGGGATTTTCTTTCTTAGTTTCAGAGCTTTCACAGAAACGTGCATTGCATGTGCCTTCAAAAGCAGCTTAGAATTACGCGCGCTATACAAAATCTAAATAAAACTGTTCCAATGAACACAGCAAGATTTCATCGATAAATGCGTCTTAGTCATGACTGATTACAACATACCCAACGAAGATTCTGATGGCGCTTTTATGCGCCCAATTACAAGAGACATGAGATTTGAAATGGACAGAAAATGAACTAGTTCCAGACTAATTTCAACACGACTTGGCAGTTTGCACAGGAAACATAGAAGATTCAGAATTTATTTCAAGGCCAGTCTGATGTAAAGGTGAAAATGATCTCACCAACCACACCACCCGCTGTGCAAAGGTCACACACCGCTACCGCTTTACCGCTCGCAGTTAGGCGCTGCTACGGTCAAGAAGCCTATCTCCCACAAGACTGGCCAAAAGTTTGGGCTGCCTGCCGGTCCGGCATCAAGGCGAGCTCTGATTGGTCAAAAGTCTGCACCCGACAGCCAATCGTGACTCAGTATTCGCCGAGTTAGATCGGTTTCTCGTAAACAACGGTGATATCAAGGTTACCAGGCCATAGTTAAAAACCTCTACGTCTAGTGGGCCGTCCTGCAGTGTTTTTGACCTGGTTTTGGGTGTTATTATATGTTGTGCACCTTTGATGGTTGTTTTTGACGGGAACCCCAGCTCGGGAGGTTCAGATCGAGAATTAAGCTGAGGAAGATGCCATGACTCCCACGTCCGCCTATTTTCCGGTGACCGGAACTGTAGCAGCTAGAAAGAATGTTCTTTTGTTACATAGTTTACAGCTGATAAAATGGACTGAACTAAAGTGAACAACTGTCCGTGTAGAAAACTCCCTGTATGTGACAGTTTGTTTTCCCGAATATAACCGCCCTTCTGACCTGTAGCAGAAGCAACCTAAGTGAAACCTATTCAACCCAAATCCATGATTTGGAGACTGAATTTAGTTCCTTGTCATCTATGACGAAGTGTGTCCAGGTTTATTTCAGGCAAATGAGTAGAACCACTTTTAAAGCTACGCGAGTTTTCTACAACCAAATCGGAACAGATTCCTAGTGTTCCAAAAGTGAGAGAACGAGTTTCCAAGAAAATCGCGATTTTGGCTAGTCTCGAGAGTATTCACTGTTCGTAGTGAGTAGTGTATGCTCGCCACTAAAAGATCGTGAAACTGCCCGTAAAGTTAGCCACGTTACTCATAATCCTGAGTAAACAACGGAGTTCAGTAAAGGGGGTATATTTCCCGATGAACGGCGGGAGGCACTTCCATCTGCCTAAGTGACAATCCATGCCATGAGCACACGGTACTAGTCAGACGAAAGTTTAGTTCCCATTAAATCGGCTTATACCGGCAACTTAAATGTTGATCCACTGGGGTGCTCAATGAATTTGAAGAGATTCTAGACACACAAAAACAGGGTCTTGGGTCGAAATTCCAGGGGAACTTGGACCTCTAGGATGTAAGCCCATAGAAAAACATCTTATAGAGCATTGCGTGTTTTAAAGGTCTGTTTGTTTCAGAGAGGTTTGGTAAACAATCGGTGGACTTATGGCTGGGCAACGTTTCGCTTTTCGCACAAAAGCTTCGTCAGGCCAAGTATGTAAGTAATCAGGTTGATTGGGTTTTAAGGTAGTCAGGGAACCAATCCGTGAGATTTCTAATGCCTAGCCGACTTGATCAGTGCTGGGTGTCAGTCTGATGTTCCTGTTTGTTGGTTAGTGGGGATGACTAACATCTACGTTAGATTGGTTAGGGAGGAGTTGTCTTCATGTTGAACCCGGATTTTTCCCCGGCCCTGATTCTTCTCTCTAGGACACCTTGGTGGAATATTTCTCTTGGGTCATTTACACATTTTTGCTCGCCTGTACTCGTCGAGGGGTGCATGGACAATTGGTTTGGGTGGTGGGGGTGGTTAATTGGATCTCGCTCTGCTTGGATTCTGTAATTTTAGACCCAGACCATTTTGCTGATAACTGCACAACACCTCATGTCTAAAACCGCCCTCCACACGCTTACCAGTTCTACGTCCTCTATTCTATTCACGCTGGGATGCTTGGCGATTTACACCGCCTCGGCCACCAGTCGCTGTGGTGTGAATCTTAACCCCCGTCTCAGAATGTCCACATTTTCCAAATCTATCCTGTGCCCAGTGTCTAGTGCATGCCCTGCCATTGCCGAATCTTTGACTATCGCCTGATATTCATCTATGTGTCTCGGTGGTTTGTTAATGGATCGCTTATAGTCTAGCCGAAATGTTGTGAAATGTTGCTGCTGCTGCTGGCCACTGAGTCTGCCGGTGAATTCTGCCTATGAGACTTTGAGACACTGATGTTTTTTTCAGTTTTCTTCAAGTTAGGAAGAGCTTTCGAAGAAAATTCTGAAAACACATGCTAGAATGATGTTGCTCAGGATATGTACCAGCTGTCGTAACTAAAATCTTCGTACTGTCAATATACGTAATTCACCACTCATAAGGTTGCTGAAAATTCTTCGACAGCCCACGACCGGTTTCGCCCTTCCAGTTCGGGCTCATCAGGTAGGCGCAGTCCCCGAGTTTCCGTCAACCTTATGTTCTACTTAACCCAAATTGCACGAATTTGGCGAAATACACTAATTTGCAAATCAATTTGATTTTGCGAGAGACTCACCTGCAGCCAAGCTGAATCTCCCGTTTTTGACGTTCCCAGGCAACTGAATGTGCTGCATCAGGCCGCCTCATGTTCCAGTTGCTACGATATTCGAGATATCGCGATACATGTATATTCGTAATGCACTACTCATAAGGTCAAAAACGGGAGATTCGGCTGGGTTCCAGGTGAGTCTCTCGCAAAACCAAATTGATTCGTGCTGTCAAATCTTCACGCATTCAAGCAGCCTAAAAACATTCCCTTTATTGGTTGTTTTCATTTTTCAGGAATGCCCAAATTCATCAAAGAGCCACCCGGAGTGGTCTACTATTCATCAGCTGACTGGAAAGGAGGTGGGCAGCACGTGATCAATGCTGAGCTGGAAGCCACTGTCTACCCGTTTAATTCCACCCTATCCGTGGCCACCGCATACAAAGATAGTCCGGAACATCACATTCAATTACCGATTTTACGGTTGACCGCCGACCGTGATCCACCTGGACTACGTGATTCCCCTAGCCAGCCATATGCCAGCCTCACACCTATCACACTGTCCGCGTCATTTGCACCTCAAAATCCCAGCACTTTACTACGACTGGGGCTGTTCCCATCCACACCGACCTCCGAGCATCAATCTTGGTTGATTAAAGTGTACAATCTGTTTCCAAATATGATTCTCTATTTACTACTGAGCACTGAGTTGGGCACAATCAGGACCCGACCCATCCGGCTTCTCCCGATTGGTAAGTTGCTCATGGAAAATAAACGAAAAATTTGCAAACAAATTTGGTTTTGACGGAAGACTCAAATTGAAATCCAGCTGAATCTCTAATATTCGATGCTCTTTAACTTGACGTAATGCACCAAACCGCCTCATGTTTCCGCTGATACGTTTTTAGGGATATCGGCGCAACACACTACTCATAAGGTCGCTGATGGCTCTTCGACAGCCAATCAGGTAGCCGCATTCCCCAAATTTCCGTTAGCCTTATATTCTACGCGAAGAATAACATCAAACACGAGAAATTTTGCTGGAATTCAAAGGCCCTCCGGTGAAAAACAACTTGATTTGCCAATGAGCGTATTTCGCCCGTTTCGTGCAATTTGGTTTCAAGAAGCACACAAAGTTGATGGTCAAAATGAACAGCATTGAAATGTTGACAAATCTCATCCGTTATGTTTGCGAATCGCCGAAAAATCTTGTGTGCCCGCGGCATGTTCAATATATAGCCAAACTCAAGCGCTTCTCTTCAGTCCTATGCGTTTCATCTCATCTTGCGGTGTTTAAACATGTTTTGTCACGACTTATATGAGTGAAATATTTGCATAGACTATTAAAACATTCTCACCGTAGGAGGCCGACCTTTTTCAAAACAAGCCCAGGTTTATTCAGGCGGATTTTCTCTCGGCATGCTTGCGCAAACAAATCATGGGACCCGACAGTTTATTTACCGCAGACTTGAGATACAAATGTGTTTTCAGGTGGGAGGGTGAGGGTGGTTTCTAAGCACGTTGCCAAATGTGCATACTCATCATTGTTAGCAGTATGTGGAGGTTGTGGGACGTATCACTCAGGATTTCACCCAGTTACTTTATGCCGGATTTCATATCATTTTGAAATCATCATCGAGGTCATAATTTTTCAGGGAAGTTCGATTAGTTAAACACCAAATCGTCCTTCAAAAGCGGCTGATTAGCAGCTAGAATCTCTCGCAATTATATGAAACATAACGCCATCCTGGTGAATTCTGTGACTGCGGGATGGACGGCACCGGTCACGCTGTTGATCACCCGACGATTTAGTTTTCAACCACCAGCAATGCGGTCAAGAACCTGAATCTTTCTCGAGGTTGTTGAGATGCCCAGTAAGAATGAAGCGGTTGTACTGTGCTTCTCAGTTGTTCGGCATAGACCAGCTTCTCCTGCAGGATGAAATCTCCATTGAAAAACGCATTTTTGTTAAGGGTGCACAGTTGGTCTGTGCAACCATGTTTACCGGAATATGATAGGTGTTTACAGTGGCAATCATTCGCTTTCGCTAGTGGATGGTGAGGCTGTGGTGCTGATGTCGCAATTCGTTATTTGATTGGCCTAACTTTTGAGCATCTAGCAAAACTATTCGAAACTATTCCGCAATGAAGAGAAGGTTTTCAAAAAAGCTGCTTGGAGTTTGGTTATTTGGACCGATTAAAGAAACGCAGACGAGTGTTCAGGCTCAGACTCCTGCCAACCCGAAGTGTCGAACATTTTTTGTGTTCGCGCTTGAATACGACAAGCGAATGATTCCGACTGTATGTCCTGACACCCTATTGGCTTACTTGTTAGCCTAGGTTATAATCGTGATCGTCGGTTTGTGCTCTAAGCTCTGAACCATCGCTGAAAGAATAACATGCGGTTAATTTGTATAAAAATCCGCATGAAACAAAACTTTGTCGCATTCACCTGTCTGTCAGTCACCTTGTGCTAATGGAAACTCCTGATCTCATGGAAGAGATCAGGAACATGTCTGTAGCAAAAAACCGTTGAGGTGGAATTTACTGTCTGCTGTCTCACTGTTCAACCTAATTCAGCATGCGTCTGACAAACGGGGAATCTAAAAAATATGATGTGACCGAATTTGCTACTGATGTGTTTCTCCGCGTTTCATTTGTGCCTCAACATGGTCGCCTCTTCGATCCTCTAGCTTTCTCCAAAATAAGGGTCTTCAGAGAACTAGTTGCAAGGTTGAGTGAGTAATTTCCTTCAAGAATATATACTGCGATATCTCTGATGTCGTGCCAACTGAGAGAGCTCAGAGAGGACCGTGGTTTGAACCCAACCTCAGCATTTCAACTGCTCCTGTCTAGGCTTGGGCAACCTGATGGCGTCTTGGCCCTCGTGTTTCCTTCGGATGGTATGGCACCAAAATGGTGTTACAGTTGAGTGCTTCGCTTTTACCGAATGACTTATGGAGTAGCCTTTGTGTGGCCCATTCATCTGTAGACGAAAGATCTAGCTGAGCCTATCTTTAAAATCAAATTGGCGCCTGCAACATCGTATTTCGCGAACTAACTTGCGGCTTTTAACTGTTGCGTCATCTTGTTTGTGTTTTTCAGTCTCATTCGAAATTTACCACCCCCCTGTGTGTTTTACATCGTGTAATCTCAAGTGTGGGGGGGCGAGATGGCCCAAGTGGTTAGAGCGCGAGCGTACTGACCGGAAGGTCCGTGGTTCGAACCCGACCTCTGCATCTCGACTTCCGGCAAGGCTAGTTATTCTTGTTTCGTAGGATGCATCTAGTGGAAGTCTTGCTATCCGACTGCGATTGATATGATTTTTTTAAATCACAAGTGTCCGCTCAGCTTGCGTGCATAGTAACGGTGCGAATGATCCGTTCGTTCATCGATGTGCACCGTCCGAAATAAAGCGGGGAACGGATGAAATCTCTTGCACTGATTGGCCACGTTGTTTTCATGTTTAGTTTGAGGTGCCATCATGCGCTTTATCAAGTCCTTGTCTTCACTGTTGCCCATGGTTACCGGGGTCACATAAACTACCTGGTGTTTCGTAAGCAGAAAACTCGTGCGAACAGACTGTGGTTTTAGACGATGGTCCACCGTTGAGGACTGAAATCGTTTTTCTTGTACCAGTTTAACTGTCGTCAAGGTTATGTGGCATTGGGATGAAAACACGGCTGTTATTCTTGGGCTTTCAGGCCGCTGCAACCCCATCAGATGTTGCAGAACCCAGCAGCATCTTGAGTACTACACTCTTGTTCCAATCTTGAGACTGGAAGTATAACCGGGAAGGTCAAATGGACTGCATCAACGGTGGATATCCAAACTGTGTTTGTTCAAAAATTTTCGGAAACTACGGGATCCAAACAGTTGATAGATAAGAGCGTTTCTGAAAACTGAAGCCCCACGACCATTAGATAGCCAGCTAAATGCCCATGTGCAAGTACTTATGCGTGTTCAAAACAATTTTATTGATTTGTTTACTTTCCGTTCAATATGTGCGCAGGTATAATTATAGCCTGGGGAGCAATTTGAGACCACATTGAATGATGAGATGCTAATCAGTCTGAGTATTTTTGGCCAGGTACACGCATATGCTCTATTTGGACTGGTTGTTTTTGCCACACAAAAAACACACGTGCTACTTTAATAAATAATATTTCCTACCTTTATTCATAGTTTCTTATTTGTTCCTTTCAATTCCTCCCCACCTGTTTGTTTGTTTCAAACCTTCAGAACTTCCACGTTTTCCACGCTATGCCGACGAACGTCTGTCAGTGTTAATTGGCAATACCGGACGCGTGATATGTCATCTGCCTCGATCGCAACCCAGCCTACCCGCGGTGAATTTCTACCATAACGGCAAACAAATTGACATGTTGACAGAAGGTGAGTAGTTCAAAGGTGTGCTGATTCATCTTTCACAAGAAAGGAAGGTAATACGCATTTGTGTGTGTGTGTGTGTGTGTTGGATAATAGGCCCTTCAAAGACTAAATTTACCTTTGAAGACCCCAGCTCTACAAGAACAGGGGGCTACGTGGTTTTTGAACCGTAATGGTCTGAATAAAAATGACAATCGGCTTGTCAAGAAACTGTCAACACAAATCCTTTTGGGGTTGAAAGGCATACCTTGTAGACGACGCTCCTGTTGTTTACGTTTGTATGCTACAGAGCTACGAAGCCAAAAAACACCGACCGCATTCAAAAATACTATGAATGCCACTCAGACGGATAGTGACGATAATGGCATTATCGGTGATGGTGATTCACTCCTCAGCTTGGGTTTGCTTTGCATTGCTGGCAAAGCATACACATCTCAAATTGTGACATGAGGGCAGAACCTCATTGACTTTGTGTTTCAATGGAGATTCGCCTGATTAGAGGAAGCACCGTATTTTCGCCATTTTTTTGTTTTCGCGGAAAAACACGTTCTAAGTTATCCTGCTGATCAATCCGGGCAATTTTAAAAGGAACGCCACGAACGATGTCCCCGTCAAAATAAAACTCGGGCTAACTAGCGAATTTCTCGATTTTGATCAATAGAATATGAGAGATTCGGATAGGGCATCCAGTTAACTCCCACGATTGAAGCACAACTCCTCATCTGAGTGGTGCTTGTTTTGAAACGCACTTTGCGCTGAGGTATCAAACATCCTTGTCGTTGCCGGACGCCTCTGTTCCACGGGGAGCACATCTAGTCACTTTGTGTAAATCGTGAAAACCGACTGATTTGTACAAGCAGCTGAAAGAGGGTTGTTTTTGTTAGAGCTAGCCAATGGGAATTTCAACACTGTAAAACACAATAAAACGGGGTTTCAGTGTAAATTGGTTGAGCCTGCTAAATTTGGCATCACCCTTGGACTCCGTTTCACTGTCAAATCAATAACCTTCGTCAGAAACACGCGTTATTTCTGTCCAAAATTTTACCGCCAAAACATGTGAGTTGGCTGTTTTCGACTGACCGTGTAGCGGCATCTTATGGTGACAAATACACTTCTAATATAATTGCTGTTTGGCGGAAAATCTCGCCAGTCAGTTGTCTGATGAGCGCTAAGAAGGGCGGAGCAGGTAGTGGGCTGTCTGGGGTTTTCTCCGACATCATGAGTGAATATCATTCTCCCTGAAACATGCATATACAGCTTTATTCACAAAAAAGAGATTCATTTTATTCCTTCGTTAAAATCACCGTGATTCGCAAATAAATGTATTTCGCCAAGAGAAACCCGCTCTGTTTCTTGACATGTTAGTCACACTTCAGACTACTTGAGCGAATATCACTAATTATCGACCTAATCAGGACTGACCAGTTAAACTATCCGTGATCAATATTATCGATCTATATGCAACCAACTAATGAGTCATTACAATGTTCACCCTTTCAACAACTTTTCCTGTGTCTACTTCAAAGACTGGTTTCAAAATCCTTTTGAGATTACGTTGACCGGAAACCAAGTCGGCGGACACAACACCAAGGCTGTTCACGCGGCGAATAAGTTCTTAGCCTTACAGTTGTTTGTCGGTAAACGTGATTCATATATTGATATCTATCTCTTGTTGGGGCTAGGATGTACGTGCCGGGTTGCCAGGTTGTAATAACCGCAGTGTGTCTTGACAACACCATATAGGATTGTTGTTGTTTTGGGCGTTACTAGACCGGACTGTTCTCGTCGATAACCCGTCGCACAATAGCACTTGTCAGCCAGGCGAACAGACAACCGAAAACAACAAGAACGCTTGTCAAGATGGCCAATGCTAATTAGGAAAGTAGGATTTCTCGTACACAACGCTTAGCTTTTTAGATCTTCTACCGCTGTCCGGTACAATGCGACATTTTCCACTCATATCCACTCGGGGATTTATTTCGATCAATAATTCAAAGTCTGTAGGAAAGTATGAAACCCGTTCACGGTTCTCTTGTACTACAGTACACTTTACAAGTTCTTGTTCTTGACAGATGACATGATTCAAACAAGGTATTGATTTTATTCCAGAACTGAAAACAAAATATTCAGTGAGGGGCCTTGGTGATAAACAAAATTCCCCGCAACCGCTCGCAATGAAGTTGATTTTAAATCGGGAAAAGGCGATTTTTTTTCGAACTTCAGCAAACGTTCCCGTCTTATATTGGGATGACAAAAACTGAAGGTATTCCATGATGGTTGCTTGTTGGATGGTGATTTCATTGCTGTGTCTGCGGCTCACGTTCAAACCTGTGTCCAGAGGGGTTCCCTGTACTTATTGAACAATACTCATTTATTTCAAAATTGTTCTCAGGGGCTGATCCGAAACATCTTGTTTGTATTTGTGGAGGTTACTCGGATTCTCGGCCAGCATAGGTAGTATGATGACACCAGAACTGACGGAAGAAACTTGTCGCGGACGTAAAACACGTGACATATATAGGTAAAAGGTGGGACCAATATTTTAGCTGGACTGCCGAAAGGATTTTTTTTTATAAAAAACTTGATATTGATCTGGCAGGTTCCTAAGAGTTGGTTTCCACTTCTGTAAAACGAATTTTCTCCATAATATATATATACATATATATATAGCCGTAGCCTACGGCCATAGCTGTCACTGTTAATCGTAGGTCTAGCACCTCAGTTCACTGTATCAGCTATAAACCGTGCCACATAGGCACATTGGTTCCATCTACTACAGCATCGAAAAGTGGGAGAGTGTGGGACATACAGCCAAGCTTTGGAAGCGACGGCATGTCCAGTCAGTTCACGAATTGGGTAGCCACGGATTGAAGGTGATAACTTTAATGCATAAGCGCCACCGACCGCGTGATCGAGCCATTTCTGCCAGTCTCATGAACCATTAATGAGTGGAGTCCTGTGGCACCCATCCAGTGGTTGTCGACCCGACTAAGTTTGCTGGTTAGTGTTTCCATACTTCGTTGAGAGGTCACTCTGCATCTCAGGACATGGTTTGGCGAAAAGAGCACCACGAGGCAGGGGGGTCCTCTGGCATGTGGACTACATGTCCTAATCAGTTTAACCAATGAGTTGTGAGTAGTTTGTCTATCGTGGGGAAGTTTCTTCTTCGTAAAACCATCTGGCGTACCATTCCGAAGGGGGCCACCAAAGTTCCCTGCCAACCAAGAAGATTATCGGTTACACGCTCTTTTTCGTGGGTCATTACCCCTTCGGAAAATATAACATGCTAATACCTCGTGAAAGCATCCTGTTGTAAATTTTCTGGCTATCCCTGTTGTGTGATTTTGCCCTGATAGAGACCACCTCCACAGACCACCTCCTCCTATAGATATTCTTTCTCCGGGATATTGCTTACTTATCAGTTTTGGTCAACTTAGTAGTTACCAATAGCCAAGTCCTCGTCGGATCGTCCTCACAGGTGATTTTACCCGAATTTAAGACTTACAGGAGCTTAATGAACTGCGGAGATTTTTGCTTGCATGCCCATTCAGCTCAGCTATTTAATTGCTTTACTAACAATCATGTCGAACTTTTCTATGTTGTCAGCATCCCGCTATCGATTGGTCTACGTCGGTGGTGACGGGTCAGGAACTCCGTGGTCGTCAGGCAGATCAAGAGGTCCCAGGCGCGATCCCCTGTTTTGGCAGCAAATGCCCAGTGCCGTCATACTATTCATCCACCCTCTGGAGCTTTCCGACAGTGGAGAATACAAGTGTGAAGCACAGCTTATGGAACACCTCATCATGGCCGAACAGAAGACCATATTGAACGTGACAAGTGAGATCATTTGGGTATTGCTTTCAGACATAGTCTCGAACCCTTGACACCAAAAACGAGGTAGATGTTACTCGAGGTTGAACTTATTCACCAAGAACAGCTGACCCAGGCAGCCTGGAGGTGGGTACGAGCAGCTGATGAGTTCCAACCCCTCAGTGATTAAGTCACCACGACTGATGTCGGAAAGTCTGCAAGCTAACTGCCAGGCTGGGAGAACAGACAATCAGTCAACTAATCAGCGAACAAACACAATGTCTGTCGGGACCAACCAAACAAATACCCCGGTTTCGATAAATAGATAACATAAACAAGCGTATCTAATCATGGTACTCTTCTTCAGAATTGTGGTTCCCGGGGTCCCATTGAAAAGGAATTTCACTCCGCATCCGCAACCAAGCAGAGTTTGGAAGTTTTAACCGAGTTCTGGGGAAGAACATTATCGTTGTTTGTGGTAAAAATATACCAATCTGACAGAATTTATTTTGACCACAGTTTGCATATAGAAGAGGGTGGGGAGATCTAAATTTGATCAATAAGTATCTGAACTAGTCCGGTTGTTCTCGGGTTATTGATTAATCCTTGCAGAGTCATTAACTGCCCTGAGCGATCTGTGAGATACACGCGAATTGGGATGAATATATTTCACAAAACAATGCACCGTCAGTTCTATTGAACCAAGCAGAATAGACAAAAACGTTTTTTCATGAACCCAGTGAATTCTGCTCCATCCAGAACAAAGTTCGAAATTAACTCCCGTCGCCCCAATTTGCATGGGAATGATGTGGAAACCACTGATGGACTGGCCAGATAGAAGAAGGATGACAACATGAAAACGTTTTTGGACAGAGGCAATAAAAAACTAATGATTCGAAATGACAGCTTCACTATTACAGAGGTGAGAGTCAATTTTTTTCGAGCAAAATATCTGGCTAACTCAGCCAAATCCAGCTTGAATGCACCAAAAGTCGACATTTTTGACGTGTTTTTATTTTTTTGCAACAATAGTGGAACACAGTAAGGTGACTTTTATACCTGGGTGAGGCTAGACTGCCCCCAAACTGTCAGTATTGCTTAGCTTTGAGCTTGTAGTCCATTATGCAAACACATGTGATTGCTTGGATGGACAAAATTTCATAGAAACCCAGAAATGAGGACAAAATGTGTGGAGTAACCAAGTGATGAGTGAAATTTTTTCGAGCGTTATTGTCCGTCGGATTTCTCTCTCAACTCGTGGGTAAACCCCTCTGTCAATGTGATTCATCTCCTGCGGGACAGTTTTTTTAAGTCGTATTTCTGTGAAAATGTCTGAGTATACTAATCCCCTCGATGTCTGTGAAGTGAGTTCACGTTGAATAGCTTCTCCAGTTTGTCTCAGATAAAAATGATCCGATCGTCCGCCATTCCAGATTCTCGTCTTGTTAAGGCGCAAACTACCGTCGGGCACTTTTCCACCCTAAGAGACTAACGAAATTCGCGTGAAGCTTCTCGCACGAAAGTAATAGCGGAAGAGGCTACTTATCACCGAACACCAACGAAACCGGTACAAACTTTTGGACAGGAAAGTACCCCTCTCATATGCATCTTGGTTTTAAAAACTGAATATCCGTCTTCTGCTTGAACGCGTCTTCTTGAACTTTCCTAGATATTCATTGACTCTCACGCAATTCTAAACGAATGCTACCAAGCAGTTCCACAAAATCCGTAATAAACTCCACCTTCCATTAGACGCGAAGCGGAGTTACGAGAAAACTACATACTACTTGCATGCCTCATCAGTAGCATACGCCGTTACACTAGTATACCACTTCTGTAGTTGATAAAGCCAGAAAGTGGAAGACACCAGCTCATTTCTCTCAATAGATGTTTTTTAATGAACGGCCTGCAGCTAGGGCGTCTGTTGAAGAAGATGTTTTTTTAATTTTACGTATAAATATATCGGTCGACGCAACTCGAAAGGCTCGTAGTTTGAGTCGTCCGGCAAACTAATCACATTGCTCAGACGTGAACACTTCCGGCTGTTCATACTTGCTAATTCACGTGCATGCAGCATTCGTTATTGAATCTCAGGACAAATGTCCGTTTTGAAATAAGCATCGTTTTCGTTCTGACGCAACTGAGAGACCAACTATTCAACGAATGTAAGTTTATCAAACGCAGCACTCTACTCATAAGGTTATTGAACATTCTTCGATGGGCCATGACCGATTTCACTCCACGCGTTGGTGCAGTCCTCGAGTTGCCTTAAATTTATGTTCTACTTGAACCCTGTCATGATAAATCAACTATGGTACCATCCGGAACAGGAGGCGTCCTGATGCGGCCAATTCAGTTGAAGCGGACCGTCATAAACGAGAATTCCTGTCAAAACCAAATTTGTTGCACCAGGGAGAATGTATCGCACACACACACTTATTCCGTTTGCTTTACAGGCCACCATGCAATCACAATTTTAAAATGAGAGCCAGCTGAATCCTCGTAAGTATCCCGAATAGCATAAACTGAAAACATTCTCCTGATGAGTAGTGCATTACGCATATACGCGATATCTCGAATATCGTAGCAACTGGAACATGAGGCGGCCTGATGCAGCACATTCAGTTGCCTGGAAACATCACAAACGGGAGATTCAGCTGGGTTCCAGGTGAGTCTCTCGCAAAATCAAATTGGTTTGCAAATTAGTATGTTTCTCGAAAGACAGTCCAATTTGGGTTGAAGTAGAACATAAGGTTGACGGAAACTCGGGGACTGCGCCTACCTGATGAGCCCGAACTGGAAGGACAAAACCGGTCGTGGGCTGTCGAAGAATTTTCAGCAGCCTTATGAGTAGTGCATTCTCAAAAAATAATTTAAATTGGCTTGTCCATGAGGATGGAAATGAAATGGCACCAAGTCCAGACGTTGGTTGAACTGACGTTCCTGTTCTTTCTGTCCTAGGCATTCACGGATTCGAAATCTGTCAGTTTACACAATTCTGCGGCATGATCTGCCAACGATTATCCCAGACATTTCATGGTCTTTTACTGCTGCGTCTTGTTTACCATGGTTAGATATCCTGATCTGTATTTTATTGATTTGTTTCAAGTAAACCTAAAACGAAGAAATCAAGGGCAACCACTGACATCTCAGATCATTTGCATCTCGGTCAAGATATACACTCATTCTTTTTTGGAGGTAGCTAGTGCATGAACTTTACGACCACTTGTTCATGGCATGTGGGTGACGACGAACTTCAATGGTTAAGTTTCTTTTTTCTTGTTAACTAAAGTTGTTAGACTAATTACAGCTGTAGTGTCGGAAGTAGCGAGCAAATACCAGAGTGGAACCCCAGAAGCTTGCGTGAAAAACCCTACGTGAGACTCCTTCATACACGCTCATAGCTGTGTTACTGATCTCTTCAAAACTCAGATCACAGAGGTCACCACTCTGACCATATCCAGGCTGTCATCGTCATCAGCATTTTGACTGGCTTGCCGCTCTTACGGTCAGCTGCTGTAACCAAGTTTGTATCTCCAAACAATTCCGGTTGGTTTAATCAATATTCTTGATTCGAATTAATGTTGCACTTAGACTGAAAAAAATTAACTTATCGTCAGTATTCCCATTTCTCTATCGATATTTGGTTCAGAACCGCTGGCTAAAGTCAAGGCAAGGCTACAGTTCTCCGCAGATGATCCAGGACTGTCCTATCTGTACGACATGTACATGTCATCACAAATGGTGTCCGGAGTCAGAACACTGAATGTTCCTGTGGGATTGAACTTGACGCTGTTCTGTTTGTTCGAAGGAGCACCCATTGTCCCCACGCGGTGGTACTATGACGGTGCACACAAAAATTTCAGAGAAGACTCGAATTTCGGTGAGTACAACTGTTCGGTTGTCTGTTTTTTTAATGTTTGGTTTAAATAACCAGTCAGATGAAAGAAGAGACTGTTTCACAGGCTGTGAAACCCCAGAAGGACCCCATCATTTCTCTAAGCAACACAATTCTCTATAACTAATCAAACGTAAGTTAATTACAGGTGGAGTCGACAGAAAATGACTGACACAACATCCTAATTACATTTTGGAGGACGTGTAGTAAAGTTCTGATTCGGCTGTCTGCAAAGTCCGATCCAAACGAGTATAGGCATACGCGCACAATGTGACCTTGCATACACTCAGCGGCATCAATCAGTTATCAGACGGCTTGAAATTTAATTATCCTGCCCGACTGATCGATAATGATGCTGGGAAATGGAACAAGCACTCATATGCGACGGTTCATTGTCGTAATCTAGGTGACAACTTATTCAGTCATGGATGGTACTCGCGGTGCATTATTAAATTAATCTAATATAACTCCGTCAATTATAATAGTATAATGATATTGTAATGACAGTAATAACCGTATTACTATTATCAATAATGATAATGGATGGCTGCCTGGCAACACAGGAAACTTGTGATTGTACAGCTATCCTTCTTCACCAACGCGGTTTTCAAGGTCGTCTTCCGACACAAATAAGCTTGACAGTTGGAAAGTGCGTGAATCTGTAATTTCTTTATAAATTTTTCTTGTCCCGACCACATTATCAATTATGATGGGAGAAATCGACAAACTCACTCATCCAGTCAGTAACTTTCCCTATTGCTCTATCCAAGCTGGAACGAATAAATCACGGATTTTTCATTCCGCTTGGTTGGTTTGCTGGTGTGCATAAGCAACTACCGTGTGAGAGTTTTGAGCTTGGCGTCAGTTGAGGATTGATCACTTTGCTAGTCCGAGATAGTAACAAATCAGATTGGGTACGTTTTGCATTCGGCTTCTTGCATCCCCCTAACCTTGGCGACCAATCAGAACAAGTCCGCATTCAACTAGGAAAGCAAACAAATTTGGTTTTGCGAGAGACTCACCTGGAACCCAGCTGAATCTCTCGTTTGTGATGTTTTCAGGCAAATGAATGTGCTGCACCAGACCGCCTCATGTTCCATTTGCTACGATATTCAAGATATCGCGATACATGTGTAGACGTAATGCACTACTTATAAGGTTGCTGAAAACTCTTCGACAGCCCACGACCGGTTTCGCCCTTCCAGTTCGGGCTCATCAGGTAGGCGCAGTCCCCGAGTTTCCGTCAACCTTATGTTCTAGTTGAACCCAAATTGGACTGATTTCGATAAATACACTCAGTTGCAAATCAATTTGGTTTTGCGAGTGACTCACCTGGAACCCAGCTGAATCTCTCGTCTGAGAGTGGTTTAACCGTATGGAATAACCTGTGAAAGTCACTGCATAATCTTGAAATGTCATGAAATGTGTAAATACAGGCGTCAAAGCCACCATTTCAACGAATCTACAAGTTTCTTACCATTGTCCTTTAGAGTATCACCAGACGGACAGCATTTTTGCCGCTAACCACTCAGCAGTAAACTTATTTTCGTTTCCCGTACATTGCAAAGTTGAAACACCTTAGAATTTCGGTGTTCACATTTTCAGAGCAGACAGTCTTGTACTTCTATTTGCCAGAGTTTCTTAAGAAGAACAGTGGTAGTTGGGCATAGAGTTGCAAAGGACTTGCTGCCTCGGAATAAACGCCCAAGCTGCTGACTGACGCCGCTTCTGTCCTTCCGAGAGAACGCATAACGTGTGATGTACTTTACACAACCTGCTGACAGAAGGGAGCTAACAAGACAACCAGGAAGAATTTTTCGTGATATCGCAAACTCAGTGTGAAACATTCTGGAACATTCCTCGTTTAGTACCAGTTTGCTCATGCACTCAGGACTCAAACGACGTAGAGCCCAACAGAGCTGATTGGACCGTGTCACTTATCCACGCTAGGGGAAAGTTTCCCACAGGTTCAAGTGGCACCGCCCAGACTAAACTTTCGACAGGGCACGTCACAGCTCGAATCCATTTTGGTACAACGAACAAGTGGTTTTGTTTGTCTCGAACCGTTCAATAAGACTCAGGCTACCGGGTAACCTGGTCTGTTCATCAACACACAGGGTAACAAATCAATCATTAGGCCGTAATCCGACGACTACATTTCTGTTCTATTCAATCAACATGGAATTTCAAATTTCAATACATTGTTTTGGACACATACTCGCATTCTTCAAGTCCCGTGTGTCCGACCTCCAAGAAAAGAACTTTTTAGCACAACAACCGCCTTTTTAGAAAGTACCCTTGGATTCTGCCAACCTTTCTCCAACGATCCCACACGTTTTCCATCTGACTGTTTTGTTTTTCGAAACCACCAGGAAGGTAACCCCTCATTAGAAAAATGCGCGCTAAAATTCCAGGTGAATGAGGCATGATACTTGCCTCGACTCGTTTTTGCCGTTTACGCAAGGTCAGGTAATTCAAAATTTTAGTGAACTTTTTTCGAATTCTCGTGGAGAATATGCGATGCCCACTTGCCCCACTTGCTGTTACTCTCTGATGCATCAAACAAGCTGCTAAAAAGGATTTGGCTGTTTCATGCGGCTCATTCCGTGTCGTCCTGTCGTATCTACGATGGCTGGGAGGCGGTGCATCAACGGGTGAAACGAAATACATTCATTTTATATCGAGTAAATATACTGCGATAACTAGGATACGGTGCCGACTGAAGTAAGATGCGCCTTCTGTGTGCAGTATAGTCCCTTGAACAACATCGTGAACTGGGGACCAAGTCGATCCTCTGGTTAACACCTTTCCGGTTTGCAAATGAGTGTATTCCGCGAATTGCGTAAAATTCGGTTGATTTAAACCCAGGGGCTACGTCTACCCGAGGAGTCCCAAAGCGAACCAGGCTGGTCGTGGGCCGTCAAAGACTTTCCACTGTTCTCACCAGTGATGTGTTCTATCAACCCAAAAGCTGTGGTCAGTGTTCTTTTTGGAAAATTCTCCGTGTAGACATCCCAAAAGTGTGCGTAAATAACTCAATCACCGCGTCCCCGCAAGTGGACGGAAGTGGCCGGCCTGCTCAGACAAGCAAATTGTGGTATGACACGCCGGAATTCGGTTGACTGGGAGTATGCATGCAGACTTGGAAACCTTCCGTAGCTTCCGGAATTGTCACCTATTGCGACAGTTGCAAGGCCGATTTGTCTGTGGATGTCTCAAAAACAGGACCAATGCGTCCAGTTGCAGCGTGCACAGAGAGCGAAAGAAACTCAAAACGATACAACATCGATTGGACGAGGTGGGGGGATTTATCTGACAGTGAAAATAGGACTATCGGGGACAATATCAGTTGAAATTGCCTCAAATCCGCAGTGTTATGGAAGAGGCAACAAGTTTAGCGCATGAGACTGCAATCGTTCGGCTGCACCCCTACTTGCAGATTTGCGGCATTGTTTGCGATGGTCCCCAAAGATTAACGTTTTCGCGTTCATATGACTCTCTTACGAACGGCCCGCCTCCTATCCGAGCGCAACTAAAGGGAGAAAGCACTAGACTCAAGTTTCGTCCTGAGTTGATCTCATCAGAGGTGTATGTACCTGGCAGTGCCGGAGTTTGGACTCCGGACATCTGGTGTGCGAGGCACCAAATCATGCTGAAGGCAACTGAATCAGCCCATCTGAAGAGACAAGTGGTTTTGCCCAACGCCTCGGAAGATGAATTTGTATCTCTCCTAATCCGCCTGTAAGGACTTTCCAGCGTGCGCTTATGGAGTACTGGTAACATGCTCGCATCGCGTGTCAGACATTCCGTCCTCAAACCTGGCACGACCATAGATGTATACTACTGATGAGCTCTACTTAGTGTGGACTCACCAGAAAGGAGGAGAGAGACAGGAGAGGGACTGCTCATTTGCGAGTGACGTTAGCGTGAATCCCACAAACTTCGCAGTCACTTACAACTGAGTAACATTTTATCGGTTTGCTATGAGAAGAACACAAGACTGGGTTCGCTGCTTGGAGGTTATAACAAAATGACCTTGTCTGTGTGATGAATCAAACTCATATCCCGAGAACAACCGGTCAGGATTGTGGAGAAACTAGACGGCTAGGGAAGGGGAACAAGGGTGTTTGAACTAGCAGTCGACGACCTTTGATCAGGTAGCCAACTCGAACAATCGAAAGCATTCTGAATGTGACAGGAGCAACGTTTCTGGACTGCTTACAGTCAGGATAAAAGCAACCTAATTCTGTTCAATACAACAGGAATTTAGTAATCTATGCGTCTGCAGAAGCTAACTTCACTTGAGGTTTTAAAAGACCTACTTATTGTTACCAGACGGATACTAGGATGCAACACGGTTTCATGTCACCTTGAGCCCAATGCGTCCCGCTACTGTACAAATACTATGAGGTTGTAGTGGCAATTTAACTGACTGAAGGAGTTAGTGTGAACTTGTTAGGAGCAAGGCAGAGAAGCTTCCGATCGATATGCATCCTCAAAGCTTGCAAGCATGGAACAGAGGATGTTTTACCATGCCTTGGGAAAATGTTTGAACGAAGTTTCATCAAAAGGTTCTGTCAGCGTCCATTTCACGTAATCATTTTGCACGTAGGTTCACGTAAAGCAGTTGGGCTTGAGATTTCAAAAGCCGAATGCAATCAGTGTTTGCTGAAACAAATAGTGATGCCATATTGAAGATTGGGTTCCGTGTGTGTTTGATCCAGGTCAAACCTAGAGCGGTACCCTTTGTAACAACGGGGTGAGATGGCTCAAGTGGTTAGAGCGCGAATTTACTGACCGGAAGGTCCGTGGTTCGAACCCGACCTCTGCCTCTCGACTTCCCCTATCTAGGCTTGGCAACCTGGCAGTATCCCAGCCTTTGTGCTCCTTTCGGGTGGCATGGCAGCTAGACACCGGAAGGGTGTTGCGGCTGAACAGTTCTTCAGTTCTTCCTTTGTAACAACAAAGGTCTAGCCAAACAGGTGATTCTTCGTGAACGGAGGCACTGTGCGTCTAAATGGAGGCGAAGGTGAACTTGTTTGTGGCTGTTAGTGTGAAACCTTTCAACGGGACTAGCCAACATCTCGCCTTCCTGCACTTTTTGTCCTAATGGTCAAGTGTTCTTTTTGACGCTATTTTGTTTCTGCTTCGAAAAGTGACATTTGCGCGGTGAAACCCAAGTCGAATTCGTACTGGATCAGGCGGCTGTTAATCTGTTCGCCGCTCCAGCTCACTGGAGACTTCTACTCCAGTGATAACGAAACGTTCGCAAATCAATTGCCAAGCTCGGAGAACAGGCCAACAGCCACCTGATCAACAACCAATCAGTTCATCAGAGCTACCCGTATTCCAACCCATTACCAAATCAAATTACCGCGTACTTAACGCGACCGCAGATTTTCCCGGTCTGGACACTGAGGCCGCTGGATAGAAATTGGGATATCTAACCTGGATAGAATCTATAACCAAAAGAAACAGATATTTTTGGCTCGGCGATTCCATGGAAGATAGGTAAAAGTAACAAAAGTTCAAAAAATAACTTGGATACAATAAATACACTCATTTGCAAATCAATTTCTTTTTTACGAAAGACTCACCTGGAACCCAGCTGAATCTCTCGTGTGTGATGTATCCAGGCGACTGAATGTGCTGCAACAGACCGCCTCATGTTCCAGTTACTACGACATTCGAGATATCGCGGAAACTCGGGGACTGCGCCTACCTGATGAGCCCCAAGAAGAGCGAAACCGGTTGTGGGCTGTCGAAGAACTTTCAGCAACCTTATGAGTAGTGCATTACGTATATGCTTGGATACAATGTAACACAGAGTGTAGGCAAATGGGATTACAGTATATGCAGGGGAATATCAGCTGCGAACCATGTAGACGCTGCGGTGATTTGGCAGCTTATGGGAGGGTCTACCTTGTAGATGTTACTATCTAAGTTTCTGTTTAATTAAACATATATGTATGCATTAAATATACATTATATATATGTAAAAAGCTGTACACGGCAGCGCGCGCTTAATTCCTCCAGCTAAATAACTGCCTTTCGGGAAATACAATGATTTGTTTTTAAACACGTTCGCGACGTCGCCGTCGTCAATATCCCAAAAAGAGTTTTGCCAATCTGCTAAGTGATTTCCGTCGGGTTATCCAGTATCATTCGAATGGCGTGTAAATAGACAGTCTGGAACAAAAGGGAGTAAAACTGCCATTGCCTGAGAGAACTCGTAGGTGTTACGAGCAAGTCGGTGGTATATTATGGACAGCGCTAAATAAATAAAAAACAATACACTTATTTGTATACCAATTTGGTTTTCACAGAGACTCACTTGAAAGCCAGCTGAATCTGTGGTTTATGGTGTTGTTCTTCAACTGAATGCTCTGCACCAGGCCACCTCACGTTTCAGATGGTGCGACATTCGAAATATCGCAATACACTGCAGAGAAGTAACACACTACCCATTAGGTTGCTGAAGTGTTTTCGTCTAACATCAGAGATCCACCGGGGTCTCAGGTGAGCTGCCCGAGAGCACCAGACCGGTATGTGAGTGTATTCTTCAAATTTCGTGGGTTCGATTAGAAAACAAAGTGGGTGGAAAATCGGGTACTGCACCTACCTGATCAACTCAAAGAAAGGCGAAACCGGTCGCGCGTTGTCAAAGTGTTTTCAGCGACCTCGTGAGTAGTGTGTTACATCTGTGAAAGAAAAAAATTTCGCGATTCCCAAATTTAGTCTTCAATGGCTAAACGTTAATCAAACTATTCTTTCTCGCAGTTTCCCTAATAGTTTCAATCGTTGCGTCCAAAGACATTTTAACGTCCGCTGCTTGTTTGTAATTCAGTGACGAGCTTTTCGCTGAAGCCTTGTCATGACTGTATTGCTAAGGAATACCCAACTGGATTCCGCATTAGTCCCAGAAAAGTAGAGACAGCCGTCCGCGGCACTGTTAGATATAGTTCCATAAATTTTTGTGAAAAACCACGAGTTGCACCCAACCAGCTAAACGATATTGTGTGCCACCGGTGAGCAACCTTCATGAATGTTTTCCTCCGTGGTATGAAGTCTCCATCCACTGATAGTCCATTGCGCTTCTGTTTTATGGCAAATTTCCCGAGTCGAACTCACTCTCATCATGGGTGCTTTCCGTTGATGAGACTGGGTGTTTTCTCCAGGACAAAGTGTGACAAAGTCACACTGTGTTCCACACTTGATTATTCAACGCGGTAGTTCGTTAGACGTATCTAAGGTTTTTCCAATTGAGATTTCGTCCTGTAAGCTAAGCTAATCTATGCTTTAAAGCCGGGAAGGACTGTGCAGCTGTTTCAACCTTGTTGATACCTATCAGCAGTGCGCATCTCGCTGAGTCGAAATTGGCTTGGAGCATCACAGTGAACCCCGTCTGAACCAAACTGTTGCATAGCAACCATCGGTAAGGATACGGTCATTCAGTCGCTGTTGGTCGTCAACTCACACGCATGCATATGCATACAGCATATGCATGTTACGCATATATCCATATATTACTTATTTGCGTCCGTGCATGTGCTTCAGGTTCACGCAAAACCCTAAAGGATTATTTCCACCTTTAATTTGTCTTAAACCCATCCAACGTTAAACCTGGACTTACCTGTTTCAGGCAGTATTCCGATCGCAGCTCATACTACGGTGAAGGGGCACGTGACTTGTCTGGAATTGCCTGTTTCCTGGTCATGCATTCCCAACGTCTGTGCTGTGAAGACAGATGCGAGCATCTGTTAATATTTTTCTATCTACGAACGGTTGCTAGGCTCAATTTTTCCCGTGCCGCGTATACGCTTTATTGTGCTTCAGACTTCACAAATTTTTATACACAAGTAGATTACGGTTAGGATAAAAGAACATGTGTCACGAAAAGGTAGCATTTCATTCGCCTTCCGAAGGCCTAAACTATGTAAGGTTTATACAGAAGGACGTTGGAAGGGATTTGAGCGGGCGGACATCTACATGAGAAAAGATAGTGTCACGTGATCATGCTCACGGCAACCAGATGCATGGCTTTGGAACTTTTGTACGCACGCAACCGATGAGATTTTTGATGAAGACGATGCAATGGTGAGATTTAAGCAAAGTGGCCACACTGACAGACAGAATACTTGTTTTTCGGTAGCTTAGCAACCCTGGAAAAAGACCCAATCGATTCGAGTTCAGTCTGCAGAGGTGACTTGGTATAAAACGATGCAGATTATCGAAATCAGCTCAACTATTTAGAGCCAGCTGAGCGTTTGCTCAAAGCGATTACTGTGTATATATTGCGCCATGTGTCGATCTGTGTTCGGGCAACTGGGGAAGCAACAGTTCACGCATCTGGCAGATAAATCTGACGAACTACTTTCGACCTGCTGCAGAACGCTCTTTCACGGGCCCTCAGTATACATCATCCTCTTCGCGATATCAGAGAGATGACTTCGTCTGCTAACACAGGCAATCTATGCTGAAAAGCCGACAAGTACTGCAAAGCTCTTTCATCCTCAGTGGGAATCATCAGCAGTTCATATTCCAGGAAGTCTCGAGTTAGAAACATTCTGGCTACTAGTTTGAACATTTAACCCTTCGGCCACGACCAGCTTACCAGCACTGTGATTAACACGCACAAAGATGGAATATAGTCGTCACGTGACCAAGTGATTTGGGTCCCGTGATTGAAGGATGAGTGGCACTATAGCCTGTCCAAGTGAGAACTAATCACACTGCCGATCAGCCACTCGTGGTCCAGCGGTATGTTATCCAACTGCTGTGTAGTAAGGAATGAAAACTGTACAGTGCCACTCATGGCTGAACGTTGAAGTGTTCAAACTTGTAGTCTGGGGAGTTGAGGGATCATCTTCCAGTCACAGAAACCACATCACGTGATCAATTACTGACTGGTTCCTCTAAGCTTTGTGAGTTGCGCACTGCCGTGATTCCCAATATGGATAGAACAGCTGTACAGTGCTCCTCACTTTTCAGCATTTGGAGGACGAAATCACCATAATTTCAAATGGAATTTAATTCCAACCGGCCTTTCGTTCCATCTTCGTAAACAAGAGCGCCGATATAATTCAAACTTTAAAAAATTGGCGCTATGTAAGGGACAATCATCGCCACAGCCCTGTCCCTCTTCAAAACTGCTCATTTGCTCGTCCCACACGCTTGATCGTTCTAAATAATTGGCCACCATCGTTAGGAGAACTCCAGACGCCAATTTTTCGACCGAACTTTGGCAGGTTTTTGGTTTCTTTCATTGAGCAGCGGGAAGATCTTTGTTATGCGACTTGCTAGGTAATGTGGAATTTGGGATATCGTGCAACAGTCCAGGTTTCATCACATGCTTGCTTATGTCTTCAGGCGATACGCAAGATCTTGTGCCATGTTAGAACCCCAACCTGGCCGAAGCTCTAGGTGAAGACTGCAGTGGCATCTACGTCTGTCTGCAAACTAACAGAACATTGACCGATGTCTAGCAGAACAGTGAATCTGGGCATTGGAGATGTCATTGGTATAAGCCCGGGCTTTGTATCCAAACGCGAGCATCCGGTCGGCCGGTCAGATGATAAGATCACGTGAATCTTAGTTCTTTGGCTAGGACTTGCACTTTCAGGGCATCACTGGTAATAAATGACCTCAAAGAAATCAAAATAAATGAAAAATAAATGAAATGTGTTAGCACAGGTTGCAACATATGGAATTGAGTTGATAATTAGGGAGGGGAACATGTGATGTGAACACAAATCCTGTCAGTGTATTTCGGGTCAAACTGACCTCAAAGAATGGGACCAGACACCTATGGAAACCCAGGCGAGCTGCGACTAACGATCGTTATTCTTTCTTCCACAAGTGACTACTGACAAAACTGAGACAGGTCGATGGTAAACTGGAGTATGGATGGTCAACCACTCTGCCAAATAGGATTTGACGCTGCAACCCCAACGTACGTAGGAAACACAGGGAGAAATTGCCCGCCCCGAATCAGAACAAATATAATCCAGCGACAAATTTGGTAAATCCATTTGGGGATCTTGACGCAGAGTGCTGTCTGTTTGTGGGAGCAGATCTGTGCCTCATCAAACCCAACTCAGTCTTCTCAAGGCAGAAAGAAAAGGAATCAGAAATCGGCGTTGTGAAAGGACATTCGGGAATAAGACAGTAATACCTGAGATTCCTCGTCAACCATTGGTGATCAATGTCCACTTCAGATGAACCTACTGGGCGACCTGCTGAGGGTGTACTATTTCCCGGGCTAGTTGAGCGGTAATCGTGGTACAGAGTTGGACGTGACCTCATGACCATAACCAAGTAGATGATTTGCTCGATTTTTCCGCGGTTGTTACACTCATTCGTCGTTTGTGCTACTCTCCACCCTGATCCTTTCCTCGACTGGGCAAACAAAGGTTACTCAATGAAACTCAGTTGTTTTTTCTCGTTGTTAGTTTAGGATTGATGAGTTAGGTTTGATGAGCCGCCGAAACTAATTAAGCTGCTCGGGATTATGTTTACCCTGCTTTGGGGAGGGGAGGGGAGTCCTCTATCTGCTTTCTGCATAAACCCGACTTGTGCCACGTAAAACTCTAATTCATAAGGGTCAAAAACTCAAATTCACTGCAGATTTGTTCTGATTTCATGAGTGGCCGCTGTCAGAGGAAGAACATTGGTCGCTAACCGTATCTCACCTTATTTGCAACCGGCGTCCGGCCGTATTCACTACGGTCAGTGCGACGGTGCAAACATGCAAGCAGGATTTATCTTCCAATGACTTGAAAATCCTAACCATGTATCGTATGCTCTGCCTAAGAACATTTCTGGATGATGCAACCTGTTTTGACAGGTTTCTGTGCGGCTTAATCTATTCTGTCTTACCTGGTCAGGCTAGAGCGACAACCAAAAGTCCTGACGCCCCAAACTCGCAAGTCCAAGCCACAGAATCGGACGAGTGCGACTACAATCAGTCGACTGAAACTTCACCTTCCATTCTACAGTCTTTATTTGGGCCTTTTGATGTTAACTCATATAAGGTATGAGCTGAGGTCATTGAGCAACAAGCGATGGAGACTTTACTCTTGTATTACTTACATACATTACTGACATACTGTCCTTCTTGAGTGAAGACAACCGAAAACTCATCAAACTTCTTTCTAGAAAGTCTGGAATTGGACCATTTCTAGAAGTGATAGCCCAATGTTCCTAGAAGCTGTTTGCGGCATTTTGAGGGAGCCTAAAATTCCTCTATAGAGAAATGCATCCTTCAGCTGTAACACCCTTTCTGTGCCATGCTACCCGAAGGAACCCTGATAGCTAGAATACTGTCAGGATGTCCAGGCCTAGACAAGCGCAGTCGAGATGGAGAGGCCGGTTTGAACCACGGATCTTTCGCTCAGCAAATCCACGCTGTAACCACTGAGCCATCTCGCCGCGATAGAAAAACGCATGGTTGTTGAGTATCCCATTAAACGTCTGTGTTCACTGCTGCTGCCAAGTGAAGCCACAGTCGTCAGGATATTTTGCTCCATCCTTTCAGGGATACTTGCATTTTAGGTGGAAGATTTCCTTCCATCTAATGCTATCGGCTATGCGAACAGCCCACCAGAAGCCAAGTATTGTTTGGCAGGCGAGTTCCTACAAGTTTGGCCAATCGGAATTGCCATCCACACTCCTTGCCAAGTCAGTTTGCCGTTTGTCCAAGACCATGTGATCTACCTGTTCCAAACCTTGGTGGAGGACGTGATGCAATGAGTTTTGAATCTCCTAACTCAGTTACCTCGATGCACTGCTGTGTCCGCGGGACAGCACGATTAAGCCCCTCGTTTATTGTGTCTGTAACAGCCACGTACCTGGGGAGACGGCTCGGTGGCTCCCCATGCGATGTGCGTGCACCAAACGGATGCGTGTGCCTGCATACATCTGTGGGGAGACTGAACAGGCCTAAAGAATTATCGAAAAAATGAGTGGGTTGCTCGGGTCTTGTATAGGCACCCAAATCGTGGCGTCAGAGGTCTGTCTTTCTCAATCATATGAAACTCGATATAAATTGTCAACTTCCTCATGGTTACCGCATCACTTCAACCACCATTTTTAAGAGACTTATATACTGTTCGTACGTCCATTCCATTCCAGGCATCCTGACAATTGACAGTGTTGAACTCAATGACGCTGGGACCTACACCTGTTTGGCACAGTCACCGGAAAGTGACGCAATCAGCAAGTCATTTAAGATTAAAGTTACCAGTACGTTGATATGCTTGTCTCACTGCTTTTCCCCATATTGCAGCTAGAATAATGACAAAGGCGTTTCTACTGTGCATGTTCACTCATATCCTGAGTGAGTTGCGAAAATATGTAACACCGTGCTTTCCTATTTCTGTAAAGCTTTCCAGGGTTTTCGCATTCACAACCCCAAAGCTGGTCCTTGGCTTTCTGTTACATCCATTATAGCATGAAAGAAGCTTCAGACAACTCATAATAGAATGACGTGTCCACAAGGTCACGCTACAAATCTCTTGCGGGTGAGAGACAATCAGCTGACCAGGCTCGATTCTGATTGGTCAGTATTCTGACCAACCACGGCATGCCGCCTTAGGTCCTCATCGTAAGTCAGCACAATCGGTGTAAGTTTGGGTTATTTTGGGCTGTCGCATCCGGAGAGACGAAGATCAGAGAATGCATCTCACTGAAGCCATGGTGAATGCATACAGTCATAACATCTAATTTTAGAAATGTTCATATGGATGACATGAGTTGAGATCGAAGAGGCTTGAGAAAAAGGGGAAACAAAGAATCAAAAATTGTGGAAGCCGCTTCGCTATTCTGGAAAAAAACGCTCCGCTAGGTTATACAGGAGAACGTAGTCGCAAAAGACTGTCACATCAGGCGGAATTAATGCCAGGTGAATTATGTTGTGTTTCCAAGTGAATTGAGTCCATTTATCAGCTTCCGTCAACACTTGTGCTTATTGCATGTTGCTTTGGGAGGTGTATGTACTAAATCAGTAGTGCTCTCGCGAACAGTTGACAACTGTGTGAGTTACATGCTCACAGTGTTGCTTTAAAAAATCAAATGGGGATGAATCGATTGGAAAAGCTAATAACTTACTGAATATTATATAGGTTTTGATACAGAATAACCAAAAGTGTAATTTAATACCGGTGTAATCCTATACGATTTGGTGGTCATCAAAAGTTTAGTTTGCCATTAAAAAGGCCGAATTAGTTAGCTTTTCCTAGGGTTGACTAACCCTTCCGTACAAATCGCGCTGAAATTTCCAAACCCCTTCCACACACCTTTTTAGCCCCAACTCATCTGGTCCCTCAACCGCGTAGCACTGTTAAAGTTAGAAAGGGAAGCAACATTCTCCTTGCGTGCCTACTCAGCGACAAGGCGTCCACTGAAAACGGTGAAGCCCAGTCAGCAGACCTAGAGAACAGAAACACCTGGCAGAATTCCCTGGACCCACAGAATCGTAATCGGACTGATGGAAACCTAATTCGTGGGTTTCAGCCTGGAACCGACATTGGTTGGTTGTACAACGGGAAGAGTATACGAAAATACCGAGACGAAGATATGCCACTCATAGAGGGTAAGTAGTAAAAAGTCATTGGTAATGACAGTAATCCCGAACAGAATAGTTCCCATATTTTTGCGATCGCGCACCGGCAGTGATTCCTCTTACCTGGCAGACCACGACGCAAGCTAACTCGGGTGGGAGTCAATTAAATTTTATCCTTACCGCTTCAGTTTACGAACGACCAGGTTATGACCAAAAGAGATTTGCCTTCGAAAACGAGCACTGGTTTCTTATTTCTTTGAAGCCTAGTTCGAACACATAAATCTTGATGGACATCAGTTTGTGGTCCCCTCAACTGGTGGTGAACCACCCAACTGTCAGTCACCGCGTTCAACGGACCGACCTGGAACCAATAAACTTGTCAGAGCTACCAATATAACGGTGTACACTACTGATGAAACGGACAAGTAATATCTGGTCACGTAGTTCAAATCGCCATCCCTACATCTAATGGAAGGTTGATTCGGAAGTTACTGGATCGTTTTACAGAGGTTTCTCACCAGTGTCAAATTTTGAAACAATGCTCAGAATGTCCAATGGGATGCCGAATTTTTCAAAAACTGTGTTTAACTGAGGTCTTAACTTTATGTGAGATACCTTGTAAGCGCATAGTTCCCGCTTAGCAACAGACTTATCCTCGGGTTGACCACAGACAAGGTTTTCGTCTGATTGCAAGGACAGGTGGGGTCTAAACTTGAAACGACACATGCTGGGTGCTGAGCTCCGAACGGTGTCATTCGGAGGTTTCAAATGACTGTCTTTCTTGAAAACAAAACGTGTGGACATTTATGGAAAACACGAGCAGGTGAATAAACGAATCGCATCTGACAACTGTCACGTACACTTGTAAAAAACATTTGCACTATTAGGCCATAATGGACGAGTAGAGCAGCGAAGGGAAAAAACTAACGTGAAGAATGATGTAGATGGGTTGTGTTGGACTGGGGACGAGCTTCTCCGTTGCTCCTCTCATTGTAGAGGGTTGTGTCAGGTTACACGGGCTGTCGCCACGGGAGCTGACAAGCACGTATATAGTTATTCTGAATACAAAGTCCAGGATTTAACAAACTCACGCCCAGCTAACAGGCGTTGTCTGCATCCAAGTGACAGGTGTGACAGTACACGGCTTGAATAACAACCTCGTGAACGGTGTCTATCAGGTGTGTCGTGGTAAACATAAACCAAAGGTCTGATAGCTAGTACCGATATGCAGATGGATTGCAAACCACTGCATTGACAGCGCTGAAGTGCTGACAAAAAGTAATTGGGTTCGCATGATAAGTTAATCCGGAAGCGACGCAGAAGTGGACGACCGCGTCTCATTTCTAGACACACCAACCCAACAGCTCTCAGACAAGACTACTTGGGCTGCTCAGCATATCAGCTCTCATAGTGTAAATCTTGGTGCATTCCAGAAATAACACTGCCCACATCCTGGCCTACAGAATTCACAACATCTGTCCCTTAGATAGTCTGGAGAGGGTTTTAGACAGTGGGGAGTTAGACGTACAGAAAATTAGGACCCTCCAAGTCTCTTGGAAGCTCCCATTTTGGTGCGAATGTTCAGTCGACCGGTCGACATTTTCAACAACAAGGAATCGTCCAAAGATAATCAGTCGGGCGAAATACTGACCCCTAGTTTTGTCAGACCAGTGACGCAAACTCATGTCTTACTCATGTTTGGAGCTTCAAAAAAGAAACCTTTTCGTGTAGATCGGCCACATCGCCTTCTTTCACGAGCAGTTCATGACACCGGTTTCAAGCAGTCAGAGTCATGTCCACAACCCAGTCGAAAACCATCGAAACTCGGCCTGTATTTCACTCATCTGTCAGAACTCCGGTGGTAAACCCATCAGAGGCAGTACGTTTGTTCACTTGCTTTAGGGAGACTTCGGTTTTGGAAGGTAATCCGAATGGAAACGATAAATGGATAAAATCAACATCCCGGAATGTCACAGCAAGACAAACTTTCTTTGCTTTTATGTGTTTCATCAAGTTTCAACCCGAAATCCGGTTGTTTGATAAATTCCCCGGCTTTTCCATAGAACGAGCTGACATGTTCTAGCTACCCACAGGCAGGATGAACTTAACCAATTTGTCAACGATACACAATCAGTCGTGGTCTTTCTGGTGTTTGCAAACACTCGCGTTAGACGCCTATCGAAAAATTCATGAGTAGTGAGGATCTCATTATGAATTCACATAGTTCAAGAAGGAAATGACTGTTGAGCTCACTGGGGCACGTCTGATGAAGGATGTGAAACTTGTGTCAACTGTAATTACTTTGCCAGAGGACATTTTTTTTTACTCTGTTCGCCCAAATATGCTGGTTAAAATGACCTTCGGAGAGGAATTTAGCTCCGTATCGGTGGTCTCGCAGGTAGAAACAGACTGTCATTTAGACGGCCAGTTTGAGTATCGAATGGACACCTAGAAATTGGCTGCCCGTTCTCATTGTGATCATCTAAAAGCATCTCGCCTGCCTGGAATTACTCTCTAACTCACAGGGAAGATCGCGTTTAGATTGTTTCTCGGTTCTATTTATCACAAATTACTGTGAGCCTCAAGTGACGCCTTCTTGGTTGGACAGAGCTGAACATAAGTGTCATTCCAGGAAGAATGAAATCGCCCAAGGGTCGTATGCGGCGACGCATTGTTGACCTAGTGGACTCAGTCGGACCGGGAAAATGTCCTCCTGCTTCCATTCTGAGCAGTTTGATTTTATTCTTGGTCTTATTCATTCGAATTTGAGATTGATCTCAACGATAAGGCCGTTCCAAACCAAGCAGGCGCCAAGATTTTGCGGACATTTTTCAAATAGATTCTAGGGTAATCGTGAAGAGCTGACCCCGATCGTTTCCTAACAGGACTCACGTGATAGACGACCAGAGGTATGCGGCAAACAGCCGATTCCTGCGACCAGCCCACTGCAGTCAAACTGTTCAAGGGTTACTTGGGATTGTAGAAAACTGCTCACGCGGTGTAGGGAGACCACTTTGAGCTGAACAGTATGGTCCTTCGAATTTCGAAAACCAATGCTTTCCCCAAAGTGGGCTATTTGTGTATGCAACACCCCCGTTTGAATGGTTCCCTTTCTGCCCTGGCACGATAATTACGCTTATTCGTAACAGGGTTAAGTGTACCGGAGTCACACAAACCCCTCGTTTCCGTCCCTACACCCATTTACAAGGATGTGTGGTCTCAGTCAGTCTGGTTTTCATCTATGAAATTCTAAGCTGAACAAAAACGATGACATCTTCAGTCTGGTTGTTGGTCTCCGCACAACCTAACTGGCTGACAGCTCGCTTGTCTATCACGAGTCTGAGCAACTTGCAAAAAAACGTGATATTTTGGCTGCCGCATTTCTTGCCTCCTGACTATGGTCTGCCCTATTCCACATTCGGTTCTTTCTATGCAAACCAACCGAAATGGTTTTTTTTCAGACTAATTCGATTACTAGTAGACTACTAGACTCAAAAGTTTGTTGCAAAAGCCAAAAGATTGCGAACATTTGGTTCATTCATAAAGCCCATTCGGTTCCTCGTTAATTTGATGCGTCCGAGTTTGCCCGAGACAATTGGATTAGAGGAAAGTCTACTGCTAGCCGCGGGTTAATATGGCAAGTCTATGAGTATACAAAACCCAGGTGTGTTGTTTTTTTTAGTCTTTGTCCAAACTCCGGTGAGTATTCATCAGGTCCGAATCTAGTCAAAGGATTTCCGGTTGAAAAGTTACGGAGTTCCTTGTGGTTACAAACAGCGCTGGTGTTTGCTCTAAACCAAAGATTGACCGACTGTGGCTTGGCGATGCATCGTTGGGCTGGACGTATCATTCGGCTTATTGGAGCAAATTGTCTAAGAACGATTCCTTTACAAAACTGAATCTAACCGTTATATACGTAATGCACTACTCATGAGGTTGCTGAAAATCCTTGGACATCCTGGAACAGTCATAAACGAGAGATTCGGCTGGGTTTCATGTGAGCCGCTAGAAAAACCAAATTTGTTTGCAAATGAGTGTATTCTGCTTAATCTAACCTTCTCAAAGCAGGTTATTGTCGGTCAGGGTTCCCACAAGCACGTTCTTACGACCTACAGTGCTTACTAATAGTATTCATTTTGATTGTGACTCCAGGAAAAGGCATACTCACTGTAGGCAGAAAAGTCAGGTCGTTCGGCTGTAGCACCCTTTCGGTTCTTAGCTGCCATGCCAACGGAAGGAAGTAGGAGGGCCAGGTTGCCCAAGCCTAGACAGGAGCAGTCGAGATGCTGAGGACTTTCCGGTCCGTAAGCTAACGCCTTAACCACTGAGCTCTCTCGAGCTCACTCACTTTTGAGAGCCGCACCGTAAACGTTCCTTTAAGGCAAAGCTATCCTGTGTTCTCTGAAGTCCTTAAACGGAATAACTGAATTTCAAGTGTTTAATTTTAGTTCAGCTTATCAGCCATAAAGCACGAACCAAGTGTAGGTTTCGGTCACGGGAAACCGGGACAGCAATAGCTTTGCTGCACGAACATCGCTGATTTCATGAATGAGCAATGTGTGCCCGTGTGCGGAAAACTTCGTTAGCGAATTCGGCTGGTTTTGAACTCGGGCCAATAATCAACGGTTGCAAACATTTTGTATCAGGAAGGTCAGATTGCTGAAAGTAACCCCAGAAGGCCCGGGACCTACTGAGACACTAAAACTTCACCAAAACCCCATTATCTGTGTGGGTGAATGATTACGACCTTGACAATTGTTAAATTAGTTGAAGGTGGTCGCTGTCATTTGGAAGACTGCTCAGAAGGGATTGGTGTTAGCGTGAATTGTTAAATTGCTGAGTGTAATGACCCATAATCGATTTAGATGTACCTGGTAGCTGTCAGGAACGCCAGATTCTTGAAAATAACCCCGGAACACCCCGAAACCTATTGAGACCCTGAAACCCCACCAAAATCTCAATAGGGAAGCCGGCAAACATCAAGGCCAGTCAATCATCCAGTCAATTCAGCGAACGCCGATGAGTGTTCAGGCAGGCCACAGAAGCAGGGCCGACTGTGATCAGTGTTCAGGCATTTCATAGAAGCGCGATCGATGTTGATCGGTGTTCACTAAACGACTACCAGACAGCCTGGATCAATGTCAAAAAGGGCCCTTTAAATAGAGCGAGGCCGTTGTAACTTTTTCACCCGCACCCACTCGCCTGTTGCAATAAAGCTGTTGTGTTACTTGTCGGTGAGTTCTTTTCCGGGACCAGGCACTGGAGGGGGGACAGCAGTCAGATATAACACTTCGTCTACCATCTTGGATACCAGTTATCTTAACATATTTCAGTCACTGAAACTTCCAATGAGTGTGGACACTTCCAGACCGCTACAGAATTCAAGTAACACTTGAGGGTCGGATAAACAAACTTCTAATACAGCGAAATACACTCATTTGCAAACAAATTTGGTTATGTGAGACGCCCACCTGGGACCTAGATGAATCTTTCGTTTGTGGTGTTTCCAGGCAGCTGAATATGTTGCACCAGGCGCCCCACGTTTCAGTTGGTACAATATTGGAGATAACGTGATACATTGTATGGACTTTTTACACTACTCATAAGGTTGCTGAAAACTCGTAGACAGCCCACGACGGGTTTCGCCCTTCTCTGGGCTCATCAGGTAGGCGCAGTCCCCGAGTTCCCGTCAACCTTATGTTCTGCTTGAACCCAAATTGCACGAAATTAGCGAACTATACTCATTCGCGTGCCAATTTGGTTTCGCGGGTAACTCACCTGGAACCCAGCTGAAGCTCTTGTTCATTATGTGTTTCAGTAGTGTATTACCTTTAAATTCTAATATATCATGCAATCTGCAATGGTGGTGCAGAAAGCCACATAAAGTTCAGCACCCAAACTTATGGGGATTTGTAGCAGGCGAATTTTTACCGAGATGGGCGGATCAAACACAGAAGTCTGTTGTTTTATTGCCTGTCTGTTGCGCTTTTGTTCGATAAACGGATTGAATATGCATCGAAAAATATATCAAATCAGATAACAAGCACGTCGAATTCGGAGAACTCTGCCAATCTCCTGATATATTCTAGATGACAGCAACAAAGACTTGGTCTGTTCTTCACCGAAAATAGAAGAGGATATAGGAATTTTTTTTGCGTACACGAGTGAGTGAAGTCGGCAGCTAGCCAGTTCCCCTGGGAACACATATGAGAAGAAGTGGGTTTTTGTGAACAAAAATCATACCCGGATGATTCTGAACGTTCAAAATACCTCTTGCGCGATCATAAAAGAACAACATTTATTGGTTTATTATTAATGTAATTTATTTTTATCATTTCATGTACTGTTCACTCGATATCATCATCATCATCATCATCGACAGCATGACATCAGTGTTCAGCACTGATGCTTCGCTACCGCACAAACATAGTTTATTTGAAGGCCCGAAACCGTGAAGAAAAGAATAAAGGTGGATGGGGAAGGGACTTATTCCTAGCTTACTACGATCACTCCGAGATGCCTACACCTCCGAACACACATTCAGACAGATAGAAAGTGACAACCGAACGCTGTTGACATAGATTAGGAGCCGTATCTTGCAGTGTCTCCCCCAGGCGCAGTGGGGACCTCTTGGTCCCCATAGAGTGTATCTGTATGTGTGCAATTCACGGTCGCACGTGGGCTGGGATACTGCCAGGGCGCCCACACCTAAGCAGAAGGACGATTCCGGTCCTCAACCAAAGTCTTTGGGACAAAGGCCTGAACGCAAGGCAGCGGTGTTTGACGGGAAATCAAAATTCTTTACCGCTTTTACAGAACAAGTCGCCAACACCCAACCTGGAGGACCAGGAGACTGTGTTCCTCAGACCTCTAACCATTGACCAATCCGGTATGAGAGATTCTGTGAGTGTCGCGGGGACACCCCCCAGTATAGGTCAGTGGGTCGCCGAGGTACACAAACCGTCACACCAGGGTTAGGTCCAGTCTCTTTGTAACGGGATTCATTTATTAGATTATTGTGGGTATTTTTCATTGAACAGCAAAAATTAGGCTGAAAAGTTGTGCGTTGAGAAGCCGAATAGCTGTTTTCATCCAGCTCTTGTTAGTGTTCTCTCTGCGCGTCTGAGTGGAAGGTTCACGTCATTCCCAAATAAGGATGCAACTCTTGTACTATGCTTCTCAGCACAGCAGCTTTTCCTCACCTTCAGAATGAACTCTCGATTAAATTTTTCCCATAACCCCAACCACATTATGACCAAGATTGAAGCACTTCGATCTATAGGACTGGTCTTCGTAGGACCGGAGGGTGAGGACTTTCAGCGACTACACTGATCATTCCTTTTAGCAGTGATACCGGTACGAATACTATAATGAGACTCCCTAAAGTTCCTCCTCTATATGAAATCCTAACTCTTATTCTCGACTCCATTTTTTCCTCAAATCCAGCTACCGAGCATGGTAAGTCTCTTGACATTTGCATTTCTTATGATTAGTTTGTTTTATTGGATGAATCGATAGAGCACTTCTGGAGTTAGATTCCATCATCAGCATAAAGCAAATCCTTCTATATATTTAACAAGGTGTCTATTACCCTTTGATAACAGGTGGTCAGGCACATCGTGACGTTTAAACTTAGCTCACAAATATTCTCGTGTCTCAGAATTTGTACCAGGTTACATCATGTTTTACAAATAGTAAAGCAGGTGGATTTTCAAGAGCGATGCGCGCTGACACGAGGCAAGAGAACGCAGCATCACCCACTGAAATATGGCTACGCAAGGTGCTGAGGTAGGTTCAGCGAGGCCTACCAATCACAGGAAGTGATTGGTTAACGAGTCCCACGTGACCAGTAGCCAATAAACGGTCTGCGAAGTACGCGGCCAAACTTTCTCTGACTGCACGCAGCTGGGTTGTAAAGACAGATGGTGGTACGACTGAACAACACGAGTAAAAGGAAAATTCATGTGACGACCGTCTGAATGGAACCTTTACTTTGCAAATGCTCTCATTTAAGCTCTGGGGAAAGATCGCCGGTCAACTAGTTGTTGTTTGTTTTACTGGAACTGCTTTTTTCAGTGCTATAAATACCGATAACTTTGGACTGGTTCCTCTCTATGGCACGAAACTGGACGGATCCACGCATACATATTCTATGGTGCATAAATACATGGTGGTTTATACGTAAACACAGACCCACAAATGTCAGAACTGACACACTGTTCCAAAGTACTATTGCCTCCAACCGTAATCATTTGTACTGGTTCGCAGACATGCAAGAACGACGGCGGGTTTGTTTGCTTCTGGTTTGCTTCTGGCACCCCGTTCCCTACTTCTGGCCGGGTTATGGAGAATTTCGGAGAATCACGATATTAAGCGGGGAAAACTATTTATCACGTCAACTTTCAGAATAACAAACGATCTGTCCACTTGATTGGTTGTAAATTAAAGTAGGGTCAATTGGTCATGTGTAACAATGGTGTTTGTGATCCCGTTTGTTCTTTGAGAACGAACGAGTTGTTCTTCCAGGAAATGGAATCAACACAACACGAATCCGAATTGCGTCAATCTTATCTTAACCCAGTGAGGAACACGAACTTTGAGAACTGTTCCCTTGGCAAATGGAATCCACAATATTATCTGGAAAGCGTGAAATAATCAGGTGGGATGGTTCAGTGGTTAGAGCACACGAATTTACTGACCAGAAGGTCCCTGGTTTGAACCCGACCCTTGCATCTCGACCTCTCTCGTCTAGGCCTGGGAAACCTGGCAGTATCCTAGCCCTCGTGCTTCCTTCGGGTGCACGTGCAAACCACAAGTGATCCGATTATTGTAGCTGGGAAGTAATCAATCGGCGATACTCCTTGATCCAAAGAAGATTCAATCTTGAAAAGATAAAAAGCTTTGTGAAGGACAAACAACAAAAATTCGGCACTATCCTACAAGGGAGTGTCCTCCCCCCCCCCAAAAAAAGACCTTCAAGAACAACATAAAATAGCTCTGTCCCAAATCTAGTTGTATCACGTGAGACGGGTCGCTCCCTGAGAGCAGCGCTTCCAAGAAAGGGGGCAGTTTGGACCACCAATTCTGGAAACTTGTTTTGTGAATCTACCCCTTCTTCTAGAGTAAAGCCCATGCAGTACTGAAATCACCCAGCTCAGGAGCTGATACTACAAGGTGCCTCAGCATGAAAGGTAGTTGACAATAGATTGGTTGATGCGTTGGTCGATTGTTGTTCATCAGTTCACTCAATGAAGATTTCTCCTTTACAAACCCTTTGAAAACCATCTGCCAAACGTATCGAACAGATCCACAACTACCTGAGCAACAATCAGCCCGGTGACATGCATCAATGTATTGTTTAAATGATTTTGGTTTGGAAAACGCTCCATTTGATGTACATGTTTTGTGCAGCAAAAAAAACCAATTGAGGCATAGTAGACCTACAGTGTTCACAATCCGCCTTTGGAAGCGTCCCAGTCAGCAAGACATGAGATGGCTGTAAAAATTGAAACTGTCCTCCAGCTAACGACGAATTGTAGTCACAACTCTACCGGAAAAAGGCAGTGTTGAAATGCCAGCACATCTAATTGTGGGAGTATGGAGCCTGCGCCCGACCAAATGACACTTTGTGATGCATCAGCGAGAAACTAGACCTTTCTCCCGGGATGGAGAGCTTTGTATCGTAAAAAGAAATTACAATCAACGAAGCATGCTCCAAAGATGTATACGAGTTTTGTATTTTTTCTATTTGTTTGTTGTCTGAATGTTTTGTTTTCATTAACAATAGTCGCGTACGAGTACCGTCACGTCCACTAGCCGAAGCGTCTGATGCTGCATGTTGCAAATCAGTTGGGATCCATCTCGGTTGCACGGAATTGTGCCATAACGGGCCGATCGATGTGCGTGCATCTCCTGTTGGAAAGAGGGCGTCTTACAATAGTATCACCAATTTAGTTATTATCCAGGACGCTCACTGTTCCGCAGGGACACTCTACATGTTTATTCGTTTTCATCTACTGTTATCACAGATACAACTTATATAGACGTAATGCACTACTCATAGGGTTGCTGAAAAGTCCTCAACAGCCTGCGACCAGTTTTGCCCTTCCCGGGGCTCATCAGGTAGACGCAGTCCCCGAGTTTCCGTCAACCTTATGTTCTACTTGAAACCAAATTGTACGAAATTAGCGAGATACACCCTGTTGCAAACAAATTCGGTTTTGCGAGAGACTCACCTGAAACCTAGCTGAATTCCTCGTTTATAAGTTTTCTAAGCAACCGAATGTTCTGCGCCAGGCCGTCTCATGTTTCATTTGGTAGGATATTTGAGATATCGCGATACATGTATAGACGTAATACACTACTCATAAGGCTGCTGAAAATTCTTCAACAACCCACGAAACGTCATTAACGAGAAATTCAGCTGGGCTCTAGGTTATTCTCTCGAAAAACCAAAGTTGTGTGTAAATAAGTGTATTTCACAGATTCAACTTGTTCGATTTTTACCCATTTGCCTCACCAATCAAACAAAAGTTCGGGATAACGTGGTGGAGTCCAACATGCAACTTACATGGGTCATATTGATTGATAATGTGGGAAGATTACATTTGTTGCGCAGTTCGTTTTCTCTTCCATAAAAAACCTGTCACTCGGCTTCACTCCAGAGGATTTTCACCTTCGTCATTTGATAGAGTCCCGGTGCTGTGAATCACGTATTCTATACACTGATTTAACAGAATGTGTTATATTCACCCAAGTTTCCTTCAATGCGTTCTTCGCACAGCAACGATATTCCGAGTGCAAAACTTCAGTGAACACGACCAAGGTGTTTATCAATGCTGGAGCCTGGACAACATGGGTACATGGTTGACAGCTTCCATTTCGGCTCGCTTGGAAGAGGTTGAACAAGAAGGTTGGAGTAAGTACACTGTTTTCTTTTGTCCCCCTTTGAAAACCTAGTGTTACGCTCTTCTTATAAAAGGAATGGTTCGTCCGGCTTAGTTGATTTTATCGTCGGTTATGATCTGTCCTGACGGCATGACGTCAGTAGTGAACACCGATGCTTTGATGCCGTAGATAGTGATGACGTCAGTGCCGATTTCGGCGGGCGAGCTAATCTTAGCTGCTGCACCGGCAGAATGATATTTCAGTTCTTCCGTATAGGCCTATAAAGGTGACTCTGTCAAATGGGTAAGGAAGGGAAGGAGCTGAACCTCTCTTTCGAAACATTCCTCTGGAACACGGTGGTCGTGAATGGCAGCGGAGTACCAACTGTGAACGCTGATATCCCATCGATGACAATGATGACGACGACGGTTTTGTCGCGGTGCGAACACAAAGCGCAGTAGTCCAGTGTACAATTTCAACAGGTGCTCTCTTGACGTCCTCAATGTCGCTCTTCACAGAGCAGCTAGCAGGTTGACGATTAAGAACTACCAACTTCTAGTTCTTTGATTTGGGGAACAAAAATAGTTCGATAATCTAAATAAAGGTTGGTCAATGAATGTTATCTCTTTGGTTTCACGCTACTGCGCAATTAATTATTTAGGAAACGTTGTTCTTCTGCTTTCTAGTTTTTACCTTCTAACTTGTATACCGCCCTTGGTAACACGGTAGTTTATATCTGCACTGCTCAGTTGCCTTGGTGACTGTCAACAGTAGGTGTCCGATGACATCTCCCCCACCACTGTACCTCACTGGACCTGGGAAGCCTTGCTTGCCTTGCGCTGCTGTCATCTGCGGCTTGTGCCTCCCTGCGGATTGGTAGCATTTTCATACCTCTGGAGAATGTCAAAACCACAATGGATTTCTTCCGACAAGATGATTCAATAACCTTGTAACTAAGGTGGATAAATTTACCTTTCTTTCTTTATAAATATCGGTTTATCGGTCAGGACAACAGTGCTCCTCTTTTGGGGTGACTAAAGTCTTGTCCACCTAAATTCGTTACAATGATCCGATTTATTGATTGCCTCCCAAAGGACATTCTGGGAGACCCTGAAAATCGAGCGATTTCGACAGGAGGATGTAGAATCGACGGGAACAGGATGTTAGGTTGATTACCAACTATGTAAGTACAGGGTGACTCGTCTATGGCTATCTAATGGGCCCGGCTGGTATCTCTACGTGTCCTGTAAGGCTATACGATCGTAAGGTACGCAACGCTCTGAAAGGGAGGTCACTGGTTCTTCGCAAGCGCTTCAATCTTCACATGGATAATTCATGGCAGATTGGTCCTTCAAAAGGTTCGTACTTTGCGCGTCGACAGAACTTCCTGGAGTCAGAGGTCATGCACGTTTAGTAGCATGCGTAATACAGCAAATTACGCTACGAGAACAGATCCCTGGGTCGGTTGTCAATCATTGACTTGTGGAAGAAATGAGGCATTTGCAATCGATGTTTGCTTTACGTGTGGCCTTGAGGCTCATTAAACGTCTTTGGTGTTCTAAATTCCCCCCCCCCCCAGGCTATGTGCACGTATGGATAGCCTTGGATCCAAAGGTACGGTACACTTCATAGGCTGCTGGCAACACGAACCTGGGACACGATACTTCATCCGTTAACCTAACCAACTTCTAAGTTTATTGATTGCATTTTGCAAAAGATCGGAGATATTCGTTTTGCGAAGAGTTGGTTTTGGAATGAATCGATGCGCAATGAATAGGCCACATGAAGAGTACAAAATCACGTAGACCGTTGCGTAGCGGACAAAAAAGTTTCTAACGACTTTACCTCATCAGAACAACTGCCGGACGTGGTGATCTAAAATTTTTGAAGTTCGTTTGAGCTGCATTACGAAAGGAGACGCCACCAATGTAACATTTCCCGATGACCCTGTAAGTGGAAAAACATCGGATTGAGGGTGACAAAAATACGTGAAGACCAGGGCTTGGTGCAGTAAAGCAAACAAGCAAGGCGATTGGAGTAATGCGTGCGTCTGTAGGTTAAACGGCTGTGTATCCAATTTGATAAAAAAATATCCGCTTTGTAAACATTCATATCGAGCTCAAGGTAGCCCAGTGGTTAAGGAACGTACTAACTGACTGAAAGGTCCTTGGTTCGAACCCAACCTCTGCATTTCGACTGCTGTTGTCTAGGCTTGGGAAGCCTGGCAGTACCTCATTCATCGGGATTCCTTCGGGTGGCATGGCATCTAGGTACCAAAAAGGTGATACGACTGGGCCGTTGTTATACATTCATATCCACGTATTTATTATAACTGGTACGCGTGGCGGGAAAATCAAATCTAATGACATATTCCAAGGCAGAGAAGTAAACTGATGGCTTTCTGCCTAAGGAACTAGTCCAAATGCACCGCTTAATCCTGAAAAAATATGATTCTGAGTTAACCAATCCATTGTTTGACTATAAGGACATCGCAAAATTGGTAGGTCTGGAAATAATCGAAATGCAAAGGGGGGGAAGTGACCTTTAACCCCCGACGGATAGTTGTGAGGCCGTTGTGGAATGTGCCCTGGGTCCTAGTCTGTGCACTGCAAGCCGCTTATCGTAAGAAATGAAACGCTGTCACCATGCCTAACCTATCTGTTGAGATATGGAAATACGGTATGCTTCACCAGGCGAACTTCCTCGTAAACTGTGAGATCAATCGTTCACCGTCGTAGATTTGGTCAATAGGGAAGAATTTTAGAATCCCCTTCAGAAGATGGATTGTCTGTGATCTGGGAAAAAGGCGAAAGTTGGACCTCGTTTAACTGCTTTCAGTGATGACAGGGTTGTAAAACAGGACTGCGTTATGACGGCGACATCCAGGTGGAAGCCTTTGGAAGCTCACATAGTTGTGTGTATGGATACTCAAAAAACATTGATTTTTGACAACAGATGGTGATAAAATTTGGAACTAGACATGGGTGTAATGCATCTTAAGACACAGACTGTCTAAATTCTCGAACATAAACGAACCATTCATAGTAAACTCTTGACGACTATACAAGTAGCAACCTAAAAAAAACTGGATTTTCTCAAGCTTCTGACTCATATACGTAAGAGAAATTGCACTTGTGGGACACCAGGGCTACCGTGCTGTCGACAGTTACTAACAGATGATGCCATGGCCTTGCAGCTCCAGTTTGTTCTGGAGAACACGGAATGATGGGATTCCATGACATTCTGCTGGGGAAGTTCTATAGTACAGTAGTATAGTGCAGTATAGTTGTATAGTATATTACGAGTATAGTATAGTATGCTACGTCGTGAAGGGATTGATAGTTCATCCAGCGACCTCATTCCCTCAGTAGTACAGGCTCGGCCGCAGTAGCCCACCAGGTTCTGAACAAACCTTTTTTGTTGCCCACCCAAGCGTCCCATGATCCAACCAGATCAGACGCCACTAACAGTGACTTCATTGATAGAGAAACCAATTTCGCAATATGTTTCTGAATGGGGCGTTCATGAACACACCGCGATGACATTCTGAGTGCGAGTTAATCACACTGCTGATCAGCCGCTCGTGGCCGAACGGTTAAGTGCTCAAACTACTAACCGGGAGGTCGCAGGTTCGAGACTCTTCGGAGTTTCGTGAGATGTGCACTGCTAATGATTCCCAATAGGGATGAAACAGCTGTACAGTGCTTCTCGGTTTTTCAGCATAGATTAGCTTCACTTACAGGGCGAATTTTCCACTTTTCCTCACACTACTAACAAGACATTTTAAGTAGTCTATATCTCATCTTCACGCATCAGTCTACAGTGAGGACACTAACACTTTTTTCCAAAGAATGATGATGGAAATTATCCAGAGGCGTAAAACTAACCGCGTATTCATAGTTCAGTACGCACTACCATCCTATTGCGACGACTGTGACAAGGTTATCAGGTCGCCTTCCGTTGTTGTGATTGTTCTTGCTGACGGGACTGTACAATCTTAATCCATGAGTTGTAACAACGTCTCAGTGGATCATGGATGCTGTCACATTCTATAGTTCCTCGCCTCGTCCTCTTGCAGATCCGACCACTCCGTCTCGACATGATGTCATACAGGAACGCACCAAGGAAGGACTGACCGGTCATTTGAATTGCAACATTTCCTTTATGCAAATTGGCAGAACGGATCAATTTGAAGGTCAAGAAGAGATGCTTGTCTTTTGGTTTCGCGGCAGACAAATCGGAGAACCTATCGATTTGGCCGAAAGCAATAATAGAGCGGGGAGGATCAAGTATTTGACCAGTCGAGTCAATCGTATGAGTCAGCTGTTGAGTATCGTCAATCCAAGACGGTCGGAAGATTCCGGAGCATACAGTTGTCGGTGAGTGCGAGCAGCGAACTATTTTCCTCAACCGGTTTTAATACATTGTAACTAAATCGTTCACGTGACTCACCCAACGTCTCTACCTCCAAAACGTTTTAAAGTGTACAATTTCAGCGAACAAAGATTCGCCTCCTACTATTAATCAGATATGAGCAACGCGGAAGGGGGAATAGTTCACACAGCAAAGGAATCATCTTTCTGAGAAGTGATCCATCGACGGGGCAGTCAACACGTGAGCACTTGATGTGAATCCCATGAATGCGCCACATCCTGTTTGAAGATGAGCTGATCAAACGATCCTGCTCAGAAGGTTGGACGTTTAACTTTCAACCGGTTGGTTAAGAGTGCAAATCAAGCTGGAGATAAATAACGTTCGCACTGTTAATGACCCCGGGGCGAGATGGCCCAAGTGGTTACAGCGCGAAGTTACTGACCGAAAGGTCCGTGGTTCGAACCCGACCTCTGTCTCTCGACTTCCCCTGTCTAGGCTTGGGCAACCTGGCAGAATCCCAGCCCTCGTGCAACCTTCGGGTGGCATGGCAGTTAGGCATCGAAAGGGTGGTCCAGCTGAACGATACATTACATACAATCCCAAAATATTTTGGAGTTTTGCGACTTTTCGGCAGTGATATATATATGTATATATAGAGTACGACCAACGCCTAGGTGGAAAACTGTCTGTGAAGAGGTCTACTCGAAGTGTCGTCTGGACGCAAGCATGACCAAGCGCCCTCCTTATTGATTAAAATATGTTCTCCCTGTATTCTGGAACCACACTAGGGACTTCCTGGTTGTTCGTGATTATTCGTGACCCTACACAGAAACCACCCCAACTCGTGTGGTTGCCCCAAAGACGTTGTCTTGGATGAATTCGGGCTTCAGCGCGTTGAGGTCCCAAGCATCCTGTCGGTTTAGGTGATCAAGCTCCCCGGAGATTTCGGACACAGAGCAAGAGGCCACTTTTACCGACTGTGATTGTGCGCATGTGGTAGGATCGATGATACAACGCCTCAACGCCCCCATCAGAGTGATGCTTCTTGGTGATTTAAGGATCGACTTTCAGTACGGCTGCTCTTACCAGTTGTCGACCGTTTTAGGCCGGATGAAAAGAGGCTGGAGTGTCTATTCGTAATGCACTACTCATAAGGTTGCTGAAAATTCTCCGACATCCCACTACCGGCTTTGCCCTAATTGGGGCTCATCAGGTAGGCGCAGTCCACGAGGTTCCGTCAACCTTATGCTCTACTTGAAACCAAATTGCACGGGATTAGCGAGATAAACTCATTTGCAAGCAAATTTGGTTTTGCGAGAGACTCACCTGGAACCCAGCTGAATCTCTCGTTTGTGATGTTTCCAGGCAACTGAATGTGCTGCACCAGGCCGCTTCATGTTCCAGTTACTATGACATTCGAGATGTCGCGATACGTGTATATTTGCAATGCACTACTCACCCTCAGAAGCAACTTTGGGTTTAGTCCAGAACATGCTCAATGTGCTGTTCGATTTGCATACCTTATGCAAACCAGATCATGATGGAAATCTTAGTAAATGTTCCACTTTGAACAGCAAAATTTCACACAGAAAAAACTAGCTTTTATGATCAACCTGTGGCCAGTGATGCATAAGAAATTAGGCATGTCGGACTAATCTTCATCGAGATCTGTTCCCTTAAGCCTGTGGATGACGGGAATTGTCCGTTTTCCAAATGCAATCAAAGCAGGCGTTTTAAGCCCAACGGTCCTGAGGGAGATTCGACCTTTAATCTTCCCAGCTTCAGCCCGTCTGCGGCTGCATCCCCACCTCTGCTTTCGTGCTTTCTTTGTAAACGATTTCGGGCAGAAATCCGCTTACAAACGTTCGAAAATGGCTAAAGTGGAGAAACAGTTCATTCCAAGTTTCTTTCTCTGGAGTGGAACACCGTTCTCCTACGTGGAATCATCCAGCTGACTGTTGCAAATCCATCGGCACGACACCAACTCTACGTGTCTGGACTTCCGGAGGGAGCTACGCTTGTAAGCGCTATCGAGTGGAGGGCAATCCCTGAATCCTGGTCTCAGATATGCAGTTTGTCCAATCTTTCGATCAAAAACTGTGCACTACGCCACATTCTGGGGTCGAACTTCGGATTCGGCTGAGGTGACTTTAGCAATATTCCCTGATTACACAAAATTTCTAATCGCTGAGGACAAATCAGAATGACTGTTGAAAGTAACCGGAATTAGGTTGTAAGCCAGAGGACGCGGTTGTATGAGAATCTGTATAGTATCATGTTGTTTCGCTATGGGGCTATGGGGCTAACTGAATCGCACACGTGGGCGATCCCAGTTAAGGATTTAGCCCTGAGACCTCAATCTGGGGCGTTAAAGACAGTGGGGTATCCGCAACATTCTGGGATATCGGTTTGCCCATCCATTAGATGTATACCCCGGGGTCTTAGATACCCAGTGCTACCTTCAGCAGCATGTCCTTTAGTAGGAAGTGTCTGGTCAAATAGAAGACGGATTTGTTCCATTACCATCTCATATTTCGGAGTCTGTGTCTACACAATGCAACGCAAAGGCAGTAGTGAACTGTGTGTCGTCCCTCCAAATTTAAAATGTATTTATTGAACGCTGCTACAGAATGTCCAGTAAACTAGTCCTGGAAATTCCGCCGTGCATAAGAACCCAAACACTCAAGTAAACGAGGGAAGAATCCGCCTCGTGCACTATCAGTGAAGAGGTGAAAGACGTTTCCAATGGACAGACAGCCAGCCACCGTAACCGGCAAAAATTTGTGATTTCCACCCATTCTGTCTGGTAAAAGCGTCGAGATAGCTCAGCGGTTGGAGCGCGAATTTACTGACCGGAAGGTCCGTGGTTCGAATCCGACACGCTCTGCCTCTCGACTTCCCCTGTCTAGGCTTAGGGAACCTGGCAGTATCCCAGCCCTCGTGCTTCTTTCGGGTGGCATGGCAGCTAGGCACCGGAAAGGTGTTACAGCTGAACGATTCTTGATTCTTCAAAAGCGCCCCTCAACATCAGAAACATGAAAGTGGGTCTCTTGAGAGCATTTGTGATCAGTGGGGTTTTAAGCATTTTCCGGAGACACTCACTCAATGCCTTCCTGATGCGATTAAAGATTACCCAACCGCGTCTACTCTGGACATGACATAATCCGCGGCCTTGTTTGAAAGGGCGGTAAATCGAAAAGTCTTGTTTACTGTAACATGTACCATAAAGTCTGTGTCCGCATGCATTGTTTTTTTCACCGTTACTTTCGTCTTATTTTACACAACGATTAAAGTTTTAACAAAATTACTGCAGTTCATAACGCGTCGCTGGATATGGGGCACCGTGCACAGTTGAAATAACTATATTCTGCCCATCATTCATTGTTCCTGTAAGACAATCAAACGATTGTGCATATCAAATCGGAAATGTACGTTTCTCCCCCTAGCCGTAGCAAATTAGGACCACTCACCTTGTACTACCAGACTTAGTTCGTTAGTTACATCATTGTAGAAGTTGGACTTGGTGGTGGACAGGTTATAGTGTCCTTGAAAAACCCAACTGATCTATGGATTATCCGCACAGATGTCACCACGGGTTTAGACAAGCCATTTCAGACTTTTTACAGCAAATGAACGTCGCTGCTTCGTGTATCCGTCGAACCTCAGTCGGGCTGAAACAGACTGTGTATATACATAGTTCAAACGAAACCTATTACTTGGTGCTCGCTCGGAATTGTGATAATGTTCAATGTTTGTTTTTCAGTGTCTATGATCCGAAAACAAGAGCGCTGCTCGGACAAATTCAATTTGAACTGATCATCGGTAAGTGCTGTTACTAGGGGAGATAAACTCGAAGTTCCATAGTTTTATATCCCCATCTCCAAAAGTACACATTTGGAGCAAGTTTTTCGACGCATTTACAGGACTAACCTGTCGTGACCAGACAGAACTATGCCCGCAGATTCTCTAGTTACATGCTTTCATCATCGAGCACGGTGAGCGATGCTCGAAAGCTTCTTCCACATGTATACTCGTAATGCACTACTCATGAGGTTGCTGAAAATTCTTCGACAGCCCACGACCTCTTTCGCCCTTCTTGGGGCTCATCAGGTAGGCGCAGTCCACGAGTTTCCGTCAACCTTATGTTCTGCTTGAAAACAAGTTGTACGAAATTAGCGAAATACATCCAGTTGCAAACAAATTCGATTTTGCGAGAGACTCACCCGGAACTCGGCTGAATCACTCGTTTATGATGTTTCTAAGCAACTGAATATGCTGCACGAAGACCGCCTCATGTTTCAATTGGTACGATATTTGAGATATCGCGATACATGTATGTTAGTAATGCCCTACTCATAAGGTTGCTGAAAACGAGAGATTAAGCTGGGTTCCAGGTGAGTCTCTCAGAAAACCAAATTTGTTTGTAAAGGTGCGTACTTCGCTTTTTCCACATGCTTTTGATGAGATCTGTCTCTGGTGTGGCAAGGTAATTGGAGGATAGCAGACGAATCCGTTATTACCGTCTTCAAGACGTTTCGTCACAGGACGACTTAAGCATGCCAAATCCCCCTTATGAAGCAGTGGAACTTAAATTAAGTTCATTCTCAAAACAGTAATCAATCACCAGAACGATTAATTGACCGGTTTCAAGTCTCCATCTTGTTGGATGTACTTTTGCCAGTCAGAAAATCTAACATGTGACATTGATTTTTAGGCCATTTATGAAAAAAAACGATTCCCCTGAGGCAATAGTTTTGTTTTAATCAAGTGCTTTTTCCGGAGAGAACTTTTATCACCAGTCGAATCCACCTCCCCAGTTTGTACTTGCTGTCAATCGAGTGTGGCTTTACCGGCAAGAGTTGCATTCCAAGGTCATTTATCAGTTGTAAATTACCATGTTCATTAGAATAAGACGTAATTTGTTTTCCGGCCATAGCGGTCATCTTTGTGGACATTACGTCATCAGTTGTAGCCCGCTTGGTCAAGGCTGGCATCCCATTCAATGGCTTCAACGGGGTGCCTGGATGTTCATCTAATGTCGTTCGGCTTGTGGTCTCCGAGGCAGTAGATTTCAGACTTCTGAACTCTGGTCAGGAAATCAAACTGTCCCGTAATAATTGCATATTGGGAACATCGGGACACTGGTGTGATCTGGTGCTAATGTGTGCTTTACTCACTGCGTCTACAACGTCTGGGTTCACCTATGTCTCAAGTTTGTAAGTGTCTAATCACCACCTGACTTTAGTGAAATACACTCATCTGCTAACAAATTTTGTTTTGCGGGAGACTCATCTGGAACTCAGCTGAACTTCTCGTTTGTGATGTTTCCAGCCAACCGAATGTGCTGCGCCAGGCCGCCTCATGCTTCAGTTGGTACGATAATCAATATATCGCGATACATGTATAGAGGTAATCCACTACTCATAAGGTTGCTGAAAACTCTTTGACAGACCACGACAGGTTTCGCCATTCTTGGGGCTCATCAGGTAGATGCAGTCCCCGAGTTCTACTTGAGCCCAAAAAATTGCAAATGAGTGTATTTCGCTAAGTTCGCACAATCCGGTCTGAAGTAGAACACAAGGTTGGCGGAAACTCGGAGACTACGCTTACCTGATGAGCTACAAGAAGGACAAAGCCGGTTGTGGGCTGCCGAATAGTTTTCAGCAACCTTATGAGTAGTATATTACATCTACTTGCCCTCATTTATACCCTCTGTGGAAGCTCACTCGATGAAAAACCGACAAAAATGAATCAGCATACATCTAGTTGTTTCAAAAAAAACCCTTGACTACTTGTCTACTCTGAACTCCCAGACAGTCCAAAAACGTTGACTAAACTGATCAAGTGCCCAAGTCCGCCAATTCACATTTAATAGTAGTATTGTTCTGCTCCTCAGTATATTCTTGAACTATTGCTCCAATTTTACAGATCCGAACGAGGAGGAGGGAATTGAGACGCGCCGACTGAGTGCTCCCAGTGTCTCATCCATTACGGTAGAAAATGTTAAGGCGAAAATTTCACATTCCAACAGTGTCGAAACAGACCCATGGGTAGATCGGGCAGAAGATATGGCATACCGTCCAGTCACGGAAGAAAATTTTCTCCAACAATTTTCAAGTAAGTTCTCAATAGACTGACAGCCTTTCTGCCAACAAGCGTTTGAAAACAAGGATGATCACTGCTTGATCCTGCCATCCATTTGCAGAAATCCTATCTTTATATGCATACATGCATATATAAATATATCACGATTTTGCAGACTCCTAGATGTGTGATCAGTGGTTGGAGTAATTCCTGCCGAAAAAATCAGAAAATAACAAGCTGTGAAGTCGATTGCTCTCAGAACGATGTCCTATACAGAGGGTCGTCAAGTATGGGCGAAAGTCCAAACAAAAAATTCTGCAGCAATCTTTTTCGACTGAGATTCTAGGCAATTCTCTCAACCGAAATCTATGACATTTCATATAGCACAACTTTATCGATGTCTTCTCAAAACTGAGTTGTCCCGCAATAGGCCTGGATAACAACCAACGGGAATGAGATAGGACACAACTTATCAATAAATAAGTGTGTTTTGAGGTTTTGTAGGCCTAAGAAAGCCTGGGCATTCGGAAATCCTCGGCACCCGTCTTAATTGCCCAACTCTCAGCAGGCTGTTTGCCTTGTCATGTTTCAGCTGCTTCTGACCATGCCGTTATTTCGGTAAATAGTGTCTACTGTTCAATCATTAGTAGTCAATAAATTGAAAGGAAATTGAAAGGCAGTCGGGCGATCGCATAGTTGCGGACATCAAACCGGAGTAACTAGTTGAAAGGAATGTCGGAAATGGCTAAGTCATCAGACGGTCGATCGTTAGATAAAACGATCAACACTAATGAAACGAGAAAGCTTAATACGTCTAATTCGTGTGGCCACAGTCTGATGGCAGACTACACGAAGAACATGAATCAGTCGAAGGACTGAACGATACACAATATCATAGTCAAGTAAAACGAGATGTATGTGTTCATTTGGGTAAAAAAATGTCCCAGAATTTATGATTTCCTCGTTTTCTGGCCAGGCACAGAAGTACGACTCATAGTGATTCACTGCTCTGGGCGTTTGCAATACTTGCCACCATGATTCCTGTCTAACATAAGCCTAGGCTGAGTTTAAAATGGGTATTACATTGGCGGGATGAGTTTTTTTACATATTCAGTCGCAATTTATTAAATATATCGTTTTTAACAGTCTCCAAGCCCACAGTTGTACGGATTTCCAACTTCTCAACGGGTGTATGGATTAGCTGGAGAGTTAACGACGACACGGCCAATCACAGAATATCAAAGTTTTTCTTGCAGTATCGCGTTCTGATGCCTGCTGCACAGGATTATGGAGTGACCAAGACTAGACATCGCTTCATCCGCCAAAGCAAAGCACATGATGAATGGGCTGCAAAGTTCTGGTCACAGCCCAAAGATACCAATGTTTCCACCAACCAGTCTTTCTTTTGTCTGCATGCTCCTATGTACTTTCAACCTGGAAATATATACAGGTGAGCACGCAAAAAGACTATCTCATAGTGGTTTTATTTGTCATAAAATTCACTAATATTTAATTATTTCCTCTCGTTAAAAATTGAGCATCCCGTTTATAGAATCTAATCCTGAAATGCCGATTTCCGATGTGTCATCTCGTATCGTCTATTATCCAATCCACTTAAGGTAGAAATCCCCAAATTAGACATCATATTCATAGTGATTCCGCTTTGGTAGGTCTGCCCATTAAAATTGCTTCGTGTAGCTTGCCCGAGTCTTAAAGTCGTGCTTCCTTGAAGGCCATGTATGACTGTGCAAGTTGTAAGACATCATTTCACTTCGGTTTTGTGGAAGAACTTACGTTCAATTGAGAGAATCAGTTCTTAGACGTAATACACTATTTGTAAGGTTGCTGAAAACATCATGAGCGGGCGATTCAGCCGGGTTCCACGTGAGTTTCCCGTCAAAATCAAGTTGGTATGCGGATTTGTTAATCACGGATTTTTTTGTCTCAGAAATCCACATACCGCCAGATCAGTAAAGAGTGTTCGGGTGGCCGCACTTTTCTTGGCAGTGTGTTTTGCCTACGACGGTTAGTGCAGCGTCTTGGTGATGAGCGCGGATGAGTTCCGACCTGTAGAGGCTCAGAGAGCAAATTATGTGGAAAAGACGGGAAAGCTTTGATTCAGAGCCTGTGTACCACTGTGAAGAAAGGATGCTTTGGCTCTGTCTACCTCCCAACAAAGTCTGACGACGTTGCACAAGGTTCGCATCTATGTACGCAAGTGACCGACAAGGATCATTTTGCGGGAAGAGAAAACTACTGTTACATCTGACTGCTGTTCCCGCTCGAGTGCCCAGTGCCGGAAAAAAGACTCACCGGTAAGGAACACAAAAGCTTTATTGCAATAGGCGAGTGCGTGCGAGTGCAAAAGTTACAACGGCCTCGCTCTATTTAAAGGGCCCTTTTTGACATTGATCCAGGCTGTCCGATAGGCGTTTAATGAACACCGATCAACATCGATCGTGCTTCTATGAACACTGATCACAGTCTGTCGTGCTTCTGTGGCCTGCCTGAACACTTATCGGCTTTTGCCGAATTGATTGGATGATTGACTGGCCGTGATGCTTAACACCTTCCCTATTGAGATTTCGATGGAATTTTTAGGTTTCATTAGGTTCCCGGCGTTCCGGGGTTATTTTCAGGAGTGTGAACTTCCCGGCACCTACCGGGAACATCTAACTCGACTGTGGGTTATCACACTCAGAAATTTAACAATTCACTTTAACACCAATCCCTTCTGAGCAGTCGTTCAAATGAGAGCGACCACTTTCAACTAATTTAACAATCGCCATGTTCAAAATCATTAACCTAAGCCACTCAGAATTCTGTTCGAAAACACGCGGTACGAATTTGAGCTTGTTTAGACCCAAAACGGTTCAGCTCACCACGCAAATTCGACATTCTACCAAGTAGTCCCCCCTGAGATCAGAAGAGAAAGACTACCAGGCCCGCTTCCGGTAAAATCTTGTTGAACAGGTACATTTGTAAATCGTTTTACAAGATTACGAACGTAATAAGTGACATGTTATTGGTTGAAACCCGAGAGTACCTGACCTCAGATAGGTCTTTGAGTGTCTCATGACGATGGGTCACTGATCGGCTAAGACAATGTCACTGCCTTTACGTGTTTTTTTTCTCATGAAGAGTGGTGGCTAACGAAACCTGATTACAGTCGCCTCTGTTGTTCAGCTGCTGCACTGGTCATGTAGTTAGCTGCTTCGCAACAACTCACCTAGTCTCTGCAATGGACGCCGACTCGTACGATCCTTACGATTCGCGGAAAAACCCGCAAGCTAGTTAGTCGATCAACAGTGGAGGTGATGAGGTTTCCGACACAGAACCTTGAATCACACGTAGATTTGACGATTCCGAATATCAAAATTAAGAAGTGAGTTCGTGACGTTATCACGTGCACAAGTCTGTCGCTGACCGACGCAGCGCAGTGTCAAGGTCCGCAAACCAAGCAAGGGCTAGCTGAATGTTACTTCTGCAATGTGGGTTGCATTCATCCCTTCCGAGGGCCGTCTCGTGATTCCGATTACCCGGAAATCATGACAGAACTAGCCCGGGCAGGCTCAGCGAACGGAGCACGAGCACCCATGGGTAAGTAGGTCAGCTGCGCACATTCACGCACATACCAATATACCAGTGTAGGACGGTGCATGGTTAGTTTGCACGTGAAGGGGACTTCCAATCACTTCTAATTCCTCAGCTCACTAGTGAACACGTTCGATTGTTCAGACGTGATATGTCAGATGCGACCAACGTGCCCACAAATTTGTGCTGCTGGTGAGCGACGTTTGTAGACGATTGCATATGACCTTGGTAATCGATTTTTGCCATCTGAACATTCATCACCCAAGCAGCGGCAATCAGCACGTGACCATATTATGTGGATTCCGTAGGCGACGGATGAGTGGCTTGAGCTGATCGCACTGCTGATCAACCTCTCATGGCCAGACAGTTTGGTCTTCAACCACTAGCCCGGAGGTCGCGAGTTCGCAACTCCCAGGTGTTTCGTGAAATGTGCATAACGGATGATTTCCAACAAGGATGAAACTGTGTTACAGAGTATCTCAGCCTTCAGCATAAATTGGTTTCACTTGAAGGACAATGTCCCAACTGGAAATCCTCAAATTCCCTCACACTACCGATAGATTTTTTTCACTTGTGTGTGTGTGTGTGAACTTACAGTGTTCGTTGAAATTTGTATTCTTTGTGAATACTCGAAGTATTGGTGGCGAGGTCCATAATTTGCGGTTGATCCCGTGCTGGTAAAAACAGGACAACAATGTTTCCATATGATTTCAACGATTCATTTCAACTATATCGAAAAACATGCTTCTGTCGATATGAACAGCAATGCTACCTGGCCCTAATTAACATGTAGTGATCATTACATTTTATCGCTTTCTAAATGCTTCCCATTACGCTTCCATTCAGCGTCCGCATAATCGCTAACGAGGACCAATTCGTCCAACCGACCATTCAACCAAAAATCTATCAAAGTTCATGGTCTGATGCAATCAGCTTGGAGAATTTGTTGCCCACAAAACCACGAGTTATTTCGCTCACAGCTCAGGTAAGTAGCTACAGAAACCTGGTGCACAAATGACCGTAATTTGTCTCTCTCGTTTTTGTCTCGTTTTCTACGTTGCTGGTTCATTGGTAGATGATCAGATGATCGCTGATGATCTTTTTGCCTAGTTTGACAATAGACTTGCAGATGGCACGTCACCATTCGAGGGGTCATCGGTGATGATCAGCGAGTATCATCGGTACGCACTGAACGGTGACAAAACGTCTACGAGCCAATTACCAAGCTCGGCGAACAGATCAAGAGCCACCTGATCGGCTACTAATGAATGTAACCGAACTACCAATATTCCGATAAAGTGTTGTTTGTTCACTACATTCATGACAATAGATGGTTATCGATCTACATTCCCCTAATCTCGATTTGTCTGATTTCGCTCCCGACAGAACTCTAGCACGCTGGAACTCGAATGGACAATGGATTCACAGTTCAGCCAATCTATTCCAAACACTGATGACGCTCACCAACTGGGCTTGTACTTTCTCCTTATATATCGAACGCTCCAAGACGCACACTCAGGATCTTTATGGGCTAGCTGCACTGTGAACGGCACACACAGAGACTTGCACGTCACAAGTGTCCAATGGCTCGCCCAGCCGGTCGTATCAGATGTTCCCGGAGAGCAAAAAAATTATCGCTATTCAATTCAAAATCTCAGACAGAACACAACCTATGCGGTGAGACCAGTTTAATGCAATGAGGAATGTCTATTCTCAGAAACGGTCGGGTCAAATAAAAGTTTTCGATCGGATGTGAAACCGTTTGGTAACGCGAGATGCTAAATGTCTTGGACAATGACATTTCGATCACAGTTTAGTATATAAATATATATATAAGTTTGAAGTACATATAAGTACACTACAAAAATTTAAATAACTAAAATCAACTAGTTCATGTCATTTGGAGCCTATTGATCGGTCAGCGAGACTAGGTCACGTGGGGTTGTAAGCATAGACGTGAAATTCGAAATGGTGTGCATTAGGAGAACAAACAGACAAAATTGTAATTACACACACTAGTGACGTTCTGCTGGCCGCGTCCACATTATTCATGCACACGCTCCGAGTCTGGTTATGAAAACCAAAAAGAGAGAAAGCTTATCGTAAGTCGAAATGATACAGCTCAACCTTCTGGCCTCTGTTCAGCTTCTATTAAAAACGACGTCGAATGTGAAGAGACCATTTGAACACCAGCGTCCTCGCAAAGAATCGTGCTACCGGTGTGTTGGACGGTAATACGTGCCATTACTGTTAATACCTGCAAGTGAAAAGTTGTTACACGATAGTCTGTGGGTTATCTCGACTAATCATAGGGGTTCTGGGTCTTGATCTATACTAGGCAGACCATGGTTCCTTTTGTGCGTTTCTGTTATTATTGCTTGCTGCTGTGTATAGAAGGTGGATTATATCTGTTGATGGTGATAACTTCTGCGAGCGGAAGCGCATGTTTGCACCTGAGGATAACAATGACGTTGAAAACTACAAGGGCATCTATATCTGTTCAGCTGCAACACACCCTTTCGGTGCCTAGCTGCCATGCCACCCGAAGGAAGCACGAGGGCTGGGATACTGTCAGGTTGCCCAAGCCTAGACAGGGGGGAGTCGAGAGGCAAAGGTCGGGTTCGAACCACGGACCTTGCGGTCAGTAAATTCGCGCTCTAACCACTTGAGCTATCTCTCCCCCATCTATCGTGGCCAGTGGCCAGCAAGTGTTTACACAGTGAGCCTCTCGGGTGGTCATAATCAAATCTCTTCCACCAACTTGAGGTGTGTTCACCGATTCTTGTCCCAGATACTTTGTCGTTCGTCCTACATAGGTAATTCCACAAATACAATCAAACCCGTATCAGTCTTTGGTGATCGTGCTACTCACGTTAACTCATCAAGGAACAAAATCTTCGCGGCATTCTAGCTTCATTTGAGCACCAGAATGTTTGTATTTCGACTACCTGGGGATGAATCCTGTCGACTACCTGTTTTCAGTCCGTTTGTCCTTCGGAGACCCACCTCCTGGTACAGTAGCTCATCAGTGTTATTCTATGCAATCTGTCAAACAGACCGAATTCGGTTCAGGGGACCGCCCATTTTACTCAATGTCATTGCGCAGATTTTATCCTGTAAGAAATTTCCGTGTAACTACTTCTGAAGGCCAAACCTGGCGAATACTGCTATACCGGGATGGGGTACGATAGTTCGCCACTAGGAAAGCATTTCCAAATCCCAAACCATTTATTTTAGAATTTATCTATTATTTTTTAATATTATTATTAGTTATTATCATTATTATTTCGTCCATCACGAAGAGACTGGCTTGACTGTTTGTGCACCCCGGCGACCTATTGAGCTATACTGGGGGTGACACCCCGTGACACCCACAGAGTCGCTCATACCAGGTTGGTCAGTGATTAGAAGTCTGACAAAAGCGGTCTCCTGGTCCTCCAGGTTGGAGGGGTTGGAATATGTGTGGTGACTTGTTCCGTAAAAAACGGTAATGTATTTGCATTTCCCGCCAAACGCCGCTGCGTTGTGGTCACGCTTTTGAGCCAAAGGTTTTGGTCGAGAACTCTAATCGTCCTCCTGTCTAGGTGTGGGCGCCCTGACAGTATCCCAGTGCCATATACAATTAAACTCATGCCACATCGGTCGTCGCGTGGTACCATCAGTCGGGTCGCCTTACTTGCTGCATACAGCAGGGCGGGTAAGCGAAAACAGGCTACTGCTGACGCCTTCCTTCTTTCTCTTTCACATACTATTTCTTGCCTCCCTCCCCACCCAACTAATAACTCTCTCCGTGTATGTCCGTCAGTTAGAACTGATGGCTCCGTTTATCGTGCACCGGTTTTGTAGGCAACATCTGCACCTCATTCGGCGCCGACATCCTCATGAATCATTTACGGCAGCGAAACATCAATGTTGAACACTGATGTCATGCTGTCCATGACGATGATGATGATGAAATGATTTATTATTATTATCATCGGGGTTCTGTCACGAGCTGAAAGTCAAATTTATTGAAAGGCAACGTCTGTGGGTAACCTACACTTAATTCCAAGTTTTTTATCAACTGAGAAACCCTTTTTGTTTGTGTGATTCGTTTTTTGCTCTTACGTTCTTCGGAGTCGCAACTTATTGATTTCCTTCAGAATTGTGAACTCCCAAATGGTCATAGTGCTTTTTAGCCTTCGTTTCACAAACTATAACTGTTGTTTGACACAATAAATCATTCCATTCATTCATTTAAAGGCATTTTTGTTATCTCACCCTTCTTCAGGTTGCAGTCTACGGCGTTATTGTACAAAACAACACCCTGTCCAACAAAATACCGCCCAAATTCACCCTTTTAAGTGAAACCGTAATTCAGAAGACGTCTGCAGATTTCACAGAAACCAGAGTGGAACCAAAGAAAGCCAGTGGTATTTTAGAGGACACGAAGGTCCGGAGAGACGAGGTAAGGTTTGGACGTTTGGACGTTTGTTGTATAGAGCGAGTTTTACAGATATGGAATAAACAGGAACCGCGGACTCTGCTTCGAAAATTAGATGCACTCGAAGAGAAGTTCTCAGCCAGTCTTCGTGAGTTAAGAGCACTACTCATGTCAGTTGGCCATCAGTAAAAGCAGCTTAGGTGCCTATCAGATCACGTGACTGGTTAAGAATAAAGAAAAGCGCCACGAACATGTCAGCTGACGCGACTGAGTGAGCATCAGATGAACGGTGCTCACTCCAGCCGTTCTAAACACATTTTTTGGATTGTATATTAAACAGAACAGAAATACAAAAAAACTCAGAGTAGATTTAACGAAAGGATGATTTTTTCACCAAAAGGTTAAATGCTCCCGATTTGCTTTTACAGAAAACCGTCGAAGACGTTGTCTCCCGTCACACAGCTGGCGATTCAGAGATAACTCAGAAATCAGTTGCAAAACACAAACTGGTCAACTTAAAAGAAAACCACATTATCATTGTTGTGCTGGGCTCACTCGCAGGGGTCCTGCTGGTCGTGGCTGTGATGTTGATCATCCTATGTCTCTGGTGTCAAATACGAACCAAAAGAAACGCGTATTCAGGTGAGTGAACTTGGTCGTTTTGGTAAACATAGATGAGAGGCCGAATTCCGAGAAAATCAAACCACTCAAAAATGTTTCGCTTGCAAGTACGAGTTTTGCTCCTGGAAAAACTGCATCTAAAAAATGACAGTGGCAATACAACAAACTTCCTTTCAGCACCAGGCATCACCAGCGTCGTCTCTTTAGAAAAAGACTGTGGGCACTACTGTTCAGTTACGTGATGGTAGCCGGCTAGTCGGAGAACGAATCCATACACAAAACACCATGGTAAAGTTGTGTTGAAATGCAAAACCGCTTTTGGAATCTCTGACCCCAAATACCAGAGTAGTTCCATAAATACATATATGGATAAGGAAAGCATTTTACTCCTTGTTGCATGTCGCGGAACTTGTAGTACCTACACAGATACTCCGAAAGCGAACTCCATCGATCAGGAGTTAATTAGACCTCTCCTGATAAGAAACTCACTGGGTACTGGCCGACAGAGAACACCAAACTGACTCGGCGGTGTAAGAACTCCTTCCTGATGTGTACGAGTTGTTTCCAGGAAAGTCAGATTCCTAAAAATAACCTCAGTATGCCCCAAAACCTCAAACTTCACCAAAATCTAAGTGGGGAAACCGGCATGCATCCAGACCAGTCACTCAATCAATTCGGCAATGGCTGACGAGTGTTCAGGAACGCCACAGAAGCACGGCCGATGATAATGAGTGTTTGGGCATTTCATAGAATCACGATGATGGGTGTTCACTGAACGCCAATCAAACAGTCTGGATCTATGTCAAAAAGTGCCCTTTAACTGGCGCGGGGTCGTTGTAACTCTCACACACACTCGCTGGCTGCAATAAAGCTGTGGTGTTCTTTGTCGGTGAGTCCATTCCCGGCACTACGCACTGGAGCGGCGACAGCAGCACATACAACAGCATCTGACGTCTCGCCTCATAACACCGGCAAAGGTTACGCCTCCTTGCTTCGGTTCTTTAATAAAAAAAAACCTTCGGAAGTGTAGACGGCCAGCGTTCAATCAGTGGACCTTCTAGCTCAAGAGTCAACCGATTATCCATTCAGACTGTAAAACAAGCCATTTTCAATATTCATTTCCCTCTCTCACTTTCGAAAACTAAAATCCATCCAGTTTTGTTAGATGGGTTTCGCTTTCTACAGACATGACACTGAATCCATGTATCGCGAAATCTGCGTCACGACTGAACCGTTCCACACTGCAGACAGACAGACAGACAGACAGACAGACAGACAGACAGACAGACAGACAGACAGACAGACAGACAGACAGACAGACAGACAGACAGACAGACAGACAGACAGACAGACAGACAGACAGACAGACAGACAGACAGACAGACAGACAGACAGACAGACAGACAGACAGACAGACAGACAGACAGACAGACAGACAGACAGACAGACAGACAGATTAAACGTAATTCAGTAACTGCTGGGAACTCTTTCCATTTAATTGATCTAGCGATGCATCATACTGAATGAGCATTGATCGTCCCTGAATTTCTCGCCGTCCATATCTCACGCAAAGTAATTTTCTTCAACGGTAGCCCAATTTCTGACCTGAGAAGCAAATGTTGGAAAGCATATCCTCGCTCAGTGCTGTTAGTGTCTAGTTTTCGTTTTTTTTCCGGTGTGTACGACATTGCACTCGCTGTTTTTCTGTTTTTAACTAAAACAGATATTTTCAAATCTCCGAACAAGGGCCGCGCGACAGTCTCGTCGACCGAAGTTCCTTGCGCTCCAATCGAACGCGGTTTAAACGGTCATCCAGGATTGTCGTACACCGACGCCTATCTAACAGACTACCTGTTGGCTCAACCGACCACACTGGACCCAAATGTACAGCTTCTTGGGAATTTCACTGCGATGCTTAAAGACCCACATTCAACCCTAAGTTGGCCATCCCTGGCCTTCACTAGTGATGTTCTACATCACAACTCGGTCGGACCATGGTCGAACTCTTTGCGGCAATCCGCTGCCAATCCTATTCTGAACAGATATTTTCCTGGAGGTGGTCCGCAGCCCTCGTTGGCGAGCAATGGTGCAATCAACGGACTATTCTTCGCCACAGAACAGACATCTTACAAGCATACCACAGACGAAGATGGAGATTCCGCCCCCGTGGATTCGGTCAACGAAGAAAGCGGGAGAGATCGAGGTGGTTTGGGCAAAGGAGATCAGTTTGGATCGATTCCTTTTTTCCCCGACAGCGTAGAGGAAGAGGCCAATGCTGGTCAGAATGACCAAGTAAGTTTAGTTGTCTAGAAATCAAGCACGGTCAACCCCACGTAGGCAGAATAATCACACCAAGGGAGCTAAAGGTGTTGATGAGGAATTTAGGTGGCTTCGTTCAATTGACCTTTTGCACAATGAACAACGCGAAAGCCTGATGTAGTCTATTAGAAGGTTGTAAAACAACAGTCCTATGGCTCAGTTAGATTACTGAATCTCTCCTGTATTTGTGGACAAGTCCACGAACGTCCCGCAGTAATTGGCGCTGGAAACTAATCTTGAATGTCGAAACCGGCGAAATTCTCACTGTGAAAAGAGTGATTCGAGTGGGGTAGACTTTCTGGGCAAGACATCGTTAACCCCTAATCTGTCTGAGTGATAGATGGCCAGACCGTGATGGTACCATGACCCTCATAACACCCACGAAGGTTTATCAACTGACATATGTTTATTGATCTCTAAATTTACAGTCATCTTCCGTCTACTCACACATTGGATCCATTTCCACACTAAACGAACTTCCTCCCCGCATTTACGACAAGAACGGACCAAGAAGCAATGGCCTGAATGCGATATCCAGCCCCGTTTACATTCCCGGACACGAATCGCAACTGATGCGACCGATCCCCATGTATCTCAGACCACAGACATCCTTCCCTGGCCCCACAACGGATCGAACAGGTTTCTTTTCAGCTTTCGGATCGGGTTTCATTCAACCTGACTTGAAGCGTAAGTTGACGGAAAAAATGCCATCGTTTTTTCCCTGGAATGCGAAATCGGACCGTTATGATAAGGGCCGTCATGAAACTGTTTTCTGTGTAGATACACCAATATGTACTTTTGGTTCCAAACGGCGTTAAATGGTTCCCATTTTCAAGCCAGAATAGCTACCCTTATAGGAGAAATTTTTTCACAAAACAACTTGTTTCGTCCGAAGCACGTGACTAAGAGCGACACAGTCTGCGACAAAAAACTTGAGGCACACTCAGGACGGGAAAATAGCCAACTAACAACTTGAAACGTGCAAAACACGTCGTGAATATTGCTTACCTCATTGTGGGGAATTTCAAAAAAAGGATAGGAAGTACAACTGTCCAACGCAACCCAAATACATTCGCTAAAATACACGATTGTTGAAAAAGGTAATCCGTCATCCATGTATGTGAGTCTCGGAGTGGCCGTAACCAAATGGTTTCTGGGGCGAGGAGTTAGCAACATTTGGTCTCTAAGTGAGTCGCGGAAGCCAAATCTTCAAGTTCTCCTAATGATTGGGTCGCTCGGGAACCACAAGGACCAAGTTGTATGGGGTCCATATTGGTAAAAGGTTTTGTGATGTTACACCGGCCAGACAAGTTTCACTTTGACTGATTCAGGTGCAAAACGACCGAAACGTGAATTTTTTCATAAAACACCAGCTTTTTTTTGTTTATTCGTACACTGAAATGACCATATAGGATGAAAGTGAATGACCTGTAGCGTGAACCGACCAAACCCTGACGAAGATCATCCGCTGGCCACTGTGAGTCCCTTTCAACTGTCGCTTCTTGATTGCACACGTACCGTTCATTTCAGATAAGCATGGCCAAATTGTTGTGAGGAGCAACACACCATTGAAATCGAAGTAGACTGTTTGAAGCAGTTTCGTGTCCTCAGCTCTCAAGCACTATAAGCACATAGCTCTCAGGGTCGTTTTTTCCTAATTCTTCAAATTGATCGATTAACAGTAAATCAACAACTTACAGGTGCATCCAATCCTGTAATATTTTCTATCATTGCTAACCGTCTGCCATATTCAAAGAAAGTAGGTCATGTTTGGCCTGGTTCTCGAGTGATGACTTTTCAAGTTCACTAGCCGTATGAATTATTCTCCCTTCTGAGAAGTTGTCATTCGTCAACACGTGATCATGTGGTGAGAATCCATTGGTCGAAGGTTGGAAGTGAGATCTGATCACACAGCTGATCAACCGCTCATCGCCAAACGCTTAAGTGATCAGTCACCCGTCGGGAAGTCGACATTTGGAATCAAACTGAGGATTCGTGAGGTGTGCACTGCTAACAATCCCCAGTAAACAGAAAGCAGCTGTACACATAACGAATTCATTTACCGGACGAAATCACCGTTGCTAACCCATTTGTTTTGATAGTGCATCAGACTGTTTTTAAATTTCTTACCTATTGTCACGCAACTAATTCTGATGCAAATGAGTGTAGTTGTCAAGTAGAACATGAGGTTAGCGGAAGCCCGTGGACTGGGATCTTTTCCAGATAAGCCCCGCCAAAAAATTAACCCCCACCACCCAAAAAAGATAAGCCCCGTCACATTTGCCAGCTCCAATTTAATGTACGCACACAACCTTGACCTATTTTTGGTGAAAAACAATTCCTTATCCGCACCTAGGCTCGTTTTGTGCAAAAATTTTCTCCGTTCGGACGTAAAAACTTAAATGAACTTTCTGACGCTTTCAACTCTCGTTCATGACAAGGAGACGGCAATAGGTTTTTGCAAAGCCACGGAGTGATCCATCAGCAACGTTTATGCAACAATGGCCACCAAATGACACTTTCAACTGTTTCTGACAGGTGGAGGTGGAATGCCCGACAGTGTCAGCAAGAAATCGGTCTTCGAAAGGGGACTTGGCTGGAGCGGTCTAGGATGGAGTTTAGGACAGTAATTCTATTCGTTTATTGTTGGTCCGAAAATTTGGCAAAAATCAAATTCTGCTCAGAGGAATTATCTATTAGCCACACGACCGCTGTTGACTGGAAGAACCAGGTCTACTCGTCGAGATCGATGAAACGCTAATATTTCACCGTAAAAACCACGCAGGGTGAGTCCTTCCCCAGCAGTGGATTTTCGGAGGGATCTGCCGGGAAACTAAAGACGTGTTCATGCATGCAGGGCCAGCTATTTGTGTGATTTGGTTTTGAGACAAAGGTACCGAAAACCGAACCTTTTCATGAAAATTATAAGTGACATGTCCCAATTTCACCCTCTTCAATAAAAACTAAAAGTATAAATTTCATATCCTCTTTTTTCTAATCTTTTTGGGTGCCGGGGGTATTTGGGTTCAAGTAGAACATACGGTTGACGGAAACTCGGGGACTGCGCATACATGATGAGCCCAAAGTGGAAGGGCGAAACCGCTCATGGGCTGTCCATAAGTTTTCAGCAACCTTGTGAGTAGTTTTCTTTATAAAAACCAGTTTTATTCACCACTAACTTACAAGGTGGCTTTTTCTGCATGCATTGACGATGATCGGACAATGATCGGATTATTCGTTCTTTGTGTTGTTTCCCACAAGTCCTATATAATTTTTTAGACACAAATGAGGACAGATCAAGTGAAGCTTTGCTTAGACACTGTAACGACCGTTCAAATTAGGGAGGACAATCCCCCTTCTAAGGCAATGGAGTTGCAATCCCTGTCGAGGAGAATAATCGCGTTGACCTTACAGGGAGGTCAACGCCATTTCCAGCTCTAATTGTAGAATCATGTGCTTGTTTACGGTTGTTCGGCCGGGTCTATCTCAAAAATTATTGAATTTTTTGATACTGACTTCTAACTCACCTACATACCGGAGTTTTTCTTGTTAATTTTTTAGCATCTGTCCCTCTACAGCCTAGCCTGTTCTATCGTACACTTCCACCAAGAAATATCCTGGATCCCACGAAACAATTGGAAATGATTCAGCGACTCCAAGGTCCAGAGAGCAATCCATTTGCACCTATCCAACCGGACCATCAAACATATGGCATCAGACCGAGTATCCCGCCTATTCCGTTCAATAATGTCCTTACCAGTTATCCGTGTAGACCTGCCTTGGAAAACCATCTGTCTGAACCAAAGACTGTTCTAAACGGACGTGGAACTGACACCTATCCTGATACTGCTAGTATGTCTCACCTTGGTACCCAGCAATTTCCAGAGAAATCAGTCTCCGGTCCTACGAAGAACTTTGGGCTGCCGGCGCAATGCGAACAGGAGTATCCAACCGATGTGGATGGAGCGGTTCGTTCAAGAACGTACGGAAAGCCATTCTACCAACAAGAAGGTTAGTTATTCATTTGCACCTGCGAATCTTAGTTTGTTCAGCTAAGATCTCTCTCTCTCATATTGCAATCGATGTTTGGACCATGCCGTAGAGTCTCCATTAGGCCCAGGATGAACAGTCGGCAGTGTGGCTGAACAACACTGATTCAGGACTTAGCATACCAGGTAGGACAAGTCGAATTCTTAACAGGTGACTTGATGGTAACAGTTCCGAGGTTGTGGCACGTGATATACGCCTAATGTGATAAGGGTAGCGTATAATGATATGTAACCTGGAGGTGATGTGTTCTCACAATTATTACCAGCCGATAAACGCTAGGTTCGGCCGCATCCCACGTGGACTGAACAGTACATACTTTTGAATTTATGTGCAAAGATTATTGGAAAATTCCATTGGACTTGGATGCAAAGAGCACGTAAGGTTGAAGAGGACTGTGGCTCCTTAATGAGCTTCCAGAAGAGCCGAAACTGTCGCGGGCTGTCGATGAGTTTTCATCAACTTCATGTTTACTGTTGCTAGTGATTTCCAGTTGAGATTTCGTCATGTAAGTGAAACCGATCTGTGCTAATACACTGCTCGAGGAGCCATCCAACACTTGTGACCATATGCCTTAGATCACAGAAAGGAGGAGTGAGTGGCGCTACATCCTTTCCAAGCGAGAGCTAATCAAGGGGGACGCGAGATGGCTCAGTGGTTAGAGCGCGAGTTTGGTGGCCGGAAGTTCCTTGGTTCGAACCCGACCTCTGCCTCCCGACTTCCCCTGTCTAGGCTTGGGCAACCTGACAGTATCTCAGCCGTCGTGCTTCCTTCTGGTGGCATGGGAGTGAGGCACCGAAAGGGTGTCAAGGCTAAACGATACGAGAGCTAATCACACCGCCGATCAGCTGGTCGTGATCGATCGGTTATGCGTAGTGTGTTATGTTTAGACCATCTACTGATGCATCATGAGTAGCAGCATGACACCGATATTGCAGCACATTCAGCGGAAGAATACTTTCATAAACGAGAGATTCAGCTGGATTAGTGTGAGCCAGTCATTGAAACTAAATTGCAGTTTGACGGTTCCGCTCAGGGATGACTAATACTGCCGTCGCGCCGAACTGATTCGCTGAGTAGTGGATAGAACAACTTACTGAATATTAGAGAGCGGAACCGGACCAACCAGGTCGGGAACTGGGTGTACGAGCAAGTGTGTGTGCGCTTCGTGTGGGGACCAAGCAAGACAACCGATGCGCTGTCGGCAGGAGCTAAGCTGAATAGAAATACACACAATAACTAGTTACTTGGAGAATGCGCTTTGGCTAGCCACCAAAATGACGGGTTTAGTTTGTTGTACTTTACGTTCCTTTCCTGTTGATAAATGTCTCGGACGCAAGAACATTCCAGATCTCTTTCCATGACCAGTAGTCCAGCTGGGACGCAGTCATGATCTTAAACTAATGTGTGTACAAATTACAACTAAGAGCAAAGTCAGAAGCTAGGCAACAAATTCCAGTCATCGTATGGTTTACATGCCAGTGATCCATGTCCCCGTGTTAACACGTGATACCTACTCGTGGCTAGGGAATGCCTGCCATGTCGTCTTCTCTCTTCGAGTGGCCCATGTGGAAATTAGGCGGAGATCCGATTGGCACAGCCAACAAGGCTCTGTTCCCTCATATGAAACAGCGGTCAAACCCCAGTAAATGACCGCGCCCAAATGGAGAGAGACGAGTTTTACTACTGACAGGATTACTTGCTCGCAGTTGATGTGCAGTTCCAAATCAGAACAAGCCGATCGTATACCACTTCTAGTACGCCAGATACAGTTCAGGAAGTCATCTGTCTGGTCGTCGGTTTGTTCGGTAAGCTGGGGAATTTGATCGCGTCTGTCTACTCATGAGTAGTGATCAAGCCTACCTACGAAAAACATCGGACGACCTAGTGCAACAACCAACAAGGTCTGCCTTTTTCGACTGGCCATTTGGTTAATATATCAGTGTATATGCGGCAAATACGAAGATGAGTTAATACATAGACAGTTCACGAAGCCAAATGGTTCAGGTCACTGTGAGAAGTATCTTGCGGTTCGTACCTAACTGTGGGCGCAACAAAAGATTGAAGATAGGCATGTGGTTCTCTTGGCTAAAGAGGAGTTTACGCAATTTCTTAGGGTCTTCCTTGCAATGAGGACTCATATAAACGTGTACAAATGAAACTGCCTCTTATCTAGAATGGTCTTCTATTATAGTGACCTTGACATAACTGGTGATCCCTTCTGTGGGATGAATAAATTTCGCAGGAAATCCCCAATGTTGGAGGATCAGTCCGGTCATTCTCACAACGTTTTCACTGTCTCCTTTCTCCACGACGACTGGTTTGTTATACATCTTTGAATCTAGTGATGTGTTGGCTTCTAAAATCTGCCGTAATCTCATATCAAGTCACACTATTCTGAGGTATGCTGAAGCACAATAAATGTGGTTGGGCAGACGGAAAACAGCAGAGATCAGCGATATAGCTGGACCATGCATTGCCTTAAAGCCAGAGAAAAAATTGTAAATATACAAACAGGATGAGTTCACAACCATCCCGCTTTCTCGATAGTATGAAGACAATTGCAGATTTTACAACGGGGAATTCATTCTATGCTAAATGGCCGGGGAGCACAGAATAGCTGCATCCTTACTGTGAGTGGCCAGCAGTGCGCAGCTCACGAGACTCACGGGTGACTGCAACTCGCAGTGTACTCCCGATCAAACCTTCCCCTAGCCTGAATTCACTACTTTCTGTGTCCAATTCAGGGATTTTGTATTCACTCACATTCCCTTATGAACTTTGGACCTTTGATATGCTGAACCAATACTGACGAACATTTCACGCGCGCTTTTTGGCCACTTGGTTGTTTACCACGTGTTATGCGCACATATTTGTCTCTAATTCGGATCGATTTGCCGTTCTTTCCGGGCTTTCTTTAGACTTCCATCAATTCGTGCAGCAATTAAACGGAAACCCCCATAATTTGAGTTTTTTATCCTGTTCCTATACGCACTATTAATAAATCTCAAGACTTTGCAATTCTTGGCTTGTGGTTTGGCGCGTCACTCATTTGGGCTTCAAGAACACATCACGTAATCCACACGCAGTCTCCCGCCGGGTGGCTGAAGACTAAACCGTCCGGCCACGAGCAGCTAAGCAGCAGTGAGATTCACTCACACTTATACAAGATGTCGCACCACTCACCCTTCATTCACGCGAGTAATATCACGTGGTCACTCTTCGAGTGATGACTTCTCACATGGTATATTCAATCGTCATGTGAATCATTCTTCCGTCCAAGCGTCAGTATTGCTTTTGCTCACTTCAGTTTCGGACTCAGAAAATGTAAGTAAGCATCAACGACGATGATGATGACGACGATGAGGATGATGACGGTATTAATGACAATGTTGATGATGATGAAGACTCTGGCGGCCTTGATGACATTCATGATGATGGCAGTGACGATGGTGATGATGCTGGTGGTGATCACGATAATGATGATGGAGGTGATTATGATGATGATGATGATGAACAGTTCACAAGTATGAAATGATGAGAATGCGTATCCCAAATCAACTAGAGCAATACGGTGGATTTTTGAAGAAAACCCTTCCAAGGAACGGTTATCTTGAGCGATTCATTGCGATCCACCGTATAGTCCAGAGACAATCATTCAGCAGAAAAGACCGAAATATACTTATTCCTTAAGCTTTTAGGCGGCTAGGTGATCACCCACACTAGTCCATTTTGACCTTAGACTGCAGCCGAGACACGTCTGTTACCGACTACAAGGTGTTTTGTCCTGCACACATGTGATCCCAGGCCGTCCAGCCTAGCTGCATATTTTTCTGCAGCTATGGAGAGGATTATATTGGTTCAACAAGCATAGATGAATCTGAACAAATACCAGGCAGATATGTGGATGGAACCATTCCGAAGTGTGCAACTCATGTCATCAGGGAAGCTTTCGACCAGAGAACAAATCACAGCTCTTCATCGTCAGTAGCCAAACGCGTGTCGGGCTTATCCACACAAGGCCCTAAAGATTACCGAAGCCGATCAAATCAGACCAGTCCCGAATGTGTGCAAGAAGGCGGTTGGAGCAAATGATTTCATTGATTTGGTACTGATCAGGTGACTTACCTAAATCGACCAATCAGTGTCTACCCCTTATTTATACTACTCGCATGTTTCACATCAGCGACTGAAAAGGATATAGGAATGTTAACATGTTGAGACAGTCCTACTGAGATATGTAAATTAACCACAGCGTTCCAACCGTATTTAGTCGGCAATTTTTTTGTTTTGCAACTATATATAACCTGTTTAATCCTGTTCTACTACTTTCAGTTGGGATCATCCTACACTGACAGCGGCGTTGATCTACAGGTTTCCGGGAACGGAAATGATTCAAATGGACGTGGAGATGTCCAGTCCAAGTTGGAAACACAAAACCCCTCATCTCCTGACTATACAAGCCCAAAGACAGTGGATAGCGTTCTGCAAGATGAAATCCGTATAAGACGACCGATTCGCAAACACGACAATAGTGGCAGGTATAAATCGAATTACTCCAGTCAGTCAGACGGAAGTTTTGAAGGCGAATCCCAAAATTGTAGCTCCAACAAGGTGCCCATGATGGGTCGGTCGTGTAACGGGGCAACGGACAACCTTCCAAAGAACTTGGGACGCTTCAGGCAAACGAATAAACGTCCGTATGCTGAGAATGACGGAGATGACGCACTCAAAAACCTGATGCCTGATTTCATTGTCTGATTGTGACGAGAACGAGGCGTCACTGAATAGTATTGTCCCATTTCTATTGCATATGTTCCCCCCACCTGATCGAACATCAGATACGATCGATATGCGTTTGTAGTTGCTCTCCTCCTGTTCTCCGAAAACAGCCCGACAAGAAATGGTTTTATTTATCTGCATTTATACATGCTTCCTGTTGACTGATGTTTGATTCTTCCAGTGGTCGGGGAGAACACGGCGGAGGAGTCCTCCTCATCCTACACAACACTGCAGACAACCTACTATTCCGGAGACATACAGAAAGAGGGGAAAGTACAAAGATGAAATTAGCTAAGTTACTGGTATATTTGCAATAAAAGGAACCTTTAAAACAATAATTTGTTGTTGCTGTTTCACTCGGACCCGATGGTTAGAAGCACAGTTTTTGGAAATGCCACCAAGGGTGGATAGAGGTGGTCAGGGAAAGTCTGCCATCGGTTGACAACGTGGTATGACAAGGAAATTTGTTCAGGCCTTTGCAGGCCTTGCACCCGCATCTTTGACAAGCTGACTGCTGATGAATGGCAACACACGGTTACTTCATGATCCATATGGGGGACTTGACAGTTATCTAACTGTGAGCTTGGAGTGTGTACCATTCGAAACAGTCAAGAACTAGTTGAATTCATATGTTTTGCGCACACAGATGAGGTCTATGATTGTTTGATGACGGGGCATGACGCGTGAACTCTGAATGTGATCGAGTCCTTGTATAGAGGCAACACACTACTCATAGAGTTCTCTTTGTTTTTTTTGTTTTCAGCGAATACTACAGCGGACCGCTTTTATCAATGGTTAGAACTGTTTGTTTTGTTTTCAGCGGATACCATAGCGGACCGCTATTATCAATGGTTAGAACGTCCGGATAGCCACAAAATGTTTCTGAAAATTCCTGTTAGGTTAGAGTAGTTGTACCTGTATGACAAGCTTTCTCGTTACCACTCGGTCGCCAATCATAGACAAGAAAGATGCCGGTAGATGAATCCAGGTTGATTAGATAGGGTTGACAACATTAGCTGCTGAACAATTTCGTGTAGACTTCATCAGGAAGACCAAGAAGAACTCATGGATTCAACCTACAGAATCTTGAAGGATGTAATGCTGAGTGGTGTGCACACCGATCTTTTGGAGTGTGATACCGGTTTATACAACTCGTCAAACAGCTTCATCAGACAAAACTCACGGTTGAGCAAAATATTGCGCCTCACAAGAAAGGTTGTTGAACGTATCCGTTGGGCGTCGGGCTGTCCAACAGAAGTGACAATATCCCGACAACGCTGACTCAGACATTACGTGAATGTGCACTCTATTTTCCAACTGCGAGACGCAAACAGCTATTACGCCCTCAGCTGATGAGTTCAATAACCTTGAAGGCAAAGCAAAACGCACCAATCGGTGATGTCCAATCTTCCAAAGCTGGTTTAGGGCACAGAATCAATAGGAAGGCCAGCCAATCATGTGAAAGAAACGCATATCTGTTGTCCAATCATGAAAAAGCACCAGAAATTAGTTGGCTAACCGGTCGAATACGCTCACGACATGAAATGTGCAAGCCACGAAAATAACGGTGCGTCATTTCTTCCAACATCTTTTAGGCCGAACTGAGTAGCAGGCCACATCCGATTTGTACGCCTCATGTCTCAGCAAGTGGTGGAGCTTCTCAGATCATTGTCGCTAAAATATCTGTTTCGGTTTCTTCTTTGCAGTAAGCAAAATTTGAAGTCCGTTCACTATCATGGTGAGGAACCCAACTATCCTAGACGTCATCGGGAAGACCAGGAAGAATTCATGGATTCAACCAACGGAATCTTGAAGTATGTAGTGCTGAGTGGTATGCACAACGATCTTTTGGAATGTTATACCGTTTTACACAACTCGCCGAACAGCTTTACCAGACAAAACTCACGGTTGAGCGAAATATTGTGCCTCACTATAAAGCTTGTTGAACTTATACGTTGGGCATCGGGCTGTCGAACAGAGGTGACAATATCTCGACAACCCTGACTCGGACATTGCGTGAATGTGCACTTTATTTTCGAATGGCGGGACGCAAACAGTTATCACGTCTTCAACTGCTTGATTCAATACCCTTAAAGACAAAGCAAAGCGCACCAATCGGTGATGTCCAACAATCAAAGCTGGTTGAGGGCATAGAATCAATAGAAAGGCCAGCCAATCACGTGAAGGAAACGCATATCTGTTGTCCAATCATGGAAATTTGTTGGCTAACCTATCGATGGGTGAAGCAACTGAGGACGCTCACGAAGTGAAATGTGCAAGCCAGGAAAATAATACCCGCGCGCCATTTCTTCTAACATCTTTTAAGCCGAACGGAGTAGCACGTCACATCCGATTTGTACGCCTCATGTCTCAGCAAGTGGTGGAGCTTCTCAGATCATTATCGCTACAATATGTGTCTCGGGTTCTTTTTCGCAGTAAGTAAACTTTGAGTTCCGTTCACTATCATGGTGAGGAACCCAACCGTCCCAAACAAATATTTTTTGCGTAGACATTACCAACCGACATGAAAATGGTGGATGCCCATCCTACTGATGGTTACATTTGAATATTTCGTTACCTGTTCTGCGACGACGGTTCCAAATCATCAGAGATAGTTCTGACAAATTCGTCAAGAAGTGTTACAAACGGAGACACGTTTTCAGGTGAAACTGGTGAAACTAGCGTGGTACCGTAAATCTTGGATCGGTTATCCCGATCGGTCGTCTCCTGGGTATTCCCCTCTCTCTCTCTCTATTTTAACAGTGTGTTCACACATATCTAAAAAAGGTTTAGCCTTCCCGTTTGGTCGTGGAAACAGTCGTAGAGAATCGTTTGAGATACAGTGAACCGGTTAACGTAAGTGTAACCAAATGGCGAGTGGCTGCTTATCTCATTTGAATATGCGTCAAACGGAGTCGGACTATTGAATCTGACTTGACCTCACGCTAATTCCCCACTTATTTGCTTACTCCAGCCATGTACTTTTATTCTCCACTCGTCTTGCTCATTTGTACCCACCGCTCATCTTGCCACAAAGGCTGTCCCGTCCGACAGTTGTTTATCAGCTGGTGTATCTGTGTTTGAATGTGCGCAGCTGACCAACTCACCCATGCGCGTTCGTGTTCCGCTTGCTGAACCTGACTTGACTTGTTTTCTCATGAGTTCCGTGCGATCGCACCGCCAATGAGAATCACGAGACTGTCGTTGGAAGGGACGACCGCAACTCACACTACTGAGCCATCAATGCGCTCGCCGTTGTTTATTGTGCAGACGTTGACACTACACTGTGCCGGTCAGTGACAGACTTGTGCACTTGTTCACGCTACGAACATAGACAGTTGAGGTTTTTTTGAACACATTCGCTTACTCGTGTTTAAATAATACCGTGGAATTTCGAACCTAATTCTTCCTTTTCATATTTGAGTTTGTCGAACCTACGGGTCACTCAAAGTTCCATATCGGGAACCTCAACACAGATATTCTTGTCGCTGCCTCACGAGTCACATGTTTTTCCCACCAAACGACCTTGAAACGGAGCCTAACCTAAACCGATCTCCTCAATTTGGACACCCGGTAAGTATCCTGTCCACATAATCACACAGCACACTTATTTTGTGTAGTTACCGAACATACAATTTACGACCCCTGAGTTACCGTGCCGCTCGGTTGCCTTACAACTCGAAGAACGTCCTGACGAAAAAACAGTTGTACGAGTGAAAAACGATCGGCTGCATTTTGCAATACAATCAAATGGATGGTGACGACATGGCGCACTGTTCAGGTTATTTCCAACTCAGTATTACCCTACCTTTAAACTTCATGGTCGAAAGTGAACGGAGTGCCCTGATTTTCAAACTGCTTCAGTTATTCACCAACACAAACTCATTTGGAACAACCATTGTGTGTGAGCAGACACCAAGGTTGCAGTGCTTCGCTTGATGAACTTCGTCCCTGCAGTACCATGGTGAAACATGAACGCTATCTCGACGCCACATCACCCGCAAAGTATCTATCGAATTCAACGACCAGACGGACTTTTAAACACCGGAATTCTCGAAACAGTCATCGGCAACGTATCAGACTGAATCTGGATGCTCGAGGAATAACTGATAGTCCCACTGAAAGGCAACTCATTTAAAGTCTTCTACAGGATGGAAGTCAAAAACTGACTCAACTTTTGCTTCGTGGCAAGTTGAAAGGAAGCTTGGTAAGCTATGATATCGTTCTAAGGTCTTGGAGGTCCTGGCGGAGCTGCACGTCAGGGTGACGCATGCCCACGATTGAAGTATTTTGAGCCACAGCGTACTCCAATGCCCGAACATACGCAGGTCATTCACATGGATACGTGAAGCCTCTCACTTGCGTATTCCAGTTGAATCAGATTCACGTCCTCAAAGTATACCAAAAGGAAACCACCATCGAGCAATGCAATGTGAGTTTTCCGCCTTTCTAGTCAAAATCACCGGTACAACACCGGTAGCCACACGACTAGAGGTTTACAACCTGCTCCTAGTGTAACAACACTTTTGGGACAGACATCGTAACTCCAGAATCTTTGCCAGTCTTCTCTCGGGTGCGTCTTGAAGCCAGAGGCTTATTGTAGCTAAATATTTGGAAAACGCTTGTCAGATGTGCTCAGCCCCCCTCCAAAATTTACCGCTTGGCTGCACACACGCGTGTATTGTAGCTTCGTAGTTTATTTTTATGTGAGATGGAATAATTTACCAGCTAGGCACCACTACATTAGGTCGGTTGATATACATACGCTAACCGCTCCCCCGCTCTCTCTGTGATCACTGAATCAAAATTCCCCATTCATTTACCTACTCCGCCATTGTGTTGATCGATCTCCACCTGGTTTGCTCCTTCACGACCCTCCGTAGCAGTCATTCACCTTGCCGTAAAGGCCATCCCGTCCGACACTGGGGTGCTAACGCGTGTGCGTATTTGTGCGCATGTGTAACTGGATCCACCCATCAGCGTTCGTGCTCCATCTGCTGGACATGCTCTGACTTGTCCTGTCGTCGCATCCAAACGACAAGACTGGTCTTGAAAGGGTAGACAGCAGACCGAACAACCAAACCAACATTCCACTCCCCCCCATTATCCAGTGTGCGGACTTCGCCTGCTCTGTGCATGTCAGTGACAGAATTGTGTACGTGTTGAATCCACAAACGTGGACTTACCGCTTGTGTGTAAACAGTACGATATGTTTTCGGAACCGATTCTTCCGTTTGACGTTCGGGGTGGTCATACCTAGGCATGACTGAAAGTTCTCGGTATCGGGAACCTCTACACTGACAATACAGATGTCTGTGAAAGTCAAAAGGTCATCTTGACTTGACTTCAATCGATCTTTCTTGAACATCCGTCTTCCGACGGATCCCGCGACACAAATGAGTAGACTCATGACTTCGAGATAAATATCTTTTTAGTCTAGGGTGACACCAATGAAGTTTACTTGGCGGTCGTAGATACACCTGGCTAAATATGAGGTGACCTTCAGACACTTGGATGAATTTCGTATTGACTCGTGGTACCATTGAATAGATTTGCTCTGTCTTTGATAAACCTCTTCCGAATCATTGTCGAACATTCCAGAGACAAGATCGATAACCCAAATGACAAGCTCTCAGCTGACACGGTTATACTGACTCCACAGAGAGGCACCAAGGTTCATTTCGGTGCAAAACACTGTGTTTACCTCAGCATGTATGCCTAAGTAATGAGGCCCGTTTGTGACCAAAAACCTGTTTTAAATGACGACTGATCTTCAAATCTGAATGGCGTGTGATCAGTGAAGTGTGGCAGCACACTTCGGTGACAAAACATAACTAAATACTGGGTATTGGATCTAGGTGTTGACTATCACCTTTCATTTCACTTTTACGCGAAAACTTGGATTTACGTGGTTTTGGGTTGACGAATGGTTTGAGGTTAATTTGTATCCAAGCATGAAATCGGTAGCGATATGACATCGCTTTTGTTACAGGCAACGAGCGTCAAAGTGTGTACACGTACAAAACTTACCTTAGACGAATAGCGTGGAAAATTAGCCTTAATCCAGCAACGAGAAGAATGAAAACCTCTCACGTGACAATTGATATTTTCCTCAGAAGACAACAGCTGTACCACTGAAGTTGGGTGAGTTTTTTTTAGACATTTGCAGGTTAGCTTAAACTGGGAGTTGTAAGAGCAAGTTTACAAAAAAGTGGGCCGTTTTTCCAAATATGATCATATCAGAACTTATATGGCTGAATGTTACGCAGAATTCCCCGCCGATGTCGCTCTACCGCTCGCAGTTATGTGCTGCTATGGCCAAGAGCCTACCCCCGCATGCGATTGGTCAGAAGATCGGGCCGCTTGCCGGTCCAGCATCAAGACGATCTCTGATTGGCCTAAACTGTGAACTCAACAGCCAATCATGATCCAGTATCCGCCAGTGGCGCATTCAGAAGGCGCTGGAATGTCTATAGTGTTGCCGCCGCATACACTCTATACAGACAAGCTGTGCATATGTTTCTGGGCTGGTTTTGGACGTGTAATACACGTGCACATTTGGTGGTTCTTTTGACGAGAATGCCAGGTTCAGACAAAGGCAGTTTGAAGTTCATTGAATCACTAACTCAGAGGTTGCATGTTCAGCCACTAGCAGCCAGTACTAATGAATATTCTGTTTCCTCAGCTGATGCAGCCGCGGCCTCAAACACGGAATTTACACTCGACCCTGTTTCTGATCACATTTTTGCCTCCTGGTTCAAGCGGTACGAAGACTTGTTCAAAACAGATTTTTCTAAGTTTGACGACAGATGGGAAGTCGGATTATTCTTCCGGAAGTTCGGTACACTGGAGCATGAACGGCACACAAACGTCATTCTCCCCGAGCTACCCCGCGACATGCACTTTGATGAAATTGGTCAAAAGACTGTGCACAACACAACAATGTCCCGCAAACCTGCAAATACCCTACGGAGAACACTTACAAACCAAAAAGGATGGTTGGACACAATATTGAGGACCAACGTCCTGTAGAAGATCCAATTCAAAGATTGTGACAAACACTACGTGAGACAAATAAAAAAGAAGCCCTCTACCAGAATACATTAACACAAACTTGCAACCAAAAGGTACGACCAATTTTCGCTCATCTCCGTGCACGAAGTTCAAGATGGACGCAAATTCAACTGGAGCACCGTTCAAATAGTGACTCGAGCAAGGACGAAGCAAGAACATGAATTCATGGAAGCATGACACTCCACTAAAAAATCCGTCAACAAACACATCGAAATTGACCCAGTCTATCGACCACTACAAGCAAAAGAGCTACGGAACTACAGAACGCAGAGGTGGACAAACAAACAAAAAACCGGGCTGAAGTGCGGAAACTATCAAGAATAGAAACCACCATCACAGCCAACCAAATTCAAGGAAAGAGACCAAAACGCAATACAAACCGGGAATGGGCCAATCGAAAATGGACCTGGGGCGAGATGGCGCGAATTTACTGACGGGAAGTTGAAACACCCCCAAACAATCATCCAACCGACCAATGGAATACGAAGCATGAAGATCACAACGCAGCGCAAATCAGGATCGGGCCAATCGTACTACAGGAAGGGTATATACCAATTAGCCAATCACAGTACAGGATATTCGATAATCTTCGAAGACTATATTAAAGCAGCTGGGCACCGAGGAAGCACTCACTGAACTGCGCATTGACGATGTCTCCTCGACTGGGGACGAAAAGTTTGCAAACCAACTGCCATGCTCGGCGAACAGATCAATTACCACATGATCAACCAACACTTGTTAAAAAATTTTTAAAGTAGATTATCACTTCGGGTAGCATATATACTGCTTTGGTGTCTGATTACCTGAACTGATAATAAGAAGGAGCTTTGCATTGATTTTTGAGGTTTCCTATCAGACATGGGATGAATGATGATTTGAACACCGCTGCGGTTGCGCAAAACACTAGGTATAAAGCTTCCGAATCAACGTTACACTGGTATGATGTGCGTATTGGCTAGTTGGTCTACTTTGGAGAAACAAATAATCACTTTTTCTTCGGTGCGAACACAAACTCGGCCGTGTTATTCAGTTTCTTGTGACCGGAAAGTTTTTTAATCTTAGGGAGTCATGTATAGCCCAATAATTCTACTCCAAACCTGGCACCAGTGGGGAGACTGCAAAAGCATCTCCATTTGCGAGACTCTATTGTCTACTATGAAAGACAACCGAAACAAGGGTATCAAATCTCAGTCCAAGACCAAAATACCCAATTGAAGCAGCAAAAGTTCAATTGAATTTTTAAGCTACTGAATAGTTAACAGTAGCCATAAAGGTGAGAACTTCAGCCTCCACCATGAGGGTGGCTCACTCTGTTGGTGAGCTACTGGTCCAAGGAGGCCTTTACTGTTGAAACTACAGCATCAGAAACTATACACAAAAAATGTACTATTATTGCAAAGTGTCAATCACAAGATTTCAATCGGAGCACGGCGACACCCGAATTATACCGACCAATCTTCATTTGTCCTGACAACATTGTCCACTTGTCACTGGACGGGTCATAGCGTTCAATGGAGGTTAGACGGTTCCCTCCATCCCATCCACCAATAGCGTAGAGAATACCGTTGTGTGCAACAAGACCTGGGGGGTGAGTGGAAAATTACAGGGATAGTGACTTTAGGAAAAAAAGTACCTTTGACAGCTTGTACGAATGAATGATATTCTTCCAACTAACAACTACGTGTTACACTGGCATCCGTCACATCGAATAAAGACGATGCACTTCTATGCCAGTTGAAATTCGCGCTGGGCTGAAAGTGGGTTGTGTGCAAAAACTCATCTGATGCTTGGCCACGCCATCAGTTTCATATATATATGCATCTAACAGTCTTAAAGAGGGTACTGTTCTTACCGATAGACCAACTGGGATGCAATTACTTCCGAGAGAGATTTTGCGTTCTAAAGAGACCTCCTTGTATGTGAATGTCTATTGCTTTCTTTGCTGATATATATATATATATCTGTTTGGTAACATAACCCACACTCCCAGTATGGCTGGCTGAAGAGAGACCGCTCCTTAAGACTTGGCGTCAGCTGAAGAGACACGGAGAATCATCCGGAAAAGCGTCATGGCCAAAAATATCAGAAAAAACAACATCATGATCACTCACCCAGTCCTCCACGTTTTATAGTCATCGATGAGACAGTTGTCCAAGAGTTTGTATCTCGTGAATAGACCTCCGTGGCACTAGAGACACCCACGTTTGCACACCAACCGCCAACAGCATACAGACTGTTGTCTATCGCACACAAACCCAGGCCGCAGCGTCTGAGGAATAGAACAAAACAGGTTTAGGACGATAAAATCTTCGTGCGTGATTCCGGGAGAAACGAACCAAACTTCTAAAAATACGCCTTTTATCTGTACACTCACGGTGAAGCCATTCCTCTAATTGAGGTCCAAGTGTTCGAGTCTGGGTTGTAACATTCTACAGTGGACAACCGAACGTCATTGCTCGTGAACCCTCCGGCAGCGTAAATGTTACCGCGTAATGCGGCAACACCGAGCGACGATCGTCGACTTAACATTGGCGCAATAGAACGCCATTTGTCTGATGAGTATTCGAGCATTTCAGCTGAGTTCAACCGAGTTTCTAATTAAAAAGGGAAAATGATGGGAGAACATTTGATTCTGTCAGTTGTCACCAACGTACATTGAAAAAGTACAATACGGGACGGTAAACAGGACATGAGACGTTCGTTCTGGGCACCTAGCAAGATAAGAAAAGTTTTCCTCCAACTAAAAGTCGACCCATGGTGACAAGCTAAAATTTCTTCACTTTTTAGTTCATCACGAAGATGCTTGCCTCGAGAGGTCGACCAAAGATGACAACTTGCCAAATGTGGTCTGCTCTGTATGGCAAGTTTCCCTAATACCTTCTGGGATAAACAAGCGAAATGGTAAATAAAATACCTGAATTGTACTTTTTTGAATTTGAATTTTCAAAGATGCACTTTTGTATTGTACTGACTTACTACCGTCAAATCCTCCTATCGCATAGATTTTCTGATTGAGCACTGTCGCACCTAGCCATCGACGCGGGTGCTGCATTGTAGGTCCGGATACCCAGAAACCACTGGCCGGGTTGTACACATCTACAGATGAGGTTACCACGTCCGTTATGCCACCTATCAGGTACAGGACGTCGTCCACGACAACCGCAGCACAGCCGTGCCGAGCACAAGGCAATTTCGGAAATGTCATCGTTCCAGAGGGTTTGGATGACTCATCACTGGAAGAAGTGGATGCCCAGGTTTGTGTCTTTAGGTCAAAAAACTCCACCACATCTTTTGCAACTCCACCGCCAGCAATTACAATAAACTGTAAGGAAAAATGAAAAGATAAATAAATAAATAAATAAATAAATAAATATTTCAAACAACAGCTCAGTTGTAAAGTTGGAGGGGATTGCGGCACCTGTAAAATACACATTCACACCTCACCCTCGTCTGAACACTCCTCATGTACTGGCAATATTCTTCTGGTGAGTCTACATCGAAGGGGGGAGGGTCCTTCTTTCTTTCTCTCATTAACAGTACATTTCCATGACCGTCCAGGGGGGTTGAACTCCCAATATCTGACATGCGAGACGATCGTGTCACTGTTAATTTACCAGACCACGCTGTGCGCACGTCGGAACAGGCAGAAGACAAATCAATCACATCGCTCGAGCATCAACATGTTCACCTGTTCAGAAGTGAAACTTCCGATGTGCCCAGACTGTGCTGGTGGAGTAGTACACCGGAATTACACGAACATCATATTCTTGGCCCCAGTAATACTAGGATATTGGACTTCCGGAAAAGACTGATCCAAACCGTGCAATGAGTGTAGTGCTCAAAACGTTCGAACACCATCCTACATTCGAGGACCGTCAGGCGTTTTTCTATGGTACTCTGAAGACGAGTCGCGCAAATAGCTACAGGATTTTGACAACAACCGAAGCTGTTCAAGACTTATGCAGGGGGTGGACACCCATGTCCGGAGTCTGTTAGATAACAAAGCATACCTGGCAGAAACCAAATGGTCGATTTGGCAGAAAATGCTGCAAACAGTATTCACTCTCTGGGAGCCTGACGGTAAGTAAAATGCCTATACTATAGCAGTTGTTCACTGTACACTCTCAGACTCACATCACGTGATTACGTGCTGATTACCTGCTCAAGTGGCGACTTCTCAGGAGGAAAGCTCACTCATCACCCCATCTCCCATCTCTTCTTCTCAAGTCTCAGCACTATCCAATTCCACCGTAAATCACTGTTTTACCTCTTCAAATTAATGCCCACTGTGAACAAATGAACTAATCAACTGCCCATCATTGTCCTGATATTGTTTTGTTTAAGTAAGCGTAGTGCACTCTCAAATTCTCAAACAGTTCCCACTTGATGCTGACTCGCAATTCACACTGATTATGGACAACGTCGAATGGATGTGTCGTATAACTCCATCCTTTACTTCAAGCTACGCAGCTCAAGTCTTGATCCGGGTGAAGCGATTTTCGTGTCATTCAAAGCGAAACATCACACGAGTGGATTTATCGCGCACCAGACACAGAAACAGCCAAGTGACAAAAACGTATCATTATGCTTCTTAATGGCCAACTAACTACAAGCATTCCACAGGTATACCATTCTAAAAAAAACTGCTTGATATCCACTCATTAATATGTCGTGAACCAGAGTTATCTTAATGCCTTCTTAATACCGTCAACCAGAGTCTGGATAACCGCTTGATAGTCTGACGTGCTTAGCCAAACCAGGAAGCCAATGAACGTGCGAATCAGCTGATCTATTGAACACTGACGCGTACGGGCGTCATGTGCACCCGGAGTGATGCTAAGTGATGCTAAAAATAGAACTCATCTGTCAAGGGCAAGTGGCGGACAACCAATGAAATCTGTCTCTACGAAAACGGCTATTCCATTGGCAGTTGTGTAGTCCAGTCAAACTACGACCAATCCATAAGTGACTCAGACGAAGAATACAATTCACCCGATGAGTGAAACATCCATCTGAGAAATCGTCATCGATGAGCCAATCAGCACGTGACCACGTGATTTGATTTCCGCTAGGTCCTGTCTAATTGAGAGCTCACCACACTGCTGAACAATCACCGTGACCAAATGGTTAAGTGTTCAACGACGCGGCCGGAAGATCGTGGGTTCCAAACCCTCTGATGATGAAGTGGCTGTACAGTGCTTCTCAACACAGATCGGCCTCAGTGACAGGACGAAATCTCAATCGAAATATAAATGTTGAAGTGCTGAGAAAACATCAACCACCTACTCCAACAGGAACATGGTACACGTTTCGCACGTAATCTGAGTGGTATTCGACTTTCATTGTAATCTCACTGACTGGCCCAGCTTAGAAGACTGAGTATAGTGAACCTGTGAGGACATAAACAGGACTTTTTAACTGGATAAAACGCCTGGAAGAGTAAAACTGCTCCTCTTTGATCCCTTTTATGACTTGGAGACTGCTAAGTGATGAACAGTTGTCAAAGTGTCATTTGATTGGTTTTTTAATTCGTCTTTGGGACTTACATCATTGTATTCCGGGATCTTCGATTTCTCCACGGCTGTTGTTTCCGGTTCTACCAAGTTGAGCTGACGCATGAGTGCGTTCATGAGAAATTTTCCCAGCCATGGTGTGCTTCCCCATTGTGCTTCGGACCGACACAGCTGGACAAAATATTCCCGGGATAGACGAGGTACTTCAATATGACCGCATAACTTGGGAGCTATGCTCTGCCGTCCATCAGCATCGTGATTCACCCAGCGAAGTATGGCTTTCATACGAAGATCTTCCGAAAAATCCACTTCCCTTGATGAAATGAGCTTCTCGAAAAGATCTCCGTCCAGCGTCAATAGATCTTCATCGAGTTGAACGAGTTCACTGAAGAATCAGGAATTCAAGGTATTTTTTTTTACAAAGGTGATGCAGGTACCTACGACATAAGCGATAAACTTACGTGCCAGTATAAGATGACAGTTAGTTAGCATCAAGATCACAGCTGAGAAGTCTCAAAATCACATGATTCAATGACCTTCTCTTCAAAAGTAATTGGCTAACTGGTTTCTGGCCTTAGTGCGCATAGCAACAAGATGGCAGTCTGTTAACAGTGTTAAGAAATGTTTTTTCTACAATTTTTAGAAGTGTTCGGGTCTGATGAATTGCACTGACGTTGACCTAACAATCTGCAGTGCTCTTGATCATTAGAGTACCTAAAGTGAGGTTTTTAACAGCCAAGTGCTTTACTCGCGTTTTTGCTTGAGCTACAAACCCTGTTCTAGCCATCCTCTGACAATCAGCCACTCCAGGAGCCAACCAGGATTAGTACGGCTGAGGGCTCGGTGACTCCATCTAGACGTGTGCGCAGATGAAGAACAGTGATGACCAGCCACCCGTCAGTATAAATAACTTTACTAACCCTCTGCCCAAGTAGTTCTAGGTTCGCACTGCGCTCCCCAGTTCCGAACGGACTTCCAGTGGTGATCACATACTTTTACGACATTGAATTACTACATGGAATTAGATCACTCAGTAAAGTCGTATGACCTCGAGAAAGTAAAGTTCGTTATCTAGGTCACGCCATGCAAACGATGAATTCTCTGTTCGCCATGACGAGCTTGCACATTTTATAGGCAGTTTAGGGTGTACGCGGTTTTGTGAGAATTCGCGTATTTGCCAACTTTTTTCTTCATTGGAGTGTTAGCCGAGCGCTTTAACGCATTCGTTCTGGAGAGCTCAGGGATCAACAACCCGGTACTGGGGAAACTGCCTTAGACATCAGTCAAACCGGTAGCCAGGTTGTTACTAATATCCTCAACATGTTTGGATAACAGTGAACAAGACAATCGTACCGCCACAAACCCAATCACACGGACTTTACCGAGCAAAGGATTGCCAACTTGGGCGGACATTGCAAAAAGAACTAGCAATCGGACGGATCGATCAGATGGCAAGAATGACAATGGTAAACCCGACAGGTCATAGGTCACCTGGTACGGGCAGGAGGACTCAAAACTCATTAGGACATCAACCTATCAGAAAAGGAGCCAACAACCAGCAAACGGGGCCGACCGTCCAAGCGATCAGTAGTAACCACAGGCAACAACCCATCAACGCGACTTATATGAGTACAGACGCAGCTTTGTTCAAGGCCAGTACACCAACGTGTTGCTGAACTGCTATGTATGCCCTGAGGGGATCACCTGGGTTGGTGACGAATCGTTTCCGACCGAGCTGTCTAGCAGGGTGAAAACAACACAACACATAACATTAGTACTAACCGCTACATCACCGATGCCTCCACAGTGCCAAAGGTCTTGAGTTCGTTTCCTCCGGGACAAGGTCACGCCTGGTTGTCTCCATCAGATGTGGAGATTACTTGCAGAAGGTGAACGAGGTTATGGGGTGATTAGACGATGGCTCGTTCACGACAAATACACTCATTTGCATATCGATTTAGTCTCCATTGGATACTCAGCTAAATATCTTGTTTATGATATTCTTCAACTGAATGTGCTGCAAGAAGGCCGCCTCATACTTCAGTTGGTACGATATTCGGGCTATCAAAGTGTATTTTCATAAAGGAAACTACTCACAAGATTGCTGAAAACTCTTCGACAACCGATGACCGACTTCGCCCTTCTTGGAGCTCATCAGATAGGCGCACTTACCGCGTTTCTGTCAGCATTATGTTCCACTTGGATCCAAATTGGACGAATTTCACCTACTACACTCATTTGTACATCTATTTGTTTTTCAAGGGAGACTCAGCTCAAACTAGGTTTAGTCTTCGTGAAAACCAAATTGATATGCAGATGAGTCTGCTTGTCGAAATCAGTCCAAGTTGGGCTCAGGTAGAGCATAAGGTTGACGGAAACACTGAGACTGCACCCACCTAATGAGCCCCAAGAAGGGCGAAACCGGTCACGGACTGTCGAAGAATTTTCAGTAACCATGTGAGTAGCTTCCATTTTCTCCCTACCGACCAACAAGGAGAGCCTCCTTCGTGAACTGAAAGGATGACAGCTAACGGCGAGATGGCTCAAGTGGTTCGAGCGTGAATTTACTGACCTGAAAGTCTGTGGTTAGAACCCGACCTCTGGCTCTAGACTTCCTCTGTCTAGGTTTGGGCAACCTGGTAGTATCCCAGCCCTCGTGCCTCCTTTGGGTGGCATGGCAGCTGGGTACCGAAAGGGTGTTACAGCTGAATGATTAGTATTTATCAATATCTGTCTATCTAGCATATGGGGTGTTAGCACGCCACATGTGAACATTTTTGTATGGAGTCTAAAGCTCAGATTAGATGAGTAAGCAGCTCAAAGAACTATGGACCAGTGCACTGGACTGACTATACAAAACTATCATAGTACTTGTGCTCAAACCAATTACTGATTGAAAGATATTCATCGTCTTGACCAGAAATAAAGAATTTCATGTAGGTCCCCAATCATCCCCTTGGGATCAAACATTGCAATCCAAAAATCATGGGTTCCCATCATTCCTCAACAAAGTTGAACAAAGCTGAGGTGGTACGGTGATTTTTAACACAGATCGAGCTCGCACGCAAGACGAAAAAGTGAACTTTCTAGTACACCGAAGAGATCATTCTGATCAAACCGCAAAGGCAATCGATGCTCGGGAAAATTGCCGCATTCTAAAATAGGCGATCATCCTCATCGACAGCATAACATCATTGTTCAACACTGATGCTGCTTTGCTGCCGCAGAGTCATGAGCTGCGCTATTCCTGGTGGTAAGTGAGCCTGGATACTTCCAGGACACCCAGACCTAGACAGGAGGACGATTTGGGTCCTCGACCAAAGCTTTTGGCTCAATACCTTGAGCGCAAGACAGCAGTGTATGGTGCAAAGTGCGAGTGCCCTACCATTTTTATAGAACAGGTCTCCACTAATGTTCCAATCCCCATCCAGGACGGCCAGGAAACTGTGTTGGTCAAACCTCTAACAATCGAACAACCTGGTATAAGAGATTCTGCGATCGTCGTGCGGGCACCCTCTAGTATAGCTCACTGAGTAGCGAATGTATACAAACCGTTACACTACTGCAAAGTCCAGTCTCCCCGTAAATTCTTGGCCTTCATGAAGTAGAAGGTAATAGAAGTAGAAATAAACGTACCTACATCTTTGCGTCACCTCGACCCAATCTGTTCCTCAGCGCAATCCGATGAAAATGGCGGAATGTGTAGAGATCTGAATATAGCCAAATAAGCACTGTTCGCTCTTGAAGCAAACCACTCAAACGTTTGCTGATATCTCTTCAACAGCAACCTTATGAGTATATTACTTCGAGAAAATGTACAGCGATATCTCGATATCTCCGTCTTTATGTATCACATTTAGTTGAAGAAGACCGGAAACGAGAGATACAACTTGGATCCGCCTGGGTCTCCAATTAAAATCAAACTGGTGTTCACATGAGTGTACTTCGCATGATCCTTGCTTGTTTTTGTGAGCAACGCACAAATTACTACTGTAACGGCGGATACTACTGGTGAGGCATGCGAGTAGTATGTGGTTTTCTCGTAAATCCGTCCCGCGTCTAATGCGAGGTGCACCCCATGGGGTTTAGTACGGATCCTGTGGAACTGCTTTGTAGCGTTTGTTGATTATTGCGTGATAGTCAATGAATCTTCACGAAAGTTCAGGAAGACACGTGAGCATGCTCAGTTTTTGAAAATAAGGTGCATATGAGACATTTACTTTCCTGTCGAATAGTTTGTAACCGTTTAGTTTATAATGAACAACTTCGGGGCGAATGACTTTCCTCATCACACTCTTACGAGTAAGCTAGAGCACCAGTGGTCGTGCAACAAGCCACCAACCTGTCTGAACGATACTTGGAGGCATCTTGAAGACCAGTTTTAATTGCCCGACTACTCACCCCAAGTTTTGTTCATTTTTCCTTCCTTTTGGGTTTCAGATTCACGAATTGTGTGTTCTGCGCTGTGGTAAGGCGTTGCCTCCACCTAAAGATGTTTTAACACCATCCTGCACGGCCAACCGTTATGCTATACTGGTTTAATTGCTCCGGCGTTCAGATTAGTGTGTACGGTACTCCCTCTGTGCGCCAAGAGTTTTCCTGACATCTCCTCCAAAAGGACCTCTTAAAAAGTGTCCCGTCTTGCCTCACTACTGACTTATTTCAAAAATAGGACCCCGTAACTGCATCTTACCAACGAGATTTTGTTGAGTCTGCGCACTTTTATTGGACTTTTTGTTCATCCTGCTCCAGGTCACGGTAGACTCATCAGCAGCACCAAAGAATTGAATTTACACGCTTCATTTAGCCGCATTCGCAATACAGCGATATATCATGTTTTCCGGTGGTTGGTCTGTTGATTGAGGGCATCTCGCAGCCCGTACAGGTCGTGCGCGCTTTTGAAAAACTACTTATATCTTGCAAGTAGCAAGAAGCTGTCAGACGTGACAACTTACTCAAAAGACTGTCCAGCAAAAAGCAAGCAAGCTTTCGCTAACTCCGTATTCTCTAGTAGATCAGCAAAACGAAGTATGCTCAGACAATTGGCAGTGCACAATCGCAGTTGCATGAACTCCCAGCAGGCTTTTTGAACTTCTTCAATCTGGAAAATCATTGCAGTGGCCAACAAACTCTGCACCGTACTTGTAGTCAAGCAGATTTCTGTGAAAGCAGGAGTGCGCAAGAGAAAAAAACACAGTTGTGTCAAGGAAAAAACGGGAGTGCACAAAAGAAAAAAACACAGTTGTGTCAAGGAAAAAGCTAAAAAGAGCTGCGTTAAAGGATAAAACTGTAGTTGGATGAAATTTTCGCCAATATACCTCGCAAAATATCCCCGGAACCACCATCCTAGTGCATGTCTGGGAATATCCGGAAAGTTACGATATCTTCTCGTGACATGTTTTGACATTTCTATAGCGAACTCGAGTAAACCGACAGTACGGCTCAGCCAAAAACCAGCTGACTGACCTACCAGTTTGATGACCTCGATTCGGGCACCCAACAGGCATTTGGATTGCTTGGGGGTGGTAAAAAGCGCAGAATGCATTGAGGTGAACGTCTTCCAGCATGTGACTGAGTTGGTGGGACACTAGGATAAACAAGACGAAGATTTAACTAATGAAGATGGGAAAACAGATAGAACTGGCTCGCAAACTTTGCAGTACTTGGAGGTGGAGCGTGAGTGATGGTCAGGTAGAACAGAGCACGCTCTCCGTGTGGACGAAGGTGACCAATCACCCCAACGTTTCGCAGCTGATTCGGGACCGACAATTCTCATGAAAAGAGATACTCACGCAGTCTTCGAGGGGGTGTGATCCTCGCCAGCTGTTCGAAGCACCGTAGCCGCCATTCTCTCAGTTGCCCCTTCGGATGCGCACGAATCTTGCCGTGTGAATCACCCGCACGACTGCGATACAAGTTCAGATCGTTAAACACACTCACCTTCGATCGGATTAAGTGCTCGCCGGTAGAACCAGGTGCACCAGCACAGCACATTCAAGGTATACCGAGCACACCTCCCCCTATGGTACGGTGAATTACCGCATACACTGACTGGTTTATCAGAACTGCTAACAAGCAAAAAAAGGAATACCCTCATGCACTGGTTGCAATGTTTGTTAATGTTTTCTCGGTTCCAAGCAGATCCCATCCGGCCATCGAGAAATAACGCACTGATGGGGTGAAGGCTCTATCTCGGATACTAAGTATACCGGTGCTCGCTCGAGTGCCTTCAATAGATTAGCCCATCATTCGGCAACAAGACATATCGAAATCGGTTTCATGCATCTGTACAAACTTGCCGTCCTCTGCTCGAAGCTGAAGAATTCTCAGAAAAATATTTCCGTCTAAGCTTCTCCTCCTCAATGAAAGCGAGTGTACTTCCAACAAGAGAAGCAAGCAGCCGTCAGGTCGCCTAGACACCCCCCTTGTCACCCTCCTTTACACCAGCCTTAAGCGCAAATCCAAAAAAGTTTCCTGTGATGTCACTTCCAATCCAGCTGACTGATTCATCAAAACTCAATCACGCGTTTCTGGATGTTATTTCATTAGGAGAGACAAGAACTAGGTTGACATATTTTTGCCCAATAAGCCAATGTGTTTGGCACCGCCGTGTGTTCGCACTCTTCACCCTGGTAGAATGTTTATGGAATCGTTTCTGGCACGTCAGTATAATGGTGAATGTAAGCACCGTGCCATTCCGCTCCAATTCAATATTCTTTTCAACAAGTGCAGATTTGAGGAGGCTGGAGCCGTCCGTTTACTTTCACACACACCCGCTGGTTAGTTTGTTAGCGTCCGACTTGTACACTTGCCAAAATCGACCAAGTAGAGCGCGGTGTGCGGCCGCTCCCTTCCAGACTTATGATATCATCCATGAATGAAGGGTCCAGTCAGACACCGCAACGCTGAACGAATAACCAATTTCATCTATCAGCCGATTGGAGTCGAGATGGCTCAAGTGGTTAGAGCATGAATCTACTGACCGGAAGGTCCGTGGTTCGAACCCGACCTCTGCCTCTCGACTTCCCCTGTCTAGACTTGGGCAACCTGGCAGTATCCCAGGACTCGTGGCATGGCAGTTAGGTACTGAAAGGGTGCTATAGATGAACGATCAACCGAGCGCAATTCATTCTGCTTGACCATTGATCACAATCTGTCTGTAGGGAAGGGAATGTCAGAGAACTAAGTCTATTTAGACGTACCATACTACTCATAAGGTTGTTGAAAAAGATCCACAGCACAAGTCGGGACACATATGTCCAATAGAAGTGATGTTCAGTTGTTTAGAAAGGCTAGCTTGCGGACATTTTGAGAAATACAAGGACTGTGGGATTTAAATCGCTGAAAACATGGTCTCCGAGGCCAGTCACTGTGCCAACTGATGATAACTCCCTAGCCTGTCACTGCCGCTACTCCCAAATCTTCCTAACCACGTCCTAATTGGTTTAGATTGCCAAAATGTGGTTGAAAAAACTCCTGAGCCATCTTCCGCTGTCAATTCCATTCGTATCGAAGATGTCTTCATCGTATCTCCAGCAATATCAAGACCTTTTATTGATAATTCCCTGAGACTTGTGCCAACAACCCGTCAGTTCTTGACCATCTAGTTTACACGAGACAGGTCACATCACTCCAGTTTGATGTGCCTTTCGCCCGTACTAGCGCATTCATTCTAGATTGTCCACACCAAGCAGGGGTACAGTGAGACTCGAGTTTCGTTCTTACTGAGTGCGCGTGATTTGAAATCCGAACTGTTGGAATGTGTTCGAGCTCAAGCAACGTGACTGCTAATCCCAGCGGCTGCAGCGATGACTCAGTTGTTGACCTAAAGACAGATATCGATTAACCCTATTGGATAGGGTCACGGAGGCTTAGAAACTAGTATTTTTGACTGTTGGTTGGTTTAACCACCGCACCTTGGATACACCCGAACCAAGCAGTGTTCCAGTAGGAATAGGATTTTGCCCGATGACTTGCAAAACAACTTAGTTAATGTTCCGTCACCCGTGTACCCATGAGGTGGACAGCATGCACCAGCAGCAAGTAGAAACTAAAGTGACCAAATACATCAGGAATTTATTAGTGAATAACTTACCGCCAGTATACAAGAAGTTAATGAGGCTAGTGAACACGCCTTCGTCAAACTCTGGAACTGTTAATGTTCCCGAACGAGTGTCGTTCGTATTTTCTTCAAAAAGATTACAAAAGTAATCTGAACCCGCAGCCAAAACAGCTCTGTGTGCGTTGATTTGCTTTGGTCCAACCTGGAAAATCACGTCGCAAAGTTGGTTCTGCCTAAAATTGTTTTTTTTAGAAAAAAAAGTCAATTAGGGACGAAATCAACGGCTTATGTCTTTTTAAAAATCCGTTGTAATGCCAGTTTGGTATAAAAAGCATCATACTAGAATGTCTGATGTTGCAACATCGGCTTTAAACATACGCGCCAAAAATAAATAAAAGAAAATCAATTTTTTCATCATGCGTTACTCCGGCTGTGTTAGTCACGTGCGCTTATGTCGCAGTTCACGTTAGTCGAAGCAAATGGGACAACTCATTGGTCACGAAAACTAAGGCGATAAATATCAGGAAGGTCAGATTCCCGAAAGCAGCCACTGAATGCCCGAAATCTACTGAGACCCTCAGCTCTGCTGGATGTTGACCAGACAGATAACGCCCCCTCAATATACAGCGCCTCACAGCCTTGTATCAAACCCAGGAAGCGCGAGTCAGCGTCGATCAAGGTCAGACAACGCCCCCGCAATATGTAGCGCGTCGCAGCCTTGTACCAAGGCCAGACCGTGTGCGTCAGCATTGGACCAAGTTAGACAGTGTCCCTCCAATAGCTAGCCTGAGACCGTTGTATTCTCGCGCTCGCACGCACTCACGCTCTCGCACTCGTTTGTTCGGAGTATAGCTGTTGTGTGCGTCTGCTCTGTGAGTCTTTTTTCCCGGCATCAGGCACTGGAGCGGGTCAGGGGTCAGATACAACAGGTTGGCGAATCAGCAAACATAACAATAAAAATGAGCCGTACGGTAGAAGGTGGATCGGATATATTCCCCAGGTTTTAAAACACAACTAACCGGAAAGGGGATGCAAAGTATTCCGTTTACCAGGAAACATGACCAGTGCTTGAAGAAACTTACACAAAAGACAAAAATTGCAAAATGCTACAAAATTTGAGGGCAACCCTGAGTTCTCGTCAAGCTGGATGGACGTTTTAATGATATCTATTATTCGTTTTGCTATAGTTTAGGTAAGTATCCACCCAGATGAAGTTTTAGCAGATGCTACACACAAGTAGCCGTCAACCCACTTTCCGAATCAGAACCGGTCTTCAGGTTTGCAAAGTTGTTCTGATACGTTCCAAGGCTATTCGATTCAGCCAGTTGCACCTAAAGTAATAGGCTTAGACAGGGGTGGCATTTTGAAGAAGACATCTCACCAAACGGCCTGGTGACTGTAATGAAGGCCGATGATAATTTTGAGCGCATCCGTTTTCCACATCGTCACATATACCATCTCTATGAGCGAATCATCGCTACCGAGTGCTAGACACGATTCTAAGTCTACATTCAGACATGAGGACATTCCTTATTGTCAGTCATTGTGAGGTCTTCTATCTAGGTAACATAGTGGTTCAAATGTCTCATCACATAAGTAGCTGATTTCCGTTCCGTCGCACACAGTTCGTGAAATGGTTAACTATCTACGTAATGCACTACTCATAAGGTTGCTGAAAATTCTTCGACAGCCCACGACCGGTTTCGCCCTTCCAGTTCGGGCTCATCAGGTAGGCGCAGTCCCCGAGTTTCCGTCAACCTTATGTTCTACTTGAACCCAAATTGGACTGTTTTCGAGAAATACACTCATTTGCATATCAATTTGGTTTTTGCGAGAGACTCACCTGGAACCCAGCTGAATCTCCCATTACATATATACATGTATCGCGATATCTCGAATATCGTAGCAACTGGAACATGAGGCGGCCTGGTGCAGCACATTCAGTTGCCTGAAAACATCACAAACGGGAGATTCAGCTGGGTTCCAAATGAGTCTCTCGCAAAAACCAAATTGATATGCAAATGAGTGTATTTCTCGAAAACAGTGCAATTTGGGTTCAAGTAGAACATAAGGTTGACGGAAACTCGGGGACTGCGCCTACCTGATGAGCCCCAAGAAGGGCGAAACCGGTCGTGGGCTGTCGAAGAGTTTTCAGCAACCTTATGAGTAGTGCATTACTTATATACATGTATCGCGATATCTCGAATATCGTAGCAACTGGAACATGAGACGGCCTGGTGCAGCACATTCAGTTGCCTGAAAACATCACAAACGGGAGATTCAGCTGGGTTCCAGGTGAGTCTCTCGCAAAAACCAAATTGATCTGCAAATGAGTGTATTTCTTAGTTAACTATCTGTTTTGATCTCAATCAATAACAGTAATTCATAGCATTTACTAACGTGCGGAGTTCACAAAAATGCAAAATTTTATCACTCTAAAACTGAAATTTATATGTACTGTCAGGTAAAAATGAACATCCGAAAGGAAAGTGGTCTATAAAGACTGTGTGGAAAAACTTACCTATGAAACGGTAATTCGGAGGGTCTCAAACAAATTATGCTGTATTTACGTCTGTCTTTTCCGATGATACGGTTCAATCGTTTGGTCACGGCATTGAGTCGAATTTCCATTCAATTATTTGGAAAGTCAGATTTTCCGCAAAACTGAGTGAACACTATCAAACGTGTCAAACCGGACAAACAAAAATCGAAGCCTTGTGTTCCGCGGTCTCCCCAAAGTATCCCTGGTGGTTTGATACATTTCGTGATTAAATCAGGTGTGAAGTTCTCTAGGTATCCATTTGACAACTGGTGAGCGATCAGTACGTCTTAGTTTAGCATACATCTATCCATGCGAGGGACTTGACCATCTGCAAAACCAGACCTTCATTGGACGTCCCTCTGTCACAATGTAATGTGATCCAGTCGGGTCCTAATCCCACGATAGTAGGCTTTTGTCCGAGTTCATAGAGGCTTAGTACAAGGTTATAGGCAGGTGCATCGCAGCTCACAACTTCAACGAATCCATCGGCCTGCTCCAAGTTAGCTTTCTGAGTGAATTCTCCGACCAAATCCTACACTCGCGAATGGTTTCAGCCGGATACTCGTAGGAACTGTATCAACCATCACTGGTGGTGTCACCTCAATACTGGACCAAAGAAAAGTTGCAGACAAACTCGTTGCTTTCTTGTTGGTTACATGAGACCTGGACGGTGTTTGCAACCGGAAGAAACCAAACGACGTGGGTTGATTCATGCGTTCAACCCACAGGGACCATGTTTATCATTCACATAGCAACAGAAATGTGCATACTGAAGCATTTTACGGGTAACATTTCGATGTCAGTGTGGTCTCACATCCTCACCGCCATACAAGGAGGAGAAAATGTCCTCTGACAATTTGCACTGTTGCATCCAGCTTTCGGAATAAAACTAATCAATATGGCAAATCGTAACGGAACCCGCATTCCATCCAAACGGTTGCGCTAGGAAGATTGGTTTCAGGGTAATTCAAAATTTCAAGAGCGATTCATCTACTAAGTAAATTGTAAGTAGTTTGATTCAGACATTAAATTCACTGGGTCAGTCGCCTAAATAAAAGGTCAGCACAAATGCACGTATGCTAGACTTACTGGCGTTGTTCATTCAACCGAGATAGAAGCGATTTCGAGTGATCCACCTTTTGATAAAGGTAAGATGCCGGTTGTGGGCCCTGAGAGAATAAAGGTTGCATTTGAGAAATCGCAGGAGTAAAGGCTCAGAGAGAATGCCGCATGGAATTCAGCACGCGTGTAACCAGTCCGCTGGAAGGATGTACACGTTTAAACATTTGGTAGGAATTTGTACGGTTTTGTTTTTAACTCTAAAGAGTAACTGCTTTATTGAGTTGGTCTAACATCAAATTTAGAAAAATGAAAGAGCTTTGGCGTCAGAACTGAGTTCTACTCAAGCGTAACGGGCATATGTACAAGACATCAGTGAACGTTGACCGGCCCACGGGTACATGACCTGATCATTACTTCTTTTGAGGAAATGAACTGCTTCTAAGTGTTGAACAACCGGAAGCGTCGGTTTCAGTAGTTGAATGCGTCGTTGAACGCAACTGGTTACTAGGATGCGCAAAATGAACTGAGATCCACTTAAAACAGGGACAAAAATGCTCCCAGACATTGCTGCAAGATCCAATCTGATCGGATGATTCAGCTATGCATCTTAAGCTTGCTGAGAAGTGGCCAAGCCAATGTCGTCCAGATCAAGCACTGTTCAGGTATGTCTGTCTCAATATTGGTGATCGTTTTTAGCATGGCCCCAAGGCTTTCCAGCAATAAAAGCAAAGGGTGACTGTTGATCTGTTTGCCGAGAGTGGCAATGGACTTGTAGGCATTTCACCACCATTGGAGAAGATATCATCAATGCGCTTTGACTGAGTCAGCCCTCTTTCGTGCTTCTGCTTCTATAGTTTTCAAAGAGTCGAGTTAGGAACTGATCTGATTGGCTGTTAATATTCATCTCACTTGGAACCTGAGTGATGCGCCCGTGACCTGCATCTCTTGCGTTCGATTGCTCCACTACATACTGTCCTTGGTGTCCAGTATTTCCTGTTCTAGTTTGTCCGTCCGTGATCTGTATGGCTTCGCAGCCCCAATTCCTGTTGCTTGATTGGTTGATGGCGTACCATCCATTTCAGTAGTTTACTGTCTTCAACCCGATTGGTCCATTCCCAACTTGCAGTTTATCTCCGTTAGCTTCGTTAACCGACTAGCGTGTCTTTTCTCTGTGGAGCCCCCTTTATTTCAGCCTGTTTGGTTCTCGGATTTGGTGATCCTTGATGGGAGCCGTAAACTCTGGTCCAAATGACTTGTTTTTCAATCTGGACGTCTTTCTAGTGTACTTCTACGGTTCCTTGTTCCTCTCGGAGTTTGATTGTCCCAGTCTTCAAATATCAATAGACATGGTCAATCTCAATGTGTGTCTGCTAATTACTCCATCAGCACTGTTTCCCCGGCATAGGACACAAAACAGAACGTTAACCTCTAACTGTGAGGCTTAAGGTTCTGTTACGGATGCAGTGGGACTGCCTCGCATACAGGGAAGTCCAAATAGTAACTGTACAAGGGCGAGAGCTGTCCCACATACCCCCTACCCTTCGTACTTTGATACGATAGCCTGGTTGTTCGAAACTTTGAAACAATGAATCTGCCTGCCTACAGTCCTAACTTAAAGCGAGTCGGAGAGTTAGGAGGGTCTGGTAGCCAAACGACTTCATGTAGATGGTCGTATTTTTTTATACACTGCACAAATTAATCATAGTTTCTTCCCGAAACGGATATAACCTGGAGCTTGCAATTAAGCAGTGCTCAGCAAAGCATTCTGGAAAGATGTATTTTAGCCAAGATCAACAAAATTAGTTGTTTTTTTACTAGATAGTTGTATTGAACATCTAGCCAGGGGGGTCTGGTAGCAGTTCCCTTCTCTTGGACACATTACTGATGATAACTCGATTGAGCTGAGTTCATGTTTGCACCGGAATATTGTTCACAGACTAGATTTTGTAGCCGGTTGTTCGATAAATTCAAATGAAATCACTTGTTTGCAAGAACCTTTTTTGAACCGTCAGTCAGTTTGAATTGTTTGAGCTATTCGTTCCGTTTGATTTTTTTAGGCGCGAACAGTATTTGCTGAAGAACGTGTGTAATAGGCATCACGTGACCGTGTCAAGAATGCTTCCTGCCGCATAACTCACACATTTGACACGTACTTACTGATCGATCCACGTCAGATGTCGCACGTTCATCCACGGATGCATTTTCTGCAGCTTCGGGGAAGCGTATGGTGATGGTCGATAATTTCGTCGGAAGTTGCCGCGTGAATTCTTTTCTGATAATCAGTTTCGGTTTCAGTTTTTTCTCTAAGTTATCTGGAAGGCATCAAAACACACATCAAAGTGATTCCGAAATAGGGAATGCTCTATAAATCGGAAATGTCAGAAAATTCCGTTAACTTTGAAGTCCAAATATTTTCAGATGTGGTAAACAGCAACTAGTGAGCTCAGTTCTTGCCCCTCACTTAATCGAGTAAGCACCACAGCAAGCAATACGATTTTATGGGCACTTGGCTTTTGTTTCGAAGTTGCTTCAAGCAAGTTCGCTGTGACGTGAACAGCTACCCCGTGACCAATAAGCAATAAGCGTTCAAGGCCGATAGACCAAGGGCAGATTGAATATTGAAACGGTTAAAAATTGTAGTATTCATCATTTGAAACGACAAATGGACGAACAAACCTGATCATTTGGAATTCAGCTGAAGAAACTGTGATGCCAAAAACAGGTCATTTGCCCGCAGGATTAATATCTCATAGCAACAATGAATGAACGTCCATATCGGTGCAAAGTGTGTACAGATGAAGAGAACAGCGGTAGACCATTTTATAATGATGATCGTTGGTTTGTTCTCCGAGCTAGGCAACTTACTTACAAACGCCACATCACCAGTCCGAGCGACAGTGCGTTGTGAGTGGAAATGTACGGGAGTTGGATGCGGTTGGTTTCAACTCAGCGAACAAACCAATGGCTAGCGTGTATCGTGCCAAATAGTACAGAGACGCTGAGCATGCATGTTTAAGCTCAGTCGGGTCGCCAAATAGCCTGATTAGCGTGAGTAGGCACATCAATTCTGGCGCCACAATGGACCTTCGCTTTTGACCTTATTACCTAGAATTTAGGTCCAGGTGAAAATCTGTCATCAATATCCGTTTGAAAGCATGATGTGGGTGCTGACAGTGTCTCCGAGACGCTACTGTGGCTGGTTGGAAGAGCCTAAGGGTTTGAGATAGGAACAATGTAGGTCACTTTTAAGAAACTTAGCCACAAAACCTTGTGATTTCTGTGACTGAATGGTGAATGGCACCATATCTTGTCCAAACTAGAGCTTATCACACCGATGTTCAGATGTTCGTGGCCTGGCGTTTAAGTGTCCAAACTGCTAGCCGGGAGGTCGGGGTTTCAAGTCTACCCACTGGAGTTTCGCCAGCTGCGCACTGATGATGATTCCCTATGAGGACATAACATCTGTTCAGTGTTTCTCGGCTTTTTCTAGAAAAAAAAACAAATGAAGAAAAATATGACGTCATGACCATATTTCCGGAAACCTTTGGAATGCCTTCCCTTTAATTGTTCATCATCATCAGCATCATCCAGCTGTAGCACCCTCTCGGTGCCTAGCTGCCATGCCACGAGGGCTGGGACACTGCCAGGTTTTCCAAGCCTAGACAGGGGAAGTCGGGGGGCAGAGGTGGGGTTCGAACCACGGACCTTCCGGGCAGTAAATTCGCGCTCTTAACCACTGAACCATCTCGCCCCCTTTAATTGTTCAGTTAAACGGTCAATCTCGAAATGGAACAAACCACTCTGATGTACTGATATAAGCTGCCTCGTAGTCAGCAAACGTGGCAAACCATCTACCGCATTAACCTTTCACGCAAAAGAAGTGCCACCTTTAACGAGTAACACAGTTAAAAAACTTCATTGTGTGTAGAGTCTTCTATGTGCTACCTAGAAAACTCGAACACGGAATAACTCAGTTCCCCAGGGTCACTAAACCCAAGTTGTATGTATGATACTGAACTATGCGGATGACTTTTGTAGATATTCGTGGTTCCCGGGGGTAAATATTATTAGCTCTGGATGGATGTAAACCCGTTCTTACTTAAAGGGGGCCACCTACAGGTGAAGGGTAGTTTATCTCAGAAGTCTCTCAAAACAAGAAACCACAGTCTTCAAATTCAATACGATTTTTCCATGCTTACGTCATCTCTCACGAATGTATTACTCTGGTTAATAAAGTATTTGATACTGGTGGTGCTCGTCCTCTAGGGGGAAGGGGGACACCTCCATCGCCCTGTTTGCACCGATGTTTTTTGTGTTGATGCTGATAACGCAGATCTGAGTGGAGGATCAAGATCGTGAAAATCCGAAAAGTGAGACTGAAATCGGAAAAACCCTATCATAATTGAGTTGAAAGTTTCAGAATCTTGTATCCTATTCTTAACGACGGTCCTCCGGAAGAGACGGTTTGTTTTTTCGCTACTCACGAACCATTCATACACCCTTTTGAAGAATGATCACGGACGCTTGGAATGCTGGAGCAGTTTGTTGAAATTCTGTTCACCCGTTTGTTCTATAATTTGACTTCATCCGCAAACATTGAGCACGAGAAAATGCGCGACATTTTAGCTAGACCACCATTTGATCACTTACACTCATCTGATGTATAAACTCTCATCGCGACTGAACAGTAAAAAGCCAGCTGGAAACCTTCATCCAAACACACAGTTTGTAAGACTTCGAAGGAGACAAACTTCAAATCTGTGCTATTCTGTAGCTTTGACGGTACTGAGCTCCTCAAAAGGACAGCAAACGCGATGAGCAACCTATGGTCAGTTTGCCAAGGTCACACAGTCGTCTTTAGTCGCACCAAGATCTACGCTGTGCGCTGATGTATTCAAAACGCTAGTTCTCCTATATTACGTGTGAAAAGCCATCCTCCCGCTCTGGCACAATTATTTTGGTGAGTCCACAACAAAGGGGCGGAAGCACTGGACTCGAGATTCCTCCGTATCAGAACTCACCAGTAATGCATATCCTTGGCCACGTTGAGGTTTGAACTCCACACACATCCATTGGAAGACCTGACAAGTGGGTCAAAGGACCGACACAATCAGGACAGACAGCTACTGGATTGTCGTCCAAATCACTCAAGCGTGAACGTGTTCGCGGAAATTCAGATGTGTCCAGCGTGAGCTGGTGGAGTAGTGGCAACGCCTCGAATGTCAGATGTCCGGAGGTTAAACCCCGGCACGGCCAAGATATATACTACTGATGAGTTAAACTTGAATACAGTGTTTTCCCCTTTGGTGTGGACTCACCAGAATGCTTGTGCTGCGACAGGAGGACGACTTTTTAACCCAGAGTGATGGGGAGGTGAACCGAAACTGATCATACGTTGTCCGTGAAATTCAACGTTTGATAAACTTGTGTAAGTTTGATTCTGGTGATATTCTAGGCTAGTTTCACATTTATCGTCATTTTTGAAACGGTGTTCATCAGTTATCAGGTCTTTGAGTGTCTCAATGGATGGTATGCAGTCGTGTACGTAAATTTCTTCAACCATTTCGTCTCTAATATCAAACTAAGTAAACAATCATGTGTTTTTTTCGGAATAGCTTAGATACTGCACCGATTGAGCTACCTACAAACATGGGATGCCTATTGCGCCCAGTTTACGGATTCCTATTTGTTACAGCCTCGTTTCCAGTGCACAGATTGCACAGTGCTCATGGAATTCTAAGGAAGCCTGGACTTCAGGGTTGTGACTGTCCGCTCCACTTGGTTAAGACTGTAGTGAGATTCATAATAGGCCTGACCAGTTTCCATAGGAGAGAGGAATCACTTTGGGGGGAGGGAAAGTGTTAGGACGCGCCCAGACATGAAAAAAGCACATGTGCACAGAATGACGCATTCCCAAGGTCACCATCGTACCACACGTTTCGGATAGCAGGTGCGTTGGTGGAGCGCACCAAACACGGCTTAGCAACATACGACCAGCGGAGTGGGGCTGAGTGTGTTGGCGACCGGAACACCGTCATTGGCTGTATAGAACGAACAAGTGAACGACCATAAGTGGCCATTTAGTCATCCTATATGGTTACGCAGAGGCTCTCTTTGTTTTGTCCTGACAAGACAGTCGTGTCCCGAGTTCTCTGTCTTCTCCTTATCAAGTAGTCTGGCAGGCTCAGTGCAGGCGTAACCAATAGACGGCCATCCACGATACAACAAGAAGACTCAGTTCGGTTGATGTGGTTTTAAATCCAGGAGCAGGACGGTTATTCGATTATCATTGCAGTCGCTCACAGAAGGGGTACTTTCACTGGATGTGTGAAACTTGCTTCTGAGGAGTCCTCACTCGAGGACCTGACCAGGAGATGTGATTTCCGCTTTCGAATGATGAGTGGCGCCATGTCCAGTCTAAGTGAGAGCTAATCACCTACTACTGATCAGAGCCCCTCGTGGCACAGCGGTTGAGTTTCCAACCAGTGGCGGAAAGGTCACAGGTTCGAAACCCTCTAAGTTCCGTTATATTCGCGCTGCTGATGAGGCTACGGTGCTTCTCCGCTTTTCGAACTCGTGTGTGAGTTGTGCGTTTATTCGATGAGAGAACTTGTAGTGTGGGCATTCGAAAAATCCTCAGGAAACGGTACAAAACTCACCAACACTGATCAGCCTTCTGGGTGATGGAGAAGCTTTGTCCGGAAGAGGGTTTGGGACGGTGGTAGGCTGAAGATCGGGGTTAGATGCCTATTGAGATAAACACGTGAACGTGAGGGGGTTGTCCACTGTCACTGTACCATTTCAAGCGAAAAATAAAACAAACCAGGTGCTCAAGAAAATAATTTATAGAAACCGGGTGAACCGTTCCTGGTTTTTTCATGAGGAGGCGGTAGAATGAAAACGATGAGACTACGCGAAAAACGTTGGTGACACTGGTGGCGGTGTGACTTAGCAAAGAGACTGTAGGGAACTGGACAACATGTCGAATGTTTGTTTGCACAGGTAGGTGTTTTGCTGACAAGACGAGACGCCGTGTTCACACAAACCAGTTACGTGTGAGAAGAAGCGGATCCAGGAGGTACAAGGTCACTAACGTAGTCACTTATCACGTGACAACAGCGAAGCATTAGGGTTGAACACCCTTTACCATGTTGCCCGTGATGATAATGACGATCACGATGATGATGAAGATGACGATGACTGATGAGCAGGCGGGTTGGAACGTTCACTAGGTATAAAAATGCTCTATACAGAATTAAGATGATCACTACTCACAAACTTGATCGATTCCTAATACTCGAGTAGATGGTCTGGAGTGTTCGATAAATCAGTTTGAAGCTTTGGTTCCACGTTGATGTAAGACTGAGGCAGTCAAAAGTAACAAAGCTTCGTAGTCTATGTTATCCACAATCGATTTAAAAGTAACGTTCTATTCTGATTAAGAAGGACACTCGTTGAAATCGTTAACTTCACCTCTTATCTTCCTAACCATTTTGAATCCTCACCCAAAACCTGATCAAATTAGCACATCTCATTCAAATTTGAGTTGTTCGCGCTAAGGAGGTGTGCAAAAAGGGAAGGTAGTGTGGCTTTATAAAAAAATATGCGAGATGTTTTCTCATGGAATTACGGCTGCCTCCATGGTGGTGGGTCTCTCCCATCATTTCTGATAGTATTCCAAAATCACGTGGAATATGCCAGGGTTCTTCCAGTAGACGGATTAATTAGACGCGAAGTTCACATGCCCGAGAACAGTTTTTACTCGTCAGGTTTGACATTTGTTGTCAAACTCACCTGCACAAACTAATCAATCAGTGTGACCTGTGACCTCGTGATAGACCTGACAGATAATGCCTAATAGCTAGAATGTGAAAAAAGCGTGCAGTGGAGAGGTAGGTAACGGAAGACGTTCACCACCAGTTCAGACTATTGCCAAAGTGAGAATTGCTCACCTTCATCTGGCTAGGACCAGAATTTTCCGGCATTTCTACAATGAGATGGCACACAGATGTCATACAAATCGGACTTTACTGACACGACTACTGTTTTAACAGACCTTGTTATGAAAAGGAACGATCACATAGGAGGATACGTGTCTAGTACATAGTCTGTGCGTCTAGGTTAATTGAAGTACAGTGCCATGCCAGCTAGGAATCAATACTTGAAGCGACAAATTTTATAATCGTCCAGCTGTATCAGCGGATTGGTGACACTTAAGACAAGAAATGTGTTCATATGCCTCCGATTGCGTTTACCGTCAGGTTTAGCGTTACAAGGTCAGGAGTTCTACTAAATAGGGACAGTCAACCAGTCGGACTATGGTTTGAAACTTCCTTTCCAACAGAGTCTTTGCCGCGTCACTGGAGATTTTATCCCGAACCATTGTTCGGTGTTACTGTGGTCTATTCCCTCATGCTTCAACGAGATCGCTGACGTTTCCACAAATTAGAGACTTCTCAAGCTACCTGGAAGTATTTTCATCTTACTCGCGGTTGTCCTGTTTCTCCGGTCTTCCGGATTCAATGTGCCGAACAATCGGAGGGGAATCATCTAGCAAGGTCTTCCAGAAGAAGCAGTAAATCAGGGTTGACCTTGACGACTGATGAATAAATATCGATCTGGTCGACTGGATCGCTCTATGATTTCGGTTTTTGCCAAGATTCATCCCCCAAATCAAGGAGCGAAATCAGTACATACTCGGTGCGTGCGATCTTGTTCGGTACTCCTTCCCGAGGACTTTTGTTCATGATGTCCAATCAGGTGAGTCTCACCAATGTCAAGTGCATTATGCAACCATATTTTCAACAGACAAGCATTGCTTGACTCTGTTTGCCAGACATCTTCATAGACTTTGTGAAGCAAACTGAACGACAGCTACAATTCAGCAGATATCTGTCGACGCTGTATATTTCCGTTTCATAAACTTAGACACGTAGAAAAGCGTAGATGCCGTGCATCTTCATGTGACAGAATGCTCCCTCCCGGTTCGGCCGCTGGTTTCGGTCGCGTTAGAACTCAACTGAGAAGCATCACGTTTTGCTACGAAAAGTTAGCGAACATCTCAATCTTCTAACTGAGATAAACTCACTAAAAGACAGTTGTTAAAGAGGGAGTGGAGTATTCTTGGAATCTGAAAAAAGCTCAACTTAATCTCATATGGACCGCTCGTTTCTGATATTCTCCAACGGAATGTGCTGCGCAAGAGGATGCGTCATGTTTCAGTTTGTACGAAAGTTATTTGATTTGCTTCTTAAAAGCAACCTGAAGTGGCAACCTGAGTGCCCATCTGATGAGCCCCAAGAAGGGTGAAACCGGTCGTGGACTATCGAGTAGTTTTCAGCCACCTTGTGAGTAGATTCCTTTGTAGAAATGAGTGCATTTAGTGAATTTTGTACAATCTGAGTTCAAGTAGAACGTGAAGTTGACGGAGAATTGGGACCGAATCTACCTGATAAGCTCCAAGAAGGGTGAAACCAGTCGTGAGCTGTCAAAGAGTAGTGTTTCTCCAAAAAAACGTCGCTTCTCAATGTCCGGAGGACAGCTGTCCCTAATAACCGAACATCACATCAGTTGGACAAATTTGTCACGTGCGGGCTACGGATCAAGCGAAGCCATGCCCTGATTGGTCAGAATGCTAGCCAATCTGGATCGAGCATCTTCATTAGCCTGATTTAGACAGCAGAGTTAACTAAGGACATGGTAAAAACGCTTGGTGTGAAAATCCTCGTTCACACCTCATTTATCGATTCGTTTCCAACCACAGGAAGACAACTGTTTTAAACGGGCTTCCGCACACATTGCACAATGTTTGGAGAAAATTGATAGTCCAGCCAAAGCCCAATATCCGGGGAATCTCGAGTCGTGAGTGGTCACAACAGGTCATATGGTTCTGGGCAGAATACACTGCTTATGAGGCTGCTGAAAATTCTTCGACAGTCTAATTCTGGTTTCGTCTTTCTTTGGGCTCATCAAGTGACCGTAGTTCGCCAGTTTTCATCATCCTCATGTTCTAATTGAACATCACTTTCACGTGATCGACCGTAAAATACTACCATATCTCAAGTGTCACTCCAGGTGAAATATGATAAGGTGTCTGTGCAGCACATTCATCTAAAGAATATCATGAACGAGGATATCCATTTGTCTCTCTTTAACACCAGTGCTATTTGCAAATGAGTGTATTCCGCCTGGTCACCGCAGAACGACTATGGCATTGACCAAAGCTTGGTCCATCAGACTGTGGTAACCAGCAAGGTGTGCACGGGCGTTTTTCGCTCAATCTGTCCGGCTGATGCTGGTGTAGTTCCACGATGTTTCGACCTACCTGACCCTACCGAGTAACTGACACTCACTTATTTTAGCACGTCACCGCTGTGGATGATTGACTTGAGCTGGAGACAGGTGTACCGTTCAACTGGTAGATGCCTACCATAAACCGTGTGTGCATCGCCGAATGGAAATAAGCGATAAGTGCATAAAGATGCCTTTATGTTACGTCAGAAGACACCTGATGATTAGCACTGGACAAATTGTTGAATGGCAGTCTAGCTCTGCTGAAAAAGTTTGAGGAATGGATCAGAACTCACCACGACTGGCAGTTTTCTTTGGTTCTTCACTGTTCACGACCTACAATAGGTAACAAGAAATGTCCAGTGTGTAACAGTTAAGGACTGGTGTGTGTGTGTGTGTGTGTGATTGAGTTATATAGGTGAATTTCGTTTGGTTCGGCTCCAACTTGACAACAGTCAAGATGCGATCAAAACACAGTGCCCATTGTGTTCTCCTGATTCAAAGGCCATCACCTGACCGAAAATTGACGTTGACCTTACCACGTGTCCGTATTACAGCCCACCTACTCTGTTTGATTCTCGTGTAGTTTATGAATGTTGCTGCAGCTGCGGGGACGTGTACATTGACGGACCAGACGGGCAGCCAAACAAAACAGGCAATTGTACATATCCCGAAACACGTGATCAGGACGGTGTTAGGGCGGTAGTCAGTAGGCTTCAGTCTTGAGGTATAAACCTTCTGGCACGTGTTGGAAGCACGCTGTTGGGGTCGCCCCCACAAAATTTTTGGCGATTAGCAAACCACTGTAGGTCAAACTTCACCAATCTTGTCTGCGTTCACAGGGTTTTGGAATAGGCTATATGATTGCGATGGCATCGATCAGCTGATTTCTAAGTTAAGCAATCAATGTTCACCCAGGAATGTCCAAACTTTGCATGATATTCAACTTACATATTTCGCGTCTGTGAATGCATTTTAAACGGGAGTATCTCATTCTGACAAATGGCAACCTAGATGACAGTTCTCTTTGCCATCGAGGGGAATCTTCGTAGCTCAGGTTGTATAGATTGTCTTTGTTCCGTTCGCTGAGCTAGGCAATTTGATTACAAAGGTTTCGTCACCAACCGACGTGGTATCAACAGTGTGTGTGGTGAGTCGACAGTGTCGGTGCGTATGCTTTGGGCAGCACTGTGCTTGTGCTTATATGTGTCTTATGGACGCCGGGAGGGTGACCTGTGAGTATGATTGGTCGTTTGGATGGAGGGTCCCGTTTGTTGGATGGGTGGCTAGCTCTCTGGTTGGTCGGCTTGCAGAAAACCTTTGAGTCTGACCTGTCCGACTGATCCTACGTGACCTTTGACCCGCCGAGGCTACGATTACCACTCATATAACTTGGTCCGTTCATTTTCTTTGAGTTCGGAGCGGAGAACCGTGCTCCTAGGAACCCGCTGGGTGTCGTGTTTCCGACTGCCATACCTTCACATTTTCTAGACTGGATTCGTGTCCTTCTTGGCCCTCGTGTATTAGAACCAAGGAGACTAGATCACGTTGTCTGAATGCTGCAGCGTATCCGTCCATTCGTCCAAGTAGTTTTCATCCCCGGCAATGTTGTGGAATATAGGTAGCTCGGGTGCGCTGATTGATTGTTGGTCTGTTCGCCGAGCTTGACAGTTGGATCGCAAACGTTTCATCACCAATCGAGGTGACATCATCAGTGCATCAGTGACATCATCAACCCCGCACTGATGATGTCACCTCGATTGGTGATGAAACGTTTGCAATCCAACTGCCAAGCTCGGCGAACAGACCAACAATCAATCAGTTTTCATCATGTTTAACCAACATAGTATTCGCGGTGGTTAGTGCAGTTGACTCGATGATTTACAGTGTTTCTATGTAATGCACTACTCATAAGGTTGCTGAAAATTCTTCGACAGCCCACGACCGGTTTCGCCCTTCTTGGGTCTCATCAGGTAGGCGCAGTCTCCGAGTTTCCATCAACCTTATGTTCTACTTGAACCCAAATTGGACTGTTTTCGAGAAATACACTCATTTGCATATCAATTTGGTTTTTGCGAGAGACTCACCTGGAACCCAGCTGAATCTCCCGTTTGTGATGTTTTCAGGCAACTGAATGTGCTGCACCAGGCCGCCTCATGTTCCAGTTGCTACGATATTCGAGATATCGCGATACATGTATATACGTAATGCACTACTCATAAGGTTGCTGAAAATTCTTCGACAGCCCACGACCGGTTTCGCCCTTCCAGTTCGGGCTCATCAGGTAGGCGCAGTCTCCGAGTTTCCATCAACCTTATGTTCTACTTGAACCCAAATTGGAGTGATTGCGACGAATACACTAATTTGCAAATCAATTCGGTTTTGCGAGAGACTCACCTGGAACCTAGCTGAATCTCCTGTGTGTGATCTTTCCAAGAATCACAAACATCATTAACGGGAGATTCAGCTGGATTCCAGGTGAGTCTCTCGCAAAACCAAATTGATTTGCAAACAAGTGTATTAATCGGTAACATTGTTTCTGTTATTCTGGTTGATTTTCTTCATTGGTCTTGAAATCAACTTTCTCCGTGTAGCCTTTGGTGTGTGACATATGCGAATTCCTTTTGATTTTAATGGCCGTGCTTTGAGTTCCGTGTGAACAAGACATACATAAGCACAAGTTCAACACACCACGGTGAACTGCCAACCCGCCAAGCACTGATTATGTCAACTCGGTTGCCGAAGAAGTGTTTGCGATCAAAATACACTGCACAGCGGACGGAACAACGACCACAAATGTTCTCCGTTTTACTTCAGGGATTAGGAAATTAGGAAAGCAAACACGGGAGAGGGAGAGAGAGAGAATAAAAAACACGGGCAAAGAACTAAATAGGTGCAAGTAACCGGCAATATGAAAGGAGAATAAAAACGGACTTCGAACGCTTGCTTGGGTAATGCCGAAATCCTTCTAGACACCGATCAGAGCGCTCATCTGGCCTCAGCCAGCTTACCAACATTTTCCGTTTCTGACATTTAGTTGCATCAATATTACTGAAGTTTCCGACGACTAATCGATTATATGAAATCTAGCGTTTTCAACCGAATTAGACGTTTGCAAATAACGATCATTGCGACAGTCGCTCACTCGACGTCCTTCAAATCAGCAAGTCTGATATGAGTCAGACGATGCATAAAACGTTGGTTAGAAGTCCAGAGGAAGACAGGTCGCGTAGAATCCTTAAAAAGTGTGACTCAGACAGATAACAGGGTGGATATATTGGCTATGCACAAGCAGCGGAGAAGGGAGCGGTCATTCTAAACAATAATCCATTTGAATCAAGCGGGCCGCAACAAACGAGTGAATGTGGATGCACCCAAGGAAATGTTGCATGTCACGTGGATAGTCGACGTCTCGCGGTCCGGTGTTGCAGCACAGCATCCGTCGCACTTTGAAGTACCAAGTAAGCAAAACTCTCTGGACAAGAATTCCACAAGTTCTTTCTGGAGGGGAGTTTATATCCGTCACACAAAAATCCACACCTGTTCAACAACTATATAAACGCAGCTAGGCACGGAGGAAGCACCTACTCAACTGCGCACTGACGATGTTTCCTCGACTGGGGACGAGACGTTTGCAAGCCAATTGCCAAGCTCGACGAACAGATCAACTGTCATCTGATCAACCACCAGCAATGCACACCACCAGGACACCAGAGCTAGCGCCCGGGACAGTTTACACTTCGAGTACCCTGCGCGCCGACAGCCCCCTGGGAAACCGAATCACAAGCAGCCCCCTGTCCAGAAACATAAATCTTCTTGAGTGTTGGATGTGGATTTCCAACGTCTGACGGTAAGTGAAAATGTTATTGACACATCTTCAACAACGAGAGCAGTTCGTCTGTCCGTCACGGGTGCCGGTCTTTCACGTTCGTCCGACTCGATGCAATTTTATTGAAAAAGAAACTAATCCGAAGTTTTCAGCATCCTTTTTTCTTTGAAGATGACAGATAAAAGGCTTCATTTTAGCATCTTTTTATCATCAGTATACAAGCCAGAGGATGCATATGAGGACAGGTCATCTCAGAATAGTCATCCATTTGGTAGGCATTGATTTCAAGGTGACCGCATCTTCTGAAAGTAGGTGATCAGCTGATCAGGCCGCCGGGTCACTGGACAATTTAGATGGAAACGGATTCACGTTGAAAGATCTGGGTGTGGTGAGGGGGGAGTTAAGACCTTGATTCGAGTCTCCGTAGGTGGCCTCCCTGGCTGGTTCATTGAAAAATTATACAGTTGTCGACTCCGTCTTGAGTGATGTCTTCAGAAACTAGGAGCCATCTGCTGTCTCGAAGCCATTTTGTTCACGGTTGTTTGTCGAATGCACGGATTTCTGTCAACGTTCTCCAACCAGACGAATTGATTTGAGCAACATACAGTGACCTTCAGTCTAATGTTGCTTATACCTAAACGGTTCACATAAAGCCCACGCCCAAGTTGTTTATTATATACAAGCTGGAAAGTCGGTAAGTGTCATCCTTACAACCAGTTAGTAACCGATTAGAGTGACAGGACACGTGATAATTTTGACAAGTAAGGCTTGAGAGGTGGACTGTGTGAAATCAGAGAGTTCTGTTAGGAAAGGACTTACTTTAGTCGTCACAGGAATTGCGTTCTCCTTACTCGCTACAATGAGAAATTACTCAAGGTCTCATCAAGCGTTTTAAAGATTAATACCTAATGTGTACTATGAATGAAGCACAAACACGGGCTGAATGAAATCACCGCTAAAGTTTAATCATAGCGGAGGAATGTGTCTGGATCATGAGCACACGAGTCGGGTCACAAAAGTAGGCTACACAAATGCTCAGAAACTAATGAAAACTAGTTTTCTGGCTTGTCGAATATATGGGTCTCGGAATATTGGGTCCCTGGATCCAGTATTGCATAGTTTTTAACTAAGACTGACCTGTAATCCTTTGTCAATGTAGAATGACTGAAAAACTGCCCAGTGATAGGCAAAAATGGAACGGTCTTCGGTAGAAGAAATCGTTCAGCTGTAACACCCTTCCGGTACCTAGCTGCCATGCCGCCCGAAGGAAGCACGAGGGCTGAGATACTGCCAGGTTACCTAAGCCTAGACAGAGGAAGTCGAGAGGCAGAGGTGGGGTTCGAACCACGGACCTTCCGGTCAGTAAATTCGCACTCTAACCACTTGGGCCCCGAAAAAAAGGTCTTTTTGGTTGGTTCCTTGAGCAGTATTCTTCGCTTGCCTAGCGACTAATGTCTACGCTGATCACCATGTTTGAGCGATTATCAAACGTGAAGAGTTTCATTCAAACTACCGAAAAAAAGGTCTTTTTGGTTGGTTCCTTGAGCAGTATTCTTCGCTTGCCTAGCGACTAATGTCTACGCTGATCACCATGTTTGAGCGATTATCAAACGTGAAGAGTTTCATTCAAACTAAGGTGTACTAAAGTCACTAGTCTTGGTATACAAACCGTACAATACCGTTTAGTAAATAGGATACAAGCCTGTAAGTTGCACTCAAGCAAAGAAGGTCAACCTCCGAGTCGAAATATCAAGTCTACTTGCGTAAAAATGATCAATAAATTGCAGAGATCTTAACCTACACAACAAGGGATAACACAAGGTTTCAAGCCAAACGTTGCAAATAAGCAGGTGTCGAAAAGTGGAACACAGGTGGAACTAAACTCACCGGCAGCCTTTTGCGGTTTCGGAGTTGTCCCCTCCTGTGATGTCACAGATGGAGTTTTCAGGAAGAGAAGATATGTACATCAAAAAAGTGTTCTACGTCGTTCAAAATTTGCCTCGGCCTGGTGTGAGATCATCTGATGGGAGTCAGGAGCTAGAGTGAGGCAGGTCTATTTTTGCTATGTCTACCCTGGGGATTACCACAATGTGAATACCCAGCATTGGTGTGTGGGTAGGTACCATCATCATCATCATCGACAGCATGACATCAGTGTTCAACACCGATACTTCGCTGCCGTATATATGTGCAATTCGTGGTTGTACGTGGGCTGAGATACTGTCAGAGCGCCAACACCTAGACAGGAGGACAATTAGGGTGCTCGACCAAAGCATTTGGCTCAAAAGCCCAACCACAGCGGTGTTTTGGGGGAAATGCAGGTGCATTACTGTTTCTACGAAACAATTCGCCATATGTTCCAACCCCCAACCTGGAGAACCAGGAGACTGTGTTCGTCAGACCTCTAACCATTGACCAATCTGGAATGAGGGACTCTGTGAGTGTCACGGGGACACCCCCTAGTATATCTCAATGGGTCGTTGAGGTGCGCAAACCGTCACCCAGCGGTAAGGTCCAGTCTCTTCGTGACTTAATCGTGAAGACCACTTAGAGAATGCTTTACCGTTGCTAAATAGAATGATTTCTGTCAGTCAGGTTCCTCTAGTTACTTAGGGAATTTCAAATACCGATTTTTCGGACTGGATACGTGCAAGAACTGAGAAGTTTCGTCGAAGTTAAAAAGCGTTTATATGGCCTATCCAGTCAAGGAGTGAGTTAGCTCACAAAAAGTCGCTCACATCCTGGAACTCGACTCCTGCATGTTCTCTCACAGAAACACGATCTCGTAAGCCCGTGTGTGAGGCTTGAAAGAAACCAAACCAAAGCGGGATTGCGTCACTTTCGGCCGAAACCAGTCATGCCATTCACAGAGAGTACTCTTTTTATACCGTATACCGGACGTGCTCTGAGGCCCTAGAGATCAGCACACAGTCGAACTGCATCAACCGGAGTGATGGCGCCAGCATTCCGTCCATCTGGATTGGACTTACTGCACACCTTAGCAGGCATAGTAGCCAGATGTCAGGCAAGGATCTCAAAACTGACGCATCACAACCGGCACAACAACAAACGGAAGCACATTCAAATCAGAGTGCACACAATCACACGTACACACGCACACACACACACGCACGCACGCTGACGCAATATGACTGCCAACTGATCACATGGACGCACCAATCAGAAGACACCGTAGTGGACCCAAATGTCGCTGCATTTGACTCGTATTCAATTGATTGTAGAAATCCTTGAGAAAGGTCGACCACGGCAACCGAAACGTCGGATTACAACAACCTATTCCACTACGCTGTGTTTTGACCTTATAATTAAAAAAGCTCCATAATATACCGGATAACTCAGAATTGATCACGCCTGGTCCGTGTCAGACCGTTATTGGCTGCACAGGTGATTGGATTCCAACGGCGTGATCCATTAGGTAGTAATCCTTCCACATCTGGTTACTATGCGGTGCGGAAATTGGTTTGTCGCTCAAAAACCTCACGCAGTAGACTCAGTCTTATCACTGAGCGAGCGCGCATTCCAAGCCAAGAAATAGACATAAGCCGCTATTTGAAGAACAACATTTGTCCTGCCCGAAAACGTTCGATGTTACGAAATTCATGAGACTTGGTCAGCTGCTTGGAAGTGATACATCTTGGAGGCAGAAGACCACATTTAATGGCCACAACTGTCGTCAGTGTTCCATATTTGTGCCTTTCACGACTTGGGATGCTTTTTTTAAGTAAACGCCTGAGGCCGTGGATGATGAGCTTTCTGCATCCATGGCACAGCAAGCTAGACTGACAGTCTATTAGGTTTTCATTGAAGATTTTGCACTGTAAGTGAAGCCGGTCTACGCTAAAAAGCCGAAGGAGCATTGTACATCCTTACTGGAAATCACCAACAGTGGTCGCTCATGGCCGAATGGCTAGGAGTTCAAATTACCATCCAGGTCGAGACTCGCACTGATGATTACTTCTAATAAAGATCAAACAGCTGTACAGTGTTGTTCGGCTTTTCAGTATGGACTGGCCTAACTTACAGGACGACACCTCCACCAAAAATTTCCAGAGCTCCTCAAACTATCCGGAATATGCTAGCCTAGGGGAACAGGCACCTGGTCGTTCAAAGAATTCTCGGAATGCTGTTTGGATGACTTTAGTTTTAGAGTTGCCACGAAAATCCGTGACGTCTAGAACAACACACGACGGCCTACCAGACGAATAACTCTCGCGTCAAACTGGGCCCAAATGAGTCTGTTTCCATAAAGTTTCGCCTCATGGGTGAAGGACAAGCATAAAACTTATTGTGTACACATTCAAGAAGTTCAACCCAGGCGCCATGCCACTCGAAGGAAGGGCTTAGATACTGCCAGGTTGCCCAAGTCTAGACCGGTTGCATCCGAAATGCCGGGGTTGGGTTCGAACCACGGACTTTTTGGTCAGTAAGTTCGCTCATTGACCATTGGGCTCAATAGTAAGAGATAACTCGGTGACGTGGAAGGTAACAGACACATATACTACTTTCAATCCGCTACACTCCCTGTGTCCCAGTGCTCATAAAAAAGTGAATCAGAAGGCAGATATCAGACGGATTCAGCAGAACTAAATAAGGCGCGATATTTAGACGCAATATACTGCTCATAAAGTTGCTGAAAATTCTTCGACAGCCCACGACCGGTTCCGCCCTTCTTGCGACTAACCAGATATGCGCAGTCCCCGGTTTTCCGTCAACCTTATGTTCTACCTAAAAGCAACTTGCACGAAATTAGCGAAATACACTCATTTGTGAACCACTTCGGTTTTGCGGGAGACTCACCCGGAACCCAGCTGAATCGCCCGTTTGTGATGTTTCCAGGCAACTGAATGTGCTGCACCAGGCCGCCTCATGTTCCAGTTGCTACGATGTTCGAGGTATCGTAATACATGGTACAAGTAGAACGTAAGTTTGACGGAAACTCGGGGACTGCGCCTACCTGATGAGCCCCAAGCAGAGGGAAACCCGTCGTGGGCTGTCGAAGAATTTTCATCAGCCTTATGAGTAGTGCATTACGGATATACAGGTATCGCAATATCTCGAATGTTGTAGCAACTGGAACATGAGGCGGCCTGGTGCAGCACATTCAGTTTTCTGGAAACATCATAAACGAGAGATTCAGCTGGGTTCCAGGTGAGTCTCTCGCAAAAACCAAATTGGTATGCAAATAAGTGTATTTCGCTAACGTGCGATACAGTTATTGCTACTCGATTTCTCAGAAATCGCGAATTCACGTATGTCATAGAAACATTTATAACGTTTCGTATTGCTAAGCGACATGTGAAACACGCCGGCGAATTTCAGCAAATCAAACAACAATGGATGGGGCAGAGAAATAAGGAAGGTAACTTACTTTTACCGGACTGGACGGAGAAGATTCCTCCATTTCTGTAGTGCAAAAAATCGATGAGAATACGCATTTGAGTAGCCGCAATAAACTGTTGAATGAAAACGTCAGCTGCAATTGCGTCTTGTTCAGTTGCCATGCTCACCATCATGGTCGAAACAACGGATAATGGAACCGGTAGCAAAACGTCGTGATGACAAACGCATCGAAAGATTAGTTGAAAGTGGCGAGTGGGGAGGGACTGAAGCTGCTGGACGAATGCATTCCAAGTTCAACACCAAACAGCATTAGGATTATCTTACAATCAGTTAGCCCGGCTGCATTTGTTTTTCGAATTGTTTACCTTCTATTTTAACTGCTGGCGACGAGATCCCGAAAACATCCATGTTATTGTATGCTTTGGTTTTCTATGTGACCAAATCGGTCACCCTATTGGCTACCTATTTCGCTTTGATCTCGAGCCCGGTCAAATCGAATCATTGCAAACGATATGCTAAGAAAAAACCACCTTGAGCAGCTGGAAACTGTCTGAATGGCGGTCTCTGCTGTCTCTTGTCACATTTTATTCTCTGGACAAACTTTCGCGTTACGTCAAGTTACGCATCGTATGAAAGCTACGGTTGCCACTAGACCCCATCGTTTGGTGCTCAGAGCTGGGATGAGTAATCCATAGCTTCTGTGGCGAATGAGCCAGGCTGTCATCCAGTCTTCTGAAATCGAACGGAGAATGAGGTCCTGAGGCATAAATCAGCCGTCTATTTTCCTTAGAGATTTGCCCGAAATGCACACGCTAAACCACCGCTTGCATCCGTGTCTTCCCAATAGCAACTCAGAACCATCTAAAGTGAACCCTTTTTTCCGCAGTAAAGACCGGATTCTTTCTTTTTCCAAGTTCCAAGAAGCGGATTCACAAAATGGTTTGTTCTCTCTTGAACAGGATTCTCATTCGGTCTTTCGACCTGCGTTTTATGTGCGGTTCAGTTTGTAGCAATTATCGTGCATTCACTACCTGTAACATGACACCTATCATTTTGACGTTCTTTCCTGTATGCATATGGGGTGTGAACTGTCCACAAATATGGACAGTTTCGTTGGTTTCCTGAATGCTTCAGATGGCCATCGTTAGCTCTTCTCAAGTCAGTATTCGACCACAGTCGAGCTCAGGCCGCGATGGTCGTGCGCTTTTCCAGATTTGACCACGAGAATCCAACGTTTTATCCATGAATGGGGTGGGTGTGACCTCGAAATAAATCGAAGGCCAAAAGCTGAGCGTCACTCAGGCTCTGAGTTGTATTTTACCCGAGAGTTATTCCAGTCAGGTAAAGAACAATTCCCGAGATGTGTGGACTTTGGAAGTAACTTCTCGAGAAGCCGGTTGAGTGACCTTGTATCCTATCTTAGAGCGAGTTAATCACGCTGCTGATCAGCTGTTCGCTTTCAACCACTAGCCGGAACGTTGCCAGTTCATGATTATTGAGCTACACGCCAATATGGATGAAGCAACTGCACTATGCTTCTCGGATTCTACACTATTTTCAAACGTAATTTTAATTGCCAATACTGAAGATCACACTACATGATGTTCAGCCAATCCGTTTGGTCATGCTCCCGGAGGTGGCTCTCGTAACGTCTGCGCTAACGAGACATTTTATTCCAGATAGATGTTTCGAAATGGGTTGGAGTCCAAAACCGAGTGGATGAACAGTGGATGTTGGGTTAGTTAATCAGTGTGACAAATTTTTATCACCCTGAAATTTGGAGGTTGGAGAATTTCAAGAAAAACCGGTTGGTTCCGGTAACATTCCGTGCTACACAATGTATCAGTCTACTATGCTTTACTGCCCCGCACCATACTATGCCACACTGCACCACCAATGTGAACCGCACTATATACTATATATAGACTACACTACTATGCTATACTATACTATACTATACTACATTACTACTATTATACTACTATACCACTACTATACTATACTATATACTATACTATACTACTGAACTATAATATACTACTATTACTATAATACTATATTATGCCATACTATCTAATATACTGCTACTATATATACTACTACTATACTATTATACTACTACTATACCATAATATATACTATACTACTACCATACTATACACTATACTATACTATACATACTATAGTGTATACCATACTGTACCATGTTGCGCATTACTGCAGCATATTACACGGTTCTTTGGTTGTTTCCGTAACTCGCACACCTGTTGGTCGGTGGCATGTTTATTTCCATGTAGATTCATATTATGTTTGCGGAAATCGCTTGCTCAACTCACAAGTCCCCCGGGCACCGAGCACTACTCATTATTTGTGTAACCCGGTGTGTGTGTGTGTGTGTGTGGATATCGTACCGTTGTTTGGAACTCCTTAATGAGCGCACGCAGCCAATTCCTTGAGTGACATAATTTAATGATTTTCGTCTTGGATCGCCTCCCCTGTTTGTCCCATAAGAAATTTTTCACGGACTACCGGGTAATGAGACAAAGATGGTACCTCCTATCATCCCTGTCAGGAGGGTCAGATTCCTGAAAGTAACCTCAGAACGCCGGGAACCTCCTGAGACCCGAAAACTCCACCAAAATCTCAATAGGAAAGCCAGCAAACACCCAGGACAGTCAAGTATTCAATCAATTCAGCAAAAACCGATGAGTGTTCAGGCACGCCGCAGAAGCACGACCGAATGTGATCAGTGTTCAGGCATTTCATAGAAGCACGATCGATGTTGATCGCTGTTCACTAAACGCTTATCAGACAGCCTGGATCAGATTCAAGAAGCGCTCATTAAATAGTGCGGGGCCGTCGTAATTTTGATGCCCACAAGTAAGTCTTTTTCTGGCAAGAGGCACTGGTGTGGGGACGGCAGTCAGACATAACAATCCCTATCTCAAGCTTCACACTAACGAGAGGAGTTCTTTCCTCTGTTGTTCACTAAGTTCGTTTCAGTTCATCAGCTATAAACCATGCATCAGGAGAACGCTGGTTTCAGCTGCTACAGTTTCATTCACCGGAGAATGGGAGAGCGTGAGAGATACAATCAAGCATTGCGGGCGACAGCTTTGATGCACAAGCACCACTGACTACGCGATGAGGCCATTTCTGCCATTGGTGGGTTGAGTCCTGAGGTCCCCACCCAGGGAGGCGGCAGTTACAACTCCACCGGACTTAACTGGCTAGTGTTTTAATACTTCATTGCCAGGTCATACACTGTAACCCCTCTCGGCACACGGCTGGACGAAAAGAGTTCTGCGAGGTCGACAGTCTTCTGCATGCTGTGTATGCGTCCTGATCACTGTAACCTATGAAGTATGAGTAAGTCATCATCCTTCGTGCGTGAGTTCCATTTTCCTACAACCATCTGGCGCAACTGAACAGTACTCATTCGACGTTCGCACTAGGCCCAACCAATGCGTCGGAGAGCAGATCAAATGAGAATCGATCGGTAGTTTCAACGATTGAATTTTCACTGTCTACGTCCCGGTTAACGAAAGAAGCTCGAGGATACTGGTGGCTGCTGTTCGAGTAGCAGACGCTAGGTCGTGAGTGAGGAGGGGACGTTCTCGCAACCTGAGTCTGTTAACAGCACAGATGGCTTTGTGCTGCATGCACTCTCTTAGTGGTAATGCAGACCAGAGGAAATAGGACAGACTTGTTGCAAGCCATCAGCTTGCCTGAACATGAACATAGCTTGACAATCAACACCAGCAGGAGTTACTTGTTTGTCATCAAGGTGCTGACTTTCTCCGTCAGTTCCTCAGTGAAGCTGCAAACGGCATTCCCGGCACACAGTTAAAGTTATGGGGAATAACCTGATGACAGTCCACTAGCAGTGCGGTTACCCGCCTCGTCGCCCTTAAGATGACAGTGTCAGACAGGTATTGATTGGGAAATGGAGCAAACTTACCTGGATTCCAGTTGCATACGGTTATCATTTCGGTCGATGATTACCCTGATGACCCTGGTCCCTCTAGGGCATATGCGTCCGCATGTCGCGCAAATCCACATGGTAGCATTTACACTAGGAAGATGGCGCCCTTTTTGAATAGATCGCTTGGATTGCGGTAATGAAATAGTTGCGTCTCAATGTTTCTTAGGCATATTTAGGTCTTCCAGGCCGTTCTGATGAGTGCCAGATCATCTCATGATCCCGATGCTCAGGTATGTTTAAATCGACGGTTTTGAAAGGTCGAGGCGCCTCGCCCTTGGACCATAAGTCTCAACCTGTTCCCTTTCTTTTTACCCCTTAGTAGAGCCTTCTCCCTCCACGGTCGTATAGCAGTTGAGCATCGGTTTCCACCACTCGTGTATGCTGTCTTTGAAGATGATGGTAAATGCTGTCCCAAAAGTGAAGAATCATGTCTCCCGGATTTCACTCAAACTGGTCGCGGAAAATTTGTTCCTGGATCAAATGGCCCGCGGGTTCGCATCAAACGACACTCAATCACAGCAGGTTATTTGGCATTAGGCCTCCCGTGCAGGCTGATTGGAGAAAATCGCTTCAGAAATATTTATATTTAGGCCAAAGTAAGACGTTGCTGAACAGAACGCTGGAGTTCATCACTGTGATTCCACTGCACGGGTCTCCAAACAGCAGTATAGAGACACGCGAAGCTGTGTTTTGGTAAGGGTAGGATCTGAATTGAATAAATAACTATCCAAACTATGTTGAATCGCTCGCTATATTACCCTCGCGACTCCAGAATGCATCTGTACTGACGGTTGCTTGATAAAGGCTGAATAGCGCTGGACCAAAACACAGTCCTACCCCACTCCGGCATGGAGTTCAAACTCATCCGAGATAGTTGTACAATGCTTAAATCTGTCTGGAGAGTCAAGACAACCCACAGGGCTTCTCTGCTGACTGAGTCGAAGGCTTTCGTAGACACTCCACAAACATTTCATTGGGAAGTTGGTTCCGTTCCCGACAATTCACCTGGATTTGTTAGGCGGCAAAAACGAATTCAGTCCTAAATCAACGGCTTCACAATCCATACTGCTCTTCAGCAGTGTTCTCCTTCCAAACGCCAGTGGCTAGCTCACTAAGCAGGAGGCGAACCAGAATCTGACCGAGTGTGTGCACTGGAGACGAATTCTATTGACCTCCTTTCTCTTCGTTCGGATCCTACGGGATAGATTCGATCTCCAACTTGTGCTATGCCTGCGCTGATGGACAGCTCCGCGGATAAACCAACAAGTCCCGTTGTTCTGCAATCTCGAAGCTGGTCTGTGGTCATTAATATTCCCGATTCATTGTGTGTCGTGTCAGATGAGTCAATTTCTTTTAGCCACGGGTCATTTTTCGCTTTCCGCAGGTGCTTCAGGAACTTGGTTCTTTGCGCCGGAGATTCGTGAAGTTTCAACGCAGTTTCCTGGTTCTTCGGTTTTCTCACATCTGGGTTGAGTGAACTACTTCCCGGTCTACAACGTGGCAGTTTCTCAAACGCAACACGTGTCCTAGCAGACAGCGGAGACTGGCCCGTATTGCAGTCAGCTGCACTCATCACATTCGCGATCAATACATTACGTCACATTGTCGCACAGTGATACGGCCGACCAGATGCCTATGTCCACATGACAGGAGTAGCTCGTCCCACATTGAAAAACCTGTTTGTTTCGAACGAATTCCAGACGGATCCACTGGCTTCTTCTGTGACGAATGTGGAGAACCTTGGTCTCAGTAGCCAGATTCGATTGGCCACCATCCTCGGGTTGACGCAGTTTGCTTCATCCGTTATTCCCCAACTCCTGTAATCGGCAACCACGAATCTACCATCATGTTCCAGTCGGTTATTTGTGTCTTTCTACTCGAGTAGAAAGTATAACCAGAGCCGGTCTCTCATGCCTTTCAGTGAGTGCAGCGCGGCATTTGAGTTCTTTGACAACAGTGACAGTTCGTCTCTCACCATCCCTATCCAAGAAACTCCTCGCATTCTGGCCTCCAAGTCTGACTACTATTCATAGTAGTCTGTGTCGTGCTCGGGAAAGAAGGACGATCTTTTGACGACTGCGGCACTGACAAACAAAACTATTCCTCAAATCCCAGCCAAGATGCAACTCATACGTGTTGTGATATCACGTGACAAAAAATTTAAAATGGATGATCTTCGCCGCTTACCGTTTCCGGATAAATATCCTGACGCCAGTCCCATTTTCAAAACTCCAACTGCGAACAACCTAGTGGTATTTAAACGGATGGTTGAATAGTCTCAACAACGGGCAGCACAAGATTGCAGCACTGGCCTTACTGAGTTCTAGATTGTAACCGAAAAATGAGTTAGAGTCGTGTTACACTCATAAATAGCTGTTTGTTACCTCACTGTGACTACTTCTCAGCACAGTAGTACAAAATGTTATATGAATCACCAGGGTCTAGGTCATCCTATACCGTCAGAAGAACGATAGATGCCTGAAAACGGTCGAATCAAGCAATGGTCCTAATTAACTCGTCTTTATTTATCATTTCCAAGGCGACTGAAAGGAACTATGAAATCAACCAACCACCGAACGACGGATCCGAACATGCATACAAACCCGCTTCCTCCAGGCTCTGAGTGATGCTCATCATCTAGTCGATATTCTGACAGTTACGTTTGGAGGAGCTCACAGAGTAAAGCTTGTGGTTCTTCCATTCAACCAGCCTTAATTGGCAGCGGGAACACGGCCACCAGGCACTTTCTCCCTGTTACGGTACTTTATAGTACTCAGTTACTTTTTTTTAAAAAACCTCCATTTGAAATATCACATGGGCTGACTTCAGCTTTGGTTCTTTTGCTTCACGTAATCGAGTTTTCTGAACACACACGACACATAATTAAAACCAAAACAAACACTTTTTAAAGTAAGACGTTTCAAGTATCTGCATATTATCGGTGGCCAAAGTTTTTGCCCGTGTGTCCAGAGCCATTAAATTGGGTTCAGAAATGAGAACCCCACAGTTTTGTACCACCAAATTATTAGCTTCAATCCTTGTTTTCACTTAAACTCTAACGAACTGTCAACATACCGATACGCTACATTCCAAGATTATTCAAGTGGTTAGAGCGCGAATTTACTGACCGGAGAGTCCGTGGTTCGAACCCGACCCGCTCTGCCTCTCGACTTTCCCTGTCTAGGCTTGGGCAACCTGGCAGTATCCCAGCCCTCGTGCTTCCTTCGGGTGGCATGGCAGCTAGGCACCGAAAGGGTGTTACAGCTGAATGATTGTTATTATTGTTATTCAAGCGTTCGATCGATTAATCATCGGTACAGGCGTGGGTAAAGTCAGAATGTTGTCACGCAATATAAGTTTCTATCCAGGATAACAACAACAGACTGTAAACTAAGGGAACGACATTCTACTATGGACTTCTTAGGAGTATACATTCCCCAGAGACTATCACTCATCCATAACCTATTGATAGTTCATTTAATAATGCATTACTGTTTTTGAATCAGTCCCGCCCGATTAAAGTACTCAGTTTTTTTATACAGATTCTATCTGAACCAGTAACTCAGTGGCTAATGGATTTGTCTCCATTGAACGGTTAACGTGTGTTGAAGCGGCAAATAACCCTTGATGACTGAAAGATCAACACGTACGGGCGACAATCGAGGGATTTCTGTTTCAGCCGAATTCCGATGATGTGATCTTGCACAGTCCGACAGCTACGAAGGGCGATGACCGGTAAAATTGCGAAGGACAAGGACAGGTCACTGGTTCATCGAAACAAACTGGTCTGACTTCAGTCACGATATCTCTTGATAACCCATGTACCCCATCATTCATTTTCATCCGATAACATCGAAGAGAAACAACCCAGAAGTTGAAAAAACCTCTAGTAAATGCCTAGTTTCAATGCGGAAGGCCATTTTCACGGGGATTTACTGTACAGGCGCACAGTCTTTTCCGCACAGCATGGGGCTCCACTTCTTCAGGTGAATGCCAACCTAAGTTGGAGAAAGGGAACAACAGATAAAATGTAGTTGTGGCCTCATCCAGACCCTTAGCTGAGCGTTGCTCACATGAAGCGGTGACACCAGTGGTGAGTCAAAGCGGCACATCTCTGAGTCTCAGTGATCGTGTGTATCAGGCTACACTGGGGGCTGTATGGCTGTGAGACGGGGCACTTTGGAGCAGCGGAACTGAGACGCCTTAAGGTGTTCGACAATCGTTGTCTCAGTACCATAGCTCGTGCGAGTTAGTGCCGGAGAATCCGTAACGAGGCAACTAGAAAGTAGGTTTCCGGTTGTGCAACGGGTTCTTCCATTGAAAAATGTGTCCAGCACCAGAAGCTGCGTTGGTTGGGACATGTCTTGCGCATGCCGAACCATTGTTTGCCGAAGAGAGTGCTGTTTTCCATGCCCAACTCAGAGTGGCGCAACCAGAGAGGTGGCCAACCCTTGACCTAGCAGGGGATATATGAAGGAGATTACGAAACGCATGGGTGCTGCCGGAGCTACTCGCCTTCTAGGATGGGGACCGCGTGATCCTCACTGCGCCTGGTTGCAGACGCTGCAAGATATGGCTGCCAACCGACGTCAGTAGTGCTCTTGTTGTCAGTTTCTATCCCGATTGCCGAATGAGTGTCTGAAGGTGTGGACACCTCAGAACGATTGTAATAAGCTGGCACCAAGTCCCTTCCCCGTTCACCTTTATTCTTTTCTTCGCACTAAGGCTTTCAAATAAATCATGGTTGTAGGGCAGCGACGCATCGGTGTTGAATACTGATGTCATGCTGTCGATGATGATAAATAGTGCATCATATCTATACAACTCCAAAACGACCCAAAGGGGGCAAAATAAATGATAATATGGACAAAAGCCTACGCAACAGACTGTCTCCTCTCTGACCTAGAACTATCCGTAGGGTTTATGGAAAATTTTCGGCCGATCACATCCGGTTTCGCCCAACCTCGGACCTGACCAGATAGGAGCCTAATTCCCGAGTTTCAATCAATCATTTATCCAGATTGAACATCAAATTGTACGTGAATGGAGCTATGTAGTTAATTTCAACTTATGTTTATGATGGACTAGGCTGAAACACAGGCATATATCTCGTTTGGAATACCCCTCCTCATTGGTTGCTTTGTGTTTCGTTAAAAACCGCCTTCTCATCATCATCATCATCATCATCATCATCATCATCATCATCATCATCATCATCATCATCATCATCATCATCATCATCATCATCAGCATCAGCATCATCATCATCATCATCATCATCATCATCATCATCATCATCATCATCATCATCATCATCATCATCATCATCATCATCATCATCATCATCATCATCATCATCATCATCATCATCATCATCATCATCATCATCATCATCATCATCATCATCATCATCATCATCATCATCATCATCATCATCATCATCATCATCATCATCATCATCATCATCATCATCATCATCATCATCATCATCATCATCATCATCATCATCATCATCATCATCATCATCATCATCATCATCATCATCATCATCATCATCATCATCATCATCATCATCATCATCATCATCATCATCGTCATCATCATCATCATCATCATCATCATCATCATCATCATCATCAGCATCATCATCATCATCATCATCATCATCATCATCATCATCATCATCATCATCATCATCATCATCATCATCATCAACATCATCATCATCATCATCATCATCATCATCATCATCATCATCAGGGGTCGAGATGGCCCAAGTGGTCAGAGCGTGAAGTTACTGACCGGAGAGTCCGTGGTTCGAACCCGACCCGCTCTGCCTCTCGACTTCCCCTGTTTAGGCTTGGGCAACCTGGCAGTATCCAGCCCTCGTGCTTATTTCGGGTGGCACGGCAGCTAGGCACCGAAAGGGTGCTACAGCTGGTCGATTTCTTTTCATCATCGTCATCATCATCAACATCACAAAGCTAAGCCACATGTGATATTTTTACGGACTAGCCACCAATAAAACCTCTAATCCATCTGTCCTAGCGGGTTCGAACAAGAGAATTCAGTCCATCAAACAGAATTACTGATTTTCTAAACTTTTGTTTAGTTCCCACTCGCCGCTTCCACCTTTCTCTGACTCAAACAGATTTACCCCCCTAGACGTACGTCTTGAAGACACCAATTAAAAGTGAACTGTTCGGAGACTCTGTCTCTCTTTAAAAGTGGTTTAACTATTGAAGATGACTTCAGACCTGACCTCCCTTCCTAGTCAAACAGGTTTACATAAACCATACGCCAAAATAACACAAGCCAATATATCATTGGTACAAATCAACTTACCTATGTGTACTTTGTCACCTGCTCTAGGTTACCGTCTCTTCTGGTATGCCTTTAAATAGAATCGCATGGATTTGTGCAAGCTCAGTTGCATCTTCGTTGTAGCTAATGAGATGCTAACGGTGTGGTTGCGCCCAACTGACAAGGATATGAAAGACAACATGTTGGTCTCCGTTTTAAAACGTGCACCCTAGACGTTCTCAACTATTCATGCCACATTGATGCGCACATATGTTTCAGTCAAGAAAAGACAAGGATAGGAATCTAGTACTCGGCAGTTCTGTGAAATTTAGTGTAGCATCGATCGACCTTGACAATGCCTTGACAATGTGCCGATTAATTTGTTGTCAGTTTTCTCAACTCTGGTATTCATCTGTGATCGTCCTCTGCCGAAATCACATGACTTCACGTGACATCCAACTAACTGCATTTGTCATTGCCTCGGTGGCGGCACGTGACGCGGAAAAAACTGTCAGGCCGACGGCTACAACACGTCATGTTCGAAAAAATGCATCAAATCGACTTCCCCTTGAACTATCACACTGCCTTCGCCTGTGACTAAGCAATCCCTATGATTTTGTTATTTTACTTCAAGTTTACGCGGCATCCTGTTCGCGTTGCATTCATCAAAGCGAACGCATCAGCCACGTTTAAAGCGTGTATTCCCTTTGAATGTCCCGTGATCCAGGCCGAGGATTTCATGTCTACCAGGTCAGAGTTTTGGATAATCGTACAATACGCTGAACCAAATGGAACTTTTTCAACACAAGTACAACGTTTTGGAGTTTTGAAGGGCGGTTGTCACTTGGACATGCGGAATTTGCAGTCGCGGAAGCAACGTAATCGGTCAAAACCTCGAGCAGAGTTTGAGAGTTGTTTTCTGTTTGATTGCTGGTCTGTTCGCCGAGCTTGGCAGTTGGATTGCAAACGTTTCATCACCAATCGAGGTGACATCGTCAGGGCGGTGTCACGATGTCACCTCGATTGGTGATGAAGGCGTTTCAACGCAAGCTCGGCGAACCAACAATCAATCAGCGCACCTATATTCCACAACATTGCCGAGTTGTTTTCTGTAAACGGATTCGTCATTTTTCACTGTAGATTACCCTGGAACTCGTCGCATAATAGCGACGGTGGAAGAATCTAATCACTCGTCAAATTATGGTCCATTCCCTCAACACCTAAACGGTTTTTGGACAAATAGTGACTGAAGAACACCGCTGTTATCGATACAGGAGGGATTGGTAAACAATCGGTAGCTTTTAATTGGGCAATGTTTCACACAAAAGCCTCATCAGGCCAAGTGAACAGGTCACCAAGTTGGCAGACAGAGAAACAATCAGTAAGACATCTTCATGTTAGCGCACTAGATCAGTGTTGAGTTTATCAAGCCATTCTGAAACGATGACTTCTCAATCGGTTCCAGATTTTTCAATTGATTGAAAACATCGCTGTTACATCAAAAGTTGATTAACTGGCGGTTGGTCTGCTCGCCGAACTTGGCAACTGGTTTATAAATGTTTCATCGCCATTTGATGAGACACGGTTTGTGTGGTTGGGTGAGCAATACCTCTCTTTTTGCTTACATTTATCTAGGCTACCTGGTACCTCCAAATTGAGTGTCTGTTTGAGATTCATCCTGTCAATAGATTGATTGGTTCGCTGATCTGTATTACGTTGTGGTCTGTCCTTCTTGCAGTTGATTGGTACACTAGCTAGCGCCCTTTTTGGTCATCTTTTCTTTCTTCTAAATGGTGTGCAACTTCTGGTCCGTCTTTCTGGAGTCTGCCAGGAAAGATCTCCTGAAAAACTAGTAAATCCGAATATATTGTAGGCTGGCCCGTTCCTCATCGTTTCTCTGGAACGAATGGGCTGCCTTTGACCGCTCGTCTGGAGAGCAGAACAGACAAGCACAGGGAAGCTCAAAGTGATTTACGGTAAAAATCGGGCGACTGCGACCCTTAGAGTAGCTCAGTTTCAATGGTCCCGTAGAAAATGTTGGGCATGTCCTGCAATAGTAGTCATCTTTACCCTCCGGGAGCCGATTTGGGAGCGCCGCAATATAGTGCTGGATATATATATATATACATTACCGGGGACGAGATGGTTCAAGTGGTTAGAGCGCGAATTTACTGACCGAAAGGTCCGTGGTTCGAACCCGACCTCTGCCTCTCGACTTCCCCTGTCTAAGCTTGGGCAACCTGGCAGTATCCCAGCTCTCATGCTTCCTTTGGGTGGCATTGCAATTGGGCGCCGAAAGGGTGCTACAACTGAACAGTGATACATTACCGAACCGTGTTATTCGCCAGGAGGAGGGTGTATCCAACTTCAGGAATATCTGTTCGGGTTTAGACTCAACTATGGTAACTGACCACGAAGCCTTGACCCTCGTTTATCACTCACATGAAACCCTCAGTACGGTGTCCAGAGCGGGGCCGTCGGCGAACAGATCTACACTATTCAACACAGATTGTCAAAGTGCACTCGGTATACTGAGCTTCTTTGCTCCGCCCATTAATTCAAGTTGTTTATTTTTGCAACCATTGTCAGTAAGTCGGGCTGAGTTGACCCCGTTAATTCGCCAGTATTGTGGTGTGATTATGCTGACCGTTTATCGAAGCTGTGATGATGGCGTTGCCGGCAATTCAGTCCAAGTAGGAAGAATATTCGTTGATGCATAACCTCTTACGGTGTTTCAACGATTTGGTTGTATTCCACCCTTATTACGTCGTGCACATTTATCCGATCTGGACACGCGAAAATCGATAGAATGAAATCACTATCAAGAATCAGTTATTGGTAAATGGAGTTATCGATGGATATGATTCGGATTTCAAATGGATGTTCTTAGTATCGCAGGCAATCGCAGCCCATCTAAATACATCCCATGGTCCAAGTTTTGTGAAGCATGGCAACGGGCAAGTGCAGATTTTAGGCTCTTTCATCATCTTTCAGCTGTAGCACCCTTTCGGTGCCTAACTGCCATGCCACCCGAAGGAAGCACGGGGGCTAAGATACTGCCACGTTGTCCAAGCCTAGACAGGGGAAGTCGAGAGGCAGAGCGGGTCGGGTTCGAACGACGGAACTTCCGGCCAGTAAATTCTTCCTCTAACCGGAATTAATTCTTGCCACATATTGCACGCTTTTCGGAAGAGTACCAGTGTTGTAACGTTTTTTTTTCTCAGCTTAGTTCTCGGTCTGAGCCTCCCAAGCTAGCGTTCACGCGAAAAGCAACCACCAAAAGTGCACAAGGTATATTAACGCCCAAAACGGAGTTAAGAGCATTTGTACAGCGCTTCATATATGTAGCGTAAGCGGCAATAACTCTGGAAATTCTGAAGCGCTCTGGATGCAGCATTGGCAACCGGCATTCGGCCAATACTGGGTCGTGATTGGCTGTTGGGTCCAGATTTTCGACCAATCAGATCTGGGGATGATGCCGGACCGGCAAGCGTCCCGAATTTCTGGCCCATCTTGCGTGGGATAGGCTTTTCGGCCGACTGCGAGCGGTAAAGCGGAATCTGTGTGGAATTCCACCTAAAAACCAATCACCGAAATACCCCACAAACGTCCTCAGTTTAGTGAGTTTTCCAGGAGCTGTATAGAGACATCCATATGCCAGTGATCGTGATCCACAATCTAGTGATTCGCCGAAAAGTTTACGAAAAAAAGCCTAGACAGGTGGAGTCCAGATGCTGAGGTTGGAATCGAATCTAGAACCTTCCGGTCAGTAAGTCGCACATTAACTAATGAACCATCTCAGGTTCTGAGCAATCTCAGCCGTAGACACCTATTGATCAATGCGCATTATCCACAAAATGTCACGCAGAAACTCAAAGATATTATCGATGTAATATATCCAATCACTTTTGATAAACTGGATAATGCTGACGAGTGTAGAATTGGCCAAAACTGCGAACTGAGGAGGTCTTCCTCAACTGGCGACGAAAAACGTTCGTAAGCTAACTACACGTAGCCGAACTGTTGTGTTCAAGCACTGTCCGGAAGGTCGCGGGTTCGAAACTCTCTGAGTATCTTGAAAGGCTAATGATTCTCAATGAGGATGGAAACGCTGTAATGTGCTCCTCGGCTTTTCAGATTTTATCGAAGTCACTGCTGGCTAGTTTCATATGAAAAACACACCGTTGTTGCCTTTCGAAGATCTCACGCGCATTATTGGGTGTTACCTCATAGTTGACTGGTAAACCGTCTATCCAACATTGCCATTTCCGGGTCTTAAACTCAGTGCTCATTGTATCCCACAACCTCGCTGTGAAGCTTGTCACGTCCACACTGGATTTACTGTTCAACCGTTATACTACCCGAACTAGTTGAGAATAACTATTGTCCTACTGTAAAATCCCTAAAGCATATTCAGGCGCAGTGGAATGTCGATCTTACAATCGTTCAGTTCTGGCACCCTTTTGGTGAGTAGCCGTAAAGTCACCCGAAAGAAGTACGAGGGTTATGATCAGGCCAGACTGCCCAAGCGTAGACAGAAGAGTCAAGACGCCAAGGTCGGGTTCGAACCACGAACCTTCCGACAGGAGGTTCGGGTCTCAAACCCTGAGCTATCGCGAGCCCAGTGGAATATCAACACGTGACATACCTTCGACCAACGTACAAACTTATCAAATCTGTGAATAGTACACTGTTCCTCCGTGTACTACAGTCCTCCGCAACTTCGTCCTTCATTAGACGGTCCGTTACAGGACAATGTGAAGCTAACATTTCCAAATGGACAAACTGATCGTACCGATACTGCATTTGCGCGCCTTCCCTTTTCACATAGTTCTACACGCCTCCACTGCAATTTTGCTTGCTGAGAATTACCCGCTGCAGCATGAAACGCTCGAGATAGTTGAGTGGTTAAGGCGCGAACTTACTTACTGATCGGAAAGTTCGTGGTTCGAACCCAACTCAGGTATCTCGACTTGTTTAGGTTTAGACAACCTGGCAGTACCCCATCCCTCGTACTGCCTTCGAGTGGCATGGCAGCTAGCTACAGAAAGGGTGTTACAGCTGAACAACTCTGCGCAACCTGTCACCGAATGCGTCCTAGAGGAGCAACGCCACGGACCATATGGGTCTCACAGAAACTTGTACAGATCAGTATGACGGCGCCAAATGAGGCCTACTAGCGTAACCCAAGTCGACTGGATTGATCCTTTAGGTTGTTATCAGTAGAGCAGACCATAGAAAGATTGAAAAATATTGATCCATGGAATCACGCATGAAGTCTTCTGTGCCATCCACCCATTGATACTCATTCAGTTCAACTCAACTTACTGCCACAGACATGTTGGTCAGAAGAACGGCGGAACTAACCGTTTTAATTTATAAATGACTTTGGCGTTTTCTGAAAATGAATCATAACCCAGGTTAGAGGGCTAATATACACCACGGGAGCTGCATGACCACCTCGGTTATATTTGTACTTCTTATTACGACGGTCTCGTGTTCCGGGTGATTTTTACACAAGATATTGGAGAACTGAGAACGTCACTATGGGCTCTCCAAGGTAATAACCTCCTCAAGTTAGGTATCACTTTGGAGAGTTCTCTTCGGCTGCATCAGTATAGCGGAGTCCACTAATTCGGAACTTTAACGAAAAAAGGTCCACAATGCAGCAGACGATGACATTAGGTAAGCTGCTAGTGTAAAAGTATGCGCCCATGATTTCAGCCAGTGGTGTTCACCATGACAATAGCGCTGCCTATCCTCATTATCGAGTGTCTGACGCCAAATATGAAGGTCTCATTAAAACCGCTCGACGGTGACTCAAGAAACATCACCAAATTGCATTTCGGGGATGTGTTGATTTGACTCTTTGCCTCCCACATTTTACCGGATTCTGCAATTTGAGAGATATTGTTAGCCCGACAACCTTGCATTAATATCATAGACGATATCTCCGGCAGACATCCTCGATGAAATTAGCCCGCTATGACAGCACGCACAAAATTGATCCGATTCTGTAAAAGACGTTCGTTCCCCTTAGCATAGGGGACACAGAGAATTATTGAGAGGACTGTCGCTAGCATGGATGGTGACAAAGGCAATCGAACGCGATTTAACCTAGTGTACTCCGCCGAAACTGTAGAAACAGTCCAAAGCATCTGCTGAAACTGGGATTACGATACACCACTTTCAAGCGCACATTATATATAAAATATCTCGTTCGAAAAGTATTGTTGAAAACTGATTTCCTTCTGCTTATGGACGGTGAAATTTAACCGACGAGTTGAAGAAACGGTTTCGTGCAGACGTGAATTCATTATATAGGCATCATCGGTCACTGATGTTGCCCTTGTGATCGGGTTGACCGGTCCTAATGAACGGCAAGCCTGCTGGTATCCTAATCAGTGGCAAAAACATCCTACTGACAGCGTAACCAAGTAGTATAAAATTATCCATTCATTTTACCAACCCAAGAAACGAAATGACCAAGCCTGGTAGGAATGAATAGGGTTAGCGAAATACACTCGTTTGCAAACAAATTTGGCTTTTCGAGAGATTCATCTGGAACCCAGCTAGAACTCTCGTTTATGCTGTTTTCTAAGGATCTCTCGGTGATCACTGGGATGACGAACAACTCAGTTCGCAACAAAACATATCAGTCAGCTGCGCGTTGGATCATCCCAACCATCCTTCAAGTTAGGGTAAACTTTTTGCACACGAAGTGCCAGTTAAGATCAATTTATTGAAGTCGACGAAACTCAACTGCAAGTTACGTTAGGATGTCGATATAGGACCTCGACTAAGGAGACCTGGAAGCGTTTTTTTCCACCTAATTCCTGTGAATAGCGGAGAGATTCCGGTCAGTACGAATGCACAGTCGACTTAGCTGTTATAGCAGGGAGGGCAGTAAATACGTGGTAAGACAGTGCAACGGGAAAAAACGTCCTGGCGATTGGATTGACTACACAGTATATCAAACAGAACCAAGCAGAGTGGGCATCTTCATCAAATCCAATCTAGGTGAATTACTGCCGAATACTGATAATAGATCATTGAGCGCTAAGTAGTATCGATAAGTGAAACGCGAATAACCGGCCCACAGAACAAGGGAGAGAAAGAAACAAACCAGGCATAGGAAAAATGGGTCGTTTTTTTTCAATTTACACCTAGATATGCTCCTACGAAAGCATACGTTAGGTTCACTAGATTGTAAGTTCATCTACAAGGAACGATCCCATCCAACTGCCAGACCAATGAAAATCGTAAACACATCTGAACTTTTCATGCGTTTTCACCCGGACCAACAACCTGTGCGATATACGAGGGAATTGAGTTTATTTGTGTAACAGTGGGGGCGAGATGGTTCAAGTGGTTAGAGCGCAAATTTACTGACCGAAAGATCCGTGGTTCGAATCCGACCTCTGCCTCTCGACTTCCCCTGTCTAGGCTTGGGCGACCTGGCAATATCCCAGCCCTCATGCTTCCCTCGGGTGGCATGGCAGCTAGGCACTGAAAGGGTGTTACAGCTGAACGATTTTTTTAGTATAGCTGCTTCCCTTTTACTTGTCCAGAAGAAACACTGGTCGCATATTTTTGGTCGAATCCCGACCGAATCCATGGGATCTCCTCAACGTTCGAACCGGCCTGTTCACGCTGACCCATGGAGAAAATATGTGGACAGGCGTGTCTTCCCGTTCATGCTTTGTACTTAGATTCGATACTTCAAGATTTACCAAAGTTTCGTTCACTCTACAGTGAAGTCCTTCCTGGCATCTAAAAAATAATATAAATAAATAAATAAATAAATCGTTCAGCTGTAGCATCCTTTCGTTGCCTAGCTGCCATGCCACCCAAAGGAAGCACGAGGGCTGGAATACTGCCAGGTTGCCCAAGCCTAGACAGGAGAAGTTGAGAGGCAGAGGTCGGGTTTGAACCACGGACCTTCCGGTCAGTAAATTCACACTCTAACCACTTGGGCCGTCTCTCCCCTGGCATGTGGCCGACCTCGACGTCTGGCCTGTTGAAGAGATCGCACAAGGGACCCCCATTAGGTGGGGAATCATTGGTGAAAGACAGCCTCATTGCCCGGTAAGTGGGACGTACGTAGTCTGGGTCTACCCCAAAGCGTGCCTTTTCCTTGGTATTGTTAAACCTTGCATTTTAAGACCTATGAAACTCTCGTCTATCAAAAACAAATATCAACAAATCCGTCGTCAATAACCGCCACCAAAGGAACTCAAACGCGCACTTGAAGCCCTGTAACTACGTTCGGTGGCGGAAAACAGAACAGTCAGTCAAGTAACACACCACTTGTAAGTTCTCAGAACGTCTCAAATGAAGCAAAGGAAGGGTAACGGGGACCCGAGACCTAGACCTGAACAGTGTCCGAGCTTTCCGCGACTTTCTTAGGTATCATACCTTGTCCACATCTCGGTTTGTGTCAATCTGAATCTTCTCGACGGGTAAGAAAACAGCAGGCGTAGCATATGACCGAGAGACACCACAGCTTACAGTGCTGCTTTAAAGTCGAAAATTAGCTAGATACCCGATGTTTCACCCGTTCCCTCATTACGACGGGTTCGTTGGTGCGAGCCTACTTCCGACGCGTAGACACTTCACTCGTCAGCGAACGAAACGACAATGCGATAATGGCCAGGTTTCAGCATGCGATTAACGGCAACCCAACAATCACAAAAGATCGTTGTCAAGGCCAAGTGTGAATGTCCGAACGATGCATACATTCGGATAGATAAATGACAATAAAAGAAAGGCAACACGATTGGAAGACAGAAACAGTGGGAACAGGTTATCTGGGCGAGAAATAAAATGCAAGTATCAATTAGAGTTGGGGATGTGGAGAGTGCCAGTCAGTCAGTCGGTCAGTCAATCAGTCTACCTTGCTGGACACGGCCGCAGCCAGTTCGAAATAGCGACGGAATCGATGACGCAGTAGGATTACGAAATTTCGCATATCCGAGGTCAAATTCAAATGATTGACCAAGCGTTCGAAATCGGGCACGGGCGGATTGCACTTGACAGGCTCGTATCGACCGATTTTGTTGTACCTCAACTGGCACGAACACACAATATCCGGAGCAGCTGGTCCGGAACAGCCATAGAACAACAACTGAAGGGAATTGGACGTGGTACGTTGGAGACGCATGCCAAACACTCGCTCAAGTTGTCCGACCGTCTCGCCGAGATGTGTCAAGTTGGATGAGAGATAGTCGTCGGAAAATGTGTTAGTATCCTCTGGAGCCGCGTTCAGTTCTTGTTTTTTGTCCAGCTCGCGTTTGCGTCCCTCCTGTGCAGGGAAGGGAAGGAGAAAAGACTGAGGAAGGAAAAGCACTTTCAGAGTGACGCGATGTGGCCTCAAACAAGCACACAAGCATCAATCAAGAGCAGCTCCAAAAAGGGTGTGGAGCCTCACGACTGGAAGAATTCGGGCTCTTCCTGAGAACATTCCCTCGCAGAAGATACGTCCTCTCAGCTGTATATCTGAAACACTTTTCCACACACAAAAAAAAGATTCGAATCATTCTTTACTTTCCACGCAACGCACACCATCGTGCGGCACAGGAACTGACTAGGCTAGCTCCTTAAGAACCTGTCTGAAAGTCAGGGCTTTTTTACAGTGGGACAAAGAAAAAGCACCCCACTGTAGAAAATTCACTCTAAAGCGGGCGTGACCTCGTTCATCAAGACAGAAATCTATCTAGGTCTTTCAAATTGACGTTTATATAATATAATATAAATAATCGTTCAGCTGTAGCACCCTTTCGGTGCCTAAAAGCACCCCACTGTAGAAAATTCACTCTAAAGCGGGCGTGACCTCGTTCATCAAGACAGAAATCTATCTAGGTCTTTCAAATTGACGTTTACCGATCATGTTCTAGCTGTTTCGCATGAAAGTGTGGTTCCGGGAAATCAAATGAGCGTGAAAACTCGTGGCACGGACCGTCGCCCTCTCTCAACGATTCCACGGACTCATGAGAATCATCTGCAATAAAAAATGATATTATAATGGTTTAGCTGTGGCACCCTTTCGATGCCTAGTTGCCACGCCATCCGAAGGAAGCACGAGGGCTAGGATACTGCCAGGTTGTCCAAGTCTAGACAAGAGCGGCCGAGAAGCAGAGGTCGGGTTCGAACCTTCCGGAGAGTAAGTTCGCACCTTGACCACTGAGCCATCTCGAGCTAACACACATCTGGAAGACACACCGGCACGATGTACATTTCAGAAACTGCTGTCAACGTACAGACTAACTGGTATACAGTGTGCCAGCTACTCAGTTGATGTGACTCACGCAGATGAACGGAACTCAACAAGTTAAGGTTTACAGCTATTCGCTTGAATGACACAAAAACTAGCGTCATTATGATCTTTCCCGAAAACCAACGCACAACAGTTCAGTAAAGAATGGATTTCAAAGCGGATCAGATCGGCAGTGAACTGGCAGATACTGGATGTCTTCTTCAGACCCCTTGTAGGACCTAGATTCGTTACCATTTCTGTCAAGTCACGAGAACAAACTACAGTAAGTACTGTTAACACAGGTTGATTTCCCGTCTGACATTATCTCAAAACTAGGTTTACCGACCTTGATTGGCATAACAAGGTGAAAGGCACGCTCGCCCCGTCCGGCCTAAACTGTGATCAATACCACGGAAAGTTATGGAAAATTTGGGGGGTGTTCGCCTCCCAGAGCGGAATCCACTGTGCTTGCTTGGAGACACAGGGAATGGCGGTAAAACGACGTCAGTGGCGTTCATGTTATCAGTTTCTATCGAGATTATCAGATTTAGTGTGGCTGGATTGTGTGCATCTAGGATTTTTGTTGTAAGTTAGCCGTAGGTCCCTCTCCTTGCCACTGCCGCACAACCACAGAATTTATTTAATTACATTTAAAACCTGAGTCAAAAAAGGAGAGTGAACAGGAAGGAATCCAGTACCAATCTACTGCAACCATTCTGAGGTGCTTACACCTCCCCCAAACGATTAATCCGACAACCTGGAAAGAAAATGACAGCACAAACGCCACTGATATTGATTAGCCGCCATTTCTTGGAACGCCGCCAGTCTAGCACAGGGGGAGGAGTCACGGGGATCTCAGCCCGGAAAGTGGACCGAAATTTTTGCAATCTCTTTTGTATGCTTCTGTCAAAGGACGCATTGTCCATCTCGCGGTTTGCGCCATTCTGAGGAGAGCAAAGCGAACAATATTCATCTCGCTAGTCGATGATTCGGTGCGTAGCGCAGTTGATCGTTTTGGATGTTGTCCGGGACTGATGTACCTGCTGCAAAACCAAATATCCGTTACAAAAATAACGAGACAACCAGATGGAGCAGTGGTAACCCTGAGCAATAAAAACCCCACTCAGAAACTTTGTGTTCGAAACGATCGATACTACAACCGAGTGGGGGTAACTAACTCTCGAGGAGTTAGACTCTTTCGTGGTATCACTTCAATTCAAACACACACACACACTTCAAACCTGAATTCACTCTGTCGATGGTGTGTATTGGCTTTAGTGTTGGGCTGTCAGGGAACTTTTGCACGACCGATTCAGACTTGAATTCTTTTTCTTTCCCGATGATATCGGGTTTTACTCGGCTCTACTCTTGCGCTGTTTAGTTAAATCACTCTCATGATGGGTGTTTTTTCTTGATACTTTGCAAGTTCTCTGCAGTTTTAGAACTACCAGTTAACACGCTCATCCATTCTGATTCGGTTTGATGAGGTGTCCTAAGCTATCGAGGATTATCGGGGCGAGATGGCTCAAGTGGTTAGAGCGTGAATTTACTGAACGGAAGGTCCGTAGTTCGAACTCGACCTCTGAATCTCGACTTCCTCTGTCTAGGCTTGGGCAACCTGGTAGTACCCCAGCCCTCATGCTTCCTTCGGGTGGCATGGCAGCTAGGCACCGAAAGGGTGTTATAGCTGAACCGGTGGACAAAAACAAGAAGACGCCTCAGATCACCTGACCGCAGAGGCCGTGCCTCGCAAACATTTAACAAAGGCCGTAGCCTGTAGCCTGCCGCATGTGAGCCGTGAGACCATGTGCTAAGTCTTTTTGACGTCGCAAGTGAAGTGAGCTGACAAGTGACTCGTACACTGATCTCATCAGACATATTGCAATAGTGTTGTGCGCTAAGCAGTCTGACATGCCATCAAGCATCAAAGGAACTGTGATGAACGTGAGAACGTTTCAGTCTCAAACCAGCTGATCCAATGTTGCGATTTAGGAAAGGCATGTGCCCACATGGCAATACATCGGTACTGAATGGGTTTAGAATCGGTTTGGGAGTAATACGATAGTAATAACATCGTCCAGCCGTGACAAACTTTTGGTGTCATCCTATCCGAAGGAAGCACGTGGGCTGACAGACTATCAGGTTGCTCAGGTCTAGATAGGAACAGTCCATTCTAGATGCACCCTAACCACTGAGAAACCTCAAGCTCGAAGTCCTGGAGTGAAAAGCGTTATGGCCAGTGCCCTAATCGACCGTATGAATGATTCATGAGACCGTGTTGTGCGCGAGGAAGTTTCACCAACTAGCACTCTGTAAAATCTCCTCTGAGGCAGGAGTTCGTCATAAGCTCTTTGCCGAAACAATATCCTGAAAGGGCTTGTGTTAACTGCGATTGCTATGGTTGCAGAAGAACGTACGAGCACAGCTCGTTCCCATTGGTCCAAAATTTGGAACTGTTTATTAACCTAACTCAGCTCTGGAAGTTGACGAACTGTCGACGATGTCGTTGTTAGTATACCATCGGCTGATTATTGGCGTTGTAAACAAATCAGATCAAAGCAGGATTAGATGGCTCAAGTGGTTAGAGCGTGAATTTACTGAACGGAAGGTCCGTAGTTCGAACTCGACCTCTGAATCTCGACTTCCTCTGTCTAGGCTTGGGCAACCTGGTAGTACCCCAGCCCTCATGCTTCCTTCGGGTGGCATGGCAGCTAGGCACCGAAAGGGTGTTATAGCTGAACCGGTGGACAAAAACAAGAAGACGCCTCAGATCACCTGACCGCAGAGGCCGTGCCTCGCAAACATTTAACAAAGGCCGTAGCCTGTAGCCTGCCGCATGTGAGCCGTGAGACCATGTTCAACACCAAAAGATTCTCTTCGATGAGACTGAAAGTAGATATTCCTAGAATGGCTATATGGTTGGTTTCAGCATCCACTTGTAACGCGTCAACCTACAGCACTCGAAATGTTACATCAGACTTTCACAGTAAAGGTTTCACGATGGTCTGTTCAACTACTCACATTTGCGTGTGGCTTCGACAGAAAATTCAACTGAATTCAGCCGAATCTCTCGTTTGTGATGGTCCGCTTCACCTGAATATGCTGCACAGGTTGCACGAAGGCTAGGATACTGCCAGGTTGCCCCATCCTAAACAGGGGAAGTCGAGAGGCAGAGCAGGTCGGGTTCGAACCACGGACCTTGCGGTCGTGAGCTGCCCAAGCGTGAAAAGTGCTTTACAAAAGTTTTTCGTGTATATGATTACGAGCAGTAAATCCCCGATGGCATAGGATACCTCACCAAACCGAATCAGAATGGATGAGCGTGTTAACTGGTAGTTCGAAAACTGCAGAGGACTTGCAAAGTATCAAGAAAAAACACCCATCATGAGAGTGATTTAACTAAACAGCGCAACAGTGGAGCCGAGTAAAACCCGATATCATTAGGAAAGAAAAAGAATTCAAGTCTGAATCGGTCGTGCAAAAGTTCCCTGATAGCCAAACACCAAAGCCAATACACATCATCGACAGAGTGAATTCAGTTTTGAAGTGTGTGTGTGTGTTTGAATTGAAGTGATACCACGAAAGAGCCCAACTCCTCGAGATTTAGTTACCCCCACTCGGCCGTCGTATCGATCGTTTCGAACACAAAGTTTCTGAGCGGAGTTTTCATTCCTCAGGGTTTCGTTACCTCGGGCAAACCTTATCAGGGGCGAAGTGATTAAGTTCACACACACAAGAAAACGCGTACCGATTGGTACCACCCTGATAAATCAGGTTAACGTTTGGTTTGTGTGGAGGTTGGGGAGGAGTCACGTGGGCATGTGACTGTGCATGTTTTGTACTACTGATCAGTAGCGGTCGGCTTTGGTTGGACTTCGCCTTGCGGCTAGGACATCTGAAAATACAAATGGGTTGACTTGGCTGAACCGACACGTGTCGTATCTACTGGAAGAGGAATTCAGTGTAGACCCGGTTTTTGACGTATTACATTGTCCGTATAGTCGTTCATCAAAGACAGAGCTCACAAGATCGCTATCCAGTTGGCTAGAGACGTCGTTCAGCTGTAACACCCTTTCGGTACTTAGCTGCCATGCCACCCGAAGGAAGCACGAGGGCTGGGATACTGCCAGGTTGCCCAAGCCTAGATAGGGAAGTCGGGTTCGAACCACTGACTTTTAGGTCAGTAAAGTGACGCTCTACCCACCAGGTCATCTCGAATGCCATCGAATTTCGTACTCTCCCATAACCGATCTCACTGTTTGATGCAAAGGTGTCAACTTCACTGAACCTAAGTGCTGTGAGTGCATTCCCCTGATTCACTCGGTTACAGCATGCATTTGAGGTTTAACCCGTTTCATAATCTTCCAATTTCCGACAAAACCGAGACACCATATGGGCTGTGTATGATGAGCGCCTGCTGGCAACTCAGAGCTGGTGGAGAGGAATGCCAACACCCTAACCCGGGTGTGAAAACAGAAAAAATAACAGAGAAGCAACTTACTCGCAAAGTACTAAGGTGGTTGATTGATGCGCGCAGCTCCTTGATTGTTCGCTTGATTTCCGTCACACGGTCAAGCAAAACATCTAGTTCCCCTTCATCTTTTGCCATTTGAGAGTGCATCAGATTCAGATGCTCTCGCAGATTCTCCTCATCCGCGCTTGCGCTAAGTTTAAGGTCATGAAAATAATCAATATCAGACTGAAGTAGCTGAAGGTGAGTGGCTGGATTACGGAACGTAGAAGTCCAGTCAGCAGTCGACGAGGAACTCATCATTGAGGATTCGTCCGGTCTAGGGTTGTTGCGGTGTGACATTGCGGCTTAAAGGAAAGGAGCAACGAACAAACGATCGCAATGTCAGGGACCTCGAAAATTTTCAGAAAACGTGGTCGAAAGTGGTGCTGAAAATGAGTAGGAGAGCATCAAATCAACAAAAACGTCTAGACAGACTACTTCATGGGAGAAGTAAGAACAAATAGTACTTTTTTTCGTTGCTAGAAGGAGCACTGCGAACGTCTCCAAAAGTATTTATTTTTGCAAAATAGTTAAGCGTCTAGGCACGCAACAGCTTACATAACAAGTTCGCAAGCTTGTAGAAAACGGTTGTTTAGAGTCCGAGACCGATCTGGTTGTCAATTCCGATTAATCCGCTGGACGCCTGAGCATAGTAGATAAACCACAAGCGGTTTGCGTGGAGCAGAATATGGTGTAACGCGTAAACAGCTCACGCCAGTGTAAGTCCGACGGAATGAGATCGGTGAACCAACAAACAGAAATCGGAGAACCGTAGATAGATGATTTACTGACGCATCCGTGGAGAGTCAAGGTGGGTGTGCTGATGATCAGTCCAATCCTACACAGACATATGAGCTGCGACCTGCACAGATCCAGGTGGCTGTTGTTGTGATCGACAGTGTAGGACCTTTCGAAGGACCAGTACACAGATGCGCCGTGCCTCAGACCTCTTAGGCTTGTGCAGACGGCAGCAAAGTGGACCGTTTCGTCGGGTGCCCGATCCTACCAAGACTCAAAACCAAGGATACTCTACTACTATACTCTTCCAGCTGCAGCACCCTTTCGGTGCTTAGCTACCACACCACCCGAAGGAAGCACGAGGGCTGGGATACTGCCAGGTTGCCCAAGCCTAGATAGGGGAAGTCGAGAGGTAGAGGTCGGGTTCGAACCACGGACCTTCCGGTCAGTGAATTCGTGCTCTAACCCCTTGAGTCATCTCGTCCTAAAACCAAGATTAGAGTTTTAAGCCTTATCTGAAGCAGAATTTGTACGGCAGTGAAGCATCAGTGTCAACATTGATGTTGCTGTCTTTGATGATGATGATGATGAAGCAGAATTTCCAAAGTCTCAAGGTTCGAGCCTTAATCTTCAACTGACCACCTTCGAATGATTGAGTTAGGCTAGCATTAAGTCCCTTCTCCGCCCAATTTCAACGCAATAAGACTTCAAATAAATCATGTTTTTACGACAGCAAAGCATCAGTGTTGAACAGTGATGCTATGCTGTCGATGATGATGGTGGTAGTGGCTTCAACTGCCCGCACCTAAGCTGTTTGGAGATGCGAGTAACGGATATTCCAGCGTAGTTGGTTGTGCACCAAGATGCCCGGTGATCTTAGCTTGTTTGAGAAATTGCATGTCCGCAATCCATCTGATCATTTGATTCGTGGGGAAATTCGTCCAGCACTCTAATGCGCCGTCGGCGTGTCCAGGTTTCGCCGCCACACGGTTCTGAGGACAGCACGACAGCTCAATACTCCACGACCTACGCATCCAGACACGGATGGTGACGGCTCCAAACGCGTTTGTATAGGCGGCCCAAATCAGTGCCTACCTTGAAATCCGAGCATGTAGTACAGTATTGATTCAGCCTGTGGAGACGGTGCCGTCGAGTTAGGATAAATTTTCACAACACGCCATACCACGCCATTAACCTGAATGCAGGGTGAATACAGGTCCGTTGTTGCAAACCGCAGGCAGGCTGGTTAGAGACAAGCGGTTATACACCGCCGTCACGAGGGGACTGGATCTTACCGTAATGTGACGGTTTGCGCATCTCAGCGGCCCATTTTGGGTGCCCCACAGTCTCACACAAGGTTGGGGGTTGGAGCATGTAGTGACTTGTTCCGTATAAATGATAATGCATTTGCATTTCCCGCCAAACATCGCTGCCTTGCAGTTGCGCTTTTGAGCCAAAGGCTTCGGTTGAGGACCCTAATCGTCCTCCCGTCTAGGTGTGGGCGCCCTGACAGTATCCCAGCCCACGTAATACCATGAGCTGAACATATACAAATATACTCATCCCACATCGGCCAGCGCGTGGTGTCATTAGCCGGTTCGCCCTACTCGCTGCATACAGCAGGGCCTGGATGTCTTTGATGATGATGAAGATGATGGTGATGATGATGATGATTGAGAATCTCTAGTCGGACAACGGTATAATCCAAAAGTTGTCCATAACCACCTTTAGAGTGCACCTAGCTGGCTATGGGTGCATTTCCAGCATGCAACCAAGCATTGGTGATAGCGAATTGCTTAGCCGCGCAGATCATTAATACACACCAGCCGTTTGGTTCGTGACCGAACAACCCAGTTATCCGTTTCCACCTATGTTCGTCAGAAGCGATTCAGGTGTCACTCATGAGGAAGTGATTTGATGACAGCTGACAAACACCCTGTTCAGCTTCTGGGTCAGATATCGTGGGAGAATACACTGAGAAGCTTTCTGCTGATGGCCGAAAAGGGCTAGTCATTGTCCCATATTGATGCAGTTCGACTCGAGCAATATTTTTCCATTAATATGGTCGACTACTGCAAATCCGACTATATGATCCAGATGACAACATCTATTCTACCTCTGACACTCCCATTGTCCGGACTACCCTTTGAACTCGAGATGGCCCAATGGTTAAGGTGCGAACTTACGGACGGAAGGTTCTTAGTTCGAAGCTAACCTCTGCATCACGACTGCTGCTATTTAGGCTCAGGCAACTTCTCATCCCTCGTGCTTCCTGTGGGTGGCATGACAGTTAAGCACCGAAAAGGTGCTACAACTAAACGATTGTTTGTGTTTTATTCCAACACGTATCCAGCTTCCTGCGGTTTCCCATGATCCGCCAACCAAGTCCGTCCGAGAACAGCTATGTCGTTTCAGCTCCTTGGTCACAAGAATTGCATACTTTTTGGGTTTGTCACTTCCATCCCTATCCAAAATGGTTCTAACGTCGCAGGTCACGGTTCGAAATTGGCGCGTCGCAACACTTCTTTGGTTATGGTTACTAACTAATGCAACTGTTGAATCTTCAATGCCTTTCGACTGTCCCTAATCCTTTGGTTATCCGCCCAGAATGCAATCTGACGGCCGATTCCCTTTATGGAGGCCAATGACCTGGGAATCTAACTTGAAGCTGGGGTTCAGTTTAGGCCGAAGACTCAGGGATTAAGGCATAATTATCTGACACAATTCTGCTGCACATAATGGGTGCGCCGCACTGGATCTTTGACCTTTAGAAGCAGTTCAACTGTATTAGGTGATGCGCCAACGGTCGCAGCAAACCGTTTGACCATTGGAATATGCAGGTTTGGGAGTCGGCCTCTTATAACTTGTTCCTCTTCGGAGGGAAGCACCATCCATATATGTGGAGATGTTGGTCGCCTGGGGAAAACGTCGTACTGTCTCAAACTCCAGTCACAATAAAGAGTACGGTTCTATCCAGGGTCTGCCTCGCACAACCGTTGCTCATAGCACAGGGACTCTTTCGTATAGTAGAACAGTGGGGGGATTTTCAGCCGGCGTCGTCTGAAGAGAAATCGCAGCACTGAATCACGCTGGTACCAACATTTTGTAACTTCTTGTTTGCCCTCATTCCAGTCTAAGGTATTACAGTGGAAAATGCGTACCATCCACTAGACTCTACAATTGACCATACCATTCAACGTTTCCAGCCACAATTACTCCCCGCTCCTCTATCTCCGATCGAGAAGTCGAGGCAAACACATCGTATTCAAACCTGCAGTTACATGCCTTGCCCACGTGATTCGCCAACAACCTCGTCTTTTTTCTACTTCTGCTAGCAGCCGCCATTAGTTAATATTATCATTATCGGGCTACTGTTATTACGTACTAGATGCTCACTCGCACAGAACATGCCCCAGTCGTCTTACACGGCGGATCTCGCCGTTATCCACATGATACAATATTGTGTACACGTTTGTCCATTATCGGTAGAGAATCAACTTGGTTTTCACCCTGGTCAAGGACGTAGCGACCATAACTTTACTTTGAGACAGGCTCTCGAACAGCGTTACTGTTTCAAGCGTCCAACGATGGTCATGTTCCTTGACATGAAGGTTGCTTTTGATGTGGTCGACCGTCAGAAGCTACGGAGGTATCTGGTGTTCAAAAGTATCCCTTCTGATATTTTACCTCTTATAAAGACACTGCAGTGAACCACAATTACAACCGCCCGCTTTTTGGGTCCAACGTGACTGTTGTTGTGACTGCCGGTTGACTACCATTGGCTGGCACTAACTCTCAACATGGTACGAACCCGACCTCTGCCTCGTGACTTCTCCTGTCTAGGCTTGGGCAACCTGGCAGTATCCCAGCCCTCGTGCTTCCCTCGGGTGGCATGGCAGCTAGGCACCGAAAGAGTGCTAAAGCTGAACAGTTAGTGCATGGTCAGATGCACAATTTCCGATGGATCGGCCGCAGATAAGACCACTTCTCGAGTGGGGAAGACTGCTTTTGCAAGCGTCGGGCTAGCGCGGGCGTAACATCAGATTGTTTGTCAAAGGCAGTGTGTATGCTGTGACAGAGTGAACCACACTGCTTTATGAACAGGGAATGTGGCTTGGCAACCTGGCAGAATCCCGGTCCTCGTGCTTCCTTCGGGTGGTATGGCAGTTAGGCACCGAAAGGGTGCTACAGCTAAACGATTTTTTCCTATGCGTAGAGGATGTGCAAAACTTTTTGAAATTGACCGCCGTTGTCTCCAAAGCATTGATCGGGTCTGCTAGGAACATCGGATTGCCAGTGCCTGGTTGCGTCAGATAGTTCGAGAAAGGAAATCTCCCGCGAGAGGTGAGCTACTCACGCCAATTGAAACATGTACTTCATTGTTGTTAGTGTGAGGATTATTTGGGAAGTTTTGTGATTAGCTTTACTTACAGGAAGAAATCTCCACATCTACTTCACTTGTCAGAGGAGCGTCCACCTTTTAGAGCCCTATGCTGAGTGAAAACGATCGAGGCGAGCAGTCTATGACCTGGAAACGAAGGAACAAAGCACTAAACCCGGCTGGTTTCACAACTACGCCTCCATGATGGTGATTATCAGGAAGGTCAGATTCCTGAAAGTAACCAGTGAATGCTGGAAATCTACTGAGACCCTCAACTCCGCTAGTTGCTGACCAGACAACATCCCTTCAATATGCAGCGCGTGATAGCCTTGTATCAAAGCCAGACAGCGCGAGACAGCGTTGGACCAAGGTCAGACAGTGCCCCTCCAATAAAATAGCTTGAAACCGTTGAATTTTTACACTCAATCTTGCAGTCGATTGTTCGCAATAGAGTTGTTGTGTGTCTTATGGGTGAGTCTTCTTTCGGCAATAGGCACTGGAGCGGGAACATCAGTCAGCCGGACAACTTAGTCACGCACTAACTGACGCTTCTGAGTCGAAGTTGTAGCTGCCCAGTTGCCCGTTTATTCGAGCGGCTGACTCAAGACAATGAACTGATTGTGTCATCGCCTCCAACACCTGGATACACCCCCTCACTTTCGCACCTCCTGGTGGACGAAATTGTGTCTGATGGAATCAATGTATCCTTAGTATGTAGGTAGTGGTACAGAAAGCAGGTTCCGCAGAACACGTTTCATGGTAGCAACGATGGAATAAAGCAGGAAACACTATGTCCCAACGATGAGAAAGTGTTAGCAGGTTTTCGGAAAAGGGGTTATCGATGCGACGCACAAGTTTATGTTGAATGAAGTCGAGTAGATATGTAAGGGGCCAAGGCCCAGATACGACAAAGTATTCGCGTGCCTATAAAAAAGGAAACCAACCGTCGTAGATACCGGTATCGTGAGGAGTCTGGCGTGCGAAGACTAGGATAGATTGTCAGTGGAATAAGAACCAAGAATTAAGTTAAAAGTGGGATTACGAAGAGAGATGGACACGTGGAGGGACTCGGAAGGGCTGAAAATTACTGAGCGAAATCCTATACTTCCATTGATGGGCTACTTCGCTTCTTGGATACGACTTCAAGAGCAAATACAGGTCTATCAGCCTCGGACAGACCAACACACTGTAGTCGTAGCAAGTGCTTTGGAGGTAGAAGTCAACTACTTAGTGAAGGAAGCAGTTCGCGTCCTCCAAGTAGCAGTTGGCATGGTCTATCAGGTTACTGAGCAAGACCTTGTGCTGCATCGGGTCATCAGGAACCAGAGCAGTCAATGGACGCGCATCAGCCTACAAGATGAATCAATAACCCATTATCACTGGCCGATGGATGCCTTTTGTCTTCAGAACGCGTTAGAGCGGTTAGAGCGCGAGCGTACTGACCGGAAAGTCCGTGGTTCGAACCCTGCCTCTGCCTCTCGACTTCCCCTGTCTAGGCTTGGGCAACCTGGCAGTATCCCAGCCCTCGTGCTCCCTTCGGGTGGCGTGGCAGCTAGGCACCGAAAGGGTGCTACAGCTGAACGTTATTCCAAAGCAGCTGCAGCCAGTAGTTTCACAAGGGATACTCGGAAACGAACAGAACGGAAGTGCTTTTTTGGACCTACGATGGACTTCCGGATCTAGCAGTGTAGCAGGATCGCTAAGCAGCCCAGCAACTGACCGAACTTCGGTCTCACCTTCACATCAAGAATGCAAGTCCAGCGGCCTACTTACTCAGTACCACACTTTCAGCTTTGAAAATGAAATGCACACAACGAATCGGGTGTTGACATTATTTGGATTTAAGAAGCAGTGATTCATTCGCTTTTGAAGGCAAACGTGACAGTTCGCTTCACGCAATAGTGACTGTCGTCTTAATGTAGTGCACTACTAACACTCACATAAATGGGACTCATCCAGGGAAACACATAAAATGCAGTTATTCCACCCATAGGTTTAAAGCTTTGAAGATCATTTCAATCTAGAAGTAGCGAATACCCTGCATAACCGAAAGTGTAGATTCTGACTCTCCTATCTCCATGATCGCGCGTCGGTCTCCGTTGGATTTCCTCAAGGCTCCGTTTTGGAACCATTACTGTTTCCGGTCTACGTTACCGACCTTCCAGATGTTCCTTCAAGTTCATGTCTAGTTTTTGCAGACGACTTGAAAACCTAGAGTCCAAATGCCACTGCCCTCCAAATGGATGTAAACGCTGGAAGACAGTATTCCTTGGACTGGCACATTTATCTGAATGACGAAAAGTGCGTCCATATGTCATCCGGAAGGGGCTCAACGAACGCCTTTGTCGTGCATGGTGAGAATGGACTAGAAGACATCACGAGGATAGATGCCAAAAAAGATGTTGGTATCTGGCTCTCTTCAAACATGTCATTCTCACTACACCATGGGAAATGCATTCGCCGTTATACGGATGATTCGCCGCACCTTCTCCCGTATTACTCGCATTGATCTTCAAATACTCTATGGGGCCTAAGTCAGACCACTCCTTGAATATGCCAAGTTGTCTACTCGAGACGCAAGGACGTAACTCTCAATAAGCTTTCCAACAAGCTGGTTGTCCGCCTTAAATCCGTGGACTATGAAACACTTCTCGCTGTGCTTGACCTCCGAAGAGACTTAATACTTACTTATGTCCTGTTCAAACAGGGTTTAGCAAACAGCTTTTTCAATGTTGACTCAGTTAACACACGGCGAGCTCAGAGCGCACGCTTTTATTAGGCAACAATGTTTCGCATCTCGGGTAGTTTCTGCGTGGAATAACCTTCCTCTGGCGGTTGTCCGCGCTCCCAGTTCAAAGCACTATTAGACGGTTTTTATGCGTCCTCGCGCTGGCAAGCTGACCAGCGCTGAGAACTTAAAGCGCAGTGCTACATCCTTTCTCCGCTTGTACCTTTCAGGTGAACGGCAGCCGCGGAACGACAAAGACAAAACCAACCCGGGAAACTTGTGAGAAAGCCCCGATCTTGTGTATCAGTCCGTGATTGAAGCTTCGAGCACACCATAGCGTCATCCGGCCAAATAAACGGCATTAGCACCGCAACACACGGAGTATGTATTCAACTAGTGCCACCATTTAACGAAGGTCAGTGTTGGTTCACAACTACAGGTTTCTTTCATGCTAGGGGATAGCCGAAATTGATCATGTCTTGTCTCCTTTGGGAAAACACCAACAGATGGCATTTAAGGAGGTACCGAAAGGTTAGGTGTCCAGAACGTCGAAACTTTCCAAGTTTCGTTGGATGCGTACTGCTGATGAATCCGAATAAGGATGAAACAGCTTTACAGTGCTTCTCGCCTTCTCACTATAGACTGGCTTCACTGACAGGATGAAATCCCAATTGGGGACTTGAGTTTAGACGCGTTTCCGGATATGTTGATCTCGTCTCCACTATAGAAGCTCCACCATCTGTTCCGTCAGAGGCCCAGCCTCGACATATTCTACGGCCGCGAAGTTCGAAAGATGAGATCCCCAAACCAGTGAGTCTGCTGCAAGTGATCCAAAAATTCGAGGCCGGGCGAAGGGGTAATGCAGTATACGGCGTCTAAGTTCCGTTCAGCTGTAGCATCCTTTTGGTGCTCATCTACCATGCCAACAGAAGGAAGCGCGAGGGCTGGAGTACTGGCAGCTCGCCCAAGCCCAGATAGGGGCAGTCGAGAGGCAGAGTTCGGGTTCAAACCACGGACCTTCCGATAAGTACATTTGCGCTCTAATCACGGAGCTACCTCGCCCCATGGGCCTACATTTATATGTAGGTATTGGTGATGTACAACCTTGTTTACTGGGTATCGGCTCATGAGCTTTCTTTTTGTTTCCCACCCACAGAAATTATCGTGAAACCCTACCTCCGGAGAATCACTGTCATCCGGGGATTCCACGACATACACACCACACTACGCCCAAGCCCATTTGCGGCCTACAAGTACGCACGGCGACGGTCAACAAGCGTAGTCCTCAACTGATTGGTCAGAAGTTGGGCTGCCAGTCGGCCTAGCACCATGCCAAACTTTGATTGGTTTGAATCCTGGACGTGACAATCAATAAGGTTTGAGTGTATCCTGAAAGACGGTTTCCGCTGGAGTGATTATATACCATGATTTATAGAAAGCCGCCGTTGCATACACTTTAAATGAGACACGCATCATGCGGTATTCACTTGTTTCGGAGTTTTACTGCACCCTTGTTACCTTCAATGCATCTTCAAGCCGAGAACGGAGCAGTGGAATAACATTTTGGGTAACATAGCACTTGATACTTCGACCCTGCAAACTCCTGACAATACACCCCAGAATATATCTGTTATAAGTTCCGACCCGTAGTTCAGCAATAGGACGACATCGCAAATCATGGCAGAGCATAAAACGCCAATAAGAATGAAGCACTGCATGGAGCGTACCTGCACCCAGAGAAAAGCGAGTGCAAGGATGGAAATTTTCTGTTGATTTATACAAACGTGTTTAGTTCAGTTCTAGGGGTTTCAGGCATCAATGTTGTCTTGCACGCCGCTAAATTTGACAAGATCCGCCCAAGGCTGCTTGCAAGGCTGGTGTTCACGGATATAACGGTTTCCTTTCAATCGCCTCGTAATGGGAGCAAAACGGAGCTCTGAGGTCAGTTGGACAAAAAGGAGCAGGGAATAGCGTTGTCCGTAGTCGTGGATATAACGGGTAACCAACATTGAGGGCGTGCGGCGTGGGGGTAAGCGCAGGTCCTATGTTGTGAACCCGAGTGATAGCGCTGTAAATTCAGACTTGCACGGAATGGGTATGCAGAAAGTCTCCAATCCAAGCGCTTTTATGCAACCACTACATAAGAAGTCTACCAACAAGTCCTTATCCTAACTCTGGTCAAGAGTTTCCAAATGCATGGCGCAGCCACATTCGCATCACCAAGGGTGAGGAGGGGACTAAATGCATGATATAGCGTGACATGGCATGCATACAACGCCGAAAATCCCTAAATTTTTACAACCTAAAGGAGTACCTGCAATGACAACAACAAAATATACCTTATCGCAGCTAACTTCATATCATTACATCTTTTCACCATAAATTGAAAGCCCTTTGTCGAAGGTGACCACTCATTCTGGTCTGTGATTTGCATCTCCAAACCAGCCAAAACCACCAATGATCCTACATCGGTTGTTTTCCACATCTATGAATCTCCTTGGCTAACCCAAGGCCACACTGCCCACAGAATTGCACACGCTCGGTCCGATCATCATAAAAATGGTGTCCATTATGGGGCTGTCCAGAAACCGGAGTGTGCCAATGCAATGATGGCACGACACTGCCATACCCAGTCTGATGGCGCACCCGCATTTATTCCCTTCCTACTCTTGACTGTGCCCCCTCGCCTAATCGCTCCTTTTCCTGCAACTATGAGCGAATTTTTTGCTTGTCCCTAGTCACATCTGGAACATGTTCTTTTCACTTACCCGAAACTATCGTCCGGAGCCAACCAACGTGGTAAGATTTCAGTTTGTGCTCCCCGCAGAGTCGATCATTTTCTTGCTAGGTTTCGTTCTGTTCTGTGCGTCAGCACTAACCCACCCACCCGTGGATATTTTTCCACACGGCTCTGCTCCAACAGGGACGCCGGTTTCACTACACACCATGATTTTGATAGTTAAGCTATCATAAACACTTATTGCAAATTCCTTCATTTCATCACCCCCGCGTATCCTTTTGTGACTCATGCCATAAACCCAATTGTCCAAGGCCAGGTGACCATAGCAAGTGTCTCCAGTTTTAGTCCGAATTACGGTGTCGGATCACTGAAACACTCCTGCTTCTCCTTGTTGATTGTCCTGGTTTCATTTTTTCCGCAATTTACAGTTTCTTATCACGTACCAGACAAGACCCTTAGTTTTGCCTTCCGCCTTCTGTTTATGTGTCCGCCACCTTCGAAGTTAAACGGTCTGATCTTGCGCCATCCAATATGTTTGCTACGAGCTGGAAAAGGTTACTGACTGCGTTTTTCTGTTTCCAACTTTTAGATCGGGCCAGGCTAGGCATGACCACCTCTGCTTGAACATTGCCCGCTATCCATGTGAATGCTCTGTTTACGCACAATCCTCATTACCCAAGAATATAATCACTCGTGCTTTTATTCCAACTTTACCACTATGGCCATGACTGAATGCGTGCCATCCACCAGCTGGGAACAAACATCATTATTATTTTTGCTTTAAGATGGTGAGCATGCATCCTTGACAAAACAGTATACTGTTTATGAATAGAAAGTGAGCGCGCGTGACTCCCATCAAACAGGTCTGTGCGTTCGAAAACCATCCAACTCCTCTGTCCTTTTAAGTAAACTATCAATACCAGAGCACCTAATCGCAGGTGCGATGCAGCCTTCTGAACTTTGCACTGGGTTTTTTAACAGGATTAAAACGGGAGACTAGGTGGTACACGCAGTTTGAATGCTATTGACACGCTTTGACATGATGGCGCATGCGAAGCACAAAACCACGCGAAGCGGGCTTGTCCAATCACGAGCCACACCTCTAATTCTCTAGGAGCCCTACGACAGCACACTTGGTGGCACTACACAGGAGGGATGGCAGGCATTCTTACACAAGTTCTGAAACCGTTAGTCATTTGCACAAAACTCCCTAGCCCTAGACATCTCTGGTCTGTCACTACTTTCAGGCCAACGGCACGGACCTCTATACGGCAATTCCTTTTTAGGTTTTCAAGAGGAGGAGGGCCAACGAGGCCGGAATCCCAATGACCCGGGAGCACTGAAGCCAGGTCCTACGTTTGTTTATACGTACTCCTTGTTCGTTTGCACCCAAATTTCAAAGGTTATCATCTCAACGACGGAGCGATAATAAGCCTGCAGCTGTACAGGCCGAGCATTCCGTGCTACCCGATATCCGGCATGCGTAGAATGGATCGTCTGGTTTCCGATGGTTCGATCACATGAAGCAAACTTATTTACTTGTTCTTGGCAGATCCTAATACACAAGTCAGTAGACCAAACTTGAGCACCAAAGTACCCCCCAGTAGGGAATCGCTCCAAAATACGGGCGTCCGTCGCGACTCCTGGTGTCACTTTATAGGAGTTTGGCGTCGAATTCTGACTGTTTGGTAGCAGCTTGTCAGCTGTAAACCGCGTAGGGTGTGCAATCTAAGAGGCCATTCCTGAGGTGAATACGGGTAATTGGAAGGAACTGGAGATGTAATCCTAACGCGATAGCTGACATCTCAATATCATTGACGATGTCGCATTAGTGGCACTTATGGAGGCCTAACGATTGGACTTTCTTCTGAGCTAAAAACAACCAGCATATAATCCTACCATGTACTTGTCTGTTCGAAATAATCCAACGGCAAACCTCCCTGCCTCGATGGCTAAGTCTTTGCCTTGCCAAAATTGGGCACCTAATCTGCCCAGCAAGTACTTAGCTCCTGGGTCAGCAAACGAAATCCATTTCCCGGGTTCATTTAGCTTGCTGTCGTCCCCTTTTAGAATTTTTATTGGACACGGTTTTATCTGATGCCTCTTGGCACTCTCCAGAACATACCGCGCTCACCCCATTCCTTCAACACTCCCCCTCTTCCCAAGCTTCAACCATCGACTGTAGTTACCGTTGTTCATTCATTCAGCCAATCATTCAACCTGGCTTGTATCAGGTTTACACAAACATGGTCCACCTAATGATTGGCAAATTCCATGACTCTGAGTCGGCCTGAATCTATGCGTGTTACTCACCGCGTCTAACACAGATCCAGCTGCCAGGGAAATGCTTGTCCCCTGACCGACCGCGGCAAAATTGACAACCGTTACGGAGATGACCAGAAACCCAAGTATGTCGGTGCAATGATGGAACGGCACTGCCATGCCCAGTCTGATAGCATACCCGCAACTATTCACTTCGTGCTTTTGACGATGCCCTTTGAAAATGTGCATTGCAAACTGGTGGGTGGCATACCGTCAGGCATGACCATAAGGTTAGGATCAGAATAAGGCACGACTGGGGGATTTGCGGGTACTGCGGGTTGCACGAAAAAAAGGACGGTCATAAACAGTGGGCTATACCAGATGTAGACTGGGTCACACCCAAACCAGCATGGGAAAGGAAACACAGTTACCAGGGGGTATCTTACTTTTGGGGGGCAGACCAAGCCGAGACATGATCAGATTGTTAGGAAGTGAGGGTGGCGCAAAACCAGAACAAGGGAGGGCGAAAAGAGGCACACTGCCTTGCACATGATAAGAAAGCTCCAAATTGCGATAAATGAGGAACCAGAACAACAAATCTAGTGTGGTAGCAGGAATCTCGCGGTCTGTCCGGTCAATTTGAACTGAAGTCTGAAATCGCCGATGAGGTCTTTTTGGCCTTGGACAGTTGGGCTTATGGCCACGGTCACAAAAAGCGTGAGTAGGGATGATGCAGTAGAATAATCAGCAATGCGCATAGATGGTAGCAGGAATCTCATAGTCACGGTGTACACTGAAATATAGAGACTCACTAGTGTCGCTGTTGGGGTGGCGTCCGGTATAAAATTTCGATGGAGGGGGGAGTTGGCGCTAACGTGCGAGATGGAGCGCAAATTGCACAGAAAATGACTGACTTTGTGAGGAGCAGAGAATGAAAGTCAACGGGGTGTTTGCGTCCAAACGGAGAGTTCGGCAAACTAGAATGAACGCATCCCGGATGCGAATGGGGCCAGGTGAAGATCATGTTCGTAGTTGAAGGTAAGGGCACAGGTGGGCGAGGGCATCGTCAAAAGCAGGGAGTGAATAGTTGCGGGTATGCTATCAAACTGGGTATGGCAGTGCCGTTCCATCATTGCACTGACATACTTCGTATTATTGAACAACTCCTTGACGTGCGTCATGTTTGATGTGCATGGAATGGGATGTGCAATTCTGTGGTCAACAGGATTTTGGGGGTTTGGCCCAGGGAACCCGCTGATGTAGATCAAAACCAATGTATGTTCGCAGGTATTTTTTGGTGCGGATGGGGATCCCATCGGGTGTAAAGCACAGATAAGGTGGAGTAGATAACTGCCAAACAGAGCATCCGAAGCCGGTGTAACCAAAGTTGTTGGCTTGGGAAGAGGAGGGAATAGCTTTAGGTCAGTAAGGCTGGTGAGTTTTAGGAGGCATCGGATAGGAGGAATTCCAAAAATAGAGAGAAAAATGAAACGCTTACCACAATTAGGGTGGTGACAGCAATTGACTAAATGAAACACGATGGGGGTAGGTGTGTACTTAGTAGCGTAGTGATTGGTGACCAAGTCAGCCGGTGTACGATACTATAGTACCAGAGGCAGGAAAATCATTATAATTGCGCGGAGACGTAAAGGGATAATTAAAATCAAACACAAGAGCAGGCGTGAGTAGAGCTTTCGGGATGACTGATTGGACTTTATGGGGGTAATTCCGTGGGTTGAACAACACCATGATCTAGGAGGTAAATTGAACATGGGAGTAAAGCCCACGAGTCCCCGAAGCACTGCTATCAGCTTCAATCAATGGGTGGTGCGTGGCGAAAAAGCCTTTAGGTGCTAGCCTTTTATTCTGGAATCCCATTTCGTACATACTATTCTTTTTTGTATGAATCAACTCTGGGAGCAGTAGGTAGTTGTGTTTTGTTTGGTTGACGACGTGGGTGCGGTACAACTCCATAAACGACGAGAGCAGTTACAGCTTCACATGCCGATGTGAGCCATGGGCATCGCAGTTACCCCCGTTTTATCCCAAATGTTTTTAAAGAATTTTTGACCGTTGAAAGGTCTGTTTTTTGCCATCCGTTTTTTGTGGAATTTCCAGATAAGTGACACAACAGGGACGAGTCCATATCCAGCAGCAGCACACAGAAAACAAAAGGGCTCTTCTATGGATTACCTGAATTAAGGGCCAGGCTCGGAACCACCGATGATGGGTGATCCAGCCGTGCCACTGGAACGGTGGCGGGCATACGAACGCACCATGGTGTGACGTAACAGAACGACCCCCCTGCAGAGCGTACACGACCACCACACGAGGTGTTCACCCCTTGCATGCTACCAGATCAGCAAGGAAAACCGCCAAGCAGTGGTTAATGCGGCTTGTGCATTAACAAAACACTCCAGCTACCAAATTCTTTTTCCGGTTGGGGGAAAAGCCGGGCCAGTAAGACAGCTCAGTCACCGCGGACAGACAAAGAGCAAACAGACGATGATAAGGGCAGATCGCGGAAAGGGCAAATGAAAAGTGCAGCCTCCAGTGGGACAATCGGAATGGATATTCAGAGCGAGTGCACTATGTCTAAGCGGCGACTGAGCATTTGTGTGAGTTACCATGTCCAGCAGAGGCATACCGCGATGTTGTACATGAGCTTTTGGTGGGCTGTGGAGCACATCGTCGGGTGGACTACACATACATATTGGCGTATAATGCGCTCTAGTAATGGAGAAACGCCGACTTCGGTTTGGGTTTTGTTAGATTGAGCTAAACCAAACAGAGCATCAGTCATTAGACAAAGCTGATATAATAGCCCAGGGTGGGGAATTTGCAAGTACGAGGTATAAGGTTTTTGGAAGAAAAAACAGGCCAGTAACACAGACCAAGCAGACACTTAACATACTGCAGTGGCTTGAAGCAAGTCAAGGGGATAGCGGGATATAGTAACAGGATCTTATACTTGCCCACTAACTCTGTCGTGACTAAACCTAAATGTGCTCGGGACTAGATTCACAGAGAAGATCGTGGGTAGTTGGGCATTAAGTAAGGCGGCAGCAGTTTCACAAGCATGCAATTTATCCACAAAGTGCGGAAAAATATGACGGCGCGTCTCGTTTCGCAGCTGTTCAGGAAGATTGTTCTAGATGCGAGCATAGTAAACTAGAAAGAAGTAGCGGTGAAGTTAAGCACGAGCTGGAGGGCATATTAAGGGGTTGTTGGAGTTACTAAATCTTTGGTGGGGACATGAAGTAACGTTTGGCCTACCTTCTGCTATAAAGGTATTTTATGCAGCAGACGGTGTAGCTTTAACTTTGCGGGTCATAGCGGTTGGAGGCCTAAAACTTGACAGCGGGAGAGTAGGAGGGAGGGTTGGACTGCGGGAACACTATTTTCGTGAATGAGCACTGGACACTTTTAAGTGCTAGTTTACTACTTTGAGCATAAAAAGAAGCAAGTGCGAGACAGCACTTTAGTGTTGACTGAGTGAATACCTCAAAAATATCGACCCTCTTGTCTCCAAAAGTGAAAAGAGGGAATTTTAATGACCGGAGCCTACGTGTTCGGACAACCTGGAACTGGACTTGATGGGAAAAGCCGAACGTAGAAGAGTATCTGAGACCAAGATCTTTGATTTCTGTGAAGTGAGTGATGGGATTTCCATAAAGTATGTAACCATCAGTCGGGAGGCAGCAGCTGCGAGAAGTAATTCGGCATTTTGCAGAAGAGAAACTTAAGCCAGAGTCACTAGACCAGCGAGCTGGCGAGTCTAAGGCTTGCTGAATTTGATTAAATGTAGACGCTTGTGCAAAGAGTGGGGATGTGTACGCGTTTTTATATCGTCTGCGAAGAAGAAGGCTTTACCGTTGGACACGGCGCCGAAGATTTCGTTGGGGTACATTAAGAAGAGGATGGGGCCTAACACGCTCCCTTGTATGACTCCACTGATGGTCGATAGTGGAGTTGATTGTTTAGCTTCAATTTGTGTTATTTGCGTCCTTCAGATAGGTAGGATCCGATTCACTGAAATAAGGTCCCATTGGTGCCGACAGTACTAAGCTTATGTAGCAGGGATGCATGAAGTACCCGGTGGAAAGCTTTCTGGATATCCAAGTAAACTCTTACAACTGGGTGTCCAGCGTCGTAGGCTGCCGTGATGGTCTCTAAGAGGTGAAGCTGCCAGAAGCTGACGGATCGTGAGACAGGAATACGCACTGTCGGTCAGCTATGGCATTTGTAGTCAGGAGGAACTTGGTTACTGGGCCTCTGATCAGGCGTTCGAGGGTTCTCAATAAAAGGAAGTCATAGTGGCTCCTCCTGTAGTAGGAATTAGTTTGTAGTAATCCGGATTTGAAATGCGGAAGACCATAGGTTTCTTCCACTGGGAGGGAACGATTCCATAGTTTATCATGTGGGTAAAAGGCTGCAGGATAAGGATTCTGATATCTTGACGGCTATGTCCCAGAACTCCGGGTGGAAGGCCATCGGCCCCAGGCGCAACCGAGTCTTTAAAGTTTAAAAGAGGGGCAGAGGCATTAGCTAGGGAGATGGTCACATACCTGAGAGATGGACCTTTGAAGTTGTGACATATGCGGCATGTGGAATGGGTTAGAAGTTGTGGAAGGCAAGTAGCAGTTAGCAAAGTAAAAGTTCAGATAGTCTGCTATACTGGCAGGATCGGTGATAGGGCAATCTTTGATGGAACGAAAACAAGCAATTGAGTGGCTGTTAGGGGCACAAAGCTCACGGAACAGTCACTGAGTAAGTTGAAGTTAAAAGGGGTTCTGAGGACAATACTCCCCGCCCGCCTTTCCAGAGCCAAGCCGAAGACTTATTTCCCGATTATTCAGAACCATTCCGCTTTGTCTGACCACGAGCAGAACACGCACATCAAGTAGTGGGCCTGAAGATGCGCACTGAAAGAAACACTCGTTCGGTACCACTCATTCACACATGCGCATAACACTGTGTTGCGCATCTACTTGACATGGCGGTTCACACCATCGTTTCGTCGTCGCTTACGCACAGTACACAGGCTCTGAACATCTCCATCCTACTCCCATGGCCCAAAAGGTAGTCGCCGTTTAATTTGTTTCCGCGACTTGCCTCTTCCAGTGGCTGTTTGCATGTTCGAAATGACAGCCATTTTAGTGGCCTGGCTCCCCCGCCCGGACAAAATATCCGGTGACTGGAGTTATTTAGCAATGCACAAACCGCAATTATGACTGCTTGGATAATTTTCCACCTTGCAGATCCGGTAGCATGCATGCGGGTTGAAAACCTCGTTTGGTGGACGGGTACGCCCTGCAGGGAGGGTCGCCCTGTTACGTTGCACCATGTTGGGTTCGTATACCCGTCACCCCTCCCGTAGCACGGGTGCATCGCCCATCGCCGGTGATCCTGAGCCTGGCCTTTAATTCGGGAAAACTCATAAAAGAGCACCGTTGTCGTTTGTCTGTAGCTGGATTGGACTTGTCCTGGCTGTCAGTTGTCTGACAACTGACAGCTGTCTGACAAGAAATACAAGCGAAAGACAGCAATCCTTTCATCCGTTTAAAAAACACGTACATACATGGGATAGCCCGAAGATACTGTGTGAAGCTCACGGCTAGCATCGACGTGCCACCGTCTTAGTTGGGTTGCACCACCCCAAGACATAACACACGTTCCTCCTTCTTGTCCTCTGAAGCAGTCCTATACACAAAACGTAAATTCCTCATTATTTCCTGACTACCGGTAGTCATAGTTAGCACTTAATGGCTGTTTTTGCCATGCACCATTCGTTTCTTGGAGATGACAGCAGTGACTCATTAACTGGCGACCCATACTCTTACCTTCCTGTTGAGTTGACGTAGTAGACCTTAGTCAACTTACGGTTCTCATCCATTATCTCTGAAGCTGTGGCCCAATGGTTTGTTATTCATCTGCTGTCCCTGTTTACATTAACGCCCCCTATAGACAACGGCGACCCTATGATTGGATTTTTTGCTGAGCTAAAAACTACCGCCAGGTAATCTCACCATATAATCGCCTGTCCCAAATAGTCCAAAGGCTACCCTCCCGGCCTCTGCGGCTGGGTCCTCACCTTCCCAAAGTTAAGCATCTACTCTTGACCAGCTAGTACCTGGTTTCTAGGTTACCCAACAATACCCACCTCTTCTTGGGCTCATTTAGCTTGCTGTCATCCCCTTTTGGACTTTCCTCTATTGAGAGCCTCCTGGTATTCACCTGATGCTACCGCTATCATCCTATCCCTTCCTGATACCCCTCTTCCCAGGCTTCAGTCTTCGGCTGTAGTTGCGCAAACGCCCCGTGCAATTCATTCAATCTGGTTTGTCCCCGGTCTACACTCACATGGTTCTCCTAATGATTGAAATTTTCCGTGGCTATGCACCAGCCTGACTCTATCTGTATCAGTCTCCTCGTCTAACCCAGATCCAGCTGCCATGGAAATGTGTATTGCCTGTCTGATTGCGGCAACCCTGACGACCGTTACGTGGCTGTCCAGAAACCGAGGTAAGTCAGTGCAATGATGGCATGACACTACCATACCCAGTCTGATGGCACTCCCGCAACTACTGTCTTCAGAATCGTGACCGCAAACCCTCGCCCACTTGAGCCTGTAATCGCAACGACAAAAACAAATTTTTCACCTGACCCCAACTGCCTCGTTCGAGACTGCCCAACCTACCGTTCGGAGTTAACCAAATAGTCCCCTGCCGTAAGTTCGGGTTTCCTTTTCCACAAGTTCAACTCTTTTTACGGTGTTCGTTTTGCCCTATGCATTGGCGCTGTCCTTCCATCAAAACTATTCTTTCTACCTGACTTCTCTACAACAGTGACACCAGTGGGTCTACTCGATTCCAATTTTAACCATACTCTTGAGACAAAACTTGTCATTTGTCTCCAGATCAAATTCTTCAATCTCCATCCCGATTTTCGCTTTTTGTGAACCTAGCCATTTACTCAACCGCTCAAGGTCACTCATGGTCAGCAATGGTTTTCAGTTTAATTGCATGTCTGCCTGCGTCAACTTTGAACTAGTCGTACCACATGCCCATTTTCCTCATTCTTGTCGGTTCCCATTACTGCGGTGGCACCTCACATAATAAGCATGCCTCTTTGGTTGTATCTTCCTCTTCATTGTGTATTTGCCTGCTGTGTTCAAGTTGTAACGACCTGATGATGCCTCAATCGGCATGCTCCCTACGGGTTGGGAAGTAACCCTATCATTATTGTAAAATCCTGGTGATTTTGTTTCATTTCCCATGCCGGTTTAGGCATGACAAAGTCTATTGCCCACTGTTTAAGATTGTCCTCTTTTTGGCGCAATACTTAGTACCCGCCAATACCATCCAGTCGTGCTTTATTCTGACTAGAATCGTGTGATCATGCCTCACGGGATGCCACCCACTAGTTGGGAATAAACACTATTATTATTATTAACCGCAGGTGTAGGAAGCGGCCAACAGAAGTCATACGGTCATTTACATTGCATCTAGTTGCTCTCTTCAAAGTTGCTTGTAGGACCACGGTCGACAAGGGGAAATTTAAACAGTGCCGTATTTTGTACCTCCTCTGAAGTTTGCGAAGATGCTTGTCTGGGAGGCACGGAAGGTGTAAATAAAGCAGCCGCGAGGATTGCGGTATTCGAAGAGAAAGGCTAATTTTAGAACATAAAAAGGCTGCTGTCAGCTTGGGAGTTTGTGGATTAATCAGGTGCCTCCTTTGTTCAAATTTTTATCTAGCTCCTACATCATCAAGAACGGACCCCGCTTTGTTGTAGAATTGGAACAGGAGTTTTGCCGCTCCAAATTAATTTGGGTGGCGCATAATGATGCTGCAATTCGTATATTACTCAACAGCATACTCACTTGTCGAAACACAAACTCGTGGCCTATTTATGCCGGTAATGTCGGATGGGAAGACCACTCTTCCGTCGTTCAGCTACTGTAAGCATGCTCTGCATACTTTCATCCCACTCCCACCGCGCCATTGGTAAATGTACGCTTTTCTTTTGTACGCTTTACAACCTGCGCGTTGCGGCGCTAGACTATCGCTTGCTTGTGGGAACTAACTAACCTGTTTTGCCGGCCCAGCTTTCCCAGGCCCGGTGAAATACTGAGTAGCTGGATTTCTATGTTAGTGCAAGTTGCAATTATGGCCGCTTGGTGGCTTGCCCTCCCGCATACTTAGCGGAGTGCATGTGGGATGGAAACTTCGTTCGCAGGTTGGGTTGCCTTGCTACGTCGCGCCATAGCACGTTTGCATACCCGTCACACTTCCACCCCGATAGCTGATCCACGGTGCTGGACCAAAAAGCTGCTTTGTTGACTGGTGATTGGATATAAACAACTCAAGGTCTCAAATGGAATAAACCTTCCTGACCTCGAGTTTCTTGGATGTCGTAAAAATCTAAAGAGTGGTTATTAAGTAAGACACTGGAAAAGCTCTTCAGACTGTTCTTAGGCCTGCGACAGCTTGTCTCATCTTATGGAGTGCAAATCCTTCCCTGGTCCCTGATTTGGTGTTTCACGAAGCGTGTGACATGGAGGCAAGACACCTCGAGACGGCCTTAAGCCTACACACAGCAGGGTTGCTGCAGATGTACTTCTAGCCTCGCCTTGGACGCAAAATGCTTTCTTCCGCAAAAACTTTGCGAGTGAAACGTTGCATTCTGTTGTATATGCGCTCGGACAAAGAGTACTCCAAGTTGCTGATATTTTTTCCGAGTTGTTTTAATTACTCTCCTTTCCAAATTTTTGACCCACAGATGACTTCCAACCAGATGTGCTATGGTTCCAGAAGTGACTTCCCATGCGTTTGTTGAGAAATTGGGGGCTGTATCCTTTCCATCCTTCATGAGAGGGCGGCAAATCAACCCATGAAGGATAACCATGTGGAAGTTGTTAAGGCATCATGGACCCCCAGCCGCTAGTTATTCGTATGCGTCAGCTGGATTCGTTCAGCCGTCCGCTATGCTCGACGTCATGGTCGTGTTGGCAGGTTTCGCAAGGCTTATTGGAACACTCTGTTGTTTAACAACAAACTGGCACAATCTTTTCCGGTAATACTGAACGCGGCCTCCTCGATTTTAACTCGTAATAGAAATTATCCAGCAAAAAGTATTTGCAGGTGAGGCACCTCCGCATATTTTGCGTCCACAAGATCCGTGTAGATTCTGGAATGTTCAGCGAATTATTTCAACTGTGAAACTCTTTGAAAGTTCCATCTATTTCAAGTGAGTCACCCTTTCCCGCAATTGCAATTTCTGGAAGTTGATTCATGCACAAGCCGAATTCAAGCAAATGATTGGCTGCTTCGAGTCACGTGAGCCATGCCAAAACATACGACCGTCCCATACAAGGCCTAGCTGCTTGGCAAAGGTATGCACCAATGACAGGACGTGACTCAATAGCTTTCTGGGATGAGATTGGTCGCACGGATTTGGTGGTTCGCAGTTCAAACCCCGGACACGTCGTCCGCATTTTTGACTTTCCCAGTCAATACGTTTCTACTTAGGACACTAACACCTTTCCAGCGTTAAAACATGATTAACCCAGACGAAAGCAACTTAAATTTCCGAGTGCGAAAATCTAGGATATGTACACATACCCAAGACTACTGTTAGGTTTGCATCAAGATTTCCGAAAAGGCAAATGTCGAGTTTGTGGTGGTTTGTACCTTTATTTTGCTTTCATTATAACATTATGTATCTTGTCAATTGCATAACCGCTTTTTGCTTGAATACGAAAAACTACAAACACGCGCACTTGTACAGTTTCACGCAATACAAACGTGGTAACGTGCTCCGACTCTCTCTTCGGATTTCGCTCGCGCTTATTGCGGTCATTCGCGAGCCTCTTGTGCTAACTCCGGTATCGAAACATTTCAGACTACCTTCGGAATCTATTGTATGTGGGAACTGGTCAGAAGAAGACCCATGGACAACCATGATTGGATTATTGTTTATTTGCTGACCTGGGCCAACGACGAACTATTTTAAAGAGAGCAATTATTAGAGAGTCTGTTCTATCTGATCGCTTTATTATTGTATATTCAATGTAGCGTTTTTTTTCTTTGCCACACGCTCCTGGTAATTGCGGTCATTCGCGAGCCTCTTGTGCTAACTCCGGTATCGAAACATTTCAGACTACCTTCGGAATCTATTTCGGAATCTATCACGTGGGAACTGTTCAGAAGAAGACCCATGGACAACCATGATTGGATTATTGTTTATTTGCTGACCTGGGCCAACGACGAACTATTTTAAAGAGAACAATTATTAGTGAGTCTGTTCCATCTGACCTCTTTATTATACCCAACCTAGCTTTTTTTTCTTTGCCACACGCTCCTGGTAAGGCAACTCATTGGGTAGCCAGACCACCACAAGTTCCTGCCAAACTTTTATTGGAAGAAGTGATATGGGTAGTGAGAAACAGGTTGTGTGAAGAAATGCAGGTCGATGGAGGACAGTTTAGGGGACGTCGATACTTTTTGTTATGCTAAGTTCGTTCGTTCATTTTATAAACGTTAAATTGTGCACATTCCACGTGGAGAAACGGACACCACCCGAAATAAAACCTTTAAATTGTTTCAGGCTATTTTCTCGCTCTCACTGACAGTCCATCGTTCCTTAGGTTATTCGGTTTGACCATTTGACTCGTTTTTTCTTGGCTTGTGCACAAATGCAGTTTGAATGCGCGCGCTTCGTGGCTTGTACACAACTAACCAATCAGAATGGCGGCTTGTGTGTGAATCGCATGCCCGATTTCTTATTACTTTAGGCAACGTATTCACGTTCGGTGGTTTTATTGACCTTGAAGTTTCGCTCAGTTAAACAGATTAGCAATGTAGATAGGTTGGACAATAATTCAATAAACATAGGCATTCTACACTATGAAGTGGCAACCCTAAAGTTGTCGTAGCCTTCGAGAATTCAATTCCATTGCGCGAACACTGAGCGGCGGGTTTATATCTATTGTAGAATTTTCCACAAGGTCAAGCTAGAGCCCGGGTGATATGGCGGGAACGTATTAGTTGAACATGCTTGACTCCTAATGGATCACCCACTAATCCATCAGGACAAGCCTAATACTGTTTCACAGTCCGTTTGAGACCCCTCTATCCAATCAACGTAATGTTTTATCTATTTCAGTGGGATCATCCCCGAATGTTGCTTCTTCGAAGATGCTTTTCATTTGGCCGCAGCTTGCAGGTCCCTCATGGCACCTTGAGATTTATTATGAGCCCATCCTCAGAGTGATTATTTTGTTAACTGGAAGCATGTCTCAGGTGGGTTCGGGTCGTCGCCATTTGGACTTCAACTGGTTTTTGTTAACTGGCTTACGTCCATCCTTGCTGTTCAGGCACCGTAGCTTCAGACAGTTTCCAGTGAATGCCGAGGAATATTTTTACTATGTTATTTATACAGCATCCTTGGAGTTTCCCGAAAGATTAAGTCAAAATCTTCATGCAAGTGCAGGAGGCGTCAAGCTGAAGGTCCTCTAATGTGATTGGCCAATAACGTGGTCAATCACAGCATGGCCTCATTGGTACGGAGCTGGCTCGCTGCGCGTCCGTCCAATCGGCGGTGAATATCTCGGTTATTTTGAGCGAGTCGTCTCCGGACACTTGCACAGTGGGATTCACCCGTTGGTTATGACAAATTCTAAGTAATATTCCAATGTGCACGCCATAGAAGCACCAGGATACAGTGCCCTTGAAGGTGGAGTTTCACGACCATTTCTGTGGATGGAAAACAGGAAGATGGATCTCGAGCTGAAACCCAGTAAGAGGAATTGTACATCGCCATTGTGTATATATAAAGAAATCAAAATTGTAGACAATCTATACTACCTTAGTTGTGAGTCCTAAACCAGCCCGCCACGAAGTGGAATAACCTTTCTCCGACACCTGTACACGCTGCATCTAGGATCCAGTTCAGATCACTTTTGTATACTTTTTATATGATTCTCCCGAGTTGGAGGCTTACTGCTTAGTGATGAGAACTTGAGGGGCACCATTCTATGCACTTTCCTCTGGATAAAGAAAAGTGGGTTCATATGTTGTTCGGAAACTCAGCGAACGCCTTTGTCATGCGTGGTGAGAATGAACCAAACGACATGACGAAGATAGATTCCAAAAATTACTTAGGTATCTGGCTTCCTTCAAACCTGTCCTTCTCACTGCACCATGAGAAATCGGGTCACCATGCATTCACCGTTCTACGGATGATTCTGCGCACCTTCTCCCGTATTACTCGCATTGATCTCCAAATACTCTATGCGGCCTAAGTCAGACCGCTTCCTGAATATGTCAGCCAAGTTTTCTACTCATGAATCAAGAAGGACGTAACCCTTATTGAGTGTGTCCAACGAGCTGCTGTTGACCTCAAATCCGTTGATTATGCAACACGTCTCGGGGTGCTTAAACTCTTTTTCCTGAAGAGCTGTGCTACTTCCTTTTTTCTCTTGCACCTTTCAGGTCAGCGGAAGCCGGTGAACGACAAAAACAAAATCCGGGAAGCCTGGACGGGAACCTCGATCCTATGTATCGGTCCATAAGTCCATGTTATGCCTTTCATGTGAATGGATGCCGCCAAACACTACGAACTAACCCTACCTTGGAAGCTTCGGCAAAAGGCACGATCATGTGTGTCAATCCGTGAATCCGTAACCTTATTGCGGCGGGCTTGCTGGTGTGCACAATCAATTTTCCGCCTGTTTGGAGGTGATATTTCTGTCCCTTGTTGGGGATATACTCAGGGGTTTTCGACTTCCAGAACGATCGCTGTTGGGTAGTGCTGGTGAGAGCTTACATGGCTGGTGGTGATCAGAGTGAACGGATGACGCCAGGTATGACGGTACGAAACGAGTGTAATTCGCATGAGAAATGCGAAAGGAGAGCGTACGGATTCCGTCCATTCTGGAGTGCGAAGAAACGACTGCTGCGGGTCTTCAACTACACCAACCGGAAGCATACGTTTCACATTCAATAGGCGCTGAAACCGGTCAAGTAGTGGAAGACACTCTCAGTCTACTGCACTCGAGAACCCGTACAAATCCCGGATCGATTGGGAACAAGGGGGAAACAAATTCAGCTGCACGGCATACGAAATAGCCTAGATTCTTCTCCGATTAGATAAACGGAAAGCTACTGAATCAGATGGGTTCCATGCTCTGATATTTTACTAATTGGTGGAGGTTTCGTTTGTTTTTCACCGTGAGCTTTAATCAGTCAATAGAAGAAGGCATGATACTAGTGGCTTGGAAAGAAGCCATCATAAGCCGTTATACAGGCACTGACAAATACGACACCACCAATTAGCCAGGGAGTGACAAACACTGCCCGACCAGTTGGCCAGATCTCGATGAGGGTGGAACTGATGGAGAGACCTCTTTAGCAGCACCTTGGGAACAACGCCCTACAAATTTCAGAACAGTATAACCCTGTAATCAACCGAGTTTTTGTTGCTAGTCTTTTGCTAGCTCGTGAGACGTGGACAAGGTGGGTTGATCAAGTATACCAGGGAATCATCATCATCAAAGACAGCAACATCAGTGCTGACACTGATGCTTCACTGCCGTACAACCATAAAGTTCGTCTAGTTTCATATGCATATATATATATAATTATATATATATATGCATATGAAACTAGACGAACTTTATGGTTGTACGGCAGTGAAGCATCAGTGTCAGCACTGATGTTGCTGTCTTTGATGATGATGATTCCCTGGTATACTTGATCAACCCACCTTGTCCACGTCTCACGAGCTAGCAAAAGACTAGCAACAAAAACTCGGTTGATTACAGGGTTATACTGTTCTGAAATTTGTAGGGCGTTGTTCCCAAGGTGCTGCTAAAGAGGTCTCTCCATCAGTTCCACCCTCATCGAGATCTGGCCAACTGGTCGGGCAGTGTTTGTCACTCCCTGGCTAATTGGTGGTGTCGTATTTGTCAGTGCCTGTATAACGGCTTATGATGGCTTCTTTCCAAGCCACTAGTATCATGCCTTCTTCTATTGACTGATTAAAGCTCACGGTGAAAAACAAACGAAACCTCCACCAATTAGTAAAATATCAGAGCATGGAACCCATCTGATTCAGTAGCTTTCCGTTTATCTAATCGGAGAAGAATCTAGGCTATTTCGTATGCCGTGCAGCTGAATTTGTTTCCCCCTTGTTCCCAATCGATCCGGGATTTGTACGGGTTCTCGAGTGCAGTAGACTGAGAGTGTCTTCCACTACTTGACCGGTTTCAGCGCCTATTGAATGTGAAACGTATGCTTCCGGTTGGTGTAGTTGAAGACCCGCAGCAGTCGTTTCTTCGCACTCCAGAATGGACGGAATCCGTACGCTCTCCTTTCGCATTTCTCATGCGAATTACACTCGTTTCGTACCGTCATACCTGGCGTCATCCGTTCACTCTGATCACCACCAGCCATGTAAGCTCTCACCAGCACTACCCAACAGCGATCGTTCTGGAAGTCGAAAACCCCTGAGTATATCCCCAACAAGGGACAGAAATATCACCTCCAAACAGGCGGAAAATTGATTGTGCACACCAGCAAGCCCGCCGCAATAAGGTTACGGATTCACGGATTGACACACATGATCGTGCCTTTTGCCGAAGCTTCCAAGGTAGGGTTAGTTCGTAGTGTTTGGCGGCATCCATTCACATGAAAGGCATAACATGGACTTATGGACCGATACATAGGATCGAGGTTCCCGTCCAGGCTTCCCGGATTTTGTTTTTGTCGTTCACCGGCTTCCGCTGACCTGAAAGGTGCAAGAGAAAAAAGGAAGTAGCACAGCTCTTCAGGAAAAAGAGTTTAAGCACCCCGAGACGTGTTGCATAATCAACGGATTTGAGGTCAACAGCAGCTCGTTGGACACACTCAATAAGGGTTACGTCCTTCTTGATTCATGAGTAGAAAACTTGGCTGACATATTCAGGAAGCGGTCTGACTTAGGCCGCATAGAGTATTTGGAGATCAATGCGAGTAATACGGGAGAAGGTGCGCAGAATCATCCGTAGAACGGTGAATGCATTTTGACCCGATTTCTCATGGTGCAGTGAGAAGGACAGGTTTGAAGGAAGCCAGATACCTAAGTAATTTTTGGAATCTATCTTCGTCATGTCGTTTGGTTCATTCTCACCACGCATGACAAAGGCGTTCGCTGAGTTTCCGAACAACATATGAACCCACTTTTCTTTATCCAGAGGAAAGTGCATAGAATGGTGCCCCTCAAGTTCTCAATAGGGGGATTCGAGGTGCAGAGATCGGGTTCGAACCATGAACCTTCTGGTCAGTAAATTCGCGCTCTTATCACTGAGCCATCTCGCTCCTAAGGTGGTAGGCCACGCCACGGTTCGTGCTCATGTTGCAGCTCGTTCCCCTAGCGACCAAGAAGACCATTTTCGGGTTCGATGTTCACTGCCTGTGAGATTTGTTCCTGAAAGAAGCCTGTCGGTAGCAGCCGTCTGGACAACTTACGAACGCGAAAGATGCTGATCAGCTAACGGAAGACTTGTTCGAGATCCAGAAGGCCATGCTTTCGATGTTCTACTCTGTGCATTCCCAAATGAGGCTACAAACTAATTCAAGTTTGATCTCACAATGACCCATATTCCTGGTCAAGGCGGGAGGTGGTCCCATCGGGACGACAAAATATCTGAAACAACGCCGCACCCGCAGACTGAGGAAGGCCCGAAAACGGGAAAGGTGTGGGGACTTGAAATAGTCGGGCTTTTTTCCAAATTATTACGGAGATGACACAAAAGTCCACTCTAAATCCAGCCAACTGTTTCAGTGGGTAGAACACTTCGGACAACAATTTAGCTGTCTTTAATTGCCCAACACAAGGATCAACACACCGGCTGCTTCACAAGGAAACGGGAAATTGCAAGTTCCAACAAAAGATAAAGTCAGAGACGAAATCAAACGTTCGAGGTGAAACATCCGGTGTGGCCGTTTTCTCCCTGACTTGTTTGAGGATGGAGTAGAAGAATTAGTTCACAGCCTGGCAAAACTCATGCAGAGCATTTGGAAGAGGAATGAAGTGCCAGAGGATGGCAGATATCCGATGTTCACTTAAAAAGCGTTCTGGTTCTGAATAGGTGAATCATGGGAATATCAGTCATCATCATTTTGTGACGAGAATGCACGGATTTTCTGGTGTTGACTAGGCTTTGTGACAATATATCCATCTCAGTTCATACAAGCAGTATGTTATGCAGTAAATAAGCGACCCATATGTCACACTTTGTTTTCACGTGTACTCTCGATTGTTCGCTGGTGTCTAGTGATCAGACACTGGATAAGTCGCTCAAGAACGAAGAGTGACTCACTCAATAAATGAACGGTCCGTCTGAGAAATCGGCACTCGAGGAAACAGACAATACGTGACTACGTGACTTGAATTTTCAGACTAAAGGGTGAGTGGCGCTGTCTGTCTAAGTGTCGTTTAATGATATTGTTGATCAACCGCTCGTGGCCGGATGGTTTGGTCCCCAGCTACTGGACGGGGGGGGCGTGGAGGCGAGATGGCCCAGGTGGTTAAAGCGCGAATTTACTGACCGGAAGTTCCGTGGCTCGAACCTGGCCTCTGACTCTTGACTTCCTCTGTCTAGGGTTGGACAACCTGGCATTATCCCAGCCTTCGTGCTTCCTTCTGGTGGCATGGCAGTTAGGCACCGAAAGGGTGCTACAACTGAACGATTATTATTATTTTTTACTGGCCGGGGATTTTGGTTCGAATCTCTCTGGAGATTCTCAGTAAGGATGAAATTGCTGTACAATGCTTCTGGGCTTTTTAGCATACAAAAAGAAATCTCCACTGAGATTCTCAACTGTTGCTACAATTACGCGGTATTGATGCACTGGTATCATGGCTATACTTTTTTCCGGTAATGTCCACCGGTATGGCCTCCGTCCGTTTTTCTTGTGATAGCCACGTCTCCCGTATCTGTTTCAGGTAGTATCCCACCAATGGAGAATATCTATCCTCACGTTGTAAGACGCATCAGCAAGGAGATACGTGAGGTTCTGGACGATACGCTCGATGGGATCAAACTGGTAGTTAATGAGCAAGACCTTACCGATATTCAGGTGGGTCCTCTCCGGTCTAAGTAGACCCTGCTCTACATACCTTGTTATTTTTCAGGCCATTATCGATGGTCCTGCAGACACACCATATGAAGGCGGCAAATTTGGGGTCAAACTTGTCCTGTCCGAAAGATATCCAATCGAACCACCAAAGGGCTACTTTTACACGAAGATCTTTCATCCGAATGTGGCTCCGGTTACTGGGGAGATTTGTGTGGACACTTTGAAGCGAGATTGGAAGTCGGAGCTGGGCTTGAAACATATATTGTTGGTAAGAGTTTGAAAAAAATCCCGTCAAGGACAAAACCCTATTTTCACAGGTCATTCGATGCCTTCTGTTGGACCCCAATCCGGAATCTGCATTAAATGAAGAGGCCGGAAAGCTTTTACAAGAGGACTATACAGAATATGTAGCCCAAGCTCGTCTTTATACCGAAATACACGCATGTCATCATCTTCGGGGACTCAATCCGTCTTCACAGCAAATGCTAGATGAGGGCGCACCTACGGTCCATCCAAAACAGTCAACAACCAATACAGGGGACCAAAATGGAATGTAAGTTTAATTTTCACGCAGTTTGTCTATGCGGCTAATACGCGAGCTACTAGATTAGCAATGCTGAAGTATGTCGACTGGTATTCAGACGAAATGACTGATCACATTGCATAGGTTGTGTTGGCTTGGCCACGTGCTCCGTATGCCAGTCGACCGACTTCCCCGAAGGGTTCTTTTTGCAGAACCACGCGAGGGGTGGAAACGAACCAAGGGAGGTCAAACAATGACTTGGCAGCGAAGTGTGAAAGCCATTATCAGCAAACCCTGCTGCACTGGTCACTGGATGGGGATCCCGAGAGGGACCACACAATTGTTAGAGACATTGTCAGACATAGTCCAGTCGCGTCCTTAATGGCCCTCGTGAATCCAAGCTATTGCCTTCACTGCATATCTCCCTTCCCAGTCCCCCCTGATAGACCTGCATTTACGCACCAATTTATCAGCTCCCGCCTCTAATGTGCAGCTACATAACGCATTTCTTTAAATCATTAGTGGACGAACCTGTGGCAGCTACAATCACTGTATGACAAGTAGGCGGTTCTTACAGTTGATAATGATGATGACTGTTCGAACTGCGCCCTTTCTGTCTTCTAGAATGACATCTGGACATCGTCTGGGACATCATGCTTTCCACGGGGTGCACTGAAACAATGCCATCGTCGAGACCTTTTTGATCACATTCATGAGTAGCATCAGTACGTCTGTGGTAGATGGTGAATTTTTGTTGATGTGAACCTGCGAAAGTCAAGTTTCTAAAATCGATGTTGAAAAAGAGGATTTGATGCACAGACACAAAGATCCTATCCAAGGCCGAATTTCTTGAACCGTACTCTATAGCTTGAAGATGCTTACGGTAAAAAAGGTAACAACGAGCCAATTTCCTTGCTCCAACCTAGTATTGGATGTATCAACCAATCTTGTTAGAATATAATGTAATGCTTGCTCTACCTTACAGTTTGCAGAGATCATACAGTGGTCTTCCCTTTAACGGCGCACGTTTTTGTAGTATCCACAACATCTGCAACCCAGTGCATGAATCTCTCCTCTGAAAAATGCGATCTATCCTATTTTCCAGTGATTAGCTCCTTGGGACCGACCACGTTACTGGTAAAACTCTAAGCGCATTGCTTGCCAACTATCAGGGAGGGCGAGATGGTTCAGTGGTTAGAGTGCGAATTTACTGACCGCAAGGCACGTGGTTCGAACCTGACCTCTGCCTCTCGACTTCACCTGTCTAGGCTTGGGCAACCTGGCAGTATTTCAGCCCTCGTGCTTCCCTCGGGTGCCGTGGCAGCTAAGCGTCGAAAGTGTTTGTTCAGGTTCACAGAAAGAACATCTGACTGAACGATTACTGGAAGGACAGGCTGGGCGCTTGTTAGAGAAGCCGAAGGTAAACACAGCTGTTTGAATAAGTCTCGCAGATGGCCAATGGTTTGGTGCGAAACTTTTAACGGAGCATTACTGATGTCAAACTTGGTGTCATGACCAATGCGGGACCGAAGAAGTCGACCTATCTTAATGTTGTAATCATTATCATCACGATGGGCGGTCTAAAATCACTGTCTAACACTGATGCTTCACTACTATACAGTTGTACTTTACTTGAAAGCCCTGTTGCGAAGATAAACATACAAGTGGATGGGGAGGGGACTTAGTGCTAGTCTACCCCAATCAGTCCGGAATGTCTTTACTTCCAGACACTCATACGGTAGACAGCTGAGGAAACTAGCAACTGACTTAGACGTGATACACTACTCATACTCTTCTACAGCCCACGACCGGTTTCGCCTTTCTTGGGGCTCATCAGGTAGGTGAAGTCCCTGAGTTTCGTGCCCACTGAAACATGAGGTGGCCTGATGCAGCACATTCAGCTGCTTGAAAGCATCATAAACGAGAGATTCAGCTGGGTTCCAGGTGGGTCTCCCGTCAAAACCAAATTGGCATGTAAATGAGTGTATTTTGCTAGTACGTGACTTATTCATAGCGCTCTTCTGTTCAGACCATCATCCTAACAGGATTTCACTCCTGGATCAAACAATTCTAACGTTTTCCACCGAAAAGTAATCCCAACCAACCAACAGCTGCCACCTCGACATGGTGATCGGGCTTTGTTTCACGGTTTCACGGATTGGTACACAGGATCGAGGCTTTCGCCCAAGTTTCCCGGGTCGGTTTTGTTCTTGTTGATGCAATGACCCCGCGGACTCATACTCTATTCCACAATGTCTAATCACGCCAGGAAAGTCAACGGGGAGAGATCAAACGAATAGTAACGAGTCCCCGTGCTACGGTTAACCATACTACGAAACGGCCCATTCTCTGCAATCGGAGTGTGAAAACAGTGAATGTTTTCCTCCAAACGGCCAGTATCTCCACATCTATGGAAGAAATTCTGGCTTCCTCCGAAAAGGAATGGGTCAGGAAACATTGGCCCTGAAAACTGTGGGTTTCGATTGCCCGAATTGACCTTACCGTCGCCGACTTAGGCGATGCGATCGAAGTACAACGAACGATGAAGTGCCAAACGCATCTGCTATGCGCGTTAGCATCAGCAGAAAGACATATATGTCTTACTACCTGTGTCCTCCAGCTCAGCCAGTCTTTCTCAACCAAAGGGATCGGACTAATGAATCGGATAGATCAAACCAACCCCTCCTTCCTCAGTCTGGTCAACCGGGAACTATCATTTGACCCTGCAGCTCTCCGTTCACTGGCTTTTTTCTACACTTCCCGCCCATTCATCCATCCATCTGTCACTCTAATCATTTTTTGTGTCTAAACTATCGCCCAACAAACTAAGCCAAAACAATCCCTTACCAAACTTCAAGGATCTGGTCCACGTTGCAGCCTTCGTTGTCCGTACTGTCCGACAAATTGGGCAACAGGTATGTGTTTCTGAAACCTTGCTTTCCCTCTCTGTCGCATGCAAGACCCACCTCGGCCGTGCACATCAAGTGGCTTTAGACAAGTTCAATTGCTTTCCATTTCATTCTGACGCAATGGCTCGTGGTATCTACGGTGTGAGATTTGCACTCAGCCGCGAAGCTGAAAGTCCTTTACTTGACTGGATCCCAGTAAAAAAGATCGTCCTTGTGCTTCATGGTTGTTTGATCCAGTTAAGATCCAGGCAGGTCGATGCCGGTACGGCAGGGAAGCATCAGTGTCAACACTGATGTTGCTGTCTTTGATGAAGGTCGATGCCGTGAACCGTTTTTATTCATCCTGTCAGCTCACGCCCCGACAGACTACAATTCTGAATCTAAGAAGGATGGGTTTTACGCGGATGTGTCAGGACTGCCCTGTTCAGCGAGAAGAATGGATATAATTGTTCTTGGGGTGACATGATCGCCCAAGCTAAATGACCAAACCCAAAAGAAGCGCACTTAGAGGTGGTATATTCGTTGTTCGTGCTCAGCGTACGGATAATGGGGGAGGGACGACTTCTTCAGTTGTGTGCTGGCCAGTACGAACTCTCAGCGTCAGCGTTCACATCGAGTTATTTAGCGGCCACCAATCGCAACTCAGTCACGGATCTTGTAACTACCAGTTACCATTTGAGAACGTCAGTTAAAGTTTGTCGTCTCTTCTGAGGTTGACCCTGGTCATGCCAATGTGGAGGGCTCGGTTGTCGCTCGCTCTCCGTCAGCATCACGCTCGCCGAAGCAGAGCAGTCCCGTTCGTCAACTTCGATGACTTTCAGTAGGTCAGCAGTATCGGGCTGACCTGGCTGGAAAGCCACTAGAAATGCGCAGTCACGCTGATGACAATGGTTGGATGGAGGACGAATGGGAGAGGGTTCAAAAACAATCCTTCCAGACATTAGGTCTGTCTTCCAAAGCCGTTCGACTTGACCAAATGAATACCGAATATGGTCGAGGTTAGCATAGCCTATTGCTGCCAAAAAAGCCGTAACAGCGACCATAATGGCGCACGCAGATCCGCTGGACAATCAAGGACCTGGAGATTAATATAGGACACTGATGGATTGCGACGGCCCAGGACCTGGAGAGGGCTTTCGCTGCAGTTAATAACAGCGCCGTACTTCAGCTGATCAACCAAACAAAAGAAGCTACGTCAGCGAAACAAATAGCGATAAAAGATGAAACAATGATTTATTCACTTCAAAGAACATTTCAGCTGGCCTTTTTCGAAACAACTCCTGAGGGAACCCAACGAGCTTGAATGAACTATCGATACCAGCCCCCCCCACCCCACCCCACCAGCAACGGAAATTCAGCGTGAGATATCCAAGGCGACAAAATTCCCGGCCCAGGTGGTCTGCAGCCGCCTGCACTTTTCAAAGAAGGTGGTGAAACTCTGGTAAGCAGCCTAACAGCCCTACTGTGGAGATTTGGAAGGAAAACAGAATACATGTTCACATCAACCTCGTTTGAACAGCCCTGTCCAGGCGAAATTATTCCAGCGAGTCCACACCAAAGGGAGAAGCAGCGGATTCGAATTTTGCTCTTATTAGAGCTAATCAGTGTCAGGGTTTCAACTCCGGGCATCTGACATGTGAAACGAACTACTCAACCAGCACACGCTGGATGGAACTGAATTATCCCCCTCCCCCCCGAACAGGCGAACGTGTTCACGCCTGAGAAGTATGGTTAATTTGCCCGTTGCGACCAGTGTCTAGCTAAGCAAACAAACAAACCTGAGACATCAACATCCCGTTTACAGCATCGACGCTCCGAGAAAAAAGGATATCCTTGGGCATACGAACCATGTTCAGAGTGAAGTGTTATGGACCTGCTTCCCCCACCCCACGTACGTACCACTGAACACATGCACTGGCAGTTGCTCTGACTAAAGCTGATCTTGCGGAGTAGGCTGAAGAACTAACTAGTGAGTAATCTTATTCACCCTCACCACCAACTGCTTAGTCTGTTCTCCAGATAAAAAGCGCTCAGCTGTAGCACCCTTTCGGTGCCTAACTGTCATGCCACCAGAGGGAGGCACGAGGGCTGGGATACTGCCAGGTTGCCCAAGCCTAGACAGGTGAAGTCGAGAGGCAGAGGTCGGATTCGAACCACGTGCCTTCCGGTCAATAATTCGCACTCTAACCACTGAGCCATCTCCAGATAGCCTAACTGTTAACCGTGCGGCCCCCTAGCTAGCAACCAATCTGCGGTCAATATCGAATCTGTAAGGCTCATAACTTTCGGATGCATATGATACGTATTAGAAGGAGAGTATACTCTTATCGAGGGTTGTTCGATTGAGCTAGTAATGTGCTACTTTTTTCCGACTGATTCATACCCTCGTGTTGGCCACATACGAGTCAGTAATTCCGTTTGATTTTATCTCGCATCGAATTGGAAAGGGCCGAAATAACCGGAAATAGCACGTTCATCATCATCATCATCATCATCATCATCATTATCATCATCAAAGACGGAAACATCAGTGTTGACACTGATGTTTCACTGCCGTAGAGGCACGTCTCCGTCACGAAGAGACTGGACCTTACCGTGGTGTGGCGGTTTGTGTACCTCGGCGACCCTTTGAGCTATACTGGGGGGTTTCCGCGTGGCACTCACAGTCTCTCATACCATGTTGGTCCATAGGTAGAGGTCTGACGAACACGGTCTCCTGGCCCTCCAGGTTGCGGTTTGGAACATGTGTGGCAACGTGTTCCGTAAAAATGGGAATGTACTTGCATTTCCAGCCCAACACCGTTGCCTTGCGGTTAGGCTTTTGAGCCAAAGGCTTTGGTTGAGGACCCTAATCGTCCTCCTGTCTAGGTGTGGGCGTCCTGGCAGTATCCCAGCCCTCGTACAACCATGAAATTTACAGATAACAGTGAATAGCACGTTGGCCCTCCCAAGGAACTTCGCACATCATAAGAACAACTGACTAACCAGGGTTTGATGACCAGGGAATGCTATGGGTTATGAGTGACATGAACATATCATACTTGAGTATGGTGGTCAAACGTGAGCCCGACTCTAATGCCTCCTTCCCGTTGGTGTGGGAATGACACGGCGATCACAATAGTACACATGTTGGCGAATTTCGTCGCGTGGTCAGGTCTTGCTGCATGTCGTCAGTTACGAGCGGCCACATTACGTAATCTCCATGTCTCCAGAAATGCATTATAACCTATCATATTGCCTGGCGAGATGACTCAGTGGTAAGAGCGCGAATTCACTGACCGGAAGGTCCGTAGTTCGAACCCGACCTCTGCATCTCGACCTGTCTAGTCTTGGACAACCTGGAAGTATCTTAGCCCTCGTACTTCCTTCGGGTGGCATGGCAACTAGGCACAGAAAGGGTGTTACGGCTGAATTTATTAAATTGACACACCTATTTTCACTGCCGTCACGAGTGTTTCATTACCACGTAATCTGTGGTCAGTCCACGCAACATACCTGTAAGGTTTTCTGATAGAGGCGGCCAGACCCCACTGTCCTAGAGTAGAACCTACGTCTGCTAGCCAAAATATTGCAATCGTCCGTTATTGCTTTGTTCCGACAGGTTGGACTCCCTATTGGTCTTTTTCAGGCCCTCAGGCGTCCCCGTCGCCAGTTTTCGACTGGCGTAACGTAAAGTTTTGTTTTTGCAATAATTATACCGGCTTTCGTTTGCTTTATTAGTTTTTTGCATACACCTTCCTCACAACTGTTTTCTTGTTGTTCATTTTGTCCAACAGCCTACGAGATACCAACGGTCCGTCTCCAAAGAAACCGACAACTCAAAAAGCTGCTCAGCGGCATATTTCGGCCGCGAAAAAAGCCCTGAAACGTCTCTGATGATCTCTTTTTTCCCGCTGTGTGCAGTTTCATTGGAGAGTTCGAAAGGTAGCGGTCGCTCGCATTTATGATGAACTGTCCCCACCATCCCACTTCATGTTTGATGACATAGGTATATTCTACACATTTTATTCCGTCTGTGCTCCATTGTATGTATTATACATCAAGCACGTCTGCTTCCGAGGTGATGTGATATGCATGTTTGGTCTGACTGATGTCCGACCTCCGTGGCCCTTGCGACATTCCTTGCTGTCTTCTTTACACGAAGGGTGCTCACCTCTTTCTAAGCCTTACACGACGTGTATACGCATCTCTCCACACCCCCCCAGTCCTTTTGATTCCGAAAAGCACAGGAATTGCTGGTCGTCACTGTGATTGAATCCCGTGTATGCTCTGCAATACATACGGTCCTGTTTTGTCCCGTCTTCTCTGTTCCATCGAGGCTGAAAATGGTTTGATAAAGCCAACTGATGCGGGATTCGGATGTTTAATCAAGAATTTTGGAGAACTTTTGTTGCTTGTACGGACAGAATTTGAATTTGGTTCAATTTGGAATAGGTGAATCGTCTCCTGCGGGAATACCTGCGCTTGTCTTCTGGTCAGACAAGCAATTCTGTGGCAACTCAATCAATGATTGAGGAGGCTGCTGCGTCTCACTAGCACTACGGGGCATGGTAACACAACACCTGTTTGCGCCTGAAAATTGGTTCGTACACAGATGAGCTCTGCATATCTGATCATTCTTCTTTCGACCTCCTGCTTTGTAGCATCCCTTTCGGTTCCTAACTGTCATGCCACCAGAAGGAAACACGAGGGCTGGGATATTGCCAGGTCACCCAAGCCTAGACAGGGGAAGTCCAGAGGTAGAGGTCTGGTTCGAACCACGGACTTTCCTTTCAGTAAATTCGCGCTCTTACCACTGAGCCATCTTGCTGCAATGATTCAGTCTCTGTAGGGTACTTTTAATGCGAGCGCCAATCATAAGGTTCGATGAGAAGGATGTCAAAATTTCGGATAGGTGAGTTGATGGTTAAATTGTTCTCTGAGTCTGGAAATTTTGTTGTGATTTCCCAGCGTTGTACGACGGTGCGCACAGCGCCTGCTTGATTCTAAGGGTACTTTCGACTGTATTAAACAGACCCTCCTCCTTAGTAGGTCACAGCAGTCTCCCCCTCAAAGAGTGACTCTCCTGGAGGCGTCAGACGGCCAAAGTGGTTAGAGCGCGAATTTACTGACCGGAAGGTCCGTGGTTCGAACCCCACCTCTGTCTGAGTGAATGAGTGCTACAGCTGAACGATTTTACTCGTCAGATTGCACTGCATATTCTCTCTCTCTCTCTCTAAAGGTTTACAACCGTCTCAATGACCCCCCAGAAAACCATCTCTAACACCTCGTTTTTATTGCTATGTGTTTACAGGTAAACAACAGGCGCACAAACACGTTTATATTAATGCCTTGCAGGCGAGCAAAAAGCCAAGTCACCAAATCGTTGTTGTTTCATATCTTATGTGGATATACATGCTGAGAATGTGAGCTGAATTAATCTGTAAAGACTTGGAGTCCGAGGGCAAAACGAATGGGGGGGGGGGGGACATTCCTAGATAGGCATACTTTAAGTTCGAAGTTCTTTTGGCAATCGAATATACTGGACCGGTGTGCCGGTTTCGTGTGGTGACCAAGGCATTCAGTGTTACACGATAATGAAATTGTTGACAAGATTCCGATAGTCTGTCTCTTACGCAGTGTACTGAACCTGGATGGATGCGCGTGAGTACCTGGATCGCGTACGAGTGTACTTTGTGACTTAAAGTCAACATTGACTGAGAACACCTATGTTATCATCTGTCCGGGTTGTAAGCTCGACTTCCGACGAGGTGATCACCTCCAGTTTTTTTTGTATCATCGGAAAAACTAAGATTTTGGGGTGAGATGAAACCAACAGCTGCCGGTCTTTGACGTTGCATCTTCCTTGTTCTCTGAGCAAACGCGTTTGATCCATTCTTTCAAGGATCTGCCTAAATTTTCGCACAGGGAAAGCCGCAGTCAACATGGTTGAAGGCGCCCAGCTAGACCCTATGGTCTCCACGACACCGACATTCACATTCAGTGAACTTTGGCTGTCAGCATGTTAACCATGAACTCTAGTCGATGTGTGAGTTGTGGGATGCGTATTTGAATCGTTCAGGTGAACGATTTAGTTCACTATTCGACTAATTGCCTTCAATAAGAAGGGACAAAGGTTCCTTTTCGCACGGCCGCCTACTTCGGTGATGGGGGGTGGGGTTAATTAGTGTAATCTATACTTCCGTGAATACAGAGCTTTCTCTGGATAAAAAAAACCTAAATTGAGTAAATTTTTACGGAAATCTGCCCATACACTTCTGCAAGGCTCTCCATTCTCATAACTCCTTTCCACTTTGCTGTGGACGGGAACTTTGTCCCTCGGGATCTCGTACCCACTTTCGATCACAGGAAGAGGACGCAAGAGCTTTCAGCCGCTGCTTTGTACGCTAAAAATGTAGTCACATCACGGAAGGCGAATGTTTTCAGCCCACCTTCATAATTCACTGTGGGACATTATGGCAGTGTGCTAGTCAAAGGCGTGAATGCCGCTTACCCATTGTGTCAAGAAGTCATATTTCTAGAGAATCGCATCCACCGTATTATTCTCTGGACTGCTAACGTCCGGTAGCCTATATCTTCTGTTTGTTCTGATAATTTGGATCTAGGAGACCCAACGGGCCTGGACGGCTGTAATTTCCTGTGAACACGTAAGGCGTATGCTGAGAACTTCCCGCAGGGCTGTCCGCTTACGCCGAAAACGGTTGGATAAACTATATCGATTAACTACTGGGGTTAACTACACCTTATACTATCCGGCGATTTCAATGAAACGGTCGTCACATCGAGCTTAAAAAAGCGGAAAATGAAGCTAATGGACATGCGTAGAGAGGGAAAACTTTTTCTACAGTCTGAGTTGCTAAACTGACCAGCCAGCTGCAGATGGTGACGTCGGGGATTTGTACAAAGCGCAGAGAATGCCGCATCAAGGTTTGAACAGGCATGGATTAGGTCGCTCTGGAGTCGCTGGTACTGTCCACAGCTTACGCCGAAGGTCTTTCGTCCCTCTGTGTTCGTTGTACGTTCTCAATACCGCTGCCCAACTTGGTTGCTTTTTTTGGGACAGGTCGGGTTCCGCTTGATTGTCCTGCACCATGGTTTGTCAAACTTGGATGGCATAATAACTGTGAAGACGAAAACTGGTGGAAATTTCTCACTTCTCATCTACTAAGTGCCCAACGAAGAAGCCCTTTTGGGTTTCTTCCGTGATATAGGGTTGTAGTTATTGTCATGCATTGTAGACGATTGTACAATTCCTATGCCGGTCCTCGGCTTCCTGTTCCTCTCACCACGCCTCATCAGAAGGCCTGTTAGCTTGAGACAGCTTCTTGTGGAAACTGTTCAGCTGTAACACCTCTTCGGTGCCTAGCTGCCATGCCACCCGAGGGAAGCACGAGGGCTGGGATACTGCCAGGTTGCCCAAGCCTAGACAGGTGAAGTCGAGAGGCAGAGGTCGGGTTCGAACCACAGGCCTTTCGGTCAGTAAATTCGCGCTCTAACCACTTGAGCCATCTCCTTTGTGGAAACAAAGGAAAATTACTACAATAGTATTTTTAGGTCTATCACCGGAATTTTTACAAGTTCATGCCGGTAGCGCCGGGCTATGAAGGCTGAATCCTGATTGGCTGACATTCCAACCAATCAGGGCCTGCCCTTGCTCCGTATCAGGCTCGTGAGGCATCTGTCCAATCGGCATGCTGTTCAGTTATTTAGAGCGGCTAGCCTCCGGACACCAATGTACGAGCACTGAAGTCTCCTTCTCTGCAAACATTGCGCAACTGGATTTCCATGGCGACGACTGCGTTTGGATACGTTGAGTGCGCCGCTATCATGGCCTGACGATTGTCCGTCCCGGTAAATCGACTTCCGAAGTTTCTCGTCCTCCAACAGTATAGCGATATGATGATAGAGACCAAAGCTTTGATGAAGAATAAGGCCAGTCGTGTACCGAAGCCTGTACTCCCATATCCTTGCGTTTTGAGTAGGTCTCAAGCGGATTTTTTGGTCTGACCTTGGGATGGTTGACGGACGTCATATGCCTGAAATCCCGGGAAGCGGCGATGGTGGTTCGTGTAGCGGAATGTTTTTCGGAAGCTTACCGAGGTTACATAGATTCCTGTTACACCCTTCCGATTTAGTCATCACTGGAGACCAGTAGTTTAGACATGCGTGTCATCGGTGGAGATGGGGTTGAGCCGAATCGAGGCGGGTCCTCGGACGCCTAATATCGCCCCTTCAAGGTCTTCGATATCGGGGGTTACGGGTCGGTGGTTGGTTACAGTTGTTTCACGGATCGGACTGAATATCGGTGCAATAGTTACCTGATTCTACATTGATGGAACGAAATTTTCCGATGGGATATGTCAATTCAAATCAATCTATCAGCTATAAACCATATGCCATGGGTACGTTGATTCCAGCTGCTACAATTCTGATCGGAAAGTGGGAAATACAACCGAGTATTGGAGACGATGATATGTCCAGTTGGTTCGGCAGTTACGCACCGATGCACGAGCACCACCGACTGTACGATTGGATCATTTCTGTCAGTATCATTAACCATGGGTGAGTTGAGTTCCGGAGTCCCCATCCAAGGAGGCGGCAGATGTCGACCCGACTCAGTTTACTTGTTAATGTTTTCATAATATATATTGAAATATAATCAAGCCAGAGGTTCTGTCAGCCATTTTAGAACTGCTACGAACTGGCTTCAGGAAAATTCGATTCATTTCGAAAACCTCTAGGGATTCAGTGTTTCGGGTTAATCTGGAACGCAGAAATGTGTCTCTCTCTTAGAACTTCTGCCGCACCCTCAAGAATCTGAATGCCGTATTCCACTCGTCTCAAACTATTGACATCGATTTTCCCCTTCTTGAGTCTCCCTCTAAGACCACTTAGATTTTCAAATGTTTCCGGAAAACGGAAGGTCGTTGATAGACGAACGAACTGGAACTGTTCGGTGGCTTGTTATCTTGTGAAAATCCATAATGACTTAAAGTCAGGTGACGGGTAGACACTGCTTACGGACATAGTAAAGAATATGCAAATTTATGGTAGAACCAGACTGTGGAGATTTTGAGCAAAGAACTAACCACTGCGTTTTGCATTTCAATTGGTGATTGGACCGATTTGGGTATTTTCCATTGTACCTCACCTCAAATCACGTCCGTTTGGGCTAAGGTTTCTACCACAAATGTGAATACAAGATAACCAGAGCAAAACATCGACCGAAGTGAAACGGGAGCTTCCATGTTTGAAAAGGGAATTCTAAATTTCATCACACTACCAGCAACCTATAAGTAGTTCAGAGCAAGAACAAGATTCACATGACGAGTGAAAATTTTATATGGGAAGTTGTCACTCGAGGAACCGGTCAACATGTGTGACCACGTGATGTGGATTCCGGTACTGAAGAATGAATGGGGATATATTCTGTCTAACTGCGAGCTAATCGATCGCCCTTGGTCGAGAGTTCAAGTGATCAAACTATGAGTCGGAAGGACGCGAGTCCGAGACTCCCTGCTGGAGTTTCGTGAGATGCGTTCTGCTGATGAAACGGCTGTACAGTGCTTCTCGGCTTTTCATCATAGATTGCCTTCATTTACAGGAGGAACTCTCCAAGTTTATGCACGTTTGGATACCTTTACTTGTTGGAACGCTGGTACATATGAAAACTGGCGCTTTTCATGGGACGGTTTTACTTGAGAGCATAATTATCAAGGAAGACTACTCGATGGGTTGGGGACGCGTAAAACCCGGTACATTTTTAAAAGACCTGACTGTATTGTGGATAACCTATTGGTGCAACGTTGTGTTGAATATTCTTTCATCTCAAGTAGCTGCCGCGCGAGGTCGCATAGGGCTTGAAACAAAAGTGTGCCGCGTTCAAAATGTGAAAACCATTCAGAACTAGGAGTGTACAACAAAGACCAACTTCGCGTTCAATTCTATCATAGTGGTTCGAAACATACGATTTTCGAGTACACATTGAAGGCTGTTGATCGATCAATAGTCGTAACGGAATAGTAAGTTGGCATCTCTACAAATAATACAACTTTCGGACCTAGTAAAACTGGCCTTTTAGGCTTCCATGTGTTGACGCTGAAAAAAATTATCAGTAGAAAAACTTTTCCAGACATTCAGCAGGTGCAAATTAATGAACCCAGTAATTTCGCCTTATGGGTATTTAAAAATCAACTTCGATCGTAAGAAAAATCAACCGAACTCGGTGGCCGAAGTGTACAGTACTCAACCAATCGGTGGGTGGTCGCGAGTTCCGTTAGGTGCGCACTGTTGGTGGTTCCTGAAGGGACTAAACCGACTGTACTTTCGTACTGCACTGCTCATAATGTTGCTGAAAATTTCTCGACAGTCCGCGACCGGTTTCGCCTCTCTTGGGGCTCATCAGGTAGGCACAGTCCTCGAGTTTCCGTCAACCTTATGCTCTACTTGAATTCAAATTACACGAACTTAGCGAAATACACTCATTTGCAAACAAATTTGGTTTTGCGAGAGACTCACCTGGAACCCCGCTAAATCTCCCGTTTATCATGTTCTTCTTCAACGGAATGTGCTGTACCAGGCCCCAAGAAAAGCGGAACCGGTCGTGGGCTATCGAAGCTATATGTATATTCGTAATGCAATACTCATAAGGTTGCTGAAAGTTCTTCGACAGCCTGGAAACATCACAAACGGGAGATTCAGCTGGTTCCAGGTGAGCCTCTTGCATATGAGTGTATTTCCATTGTACTTTGTTCCTCGGATTTACGCTGAAACCAAAAGTCAGGAGAAACTGCCAATCTGCAAAAGGCTTCATTAAGTTATTAAGTTGAGTGAATATTCATCATGAACTTGGGGACCCCGACGTTCTGTTGTCCTTAACGAATCCAATTTTTCCCGATCTGCTCTGCAAAGGAACTGCAGCTAACACAGAATCTAATACACCTCGATCGGTAGCCGAAGCGAAATTGGTTTTTTACTGTAAAACATCACCGTAATAGTTGCGAAAATCCACCTTGGTGAGACCTATCTGTATAGCCAAGTGTTCGTGTGATGTGCGCAAACAGAAGGAAGAAGTTTCTCATCCAAATCGATTTATTTACAGTGATCAATAGTCAGTCTCTTGGGTTCTGACGACCAGCTAACGCTTATTTTGCTAGTCCAGTCTCTAAATATGCTTCTGTTATGAACTAAACAGTCTGTTTCTCACTGATAGAATGTCATAATCGTTCAGTTATGACACCGTTTCGGTGCAAAGCTGCATGCCATCCGAAGGAAGCAAAAGAGCTGGGATAATGCCAAGCCTAGACAGGAGCAGTCAAGATGCCGAGGTCAGATTCGAGCCACGGACCTTCCGGTCTACAAGTCCGCTACCTGAAGTTCTGATTCTCAGTCCGACCCTTTATGAATACCTGTAAAAAGCCTGCTTGCAGTACCACATTTCGATTAGGTACCTGCAAGTGAGTATAGCCTTGCACACTTGGGGAAACTATTAGGAAAACCGCCGTGATTTCACTACAATTTTCCGCTAAATCTGAGCTATTTTGCTCGGATTTGGGAGCAAAAACAACTTGGATGGTTGGGGAATTGGGGCTTTATGGACGAAATGTTAGATTTGCTCGAAAACTCCGCATGCTTAAAAGAATTTCACTAATCTATAGCTGGTTGATTGAAGGACTAATCCGTTTAGGTGTAACTCGTAACCAATGCTTGCTTGTGGGCTCACTTTTTTCATCTCCCCATCTGTGAAGCTGCCTCCTTTCTGAGAGCAGTTCAGTCAATGATCTGGTGCTGGTCGCTTCAGCATAGTGCCTTGATACAAGTACTACTCGGCTGCGTATACTCATTACGGAGTCCACAGGGAGTCCAGTCCCGTGGCCTATGACGCGTCGTTCGTTGTTACATCTATATACATGCCACTGACCTCACGCCCCACAGCGTTAGTTGTCTTTGGAGGGTTGGCTTGCTCTCCGGTGTAATTTAGTGCTGGATGACACCATAAACAATAATGTGCGCCAAAATTTGCTTGCATTTCAAGGTGAGATGGTCCACGACGATACGAAACTCAAGGAGCGGTTGCTGTCCAACGAGGTCTACTGAGCAAACGCCACACAATCGGACTGTAGTATTCCAGGCGGTTTCTATTGTACTATACAATAACAAGGAGAGGACGGTCTCTCTTCTAGCTGTCCCCTTTCTTATATCTTTTGGTTTACAATGATAACATGGAGTTTAGTCTAGTTGGAGGTACGTGCGACTCGGCGCAGATAGCATGTGGCATTACCCAGTGGGTTCGCGGCTCAGTTGACAGTTTGACGTGACAAACCGGATACGGACGCAGCTCACAATATAACAGTTGTTACCGCATAGCTTTGACAATGGTCCTTGGCCTAATCCTATCCACGGATATTACAAAATGCCCGATAGTTAAAGATATCCTGTGGAGGAACAAGCTACATCCGTATTCATGGAATTAGAGCGCGTAGTCTTTTGGTTTTTGGGTGGTCCGTCATAATCCGCCATCCTACCACCATTGTTTGTAGTCTATCTATGGAATTTCTGACGGCTGCCGCCATCCGTCGGTTCATTTGCTAAACAGTAAGACGTTTGAGGAGGAGGACTGCGGTTGTGTCGCCGATCGTCGATAAATATCTGTGAGGAGCAATGTTGTCTCCGACCCAAGATGGTCGTTCCCCCGTTTTTTGTCTCGAGGGGGTTTGCATATCACACATATCTATCATAGACGCTCTGTCCGGAAGAAAACGTAGAACAATTTCGGATGCCTCTGGAAAGTTGTGGATCCCAGTTTCTCAAAATTCGTAAGATGTACGGTACCTGCAATTTGCGCGGAGGATGAAACAGCCGTACAGTGCTGCTGCTTAGTTTCCCAGGGTAGTTGGGCTACAGTTTCAGGGTGTGATCCAAACACAAAAAGTGAGGCCATCGGGAGGATGCAAGTCCGGCATGATTAGGCCAGGAAAGATTGTCGAACAAAGACGTATTTATTTAGTTATAAGTGAATGAATGAGCGATGATCTGGGGGTCCATAGCATTAAAACGAACCACATCACGTGACGACAGGAAGAAAGCATCTGGTCAGAGTCGACCAATATTGGGGGAACGAGAGAACCACAGGTACAGGAAAGGTGAAATTAAGAACTGGAGAGGTATTTCCACCAAAGCAAAGCTCAAAAACAGGCGTCGGACGTTATAGCCCGGCCGAAGGTCTAGAGGACTTAGTTAAATCCTGATTCTAAACTAACATTAATCAGTTCTGGCTAGATGGGCGGATGGGATTACCTCCGGAATCCGACAGCCAGGATAAAGGTCCTGTTCCATTAATCCCCACGATTCTTACAGGTTGCACACGTTCCTTGTTGCATGTGTTCCTTCGAATAAAAACCAGGTGACACTCGGGAAGTACACGTGTTATATCCCTTCGTTGCTTCAGGAAGATCTCCAAATCAGTTAACTCAAACGGTGCTATGAAGTTCCGGGAAAGCAATGTACCCTGTGCCAACCCGGAGGCAAAGATGGCCAGTAAGCTAACTGGTGTTCTCAATATAAAAAGGCCCGTGCACATCGGCTACTGGAATGCCCACACCCTGGTGGTTGATTGGAGCTGTATGTACTCGCTGAATGTCACGTGCTTGCCTGGAATTAGGCTACCTAATTTGGGCATCACACTGATTCCTATGAGGGGAATGGACACAAACCACCCGCTCTATCTCCCTGTCTGCAGATCTGCAATACGATCATTCCCACAGTGCGGTCATATCTCGGAATCCCTTCTGATCTGGGATTGAAGCAGCTCGATTCAGAGGCGCTCCGCTAGATTTAACTATCGTTCCGCAACGGATCCTACTGTGAAGGACTGCTTTTACGGCAAGTTACAAAACATGGCCGATGGGATATCTAGACGCGATGTGCCGTTAATCGTAGGCAACTGGAATGCTCGTGACGGCTGATCGGATGGCACCACCCACTGTATCCTGAGCAAGTTCGGCCAAGGACGATGAGAAACTAACGACATGCTCTTCAGTTTCGCTGCGTCGAGCAGCATCTTCATGACCAATACTACGCGCTCCAACTACCCCAAACGGCACTTGCTAACGAGCTATTCGTATGGCGCTCACACTGCCTCTCAAATCGACTGTGCGCCTCAATGCACATCAGAAATAAAAGACTGTCGGTCGTATTGACAAGCCGAAACGGGGAACATGAGATGATTAGACCATACCCCGGTGTCAGTGAGATTCAGTTTCAACTTGGAAAGAGAAAAAAACATCGCAGGTTGGTGTGCTTACATGCCTCTCTACCCGAATCAACTCCCTTAACAGAGCAGCGATGCTACTGGTTATCAGGTATCTATGCTACCCTGCAAATCACTTGGTTTTATCAAATGTTATTTGGTCTGTACTCAAGACGTCTATCCGAAATGCCTCCAGAGATTGTTTTGATTTTCGTATCGATACAAAAAGATGCAACTTACCTTATGGAAGGAGATGAAATTCGCTTGCCTACAAAGATTCATGCATTCGAAAGCAGGAATCCGCGTAGTCTCAACTGATGACGGTTCTAAAACTTGGCCGCTTCGCGTACAAGACATCCACGACATAAAGGTTTTGACCATTGGTGTCTAAGGTGTATTCTAAGGAAAATTCGACAGCATAAGCACCCCACGCAACCAGTTCGACGGTTGGGTCTCGTTTCCCGAACAGACGAAAGCGAACTTTGCATACTTACCCTGGTTTCTCCGTTATGCCCGGGGTGGTAATTAGGCACCATCACCGTCAAGTCAGATTTCGCTTCAAACTGACACCGTATGCGTTGCAGCAACAGTAACATGCACGGACCTAGCCTGTAACCGCTGTCCGTGGGCAGCAATAGTACGGGACATTTGTCAAACCAAGCCAGCCTGTCACAGGAGACAATCGCCATGAAGCAAAGTGAAGTGAACCGAGTAAGTATTGTCACGAATTTTCTTTGTGTTGACCGGCTTGGGGTTGTGAGCCACTAGAATACCAGTAGGGCGAGCAGTGTTGCTTCCCGGACTGTAAAGCTAGCCACCTTCCACCTGTAACTGCTCAGCTGTAACGCCCTTTCAGTGCGTAGCTGCCATGCCACCCGAGGGAAGCACGAGGGCTGGGATACTGCCAGGTTGCCCGAGCCTAGACAGGGGAAGTCGAGAGGCAGAGGTCGGGTTCGAACCACGGACTTTTCAGTCAATAAATTCGCGCTCTAACCACTTGAGCCATCTCGCTCCCGTTCCACCTATAGAGTTCTGGAAATAAAACAACACCGTGGTTTGTAGCCATTTGAGAGAGAGTGATGAGCCGGGGATTTTATAAAAGTTCACCTCTCAGGCATTGTCTCCCTGATTTCAAGTGCTCAAGATACTGACGTAGCCAAGAAGTAGTCTGGTCAGTACGTGTTCATTCGTTTTTGCGAGAACTGCAGACTACATAAGCATAGTCGCTGGGTGATCTTACGTGCTAGCAGGCTGTAACACGTGGTAAGGCACAAAGTGCAGCTAAACACAGCTGATTTGAAGTCACGTGTTTGCGACAGCGTGCATCCGTCAATGGAATGCTACACTTGGCCTTAAGGACGCCACTATCTTTCAAAGCACGTCCTAGTAAATCGTTACGAACAGGAAGAACTAGAACTGACATTTCGGAAAAATTGTCTGGCAGGAAAGCTGAGATGCGTTGTTCAGTGAGCGATCCATTTGGGTTCATCAAAATGTCTAATTTTCAATCGCTTGTTCAATAACCATTGTGTAGGCTGACGGTTAAAACTACTCCCGAGAGTTTCAGGCTGTTTACCTGAATAATGGTAAAATCACACACCTAATCATTTTCCCCACGCAGTGATTCGCCATTCAGGAACTCAACAACCTAATTTCCAATGTACGACAAAGTTCCAATCAGCCTTCTAGACAGTATAGAGTCAGTCATTTTCGAGTAGCGTAGAGTCATTCCAACAACTGTCGGGTTAGCTTGTGATGAGATGAGCTGAGAATCGATCTCAAAGGTATGTCTAGTTTGTGAATTTTTGAAGATCCTCTCATTCTTGACGTTTGTGTTCTGATTAGTGTTTAAACTGCACTTCTATTATGGATGGCTCCACGGAGAACTAATAGGTTGACCTAGCTGGCAGCTTTCCCGTCCGCCGCGTTTAGGTTTTCAATTGTTCTTTCTGTTTTGAACATCTTTCCGTCGGAAAGTATGGAGTTCCGTTTGGATGCGTAATTCTCCTCTTTGTTCGTAATGACAATATCAGGACATTTGTCTGGTTGCATGAACACACGTATTGTCTTGGTTTGCAACTGTTTTTTTTTCATTTGATAAGTTTCGAAACACCGAATTCCGGTAACCGACGAAGTTACCGTATTTTGATTGGTTTTTGCAAGCTTGAATTTGGTTTCGCAGGCGATTGATATTTACAGAGTAAAACTGTCGTCGCGAAGAGACTGGATCTTATCGTGGTTCGATGGTTTGCATACTTCAGTAACCCAGTGAGCTGTGCTGGAGAATGCCCGTGGAGCATGTTGGATATGGGTCTGGCAAACACAGTCTCCTGGCCATCCAGGTTGGGGTTTGTAACAAGTGTGGCAATTCGTTCCTTAAAATTTGGTAACTACCGCTGCCTTGTTGTCAAGCGTTCAGCTGTAGCACTCTTCCGGTGCCTAACTGCCATACCACCCGAAGGAAGCACGAGGGCTGGGATACTGTCAGGTTGCCCAAGCCTAGACACAGGGGAAGTCGAGAGGCATAAGTTCGGTTCGAACGACGAACTTTCCGGTCAGTAAGTTCGGGCCTTAAACACAAAACTACTTCAACACACTACTAATGAGGTTGCTGAAATCCCTTTGACGACCCACGACCGGTTTGGGGTCGCCCTTATTGGGGCTCATCAGGTAAGCGCAGTACCCGAGTCTTCGTCAAACTTATAGAAAGATTTGGTTTGAATGAACGTCCAACTGTCCGTCCAGCCGAATTACGATCTGATCCCACAGTCGAAGTCGAACAAACTACACCGGAGAACCTTGAGAGTAGCAAAAACACAATCGTACAACACAATCGCGCTGATCGTACCAAAAACGAGTTTCCCTTTGGAGGGGCGGGCCATGGGAATGTTAGCTCTGGTCTGAACACCAGCAACAGGAAGAAAGCACGCTTTGGCAACTGTGCGAACAGAAAGCATCACATTGTTGAACTCAAGCAGAGACGCACAAGAATAGTAGTCGCATTAATGATACTAGCAAGAATACACCGCATACATATGAAAGTAAAAAAAGGATGACGATTGATTTTCAATCACAGAGTGCACAAAAATAATCGATAGTGATAGGCATTCGCCATGTCCCTGATATGATTTTCGGATATTTTTTTTATGACAGAGTCCGTTGTACAGCAGCAGAAAAAAGCTGGAGAAGCACTGCGTGTCTCTTTACTGCATCTGTGAGGTAGGAATAGGGGGGGAGGGAACAAAAATAAGTTATTTTTGAACAGCTTCTTGAAGAGGATAGGGAATGCATGAGTGTACGGGCCAAATGAAATGAGTGGTGTGTATGTCGGGGGGAAAACTGGAAACGACGCTGTCGGTGGAAACCTTAAACGACGACGGGGGGAGGTACGACGGGTCCGAAGAGATCCACGACGTGAGTCAGGCAGAAATCGACACAGGGCGCTTGCACATTGGTCAGCATGGCAAGGCTTTCGGTGTCCGTCTCCGATCGGAGCAGACTGGGGCCGAAAACGAGCGCCAATTTGTGTATGTGCATTTGGTTCTGTTCCGCATGTTCTTGTACTCTGCAAGAAATGGAGATCTTTAAGTGAGATAAAACTGCAGTACGGTACGGCTAACATACGGAAGCTTCAAGCGATCATCCCGTAAGAGTGTACCATACAAAATTACCTGCCTGATCGAGACGTACTCCTATTCTGTATGCTAGACGTGAACAATACAATCTATACGTTAAAGATGACGATGTTTCATCCAACGAAGCACGTGTTTTCGCTAAATAAAGATGAGGTGAAAGCTCGGAATAACGGAAAGTTCACTAAAAGATTTCGTCTTCTAAGGAGAACTAATCTGGGCCGAAAAGCCCAACAGTGTACAGTTGTTTCATCCTTATTGGGCATCATCCAGCGGCACACCTCATGAAATTCCAGCGAGTCTCGAACCTGCGACTCGAGCTTCGCTGTAGTTTATTGAGATGGACAGCACTGATGACTTCCAATAGGGGTGGAACAGCTGTACACTACTTCTCGGGTTATTAACACAGATGAACTTCACTCACAGGACAAACTTTCTGGTAGAAATTCCGCACACTATCAAACAGTGGGACGAATCTTTTGCAGACTTCTGTGAACTTGCACGCTACACGACAGAACCTAATTATCCCGTGGGTGTACGCATTAGACTGTAAACTACCGAAGGGCACGCATGCGGTGACGGTCTGCACAAAACCCAGAGAGGCGCAAACAGAAGCTGACGGAGAATAGAACAGCTACCTTGTGAATTCCAATTAGGTCGATACAACTCGTAAACCGTCCGTAGAACAAGGATCAACCGTATCAGGCTACGCACTGCCGTATATTCGACAGATACACTCATTTGCATACAAATTTGCTCTTCATAGGAGACTCGCCAGAATCCCAGCTGAATGTCCCGTTTATGATATTCTTCAGCGGAATGTGCTGCACAAATGCCACCTCAAGTTTATGCATAAACAAGAGATTCAGTTGGGATTCAGCTGAGCATCGCATGAAAACCAAATTGCCATGTAAATGAGTGTATTTGTCCAATTTCATACAATTTGGGCTCCAGTAGAGCAGCAGGTTGATGGAAACTAAGGGGACTGTGCCAATCTGACGAGCTCCAAGGTTGAAACCGGTCGCGGGCTGTCTGATGAGTAATTCCCGTCGTGAAAACGCTATGTTTCCGAAAAAGTTCGATACAGGGCATGAACCACCTTTGAGAAACCCCAGTAGTAGGAGGCAAATTAGCTGGAATTCGCCCACCGACAGGTTGAGTTCAGGTGAAGAGCTGTGGGAGTTCCTGGTTCCTCGGCCAAACGATTCTCCTCCTAATCCCCGTCACCCTGTTCACCGAACAGACAAATTTCTGTGTCGCGTACACAAAACCAACCAGCTACTGTATGTGTGTAAATGAAATACCAAAAAGGCCGTTTGGATTCAGACTTACAGCAGCGTTAGTTAAGTAAGCATTAGCTGTGCAAGGGTTTTTCCATCCAAACCAACTTGGACGATTTGGATGGGGAGAAAAAGGCAAACTATTTGAAAGATTGTTCAATTAGTGTGCGCGCGTTTCGATTTGGTCGACATTCAGGATTCAACTATGAAATTTACCATGTAAAAACTGCATCGGTAGTGCGTGATGCCTACAGAGAAACAGACTGCTTATGTTTGACCCATTTTAGGGAATTCACACTACCATTTGCTATCTAGTTGCGTTTTGCCGGAGACGCAACAAATCGTTTCCTAGGATTTCTGCTGCAACTCGTCCTGTTCTCAAGGGGCTTACAGAGCCTTGGTTTAACGGCTAGATAAATGTGGTGCCAGGGGAGGTAAAAATGAAACTAATAAATAAAAAAATAAACAAATAAATAAACCACAGCAAGCATCCTACAATAATTCCTCTTAATGTACCGCCTGACTCCAAATCCATCCACGCTGGAGGGCAAATCACCTGCAGAGACACTACTCTACCGCACTCCTCGAAGCACCTTTGATCTTCTGAAGCCTCCAAAGGGGGAGGTGGCATCAACAAATCAGAAAATGGAGTCCTACTATAATCGCAAACATGGTGCAAAGTGGCGACACTTTGACGTCGGACAGAGCGTGCTAGTAAAGGACTGTCATGGTAATCGTGTATCCTGGCGTCAAGGCGAATCGGAAACGTTATCTATGATGTTCACGTGGGTTCGTTATGCAAATCAGTTGAAAGAAGCCTATTCACAACCCCCTCAGAGATCGAATATGTTGCCTCTGAACAATTTGATAGAACACCTGGACGTCAAGAGAGGAAGGAAAGCATACACCCAGGTTGGTGATCAGCTACCAGAAGCGCCTGTGCATCAGCAATCACGAAGGACGACACGCAGACGGAAACCAGTAGCATAGATTCAAGTTAATCCGAGACAAAATACATATAATACTCAACTTCAAAGGGGAGGTAATAGGAGAACCACCTCCAAACGTAAGTGGACTACACAAGGGCCAATGGAATAACCGTTTTCGTTAAGACGGGTTTAATTGGTTGGTCTTCACTTGCCCTTGACAGATGAGCTCTATTTTTAGTATCACTTTCTGGCCAGTCTATAACTTTCCACATGGGATTTATAAACAGCCCGTTTTCGGCTGCACATAACACGCCCGTACGCGTCAGTGTTAAATAGATCAGCTGACTCGCACATCCATTGGCTTTCTGGTTTGGCTAAGCGCATCAGGCTATCAAGCGGCTATCCAGACTCGGGTTCACGGTATTAAGAAGGCATTAGGAAAACTGTGGTCCACAACAATCGTTCATCTGTAACATCCGTTCGGTGTCTAGCTGCCATGCCACCAGAAGGAAACACGAAGGCTGAGATACTGACAGGAGCAGTCGAGATGTTGAGGTTGGGCTCGAACCACGGACCTTGCAGGTAGTAAGTTCACGTCTTCACCACTGAGTTATTTCGAGCTCAAGGACGTGGGCGTAGGGAATGGATGCAGCATGTGCATGTACCACGTGTAATTTTAGTTAGTGATGGTCGAAAGGGTCAACAAGGATATAAAGCCAAGACTTAGGACGATAACAAGAGTTTATAAAAAGTTCCTTGCTAAATATCTCTCAACGACTAAACTCTCGACGGGAGTTTTTACCGAACATGGTTCTCTGATACTCGAAAGCATCTTTTATCTCACGATGGGAAAAAGCTCAGCCAGGTCGCTTATATCAGTTTGAAGCGTCCCTCATCTTTAAGGGGAGCCATCACTTGGTGGGTTTGTCATACTACTGGCATCGAACTGAGTAGCTAAATAAATAAGCAAATAAGCTACGAAGGTGGTACCCAACGGACGTGCATTAGACAACCAACACTCCAACGGAAGTTCACCTACCTGGTCAAGTGGTGGAACAGCACCCTTGCGGTGACAAAGTGCGGAGTTGGCATCGAGTCGAGGATACTTCGAAACAATCCAACCATTTCGGAATCTGGTTTGTTGGAAGCTGCCACAGAAAGTTTGTATAGCATGCGAGTTGGATTACATTCGGGAACATGCAGCGTGTTACAAGGTAAAAACGGAAAATGAAACTGCATCCCTGCTGATAGATTACAAGCGGAAGCAGATAGCCTGAAACGCGACCATTTATCGGACTAAAGGGTACCGGCGGACCATTAGTTACACAAGAAGCTGGATTGAAATGAGTGCATACTCAAACTGGGCAAGTCATGACAGCCGGACTTGTGGGCTGGACGATTTGGTATTCATGGAATTTGTTCTCAATCACGATTTTTTTTCATTGTCCTCACCTCAACCCAAAATCTGGCCTCATTCCGACGATTCTACGGTGATCTTCCGGGGAAATTAATAAACACAATGCACTTCGAAAGTTTCTGGATTTTTTGTGATGTGTTGAACTGAAATTATCCTGGACTGGGAAAGAACTGGCGGTAGCAGGCGACTCACTAGAACCATAGAAAGCATACATATATATGGTGGACTAACGTTTGTAGTTCAGTTCAGAGTCTGCAAATAACCGTTAACCCCTACCTGGAATCTCTCTCTCTCAGAATACGTCCACGCAACAAATGAGTACTATAAAGGCGTGCTTTCACTTAGCGCGCGCCATATTCCCTCGTGGCGAAGATCCTGTACAAAGAACAGTTACTATGAAGCACAAAGGTCCATTCATTCCGGATAGACGACAAAAATATAAAAAAAAATAAAAAAATTCTCACATGACCACATCGGTTCTACAATCTATATACCTTTCCCAAAAATGGTCACTCCGCTTTAATTCACAATGCGATTTATCAACGATACCGCACAACTCTGGAATTCAGGCTTCTAAATGAGATACATATCGTTTTTCCTTGAGACGGGACGAAAACTAGATGGTTTCGGGAATTCCACTGAGAAATGAAACCAAACATCACAAAGTCGACAATGTTGTTAGAAATCTGTTTTCCCGTGCCACGTGTATCGCACCTTCCCGGATCGTAAATGGTCCGGAAAAGGCGTCAGGCGAGTGAACGTGACAAAATCTTCCAGGAGAACTAGAAGACTATTCGTTTGAATATAACGATCCCAGGTTTCGTTGTACGCAGCTCGGTTTTGCGACACATGTGTTATTCATACTCCCATCACTCTCGTTTGGACAGTCGTCCTCCTGTCCTGACGTAATTATTCTGGTGGGTCCACACCAAACGGGAGAAGAACTGGAATCGAGTTTCGCTCTTATTAGAACTCATCAGCAGTGCATATCCAGTGGCCTTGGCGGGGTTTGAACTCCGGACACCTGATAGGCGAGGCGTGCGAGAGCGAAACTCGAGTCCAGTGCTTCCCCCCTCTGTGTGGACTCACGAGAATAATTGCGCCAGAACAAGAGGACGACTGTTCAAACGAGAGTGATGTGAGTATGAACAATACATATCTCGCAAACCCTAAAACAAATAGCGCAAATCTTAACTAATCATTTAATAGAATGTGTTTTCTGGACAAATTCCGGTCCGCACTGTACTCAACGTAAAGGAGTGCTCTGAAAGACGGGATAAAATCTGGGACCGGCCAAACCAAGGCTCACAGTGGTAAGCGCGGAGTTTTCTTTAGACACATCTCATATCAAGTTGATATGACAGAAAGAGGAGAGTCCACAGCAGAATGACCAAGTTTTACTGTCTACGCGAAACGAGAATCACATGCAGACACGATGGATCGCGGTCCTGGCTACAACCTAAACATGCTACTGACAGCTGTGGTGATAGGGAAGCGAACCTCGGAACAGAAAGCTTCCTAACGTAGATCTGCTAATCTTCAGTATTTGCTCAAACTTGAACCACGTGATAGGAATGTTTTATAAGTCTAACTTTAAAAAACAATGAGCAGTGTTTAATAGGGTTTCCGAACCATACGAAGAGTTTCCTGTATTCTCTCTGCGAATCAATAATGAGGTTTCAAGTTCAGCCAAAAGCTTGATGTTTGGACTGTGACAATCGCGGAAAAGATCGTTCTTATCACCTCTCGTGTAAACCACGGTGAAACCATGTACTTGCCGAGTTCAATATTCCACACTTCAGATATGGCATGACTCCCCACAATAAGTCACCAAATCGGGCGTTTCTCGGTGTACAACAACGGGAAGAATAATTTTTTTGGACAGCTTACCGAATAGGGCAGCGATTTTGGAGAACGCATTGAATGTGAACAGAGGCTCCTTGAGTTCACGGAAAAACAGTTTCAAAGCACCGGCTAGTACATCCAAACTCCATTTGTCGGAATTCAGCGAATAGTTATCTAAATATGACGACAGTGGTTAGAATAAGAGAGAGAGAAAAGGATGCGGTGTGAAATTGGAGGGAAAGCTAACTGGTCATCACCAAATTGGAGAATATGAGACAAGTGGGGTGGAACAGCAGAACGAACATGAGTTTGATGCCTCTCTCTTAGTAAGGCTTCGTCCTGTGAAGCAATGCAAAGCCAACAGATGGTGAGAACCCAAGTAGCACTATAAAGCCGTTTCGCCTTATGGAAGATCATCGGCAGTGCGTAGGAGTTTGAACACAAGAATATTCCACAGTGTCCTTGCCAGTTATCCAACTGCCCATATTTGGCCCGCATGAACTAACATTAACAGGTGGTTCGGGTGACTTTTCCGGGTGAGACCCATGTAACTTTACAAGATAAATGTGATATTAAACATTTGACACCACTCATATTGCATCCGTTCTCTCCCGCGAAGTTAGCACGCTTCTTGTGACTTAACTTGGCTAGAGATAAGCAGTTTGGACATATACACGAGGAGAGTGGTATTTTTCATGATTTTCACCCAATGAGCGCAGCCGTTTTGTCTGCGTGAAGCGAAGCTCGAACCCAGTAGGAGGTGAAACAGTTAGCGACGGCTTCATTCATCACGACTGAGTGAAACTTCACGGGAAACTCGCCCAACATTGAAGATGCTTTCTCGCGTGAAGGTCACTGCTGAATCAACACTAAAGAAACGAACCTGGTAGTTGTTGGAAAGTGTGTGACGCGGACCGAGACTGACGAATTTGGAACGAACAGTGGAAAAAAACGCACGACACTTCAATAATTGTCATCAGAGTTCGAGACAACTCAGTGGTTAAGGCGCGAACTTACTGACAGGAAATTCCATGATTCGGACCTCTGCGTCTCGACTGCCTCTGTCTAGGCTCCGGCAACCTGGCAGTGCCTCAACTCTTGTACTTCCTTCGGGTGACATGGAAGCTGGACACTGAAAGTGTTACAGCTAAACGATTACTATGATAAGTAACACTAGTCAGCAGCCTCCAGTGGCTACTATAGACTCCACTCAGTGTATGGTTCTTATTGGCTTACTGGGCTGCGAGGCACAACCGTCACTTGTTCATTATGACTGGAATAACAGGAACTGACGGCCAACCTATACGGAGGGCATAGCTGGGTGGCAGTGGATTTCGGTCACGGATGTACGCGGGTAGCGCACATCCGCGTCGAGGTGAAAATGCAAACACTGACATAAGTTGTGTACTGGTCGGCACTCCCACGAATGAACATAGCTCAGTGACCAGATAGTCCAGTATCAAGAAAAAAGGACTGCTGTCCACACCCGATTCAAAGTGGCGGAGACTAGAAAGTGAGAATCATCTTTGACCTTCTGGAGACGAGTTATTGTAACTTTCTTTGGCCTACATGGACGGATTCTAACGGGTTCTAAGGGTATTCGGGCTGTCACTTTCTGACCAAACTGTCTTGGAGCACACACATCAAGCGTTTGTGTAGAAATAGTGGTGTCCACTTTATCCACTTTTTAATGAGACGAACACTAGAAGATCTTAAAAACTTCGGTGATGAGATCTCTCCGAGAGAGAACCCTGTCAAGCTAGAATATACAGACATTGTTCTCCAGGAAGCTCAAGCAATACTTGAAAAGCTTATCAAGATCATCTGGCCATTCGCCTTGCGTTTCGATCCTACAAATTGCAGAATCTTGCTGCAGGATGAAAAGTCCTTGAACCTGTACACTCATTTGCATATCAATTTGGTTTTTGCGAGAGACTCACGATATCTCGAATATCGTAGCAACTGGAACATGAGGCGGCCTGGTGCAGCACATTCAGTTGCCTGGAAACATCACAAACGGGAGATTCAGCTGGGTTCCAGGTGAGTCTCTCGCAAAAATCAAATTGATTTGCAAATTAGTGTATTTATCGATACTGGAAGGTGTTTCGCTATTTGGAGGTTGCTTAAGAAACTGAAATGCTTGTCCGCACAAAACCTCTCTTCTGACGAATCAGACGAGATGGAGAAGAGAACCACTAACTGACACAGCGAGTAAATGGTGCACGGGGTGAAATGAACTTACATTGATTTACACAACAGCGTAATTTTTGGACAGTGGCCGCATTCGCACTGATGCGATAAAGTCCAAGATGGTCCAAACCTGAAATAAGAGTGTGGTGGTAAGTCCCATCTGTTGCAGTAAGAGTGGAACATTGGTCAACACTACATTCTACCGTCCCTGGGGTTATACCAACCAAGTATTAAGGCCATACTAGCGACGACGTTAAGTAAAACCTCAGTGGCATGCTTCTTTGTTGTGCTTATAAGCGTGTTCACCAAAGACTGTCCTGCTGCACGTCCCCACAAGTAGGATAGTTTTATGACTGAATGGCGGAAAAATTGACGATAGTATGTTTGACGAACAATTTCAGAAAACTGTCAGCCTGAAAATGAACGCCGTAAAGTTCATTTTTATGGGTTCCAGTGTATATCACATTAAAAAAATCACTCTGATTCACCCCCTGAGGCTTGCTACCTAGATTCTACCCGGTGCGAGGCTAGTGCACAGGGATTCCGGTTCAAGGTGTGACTAAGAGAAGGGATTTATCAGTAATGGCCTTACCTCGAGCTTCAATTGCCCGCACGGCACAAACCACAAATCGTGGAACGTCGGAATTTTCACTTTCACAAATTTGGATCAGAGTGGAGGCGAACACAGGCTCATCTGAGGAAGTTGAGAAAGGGGAAGAAGGAAGGAATACTCAATTGTGAGAAGAGAAATGTTCAAGCACTCTCACATCAACGCGTTGTGCATTTTTGCCAAATAAAAGCCATCTCGATCTGCACTTAACTGTTTCCAATCGAAACGATAAGCTCACCACCGAACAAAGCAACCAACGAGCGGAACAAGAGTTCACTGCAATGAGTACTTGGCATAACTCCGTTTCTGTACAACGGTTGAGAGATATTGGACAAGAGGAACGTTAACTGTACGGTATACAGTTGGGGCAGCGCCGATGGCTTGTGATTGCAAGCGCGCTACCCAGCGCTCTAACCGTCTCTAAAGGTTCTGTGTAGGTGTAACGTCCACCTCGGGCGGGTGGGTTAACCAAAAACTTTACGTTTGGCTCCGACTGCACGAATATGTTGAAAAAGCGGGCCATCAGTTAGACGATCTTCCGCTCCAATCTTTCTTCGTTTTAGTTACGGGGTTTCATTCTGAAGACAAACTACGCTGAAAAAATGCACGAATTACCATGCAGTTGTTGTATCCCTATTGAGAATCATCAGAAGTGAACATCTTACGAAATTCCAATAGGGGGTTTGGAACGCTCGGCCTCCCGGTTAGTGGATGAACACGTAAACGTTCGGGAACGGGCGGGTGGACAGTACATAGCACCACCAATCCTTCGATCGCGGAATTCACAGCAAGTGGTCACGCATTGGTTGCTTCCTCAAAACTCCCTGAAAATAATCATCCAGCTGTAGCACCATTTCGGCGTCTAACTGCCAGACCACCAGAAGGGAGCGCGAGGACTGGGATATTGCCAGGTCACCCAAGCCTAGACAGGGGAAGTCGACGGGCAGAGGTCGGATTCGAACCACGAACCTTCCAGTCAGTAAATTCGCGCTCTAACTACTGAGCCACCTCGCCCGAAACTCCCTGGGGTTTCGTGAGATGAGCACTGTCGAGAATTTCTGCTTTACAATGCTCTTCGGCTTTTTAGCATAATCTGGCTTCACTTCGAAAACAAAATCACGATTGAAAAATGCCAAAACCTCGTTTTCTGTTGTCATCCTTTAGCAGTCAAGATGCACAAGTCTGATCTGTCAGGTTAAGAGGTTGGTTAACCAAAAATAGGATCACTTGAGAGGGGACATGATGGACAGCAAGGCAGTTTAAAAAAGCATCAAAGAATATCGTTACTCCAGCGGCTGAACCAGGAATGGAATCAAATTTTCGACAAATAAACTCACTTGCACACCAATTTGGCTTTAAGGACAGACGCAGCTGAATCTCAGCTGAGTCTCTCGCTCAGTGGTTAGAGCGCGAATTTACTGACCTGAAGTTCAGTGGTTCGAACCCGACCTCTGCCTCTCCACTTCCCCTGTTTAGGCTTGGGCAACCTGGCGGTATCCCAGCCCTCGCGCTACTTCTGGTGGCCTGGCAGTTAGGCGTCGAAAGGGTGCTACAATTGAGCGGATATTCTTCAAATGAATGTGTTGTACAAAGGCCGCCACAGGTTTCAGTTAGTACGATTTCGCAGTATATTTTTCCCAGAGGAACTACTCACAAGATTGCTGAAAATTCTTGGACGGTTCCCTACCGGTGTCGCCCTTCTTGGGGCCCATCAGGTGGGCGCAGTCCCCGAATTTCCGTTATTCTTATGTCCTACTTACACCCAGATTGCATGAAATTCAGCAAATTTAAATACAGACGAGTGTGGTTGCCTGTGATTTGGCTTTAAGTAGAATTTAAGATTGATGGAAACTGGAGGACCACACCTGTCCTATGAAACACAAGAAAGGCGAAACCACTCATGGGCCGTCGAAGAGTAGTTTCCCTCGGAAAACGGGTTTTGTTCAAGCGATGTATCGCGATTCGATGGTATGATACACACCAGTTCGTCATTGCGGTAAGGATGTATCTAATGGAAACATGGGTGGGATGAAGGGCCGGCGGGTTGGATAACCATGCATTTAGGTGGGGGCAATGACGGAGGAACATTACTACCGATTGTCAGCCGTTATCACACGTGAACGGAAGGTTCTGTTTCTCAGAACTTACTCTTGAGAATCCCGCGGGATCGCAGCGCTTCTGGCGAAGGACGACTTCGGAAGAATTCAAGCATTTTGGACAGAATACCGTTGTCCAATTTTGATGGTGGTTTCAGAAAATCTGAAATAAAGACACACAGGAGCAGAATCCGCGTAATGTCCCAACTAGGACGGGAAATCAGGCACACTGAGATAAATGCGATCAGGAGAACCACAATGCAAGACCGTATTGTTGTCGTCATAGTACAGTCCCAGTGAACAACAGGGCAATGGTGACCGTAAAATCTTACCTGCTTGTGCTTCGCTTATATCACGAGTGATGGAAGTAAGGTCGTCTCCGGTAAGACTGGTCCCCAGATGTTTCCAAAGTCACAATCGATAAACCAAGTTCCGTCAAAGTTTGTTTTAATGAGGCTGGTCCCAATCCTGACTTGGTCATCTTGTGTACTGTTCCAACCATGTAACTAAGGGGCACTGAACACCGGTCAGCATTAATTCGGTTCTTCTACACAAAGTCAGTAGCTAAACCACCAGACTTGTCGGTTCGGATGATGGGCAATAGGCATTTAGGGGCGAGATGGCTCAGTGATTAGAGGTCCGTGGTCCGAATCCGACCTCTGCATTTCGACTTCTCCTGTCTAGTTTTGGGCAACCTGGCATTATCCCAGCCCTCATGCTTCCTTCGGGTGGCATGGCAGCTAGGCAACGAAAGGTTACTACAGCTGGACGATTTACATCATTTAGGACCACTCTGCTGGGAGGTATCGCAGCATATATGCGCTCCAGATAACGATTAGGATACGCCAAAGGTTGGAGTAACCCAAGAATTACACAACCGTTTCAAACGATCACCGACTCGAAGAGTAACTCTGGATAACTTAAGCAGCTTTGATCAATAGTCGACAGCAACTGGATAATCCACTTATCAAGTAACTTGACATGTGTGCTTTTCCGCTCCAGCATATAGGCAACAAGAGTTTGTGTGCCAATAGCCTTTTGCGTGACGCTCCACATTCCACCGGAAAATCATCGCGAAACTTTGTTAAGAACACGGAGATCCTTTCGTTGAAGAACCTTCAGTGATTCGGTGCATTAAATCGATTTATTGTTAGTCCGCAGACGCTCACCTCTGTGACACTGGAAAGTACGCCCAGAACGGAACAACAAAGTGGTCGCAGCAACAGCATGCAGTTAGGTGTGGTGATTGCGTAATTCGGGTTAAATTGCAGGAGACGTTATTAGAGTGCCAAATTCCGGTTGTTAACATAGCAGAATGGAGTTCCAACAATAATGCGTAAAAAAACGAAGATCGCTAAAATCTGGTAGAGGTAATTTGTTCACCTCTACTCGATGTTGACATGTAGTCTCTAAACTACTCATGAGTAGTGTAACATGAAACAATCAGAACGCTTTTGGATAGGTTGCTTCATGCCTTCAAATCGGCCGAGAACTACAGAACATGCACATTCCACAACGAATCCACACTTGCACTCACATATTCAGTTTAACAATCTCAAGCGAATGGAGTGAGTAAATTATTGAAAGAGCGTGAACCTGTAGCGGTTGCCCAATCTGATTAGTGCATCCGCGTCCACTGTCTCCCTCGTGCTTTGTTTTGTTCCACAGCTACGGAACTCAATAGGTACTGTAACGAAAATAGGACAGGTGTTTGTGGATTTTGAGGAAACGAGTACTTCTTAGCTTGCATTGATAACAAGGATGCGTCGCGTGCAAATTAGGAAGAAAGTAACGCTGAAGAGCAGAAGAGACAGGCCGACGGAAAACTTACTGAATATCTCCCCTTGAAAGGAAGTAGTTAAATGTAGTTAAATAATACCAAAGGCCTGTTAGACATAATACGAATCACCTCAGGACGGGCTCTCTACGGCCCAGGCCAATGGAACCAACGATGGATCGATATGTGTGAGAACACTGTCAACAACCGCCACGATTGGGAAGCTATGGTTCGAGAAATCCAAGATGGCCAAGGTAGAGTTAAGTAGAATCAATCAAGTACGTAAATCTCAGTTCACAGATATAATCTGTTAAGTGACAAGAGTCGACCGCGGCTAGTGTGCGGAGTCGCTAAAACCGCCATTCCTTGCAACATAACATTATACTACTTATGGTGTGTGAGTAGCGCCAAAAATGCTTAAATCTACTCAAGGTACTTTGATCCAAAAGCCAGCTAGCGAAAACTCTAACAGTGACCCTTAAGCAGGAAAAAACGCCTTACATTGTTGTGGGAGGCCGTATACTGAGAGGTACCGTGGTCAGGGATGAAACATATCTATCATGCCTCTCTCATAAGAATTTGGTCCCATACGAGTCGCGAACAATGAGTTCTTGGACATTTGATCCCCTTTGCAGGTTCGCTCCTACTGGCAAAATGAGCACCTGGACAGGGCAGTCCTCCCAGCTGGTAAGTACCACTTCTAAAAGAGGTGTTTCCTCCTATAGACACGTACCCATTCTGGGTGCATCCACAAGTTCGTCGGAGAGATCAACTTTTAGTCTATCGTCCCCAAATACCATGACATAAAATTTGACAAATCGGGAGCTCCATTTGCCCCAGGGTGGTTACGCTTATAGATGTAAGGATGTAAGGGGGCGAGATGGCTCAAGTGGTTAGAGCGCCAATTCACTGACCGGAAGGTCCGTGGTTCGAACCCCACCTCTGCCTCTCGACTTCCACTGTCTAGGCTTGGGCAACCTGGCAGTATCCCAGCCCTCGTGCAACCTTCGGGTGGCATGGCAGCTAGGCACCGGAAGGGTGTTTCAGCTGAACGACTAAGGATTCAGGTCAGACCGCCTTGAAAACCTGTCGATGTTTGAGACATTGGCTAAAACAGAGTTTCAAAATATTAGGAGTATGACTCCATCTAGATGACTCACATGTGCATCAAAAAACATTTGGGTGGCGTTCAATTAGTCACTATTCACTAGCCACATGGCTGAGGTTTACAGACGGACGCAGTGTGCTATCTTTCGGCCAGCAAGATAAGCGGTCCTCGTAAAAGAGGTTAAGTGCTATATGGGCACTACTCAAATTTTTGTCAGTCATCGGCTTTCGCATGAAATAACCTTCTCCACATTAGCATAAAACTTGTTTGGTCGTCAAGTTATTTTTCAGGGTCTTAACTACAGGTGTTTAGGGTTTGGTAGGTAGATAAAATGAATACAGTACGGACAAATGTCCCCAAGCTGGCTGGTTCCCATAAATTTTGGGACTTCATGAACTCATCCGGACTCTAAAGCCTGTGAGATTAAAAATTGCCGGGCGAAAAAACAGCGACTCCCCGAGACCGAGGAATACACAGCCCCAGATGCCAACTTACGAGTGTGTATATTCGCATGGGAGCACATTCAGGCAGAGTCCCCTAACACCAAACTCCGACATTCACAGGTGATAGGTGACTTTTGGCGGCCGATGAGGGTGACCGTTCACTTAGCTAAGGGGTGGTCAAGCCCAAGACCATCACCGGCAGTCCCGGAGATTCATCGGACGAAATCGACGTAAGGACAAACTGGTGTGATGTGGGCAAGTAATCGTCCAACATGAAACAATGCAACGAGAACTCACTCTTTAGCGTGTCTCGGGCGAGGGATGGGGTCAGGAGCTTCTCCTCTTCCTGGATAAAAAAAACCCAGTGTATAGTATATAGTAGTGTATATAGTAGTGTAGTGTATATAGTGTATATAGTACTCCAAACCAGCATGAGCAGCAGACAGACATACAACAAAGTGGAAATTCCAGAACTGGAACAAAATGGTTTTACAAACCAAAACCCGACAAAGATGGAATATACTGCATGACCAACAGTAATGGTTAAGACCTTGATTTTAAGAGTCTCAACCATGTCCAGTTTTTCATGGATAGATCGGAACCCACAGACAGTACCAGCTCATTTCATTTTTGCCAACAGAATAAACCAAAACCATGTTGAAGCTTGACGTCGTGGGCTGCGCATTATTTCACTATATCGATGTCTCAAATACCATGCCAAATGAAATATATAAGGCGACCTTTGCATAGCGCATCCAGTGTCCAGAGCGAGAAAGTCAGATAGGTTTTCCGTTAACACCAATACGATTTGCAAATGAGCGTAGTTCGCCGCTTACGTACAATTCAGTGTTCGAGTGGAACATCAGGGTGACGGAAACTAGGGGACTGCGCCTACTTGCCATAAGCCCGAAGAACGCAAAAATGGTTATGGAATGCTGAAGAATTGTCAGTAAACTTGTTAGTAGTGTGTTCCGCCAAGAAAATAAACGGCAACATCTCGAATTACTGAAACATGAGAAGTGGCTCTTGTTGTCCTGCATATTCAGTTGAGGAACACTATCATAAACGAGAGATTCGGCTAAATCCTTGGTTGTAACACTGTGAGGAGTATTTTTGGACGTCGTCGGTTCACAGGAAAATTTGTAAGTCACGCAATTCTTGAAGTACCGTGGACCGAGGACCAGCGAGTGGGTCGAAGGAGGGCGAACGTGTGAGAGTTTAGGGTGTGGTGTACAAAAGCGGTCAAAGTTGGCCACGTGAAACATAGTTAAGGAAACGGCGCGTCTCAAATTAAACACGAATTAAATATTGCGCACAAAAGCAAACTCGTGTTTTCAGTCAGCACGTTGCCCTAATTGTTTCCTTTTAAACGCTTTTCTAATCAAACTATAATAGTTGAAAGGGAAGAATTCTGTTCGGTTATCACTAAGTGAATGTCACGTGACCAAAATGATTAATAGCCATTTACAATAGTATTATTAAAGTGTGCTCAGACTATGTGTGCGTTGGTGTAGATTGATTGGATGTACTACTGGTAGCCGATCAATGCGGTCACGTGAGTGTGGACAATGTTCTATGTCGTCTGCGCCCCTGGAGCTTCTGCTGAGATCACACAAGAAGCAAGTCAGATGCATGTTATCGGGGTCAACAGAATGGAGTGAACTACACAAGGAACCATGAAAACCAACGCCACATACCATTAGTTGTTGCGCATACCGGATGGCGGCCTTCCAGCAAACAATGACGTTGGGTGGCATTTGAATCAGATAGGCTGTAGAGATCCCACGTGCGTCTTTTTGCTCAATCTGTCGGAGGAGAGGTGTCGAATGAGAAGAGGGTGAAAAGTGATCATGTCCACGAGCAAACTAGTCAACGGATTTTCTGAAGTAATGTTCGCTTTCCTGATTCTAGACCGATCGCGAACATCCCATTTATGATTAACTTGAAACAGAAGTCATGTACAAAAAGATGCTTTTGGAGGATTCCATTTTGCCACAGTTTATCCGACTGCCTGATGCAAGAGCCATTGTTGAGAGCAGAACTGAATGTGCAAGTGTGAACAATCGATGCTGAAGACACGACGTCACCAGTGGGTAAACGACGTCACCTGGGTGAACATTTAGGAGGTACATGAAGTAGGACGGAAGACGTGAAATTTGACTAAACTGGAGCGAAAAGAGGTGAACTGGACAAGAGACAAGAAGTACGGGAAAACATATTTATGGTTGGTGGGACAGAGTAAGCATTCATGCCTTGCCACGCCAAAGTCAAACTGAAAACCAGGTCTTGCGGGACACGTGGACCTTGTTTGGACAGTCCGATAGCCAAGTCCTTCACTAGTGGAAATTCGGATTGCTTCTTTTGCGCCTGTTTAGAGAATCAACGGAGGTTGTCCGAACTTCGAACAACTACTCGGTCAGACGTTCTACAGTGATGATGATGGAGAGGAAAATGAATGTAGACTGATGGATGCGGTTCTGTTCTACCCACACGTATATTCGCATTGTTCGACGCAGTTTCGGGTGCGGACTAGCCCTGACGGATGGTGCGACTGTATACACCGTCTCCTCTAAACTCCAAGCGGCTGCCCACTCTCCTCCAATCTGTTCAAGGTCATGGTGGAATATTTTCCTAGAACGCATCGTCATCAACATAGCGTTCATAATAGGACATATCGTAAACATGCTGAGTTGATCAGTTCTCGATGTTGGCCACAAATATGTTTGCAAAGTCTTTCGAAACCATTATCCATGGCTACTTCATCTAGCTGTCTGTACAGTTTACAGGCAGAGGTGAGAGAGGAGATTTTCGTGGACAACTCTACAAAATCATTATTAGGAACGCAAAAGACGCAAGTGGCCACAGACTGAAGTTGAAGTTGGAGAAGTGGCTAGAGACAGTAAATATGTCCCTCTCACAAATGCACTGGGTCCAACAAGCGGGAGGTGTTGCTCCGCGTTTGGAACGCGAGAAGAGTCAAGTAAGTAGATGACCACACGAGCGAACATCCAGCTAGATGTTCACGTTGGCACTGCAGTGATTCTCTGCGGCGTCTGGTGAGTTTGAGTCAAACCAGCTCAGACAATGATGTGGCATCTTTGGTCAGGGTCTACCACGGAGGAAGAAGGAACTCTCCCGAGATAGACGGATTACTCAAGCTTCATAGGTTACGCTGATTAGGACATGTATTCTGGATGCTAGAAGACCGTCTACATCGCAGAGCCCTTTTCGCCCAGCACTGTGTGCTGAGTGGAAGCGACCGAGAGGTGGACAGTGTATGACCTGGCAACGAAGTACGAAAACACTAACCAGTAAACTTAGTCGGACCGACAACTACCACCTCCCTGGATGGGCTATTACCACTGGCGGGAATGGCCCAATCGCGCAGTCAGTGGCGCTCGTGCATCAAAGATATAGCCTTCAATGAGTAGCTACCTAATTTCCGAACAAACTGAACATGACTTCGCCTCCAAGACTTGGCTGTAGGTCCCACACCCTTCGCTACTCGGTGATCAAAAAGGTAGCAGCCTATGGTACACGGTTTGTAGCTTGTAAACTGAATTGAATTGAAACGAAACAGAGTGATTAACCACCCTAAATCCTTTCGGCTAATTCATGCTAACCGTTCGGGTGCATTTTTCTAAAAGCGTTAGAGAACTTATACGATACGTTTGGTCATAGTGTGTTGGGAATGTGTTCGTCGTCGGATCGCGGGGGACGCGCAAGTCGGGAAGACTATACAGTGTGTTTGGCGTTCGAAACGGTAAACCATTGCGGATGAATTCGGCCAAGATGTCTGGGCTATGGGACCCGAGATTCGCTTGCACTTGGGGTTAAGATAGCGGAGTGGTTAGGGCGCGGGCTTACCAACCGGAACGTGGTTCGAACCAAACCCCAGCATCCCGACTGTTCCTGTCTAAGTTCGGGCAACCTGACAGTATCTGAGCCCCCGTGCTTCCTTCGGGTGGCATGGCAGCTAGACGCCGAAAGCGTACTACGGCTGAACGATTATTAGTTCTTATTACTTGCTCTTTGCGACACTGTCTTTCTTGTTCAATTCCATGGCATATTTTGTCGTCGGGTTCACTTTGATCACCTAATCCGTTCTCTTTAAGAAAGAAAAACGACTCCAACTCGTTTCACCGAATATAGGTGGTGTAAAGTGGATATACGTGAATGGACCATATTGAAAGGTCAGGCCAGCCGTCTTCGCTTGGAACAAAACACGCATCCAGGGATTCCAAACAACTGTGCTTAAGTTGTCGCTTCGAAACAGTTTTTTTTTGTAGTCAGGGGAACGACAAATGTTCACCTCTCAAAAACCTCCAACACTCACTGGAATGGTTCCCAACTTCCCCAGAAATGATCTAAATCGTATTGATTGAAGAACACGAACAACATCAGGGACGCTGCTTGAAAAGCCTATGAACGTGTTACAGAAACCGACTGGGAAGGTGTTTTTCGCAAACTGAGGCAATACGCCAAGATGTTCTGTCAGCGAAACTTGTTCCTTGGAATGCACGGCCAAAGGTGCCGAATGAGAAATGCACTTTCCCCTGGCCAGTACAATATCATAATCCACTCAGCGTAGCTGCCATGCCACCCGAAGGGAGCACGCGGGCTGGGATACTGCCAGGTTGCACAAGCCTAGACAGGGGAAGTCGAGAGGCAGAGGTCGGGTTCGAACCACGGACCTTCCGGTCAGTACGCTCGCGCTCTAACCGCTGAGCTATCTCGCCCCCACTTTCCCTCACTGGTACAATATCATAATCCACTCACCCACAACCCATTCACCTAAAGGCCATCACAATGAAAGTAAACTGAGACCCTGTAGTAACGGTGTTTTTCTCAGTTTAGTTCTCGGTCTGAACCCCTAAGCTAGCGTTCATGTCAGAACAACCACCAAAGGTGCACAACGTATAGTAACGCCCAAAACGAAGTCAAGAACACTTGTACAGTACGTCGTATATATAGCGTAAGCGGTAACAACTTTATGGAAATTCTGACATGTTCTGGATGCGTCACTGGCAACCGGTATTCGGCCAATAAGCTTGGGCCCATACTTTCGACCAATCAGATCTCGGCTTGATGCCGGACCGGCAAGCGTCCCGAATTTTTGGCCAATCTTGTGTGGGATAGGCTTTTGGGCCGTAGCATCACTCGACTGCGAGTGGTAAAACGGGATCCCTGTAAAATTCCGCCTAACAGACCCTCTGTGTTTTCTCCACTTGTCAAGCTGAGCAGAGCTTTGTTGTTGATGCGATGAAAGCTCTAGTCGCCGGAATTCAGACCATGGAGGGATTAACCAGTTGTGACTCTGTTTGGCAAATCGGGGTACTCTGTTATCTATCCGGCCAAACTCCGTTTTGATTTGGTCTGTCGATGCTATACCAGCATACTCTTTTGGATGGAATTTATTGACCCTCAAGTGATTACAAACCAAAAACACTACGTTGTATAACTCTAAGAACGCAGTTCACAGGCGCAGCTTATATGACATCTCCCATTGCGTCCTTGACTAATTGTTAGTTAGTGGGGCTTTTCAAATTTTTCATCTGAGGACTGCCGTACAGAAAACGGTCACGAATGAAGAGAATAAAAATTTTGTAAGCTTGTTTAGTAAAACAACAGGAAAACGTCGTTCATCTGTAACACTCTTCCGGTGCCTAGCTGTCATGCCACCCGAAGGAAGTACGAGGGCTGGAATACTCCCAGGTTGCCAAGTCGAGGGGCAGAGGTCGGTTTCGAACCACGGACTTTCCGGTCAGTAAATCCGCGCTCAAACCACTGACCCACCTCGCCCCCAAGCTTGTTTAGTGAGTAACATAATGCGAAACCACGGTAATCTACTCGCTTGGACAAGAGAACTAGAACAAAGGGGCAATCGCATGTGCACCATGCCGGTTGTCGAACAAGCTGCTTCATTCAACATGAGCACAACACATGCTCACCTTGAGTACATGCTCCTTCGAAGTCTCCGATTCTGTAGCATCTGACGGTTCAATTAATTGAACATGCAGTTTCGCTTCGGGTTTTCCATAGGGATTATTCGGTTTCTGGAGGATGCAAAAAATTAGAGGGACGGAAGGAATGACAACAGAAAGGTGGAAGGTGAAGGACCACTAGAAAACTAAACAAACGTTTGTGCCAAATAGACAAGTATTAGGGGAAAAAAGCAGAAAGCACGGCGTTTGTTAAAGGTGTGAGTTCCTCATTCCCATTTCATTGGTGACATACGCCCAGCAAACATTTTCGTTTCGAAAACAAGCACAGGTCACAACGCATCACCATCGTGACAGTGAACTTAGAGGTCAAACCACAGTCTAGACCTGGAGGTCTTCAAATACAAGTTCGCCGGCGAGAAGAGTGTTGTCGTCTATGGGAGCGGGGTAAATTTACACCTGACTACCGCACGCGTGAGTGGAACTAGTATATGGCTACTGACTGATAGCTTGCTCAAAGGCGTAGAGGGCGTAGAGCTCAGCCGAATCACCCTGCCCCATAAGATAGTTGTTGTGTGTGAGTCAACCACACTGCCGATCAGCCGCACGTGGCCGAACGGTCGTGTTCGAACTGAGAGGCGGGAGGTCGCGGATCCGAGACTCCCTACTGGAGTTTCATGAGATGCTTACAGTTGAGTAGTTCCAACAAGGATGAAACAGCCGTACAGCGCTTCTCATCTGTTTAGCGGCTTCACTTAGAGGACGAAAATTCCACCATCTGTTCAGGCCACCAACAAAACGAACAAGATCAACTGTCTCGATGTCGAGGCCTTGTTTGAGTAAGGGATGAGTGATCAATGTTTACACTCAGTGAGTACAAAGAGGTATAATTCCATAAGTGCTAAGAAGAGGACTGTTGTACCAGATGGGATCTGAAGTGCCGCTTCAACTGTGCTCAACAGTTACCGGCAGCTTTTCAGTACAGCCTGTCCGCTTCGGAGGCTGTGAGTTTGCAGATCGCAGCAGTTGACTGCTGAACTATACGGCAAGCATTACTGTCGTCATCATGGCGCATCGTTACGCGAATCGCCAAGGCCATTTTCCAAAGCAACGTAGCATACATGTCAAGTTTAGGAAAGTGAAGGTCACGCACATTACTGTTGCCGTCTGAATCTACTGTGAGCATCCACATTGGCAGGGACTAACCGCTTTAATCGCGCACACCTTTAAGTAGCAATGTTCGAGTTGCTATCTTCTATGATTGTTCTGGATGTCCTAGACTCTGGAGAAGAAATTCCCATGACCAGCGGTCTGTAAAAATGGCTTTCAGAAAGTAAGTATGCAGCAGACTAAGGATACGCGGAAAGGTAGACAGCAGGTACGAAAGAGAACACCAGAGGACAATTAGGGGCGATTACTCACCGGAGTTGCTGACTTGTTATCTTTGTAGATGAGAAACCACGGACCGGATAATACGAGCAAGCAGTCGCTCCATCGTTTCTTCACTCGACGGTCGTTTGTTGTGATTTTGGCATACTTGGCCAAACCGCGACGTTCGAAATGCTGGAATGCGGATTGGAAAAAAAAGTAGTTTTAGCGTCGGATACGAAGTGGTACGTGGAAACCGACTTCGAAAGAAGGCTGTGCATGGAAAAACCTGTGAAAATAAAAATCGTCCAGCTGTAACATCATTTTGATGCCTAGCTTCCATGCCAGCCGAAGGAAGCACGAGGGCCCGCATATTACTACCAGGTTACCCTAGCCTAGACAGGAGCAGTCGAAAGGCTGAGGTTGGGTTCCGGCAGACCTTCTGGTTGGTAAATTCGCACCTTGACCAATGAACCAAAGCAGTGTCAGAATAGGATTTACTCCACACAGAAGAAAGTTGAGCGTCCGTACAACAAATGACAATCAATAGTAGAGTAATGAGTATTGACTGAGCGTTCTAACGCATGCGCGCGCACCTGTAGGCATACTTTGGGTGGTAGACAGCTCTCGCTGAGGTCAGACGAAGTGCCACCGTCCAAGCCTAAAGTGGTTCGTCCCGTTTCGCGTTGTCAGGTTATCCATCTGTTATCGTTGCCATCTCAAAGTTATTTTGTATGCACTGTCATAGTACATTACATTATTTTGTCATCGGTCCCCCGACCTCTCGATTCCCAGGCGACTTCAAAAGATTTGTCTCTTCCAGAAAGATCCAGAGCTGTCCTGCACCCAAACCCATACACAGCAGACCACTTGACGTTGTTGTCCAGCTGCTTACACTATGGACTGCTGACAACGTCTACTATGTCCCCTATGGGAACAGGACAAGTTTTCCAAGAGTTCTAGAGTTTGGCTCAAAAGCCGATGCCATCTGTCATCAGGTTGTCCATCTATTTCGCTTCGAGAACCTGGTGGTAGATAATGGTATGTGCTATCACCGACGTCACCCCGGTTTGGAGTGTCTGAAAGTGATGGGTTTTTAAGGTCGTTGTGTCAACGCATAGGGATCAGCGGCACGACCCTCAGTAGAAATAGTCATGTGCGCTACCTGGTAGGGGCGCGCTACTGTCCTGTCGACGGAGAATGAGGGAGGTGACAAAACACGGTCTCAAGTTTTGATCGTCCTGCGGCGCGTGATCGACCATGTCCGAAACTGGTCAGTCGAAAAAAAAATACTCGTACTAAGAATAGGGACGCTAGGGCCACCAGACTAGGTGAGATCAGATTCCTCTTCTTAGAGTGGGCAGCAGACGGTTGTATAACCGACCATAGTTCTTCTGGTAAGTTAAAAGCTAGCCTTGTGTTCGCGATAGTTTAGGCTGGTAACCAACTCAAACGATACGGGGAATCGATGTCTTGGGTGTAAGCAAAACAAGGCTAACTGACCAAGAAAGCTAAATAATAATAATCATTCAACTGTAACACCTTTTCGGTGCCTAGTTGCCATGCAACCCATAGGGAGCAAGAGGGTTGCGATACTGCCGGATTGCCCAAACCTAGACAAAGGAAGCCGCGAGGCAGAGGTCGGGTTCGGACCACGGACCTTCTGGTCAGTGTAAATTCGCGCTCTAACCACTTGAGCCATCTCGCCCCCACCAAGAAAGCTACCAAGAAGCTGATTTGAAATATGCCATCTATTGTGGCGGCTGTTCGACGGGAGGAAAACGCCAACATTATATCCGTTTCGCCGTCTGACTACAGCAAATACACGACTCAGGAATCCGTGGAACCAGTGCGTCTAGCTAATGCATTTCGAAAGCCATTTAGGCCAAGACGCTAGCGGAGAAATGAAGCTGGCGTCCCCAACAGAAATAATGAATATATATGGCGCAACCATCTCAGTCAGTTATTTAGTCATCTGTAAACCATCTATACAGGTACACTGGTTCCAGCTGCCACAGTTTCACTGGCTGGGGATAAGGAGAATAGGAGGCATGAGTTCCACGCGTTCGGGGGGCGGTGGCCCGATCACAATATTCTCCATATCTAATGACAGAGCAGGGAATGAGAGAGAGATACTCTTTAAGGCAATAGCTCTCATTCGGGACCGTCATCGTCTGCCTAACAGGACCACATCTTTCAGGTTAGCTAACCGCTTGTTTCTCCCATCCCGGGGTCCCCTTCATGATTCATTGCCAAGTCACAGACTGAACGCCCTTGGGTGGTCTCCAGCCTATTGATGACTGGGTGAAGATCGCTCTGCGATTCAATCCGACTGGCTTTTACCTTTTTCCAGCAGTCATCCAAATTAACATTACTACCATTGTGTCCGTTGAGTTCTGGGAGCTTCCCAGCCAAATAAATTCGATGTTGTTGAGCTGCAGAGGTGCTTTGCAGGTGATGAGCTGAATGGTCTTGAGTCAACCGACGTGTTCCCGAGAGAAAATGATCAGATATGCGTGCCCGTATAATGAGCCAGAGTCAAGTGGTGCGTGCTCCAGAATTAACGACAATCTTGTATTGAAGCCATCCACCGGTAGCTGATTGTCACATGGTCCAAGTGAGTGCATAGCTGGTTTACACTTGACTCCCTACATCGGATAACACGGTGTGGAAACAAATGATGTTCAGCACATAACTGAAGATATCACTCCTAATTACTTGTGAAGTAACGGTATTTTCCTCAGCTTAGTTCTCGGTCTCCCAAGCTAGCGTCCACGTCAAAAAAAACCACCAAAGGTGCACAACGTATAGTAACGCCCAAAACGAAGTCAAGAACAGTTGCACAGCGCGTCATATATAAATAGGGTAAGCGGCGACAATCTTCTGGAAATTCTGACGCCCTTGGGATGCGCTACTGGCAACCGGCATTCGGCCAATACTGGGTCATGATTGGCTGTTGGGTCCAGACTTTCGACCAATCAGATCTCGGCTTGATACCGGACCGGCAAGCGTCCGGCATCGTATGCGGGATAGGCTTCTCGGCCGTAGCAGCGCTTAATTGCGAGCGGTAAAGCGGGGTCCGTGTGGAATTCCGCCTAACAAATTGTGACGTAATCGCCAACCCCAAATAGGGGTCCGAGAGCATTCACACCGCAAACCAGGATCATGATAGCTGTATTTTTTGCTGCCCGAAATAGCCATAACAAATCCCGGTAGAAGTCTCAGGCCCGGGGGTTAAGGTGCGAACTTACTGACAGAAGGTCTGTGGTTCGAACCCGACCCCGGCATCTCGACTGTTCCTATCAAAGCTCGGACAATCTGCCACTATCTGAGACCTCGTGCTTCCTCCAGGTGGCATGACAGTTAAGCTCCAGAAGGGTGTCTCACAGTTACCGTCGGTCGGGAGGCGTATGTTGACACGACAGGGAAAAACACCGTTTGACGATTCCAGATGCACTGATCTGGCGCATGGTCTTATATAGGGGTTTGTGAGACACAAGATACACCGACCGAAGGCGAAAGCAAATTTTCCAGGTCAAACCCTTCTTTGACCTGGTCTAGTTGAGGCGACCCATCTTAAGAATTTAACTCAAAAAATCTGATTCGCAAGGCAGTGGGAGTATGAAAAATGTTATTCACGGACCATTCCTCTAACCTCTGACTCGAAAGGCTCCGGTTGTCAGCTTCCTTGGGGGAATCTCCCCAGAGTCAATGACCTAATGTGCTGACCTAAGCCAAAGGCGCGGAGAGTCAGGCAAAGATGCACGACTCATGACGCTAACACGCATGATAGGTACGTTTGTTGCTTTTTGACCACGCTAAAAGTGATCCTCAGGCCAAATCGTCTTATCGTCTTGTGGTATGCTAAGTTGGTGGTGGTGCCATCGCTGTGATCGCTGTATAGACGAACTCAACTCAAACCATACGGGTGTGGTCCGGGTTCGTCTTATTAGTAATACCGATAAGCGGAATCCTATGCCCAAAGTACATTAGTGCTCACAATTAGGCGCTGCAATTGTCAGTAAACACGAACGTGAATCCTACAAATCCCGCAACCATCTACGCAGTGCTGATGAGCTCTAATAAGAGCGAAACTCTGCTTCCCATCTTTGATGAGTACTCACCAGAATAATTGCACCAGGACAGAATGGAGACTGTTCAAACGAGAGTGATGTGGACATGAAATGTCAACAAGCCTAAGTCGCACCGGATTGGTACGGAGGTCAGGCCACTGGGCGATTTCGCGTCAAGGTGACCTCTGAATGGTCGAAAATGTGGATCCAAAAGTCATTCGTGCTTCAGCGTCTCCTGAACGCCGGTTACCAGGGTCACAGCTAGAAGTCGTCCGAATTCCCTCGACGCGAAATACGTATTTTTTTTACTTGGTTTAGACGTTCACTGCACTCGCTGTACCCTTGGTGGCTATTCTGCTTAGGACGAGGAGGATCAGACCGAGATCTTAGTCGGTTATTTCAAACGAGTTCCTTCAGTTTGTCTGGAGCGTGAACCATTCGGTCCAACTACCAGGTTCCTCCCATGTGTTTGCAGTAGACCAGCCTCAATGTGAAATTGTACGAGTATTGAGCCTACAACGGTGCTAGAACTGACTTTCTCTGAGCAGACTAAGCTGATTATTGGTCAGCACCAGCTAGTATATGCTTTGGGTACGTCTTTTGAGTGGGGCGGATCATCAGGCCACCTTTAGCATACATTGTGAGTCTCGAATGCTCATTACTCCCCGAATGATTTGACCATTATGGTTCATCAGCTTGGCATCCCGATGGCTTCGGAACAGCCTCCTCCTTCCTTCAAGTCTACACCTGTTACAGGACAATCAGTTGGTTGCACACCTAACCAACTCAGTACAAGCTGTATGAGGCAGTGTGCGCAGCACGCAGTGGTTCGATGTAGTTCGATGTGACAAACAAGATGAGCACAAGAGAACGTGTGCGCATAAAAAGTCCTGAAAACTATGGTAAAATGGTCACGTCACAAATACGCCGACGATAGACAAAATGGGTGACAGTGTTACAAAGGTGTTTGATACGGAGGACGGTTCACCAAAAACCAGGGAGGGGACACATTGCTCAGTCCGTGGTTCGAAGCCGACCCCTGCATCTCGACTTCTCCTGTCTAGGCTTGAAAAACCTGGCGGTATCCCAGACCTCGTGCTCCCTCTGGGTGGTATGGCAGCTAGGCGAGATGGCTCAAGTGGTTAGAGCGCGAATCTACTGACCGGAAGGTCCGTGGTTCGAACCGGGCTTCTGCCTCTTGACTTCCCCTGTCTAAGCTTGGGCAACCTGGCAGTATCTTAGCCCTCGTGTTTCCTTCGGGCGGCATGGCAGTTAGGCACCGAAAGGGTGCTAGAGCATTGCAGCGGTTCAACACGGTCGGTCCGAAGGCACTAGTCGAACAAAACACTATTTCGAGCATAATGTTGAATGAGTACGGACTAATATACACATGCGGAAACGGACAAGGGTTTCCGGTCAGATGTGGGGATAGTCATCTACTCTGAAACGACTAGGGGGTGCAGATACTTTCTCACACTGTTCCTAGTTTCGGTCACATCACTGAGTGTGGCATGTAAAGCAGTCCCCTTTATATGCGTAAGAGCCTATGGCCCATATCAGTGGAAGTCATTGCCAGGCAACCGACGTCTCAATTCCTAATTCTCTCTATGGATGTTAGTTTACATGGTTTTTAAACACTTGTGGTCAGGTACCTAAAGATGTTTCAGTTAATGGAAAAATACAATTGGCACTGTGGCCTAGAACACACAGACCCTGATTTCCCCAAATATACAGTTTCAATAGCCGTCTAGCAGCGTACAGTGTGGTCTTCTTGCCCTAGTAGGACGGATAACATTGTCGCACAAGAGTCCGGCCAAGAAAAAACAACCAAAGCAAAATCGGCTTGGTGTGGAATTGGTTAGCATTCCTCCAATCCCTAGTAAGGTTTCCTCCGACTAAACAACTTTTGAATACTTTTGAGGGCATCAAAGAAAAACCACGAGCTGTTATATAACAAATAACCCTGTTGACGATGATCCAAACGACTAGGAATGCGAGGAAATGGAAAACACCGTGAACGAGCACACTCACCGCGAGTTTGTTTTCTTGAGGGCCACTTATGTACTCCTTTTTCATTCTGGTCACATCGAAAAGCCTGGAATCTTCACAAGGAACTTGCGCCGGTTCATTGATCACAGGGGGCTGTCGATTGAGGTCTAGCTAGGAAAGGCAACAAGATAGGGGGAACGGATAGGTAAGCACCAAACGATGTACAAGCAAGACAGTCTGAAGTTGACATCGTCCTAGAGATTAAAACCCTCCCCTCAACAGAAACCAACAGCTGTGATGCCCTATACGAAACCGGCGACGCGGCCCCAGTCGAAGTGTACCAAATGAGCAATCGAGGAGTTGATGCGACTGTTGAATGAGGACACACAGGGGGAATTCAAGTTAAGCAAAGCTGAGTATTTCAGCGCGGGGATATTCTATGCATCTGGGTTTTCCATGACAGCTCAGAAGAAGTGTTTTGCTTCAGTGAGACGTAGAAATAATCACTATCATTGGGTCAGCAGTGGAGTGATCCCTATCGGTTCGGAGGCAGGCCACCTGGAAGAAACTCGGTGCATGTCACGGGCCGCAATGGGTCAGAAGCATGCGAATTTTGGCTGGTCAGAGTACCGACCAATCGGAATCAAGTGGTTTGGTCCGCCTCCTATCGCCTTGTCGAGAGAGGACTTTATGGTAAGACATTGCGAAAATCCGGTGATTTACCGTACACATATGGTTATAGAATACTCGTGTGTTCCCATCACACACTATTCCGAAGAGTAGTGTGTTGCTCATATACCAGAGCGAACGGGGGATGACAATTGGAATGAACCATCCCATCATGACACAATCCTTGAGAGCAAAAAAAACTTACCATGGACAATCGTTGAGTGGGAGCATGTGTCGCCGGAGTAGCTGCAAAAGTACGCCGTTTTGTTGGAGTTGAGTCAACATTGGAGGATGTCTGGGAGCTGTGTTCACTAGGATCGGCGTCCTTACAATTCCCGATATCTTCCAGTTCCCAAACAGAGCGTTCGGAATTCACCTGGTAATAGTAGGGAATCCCATTCGAATCCGTTGTAAGTACCCACTGTAAATGGGGAAAAAGAGTGTCAGATGACCTTGGCTGAGTATTTATGCGAATTTGTCGAAAGCAAATGTGGAGAACGCGACAGATGGACGGAGAGATGGTGAAGGACGGCAAAACTAAAAGATGCCTACGGGGAAAAATGCGTCACAGCCAGACTTCTTGACAGAAGACTCAACCGAATTCAGCTGAACCTCTAGTTTATGATGGCCAGTTGAAGCGGACCTTCATAAACGAGAGCTTCAGCTGAGTTCAAATGAGTCCATTGGGAAAACCGAATTAGTGCACAAATTTGACAAAATCCGTACAACTAGACCTTGTTAAAAACACATGGGCTTCAGCTTAGAACAAATGGTAGCGGTGCAGCCTATCGGCTACAACCACCACCATGCTAAGACCACTTCAAATGAGCATTTTTTATCAGGCATAACCTGTCCGATAGACATCGGGCGCTTGACTGATTCCGCCAACTGAGTAGAATCTGTTCGGGAAAAGGGACACTGGTCAACCAAATTTGTGCAACAAATCAGCCTCAAACACAATCCCTTAGGCAATGGGCCACGGCAAAAATGACATGATTACTTGTGGATAAGTGAACGATTTTTCAAGTAGTGTTGAGTAGTATCCGACCATAGGATAGCAATGGCGGGATTTGCGGAAAAGGCAAGTAAGAGAGCCATGTAACAGTGACAACAATTTCACGAGGACCGTTCTACAATCGCGAGGACTAGAGGGGCTGAAATGCAACAGAGCGTCCTAGCCCGGAAACAAGCTATCAAGATGTCAAGAATGGACTCGAGCAAAAGCATCCACAAGGATCTCGGTGCTCCGTGAAGCATTATAGACAAGTGGACCCAATACAGAGTCAATTTCGATGAGCTACCATGCCAACCCTCTGTTCTTAGAGAGGAAACATCTACAATAAGCTGGAACAGAATACTTGTGCAGTGCGCGCTGCCTAAAACTTTATCACCGAGAGCAGTCAAACCCACGACAGCATGTTCTCCAGCGGACTGGCATGACATTCACGCCAGTATTCTCAACAAATTCGGTGCATGAACTAACTCATATCAAGCAGTTTGATGAAAGTATTTTTATGACAGGGAATGCTACGGACTTAAACGGCGACGGAGCGACATTGTAGGGATTTTTTCAAGACAAAATACAGACTGAAAAAAACTGGAGGCCTGGTATACAGGCGTACATTTTTTTACAGTACTTATATGCCAAACTAGATGAAGAATTAGGTTGTGCTGCATGAAGTTGGGTGCGGACTAGATACCTCGATTTCCCTTGACAGCAGCAATTGTCTAAAAACCGTCTTGCGAACTCTCAGACATTTCGGACAACCGAGATGTCTGTCACTATACGAGGTCTGCCGGTATTCTTGACACCGCACACACAACATTGCCGACCGCACACACTCTCAGTCCTCCAGAATTCATCCCGGATTGACATACACCGAATACCGCAGAAAACTTCCAAGTAGTTGATTCACCTCCCAGTAGCCTCTGTTTTGTTTCCACCCTCAGATCAGTACTCAAGCGTTGTTCGATAGCCCGCTGATCGCCTTCGGCATAAAAGGTCGTGCAAGTCTGATCTTTTGCCACAGCTGTGGGAACGGACGCATAATGCATGTCCCAGCTATCGACCGCCCCGACTTACTTACTGGGATGTCCAACAAACTTCGACGATTGTCCCGGGTTGTCTTACTCTGGCGTTCGTGTTGGTCTCATTGAGTCTGCCACATCAGATATCAACCGACCAAGTTATGAAGAACACAAAAACTGGACGCGATCCTTTTACTGTAATCAAGGGTTCGAGATTGTACTGCAAAACATCGTTGGGTTGACTTTCAACGGTCATTCAACTAGCACTCAGTAAGAGCTCACCAACCTTTATGGAGGAATCGCTTTGTTGTTTGCTCCTGGACGACCTAATGGCAACAATGCTTTTAGCGTTTTTTTGTCACGCGCTGCCCGTGTGATTTATACCACTCACCAAATTGGGCAAAAGCAAGTTCATCATCCGAGTCATATAGCATTCTGGACTCGCTAATTACGGTTGGTCTTATTCTGGACTCTCGCTTTTTCCAGGATTTTAATGCTGACGGCGTTGCTTTCAGCTACGGAGGTAGTTCTGCGAGGTAAATAACACGAGCACTCAGATATGTGGTTCCCGCGAGTCTCTGGTGTTTTGCTGTAGGCCCATTTCGGTTTATACCCTTGTGTTAATACGCAAAACGTTCATTTGGATGTCTGCAGGTGCATGGAGGTTCCGGTGTCCAACAACCGGCCGCGACGTTTACACTTGGTGTATGTCGCACTATGGAGCTAAACCTGCATGAACGTCTACTCGAGCCGTTCAAGAGGCAAGAAAGGCGTGCGATGAGACCGAACGTAAGGACCAACTGGAAAGGTAAACCAAGTGTGACTGGGTGAAGTGAACAGACACAACCATCCAGCAGGAATCTGTAACTCGCCTTCATGTGCATCACCTAGTGAGAATCAAATTACTTTGTTGTGTACGTTCGAAAAGTGGAGAGGAGGCGGAGAGCAAGAAAAAAAGAAAGAAAGAAAGCGGGAAATCGATATACGTTCCAACGAGAGGTTACCTGTTCTCCGGTTTTCTGATCAACATACATCTCATCGCCATCGTAATGATATCGCAACCATCGTGGGTTGGTGGAATCCTGCATTAAGGGGAAAAACACAGACTCAAACAAAGTTCGCACGTGTACATATCACGCCAAACTAGACTGATAAACTGGCGAACTACACTCATTTGCATACCAATTTGGTTTTGACGGGAGACTCACCTGGAACCCAGCTGAATCTCTCATTTATGATGTTTTCAAGCAACTGAATGTGCTCCACCGGACCGCCTCATGTTTCAGTTGGTATGATATTCGAGATGTCGCGATGCATGTATAGACATAATACACTACTCATAAGGTTGCTGTCTAAGAATTTTCAGCAACCTTATGAGTAGTGTATTGCATCTGGACTGATATATTCCTACCAGACATATCCACAGATTCCACATACACCACTACAACCAGGACAACGGAGAAGACTCAACTTGGACTCAACAGAGGTTAGCTCGGGAAAACCGGACAATCCAGAGACGTGCACAGCCGTGCACGAGTCCTCATTCCAAACAAAAACACAATAAAGTTGAGAGAAAAACACACCACTGTGAACTCTATATACAGTCTTATCAAAAATAATGATGCCACCAGCGCCTGGAATACCACATTAGCACTTGCCAATTCGGTTGCAAAAAACTTCAGCATCAAACAATCGGGGTGAAAACACTAACAGGATAATGGGTGCATGTTGTTCCGCGTTTCGTTGGACTTGGTCAGTTCAGTTTATCAGCTACAAACCACGTACGCTGGTTCCGTGGTTCGAACCCTGCTTCTGCCTCTCGACTTCCCCTGTCTAGGCTTGGGCAACCTGGCAGTATCCCAGCCCTCGTGCTTCCTTCGGGTGGCATGGCAGCTAGGCACCGAAAGGGTGCTACAGCGGAACGATTTTTTTATTTACGCTGGTTCCAGGTGACCGATTTACTCAATAATCCGATTGGTAGCAGTCTGGAAAACGAAAGAGTGCTAAAGACGGGTTCGGTGGATGGCAAAACGCACTTTCGTTCACCAAATTTTAGGAAGCCGGTAGCCATTGAAACAAAATCTAGTTGAAATGTGGCAGACACGCATGCTTGGCCAGTTCACCGGGAAGGAACAGATGGGACAACTATCTGGATCGATCTACTGGTAAAAGTCGAGCCCTTGTTTTAGTGAGCAGGACAGCCAGAATCAGCGGCAATACGCTCGAAGACGTTGCTGTCGAAGGAGTTCATGATGGATACCTATTTAGCCATGCAAAATATCTAGTCTAGAACCGCGATTCGTAAGGATTTGGAAAATAACACAAGTGGAACATTTAGACCAGTGAGAACACAACTGGGAAGCATACCGCAGGCCAAACAGTCGCCAAAAATCAATATCCAAGTATCTAGACAGGAAAAAACACAAGCAATCCTGCTGATGGAAAGGAATATCGACAAAAAAAGGGAATTTTTTCACGAACAAGTTTGAAACCCAGAGACGTCACCTTTTGGTTGTGCTCCCCAAAGCGCCCGTTGGACAGTTGGGAGGCTGCATCGAGAGGATTCGCGACCGTAGGGTTGGCACTGCACACAACCGGAACAGACTCTATTATAGTTGAATACAGGCTGGATCGTCGTTGATCGACGAACCCTGAGCGAAAGGACTAAGAAGGCAGAGAATTGGTAGTATAAACATGAGGAACCAAGAAGTCGGAAAAGAATATATATATATATATATATATATATATGTATACCAATTTAATGGGTGAAAAGAGCATTGGGTAGTCTTCAGTTTCTTCGGCAAACATGACGAATTTAGTGCACATATCCGGATTCGAGTAGACCACATTAGTGTGTCGTTGATTGCGCTTGCCAGTTTGTGTATGTCTGATTTTGCAATTGGGGCGCAAAGTCGGACGTCCAGAGTTCGAACCCCGTCATGGCAAACGATATGCACTGCTAACGAGTTCTGATAAGGGCGAAACTGCTTCCGCCTCTGATTTGAACCCACCGGAATAATTGCGCTAGGACAGAAGGGGGACTTTCCAATCGATAGTGATGTAAACATGAACCAGCATGCAGCTGAAAATAGGTTTACGTAGGCACGGGCAGACCGAGGAACGAAAAAGTGCGAGTTCAGGGGAGGTGAGAAGGCGTGCTGAGTTCGTCAATATCAGTTAGGCTCAGACGCAAAAGGATAGACGAACGTGCAGGGAATGACGAAACCGTGAAGTTGCCGCCTAAGGCGAGGGTGAGTGAGATCGATGGGAGTTCAAGGTCAGGATAGGGTGCAAAAGGATTTCACACTTAGTTGCTGACTTCAGCAACTAAGAATTCAAGCGAGAAGGAATGCGGATGCGAATGAAAACAAGGGAGACTAAAAGATGTTCCAATATGGTATTAGGCTGAAAAAGTGCGCCGGTCGGAAAGTGGTCTTACTAGGTGGGATTTTAGTCCAATCAATCAATCAATCAATCAATCAACCAATCAGTTTGTCAGCTACAAACCATTTACCATGGATACATTGGTTCCAGCTGCTACAGTTTGGATCACCGGAAAGTGGGGCAGCCAAGCACTGAAGGCGATGGCATGTTCAGTTCGTTCGGGAACTGGGCAGCTACGCATTGAAGGCGATAGCTCTGATGCATCAGCACTACCGACTGCGCAACTGGGACATTTCTGCCAGTGTCACTGACCATTAGTGAGTTTAGTCCCGTGATCCCCATCCAGACGGGCGGCTGCTATCGAACTGTCTCAGTTTACTTGCTAGCGTTTTCCTACTTCGTTGTCAGATCATACACTGTCCACCTCTCTGCCGCTTCAACTCAGCACAGGGCTGGGCAAAAAGAGATCTGCGAGACAGACAGTCCTCTGGCATGCGGAGTACACGTCCTAAGCAGCGTAACCTATGAAGCAGAAGAGCTCCTTCTCCAAAAACCACCTGGCGTGCTGATGTTCCCACCAGACCCAACCAATAGTTCGCAAACACCTATGGTCAAACAGTGACAACTTTCGTGTATCTCTGCGCGTAGATACCACGTTTCCGATCCGTAAAACAGTGTGGACCGCACAGTCACAGCGTAAACTCTGTCCTTGATAGACAAACCGACGTCGCGTCTGTGTCATAGATGTCAGAGGTTAGTCAGTCGGGGGTTGGGGTCGCGTCGGCGTCACAGATGTCAGAGGTTGAGGTCACTTCGGCGCCACAGATGTCGGAGATTAGTCCACTGATTTAATGTCGTTCATGAATATCGGATTGCCTAGATCTCACTCATGAACTAGGCTGCTTCTTCCCCTCAACACGTGTGAGGGTGAATTAAAGCCGGCGTCAAACACATCTAGCCAAATGCTGCTTTGAATATGGTGACCCAATATTTTATTACCCTTAACAAAGAGGAGAAAATCGACTAGTGGATAGAGCTCGATATAACTCAGCGGTTAGGGTGCGAAGTCACTGACCGGAAGGTCAGTGGTTGGGATCTAACCCCGAATGTTCTTGACAACCTGTTACTATCTCAGCGCTCGTGCTTCCTTCGAGTTGTACGCCAGTTGTATGTGCCAAAAGAGTCTCACTGCTTAACTAGTGTGGTGGATGACTGAAGAAAGTTGTTCTCGACATGCATGTAGGGTGAGGAAATCGAGGTACGATTTTCGGCAGACACCGCAAGTCCAAACAAGAAAATTTTGTGCTACCGATTAGGGAAAAGAACGCAAGATGGTCAGATGCGAGCTCGTTGACCATAAGCGATTGTTTTGAATGTGTCCACGACTTTCCGATTGTTTCTGCTTGGACTTTGAAATCTAGAAATGACTTGGCCATCGAGAGAGCCATTTGCGTGTAGGGCGTAGTATAACGAAGTGGTTGGATTTCGATTTGGCGTGGGAAAGTGTTCCATAGCACCTAATTTTGCAAACGATCGCTATCAGAAAGCAGAGTACATTTAGTCCGATAATGGTACATTCACATGATACGCACCAGTCGGGATGAAACTGATAGTGGACTGACTAATCATACTCTGATGTGGTCAAATCGGGATTCGTTTGTGATTAGCACAAAGGTCGAGACCCAGCTGGAAGAGGTCGAAAAAACACTCAGGCTATTGTGTATCGGAATTTGTGCGATGGAACATGCAAACGCTAAGCCAAACTACAACAATCAAGTGTTGCAGAGTTGTCACGTTCGTAACTCGGTTAGTTACTAGTCACTGAGCACAAATCACAAGATGCCATAAAACAAACTAAAAGTGCTCTTACCGTCAACGACACTGGCTGTACCCCCGAGGTTTTAATTTCGTGTTCCACTGTCTCCTGGGCTTCAGCATGTGAATCAGACAGTCGCTCGTGGTCTTCCGGCGCGTCGTCGTATTCAATCTCATCATTCTCATCTTGGATCCCCTCGAAATCTTCCAACTCCCACACAGAATGATGGGACCTAACCTCGTAATAGTAAGGCCGGCCACTGGAATCGGTGGTCAGCACCCACTAGAGACAGACAAACAAACATAGGTCAAGGGCGAGGGTGCGATGAAAAAAAAATAGGAGAACTGAACTGGTCGAGAATCAAGGGCGGTGATTGCCGCGGAAGATAACGTCGTCAGCAGTGGAAGGATAAATTGTCTCTCTAAGGTTCCTAGTCCTTCAGGAGAAGGCTGTCAAACCAAGGAGGGATAGGTCAATAGTGAGGACGCTTTGTTTGGTCCTTCAGACAGCCATCTTCTTCTCAGCCGTACCTTGAATCTACAAGTATTGGTATGGTGTGCTAACGAGGTCGAAATAGCTCAGCGGTTAAGGTGTCAGCTTGGACAGCCTGGCGGGATCCCCGCCCTCATGCCTCCTTCTGTTGGCATGGCAGCTAGGCTCCGAAAGGGTGCTACAGCTTAACGACCGTGTGCTAACAGTTGATCATGTCATATTCACAATGTCCCAGATGAAATGAATGCTTGAGCGGCGAATGTTGAGAACGAAAATTCATTTCAACTCCGCCACAACGCTCATTTCCAATGGTGGGGTAAACATAAGCTTGGAAGTCAAGTTAAACAGGGACAGGCTCTATTCGGGACAGCTTCGCAGGAAATTTGATTGGGAAGTTAGGACACGAGCTGTAAAGAGTACCGTGCAAAGTTTACACCTGCGTGCAGTTACTTATATTGTTCAAAATGAGGAACCAGCCAGGGTTGATAGAAACAGGTTCAGTGCAGAAAAGCGCAAGACAAGAAGCACTTGCACTGTGGAGTGTGCAGGGATCAGAGGGCAAGAACATCAATTAAAGGAGGCTACTTCTCAATGAGCAGTGCTCAGAGTGAAATTGGCCCGGAAAGAGTGCGGTTAACTCTTCATGAAAGAAACAACCCACAAGGTTGCTGGGAACTCTTCGACAGCCCATGACAGGTCTTGCTCACCCTGAGGCGCATCAGAAGAGTGATTAGTCCGAGTTTACGTCAATCTTCTGTTCTACGTGTAGGAAATTTACGAACTACGCTCATCTGCATACCAATTTGCTTTTCATTGGGGGTTCACCTGAATCCCAGCTGAATCTGCCTTTTGAAGGCGCGAAAATTTCAACGACAAAAATATAGGGGAAACAAGATAGTTGAGATCTTATTGCCGGTAGGGTGCTCTGATTAGTTTCCGGTTGAAGAAAGGACCTAGTGCACCCTTGCTTTTCAAAATGCAAGTTGCCTGGGATTGCCGTAAAGTACATTTAAGTGAAATGTGTTTATATGTAGTTACCAAGTAGTGCTAACTAACTGCGTCTTCATATCCAAAACAATGGTCCGCTAGAGGGAGGGCGTAAAAGTTGGAGTAACCTGCCTCTCTAGAGTGTGAACACTCACCGGATAGTCTGCAACCTAGGTCGTGTGACAAGGAATGCTGTTACGGGCTCTCAAGAGCAGTGAGAGCGATCACTGCCCCGAAAGGGCCAATGCATGGGTCCGGCCTGCGTCATTCAAACACAGAGCCAGTCGTCTAGAGAACTGCTGTGAAAAACAAACTAGCCAGGATGGTCGTAAGTACGCAAATAATGTAACATATTGAAGTGCGCGAGTACGCTAACTGGTCAATAGCTCCCATGTGCTGAGTTAGGCGGTTTAAACCATCAAGGTGTCTGTGAGTGTGTGATGCACGCAAATTTTATCGTCTTACAACGCGTCAGTCTATTTCAAACATAGTCATTTTATGGGTGATGGGGAAAATTAGTTCTTAGAGTGCTCGAGTGTAAAGCTGAAATGGAAAATACCCAGCGGCTGATTCAACCTTGATCAACCTTGATCAGGACGAGATGGCTTAAATAGTTAGAGCGCGAATTTACTGACCAGAAGGTCCGTGGTTCGAACCCGACCTCTGCCTCTCGACTTCCCCTGTCTAGGCTTGGGCAACCTGGCAGTACACCAGCCCTCATGCAACCTTCGGCAGAATCGGCACTCATGTGTCTCACGAATTCTGGAACGAAGTCGGATTCGCATTCACTGTTAGTTGAACGGGTAGCTGTCCAAAAAAGTAGTCGATGCCTTTTTTAGTGCGTTCATACCAACTCACCCAGTACAATACCTTCTCAATCGAGGCCACAAGAGTGTTCCTATCGGTCACGAAGTAGCTTAAAGTCCTCGCTGAAGAAAGACAAACTCTCCAACAGGCGTGAAATCCCGTTTTCAGTGGTCTGCTCTCTTCCGGAAAACTACATTAAACCCTCGAAGAGAATGCTGGCGGAGAAGTGTCATATAAATGGTTTACTTAGAAGAGACCTATCTTAGAGGGATCACTGGAAAGAATATATTCAATGCATTCGTAATGTTAACCCGAGTAACCACAGGTAACCACAGGTAGTTCACAGGTAATTGCAAGAATCTTGCTGAATATTCGATGGGAATCGCATGACTGATGGGTGAGGTGTATACGACTTGTGAAATTCAGGGAACGACGTTCCGTTTCACTTCACGGTCAGAAGAGGTCGTTACAGAAGTGGTGATTGGATGCTCCACACTGACTGTTCCACGTCTGAACCAATAGGAGAAGAGTGTAAGCAGAGCTTCCGAGAAGGTAACCCATTAGGAAAGCTCCGCAATTCGCTCGGTATGCACTGGCCAAACTGGTCTCTACTGAATAGAGTGAGCCGCAATTTGGGATTCGGAGAGATAAGACATTCAGTTTCGAGTGACACAACTCCTCGGCGTTTTGTGCGCGGGGAAAACAAGGCTTTCTTACACCGCACTCCATGCGGTCACTTGTGGGTAGCTTATTCCACCCGATTACTAAAATAGGATATCAGGATGAGGATGGTTCAAAGGCCACCGCTCAGTGGTCTACAGGATATAAAAAGCGTCTCTTCTACAGGAAAATTTACGAGGACCCCGCAGATGTCTCATAAGCCACAAACATTCACCACAGAGTTCTATAACCATTCAGAAGCGGAGAAGACTTACCCGCTCGCCGGTTTTTCGATCCAAGTAACTTTTACCATGGTCGTTCTGCACCCGAAGCCAGCGAGGACCGGAAGAATCCTGTGGAGGGAGAAGACGATCATTATGGATGACTAGAGGAAGAAGAGAATTCCCACAGCAAGTCAAAAAGGCTGCGTGTGGATTCATGTTGGATGGTAAAAGTACTTGGTCCACTAGAGTGGTCCTTAGGAGTGGCATTTGTCGCACAAGAACTGAATGTACAGAACCAGCTGGTCCTTGTCCATGAACTGTGGCAAAAGTTTCACAACCGCAAATCCAATCAACCCAGAACGTACTCATTCGGTGTACAGGGACTCGTAGAAGGCACAAATGAAATCATACGATGCAGGCTTGACCGGGGTGAATTTAAATCGCGGACATTTCAGCCAATAGCTGGTGCCATAACCTCAGCGCTGTCCAAAGTCCACAGTTGTTCTCCGCTGATTCGTCTGTCTCGCCAACGCGTTTTCTCATGACGCGGTTGAGAATGCGGTCACATCAACAAGAGAATAGTTTACCCCGGAAATATTGCCTGGCCTTCATTTCGATGTGGCACAATTTCGTCAGACTTGACAAAAAATAGGGGTAAAAAAACAGGCGAAGCGCCATGGCCCTAACCAAATGATGAAAACTGCCAAATATGTCGTGGCGCAGGTGTCGGAATATCGCAGTTTCCTAAACAATCTTTCAGAGATGCACCTTGGCGGAAACAAAAACGTTTGATCGACATGCGTTGTGCACGCGGAGGTGGCCTATAAGAGACGCATCGGAGCTTGATGTGATGGTATTTTTCAGACAGTTTTACGAGTGTGTGATGGATCTATTTTCGTTTTGTCCGCAGTGATACTCTCGCGTATCTGTGACTGATACACATTGGTACAAGCTGACGAACAGTCCCCGGCATCAAGGTCACTAAGAACAGGCGATTTTCTTGTCACCCAGCTCTAACTCACAAAATAATAGAGCGTATTACGAACGGTCATTCTAAAAGGATGATTAGTCCACTGCAGCAACCGGTAACAGATGGTCGCCTCAGCTACTGCAGGATACTATAGGCGTCATTGCCCAGCGCCTCCTCGTAAAGCGAAAAGTGGCCTGATGAAAAAACCGAACGACCAGCGTGGCAGACGATGCGGATCACATCGGAACAAGTTCTTGTCGATTGTTTAACGATGCCATCTCCCTTTCCCTACGCGGGAACTACTCGGCGTATTTCGTAAATGTCTGAATATTCCCAAATTCAATAGGAAAACAGTGACCAACACTAACGTTTTCTGGATTTCGTCTCCAGGTCAGTATATATCTAATGGTTGAAATTGGAATAACTAAGGAAATAAACCGCTGGAATTGGTTAGTAACTTAAAAACTAAAACAACTGGTTCTCAGCGGAACCCAAGTCTCATTTAGTTGGATGATATAAGATGGTCTAAAGTGGCGATGAGCGGCTGGGTCGATCGATTCGTGTCAGATGACCAAGACAGATGGAAATCCCGAAAACATTAATGTTCGTCACTGTATTCTCCATATCCCACGACATCTGCTCACAATATCTACCTGTGATCGATTAGAGTGACCAAGAAAAGTTGTACAGACCAACCAGACCAAAGTAACCGTGGTTACAGCAGGGTGCTCCTTAGTTGTATGCATTCATCGCATTACTTTCGATTAACTGTTCAGCTGTAACACCCTTTCGGTGCCTACCTGCCATGCCACTCGAGGGAAGCACGAGGGCTTGGATACTGCCAGGTTGCCCAAGCCTAGACAGGGGAAGTCGAGAGGCAGAGGTCGGATTCGAACCACGGACCTTTCGGTCAGTAAATTCGTGCTCTAACCACTTGAACCATCTCGGCTCCAATTCGATTAAGCCCGTTAAAGAATCGTAAAAATCAACCTTCATGGGTCGGTAAACATGGTAAAACGTCTGGACTTGATTGGTCGAGCTGCTAAATTGCACAGAACTCAATTGGTTGATTTCAAGAGGTTCCGCTCATTGAGGTGCGGGCCAATAGGACCTACTATCCTAATCGATTTTTCTGGTCGTTCAACTCTTAACACTTATCCGCGAAGAAGATTACGAACCGACAAATTCAACTTGAGGTTCGCTCCATAAAGTGGTCAGAGCGACCGCTTTTTGTGTCCGTTTTAGCGTCGCCCTCGTTCTGTAATTCGCATACCCAAGTACTGCAGTAATTTCAGTTTTATTGTCCTTCGCTGTTCACAGACGGATAGACGCATCAGTAGATACACCGTTGAGTTGATGAGCACGGCTTTGCCCGAGTTCCTGGCTCAGTCTAGCTTTATTCACAGGGTGTTGCTCTCCTGACAAGTTCACCGAGTTCATCGTCTTTAAACTGCTGATTCATCGGCCACAACCACGCAGACCACCTATTTCAAACGTTGGTCTCCTGTGGTCAGGTCGCTAACCCCAGACTTGCACGCCTGTTTCTGTTCCTGGTATCCGCAATATAACTGCGGGAGGCGAGATAGCTCAGTGGTTAGAGCGCGAATTTACTAACCGGAAGGTTCGTGGTTCGAACCCGACCACTGCCTCTCAACTTCTCCTGTCTAGGCTTGGGCAACCTGGCAGTATCCCAGCCTTCGTGCTTCTTTCGGGTAGCATGGCAGTTAGGCACCGAAAGGGTGCTACAGCTGAACGAATATAGCTGCGGTTTCTGAGGACTGTTCAAAAACCGTCTTTCTCCTTCGACAAACTTACGAGTCCAGGCGACGTTTTCGAGCGGAATGCTGAGTGAAGCCGGCAATTTTCCACATATAAAAAGCTGCTGAGTGGAACCGAGCTGTCTGAATGAGTTGTTTTTGGATTTAGGTTTTGATCACAAAAGGTGTTGTTCTGACAGGTCCAAAGGAGGACTGAAGAAGGTCCAAAAACGGAACAATAGTCATAATCGTTTAGCTGTAACACCCTTTCGGTACCTGGCTGGCATGCCACCTGGAGGAGGCACGAGCGTTCAGAAACAGCCAGGTTGCCCAAGCCTAGACAGAAGCAATCGAGAGGCCGAGGTTCGGTCTTCTGGTCAGTGCTGATCGTGCTTCGACCACTGAACTATCTCGAGTTCAAACGGAGCCACACGCAGATATCAGTAGGGGCTTATCAGGTGTACTTTAGGCTGTCATGCTGAGTACGCTCGTAGTTCCAACCGGTTTTGTACGATGAGTGATTGGCCTATAAAAACGTCTTAAGGACAATACACGTACAACCGTCATGGTTTGCCGATCAGATATTGGATAGTTAAACTACAGTCGTCAGTAGGTAACTCGGTCAGCCAGAGAAAAGCGAAATAACAACTCAGGTCCTTTCTACGTGCAGCTGTTGCCTAGCCTCAAGTTGTGCATACACGGGTAAGAGCGACTACTCACATGCAAAGTGACTTGGTGTTGGAACATTCTGCCAGATTTCAGCTGAGTTCCTCATCAAGACCACGTTAATTTGCGTATGAGTGTCTGTCCCAAAATACCTACAATTAAGTGTCCAAGATGGAAACAAGGCTGAGGGAGATTCGAGGACTAGGCCTACCCGATGATCCGTAAGGACGCCGAAAAAGATACTGGACTGTTCAGAGTTTTTAGCGATTTTGTAAGTAGTATTCAAAACGGCTTTTTCTGTAGCACCTATCTAGGTTTTAGACACCCAATGACAGTGAAGCCTCCATGGTTCCTTTTCCAGCAACCATTCGTCCAAAAAAACCGAGCCAAATCATTCGTTTGTTAGTGAGACAAAGACAATTTCCAACTGTGTTGCAGATTCGCCCCACCACTAGCTGGTAACCCCTCACCGCCCAACTCTCATCGGTAGAGAGTTGGCTCAAGATGGCTCAAGTGGTTAGAGCGCGAATTTACCGACCGAAAGGTTCGTGGTTCGAACCCGACCTCTGCCTCTCGACTTCCCCTGTCTAGGCTTGGACAACCTGGCAGTATCCCAGCCCTCGTGTGGCGTGGCAGCTAGGCACCGAAAGGGTGCTACAGCTGAACGGTTTTTTTTCTCATCGGTAGCACTTCTCGAGACTCCGCAACAACGTTTCCTCGTAAGCTGTATGTGTTCCAGCGCTACAGCGATCACATCACAACTGTCCCTTGCGCTTGAATGTGTTCCAACATAATTGATCTCACGTGCGCACCAAGTATTCCATCAACGCAAACAGGACAGGCCTGAAAAGGTAATCGGATTGTTTTTGTCTGAACTGAAGAACAAGCTGGACGTACGAAGCGCAGCTGACCATGATGAGCCCCAGCTCCTGTTCCGAGCAAGCAGACGCATAGATTAGTCCATTGGATAGGTGAGCATCGAACCAACAGGATCGAATGAGAACTAGGGTGCAGTGCTGCACACAAGTCACGTGACACTGGTTTGTTGCTCATACGGACGCACTGTGCTGCCTACGTGTAACCACCACCAGTTATCGATCGACACTAACGAGTTAACCATAAGCTGAAAAAAATAATAAGGATTGCTAGACAATATTAGGTGACGAAGATCACGTGCAACAATGATGCGAAATGGATGTGAAAACGAGTAGAGCGATATTCGGTGATCAATCATATGGTTGTGTGACGGAAACAGACGAATATGGCGAGCAGAAATCGGAACGTCTTTTTTACATGTGAAGAGAGAGCGACCGGGAAAATTCAAATCACTCCTAGTGGAACAGCCTTCCTGTTATTCTGGCGTAGCTATTCGGTTGAGTTCACACCGAACGGGGGCGGAAGCTCAAGTTTCGAGCTCATCAGCAGCTTGATCGTAGTTGAATCGGAACCCTGGAAATCCGAAATGGGAGGCCAGTGGACGCCGCACACAAGTGAATTACCACGTCTGAACAGGCGACGGTGTTCAAGCTTGGGCGAGGCCAATGTGAATGTGAGTTCTACGAACCCCCCCCCCCAACTAGTAGTGGAAATATGAATGGATGAATAGAGTGGCGACTCACGTGTGAGGGGGAATCGGCAGATTGCGGACGTTCTATGGGAACACGAGATCGCAGAACAACGGTCGTTGGCTCATTTTCGGACCGCGAGGGTGCTGGGAAGCGAAAAGCAGAAGAGGACTTTGGGAATGGACGCGGCAGATTGTCGGAATGACTTGATTTTTTGGTACAACAAGTGAGAAGAAGAATTGCATCAAATCAATGGGGCATGATAGCCTTGGTTATATCGATACTACCAGTAAGATGGATTACAGAGCAGGGATGACTGTGAACGACTGAAAATTTTGTCCAGGACCAAATCAATCTCGGAAATCGGCATTCTGAGGCCGTAGAATCAGCCCGGAATTATCCCGCAGCCTGACCAGTATTGTATGATTGAACGCCACACACACACACACTGATCATGCCACAGTAAGGTCGAACGAGTTGTGTGGGACACAGTGCGCGAAGAAACGCAAGACATTTGCAATCTATGGACTGATGTTGTCGATGCTGAAGCCGAACAGACATAAAAATGGCACAATCCAATCGGAATAGGCTGGGAGTTTGTGGCATGCAATGCCAGCACTGAAGGACCGTATGAACAGACCTAGGCCGGCTGCTTCTAAGACATGTTCGGTTGGAACGCGCAGAAGGAAAAAACAGCTGGAAACATGATATTCGATTCATAGTGGATGTGCATACATTTTGCGTTATGCTTAGTCTGGTGCGTAAAAAGTCGTGCAGTTCATCCACGCAGCTCGGCACGAGCAACGATCAACGAACGGTGTGTTTTTGAATCAGACTACCCTTGGTGACGAACACAGAGAAAAAGCAAGGGGACAGGTTAGTGAGATTTACCGACCGAAAGACAACAAACGATACGGTTGAGTGAGTATACTTTTGAAGACCATGAAATATGTCACAGTGAACGCGGAAAGCACACACTGCTGAGATGTGATGCGAACAAACGATCTGAAATTTTAAGGGACCCGGATGTTGCAATAAAAGTCCATTCCATGGCAACCAGCATTTGTTCGTCAAACTTCTCGCACGAGCGAAAAAACGCAGAAGAGAATACAGATGATCCCCCCTGGGAGCCTTCTCGGGTTCCCAAGGTTAGTTACCTATAGGAGAAAATTCCACATGAGAAGAGCAACAATTTCCAAAGGGAGCTACTACGAGCGTCCTTGTACGCTACAAAGTGTAAAGCAAAGTAAAACAGATTGAAAACCCACGGGGGTCCACCTAGACTTTAATCTATCCAGTACAATGCAACCGTTCATTAGTATAAACTTTATTTCACGTGACCAGGAACAGTGAACGACAGGACTCAGCTACTCAAAAGAGAAGCGCGGTTGAATAATCACCCGGAGACATCTGAAAGCACGCGACAAGCGGGTCCAAGAGAAATCGGGCTGTCTTGAACTTCCGGTGATAGCTGGACCTGATACCGTGAACTCAAAATGGAAACCACGCAGGAGGGGAATCCTACTGGTACTTGCCAGTTTTGTTCACTGGCCATTGTATCTAGGGTGTCACCTGCAGTTTTGGTGAGACTTACACCGGTAGAATTGACAGAAGGCTTGAAACATGGGACGAAAAGCGGCTGCCCAAACGATGTTACGCACAACCTGATCATGCGGACGCCAAGTTCGTTTTAACTGACAAAAGGCCCAATTCACTGATCCTGAGGCAGTTGACTGTGACAACGCATAATGCTGGCATTCACTCAATAATCTAGGTCACTGCGAGACACAACCGGTCAAAGTGACTGAAATCGTTCCACGTATTATTGATTAATCAATCGAAGCAATTGCTACCCGCTCAGACGGACTTCAGACTGGCCCTGAGACTATCGTGGTTTTATTGACCAGGTCACGTGACGTGGGATTTAGCTATGAATCATAATGAAAATCGTAATTTATTGTTATGTGCCTGTTTTAGTAGGATCCATACGTTTGGCCTCTTAGACGGACAAACGGGCTCGTTAAAAAGTAAGCTGAAATCTGTCGAGACGAACTGATCATTCAAAGCTCACTGATGAAAACGATTCATATCGCCATTGGTCGCACTACGGAACTGGCTATCTTTGGACTGCAGACGTTTCGTCCCTAACCGAGGGGAGATCGCCATGGTGAGTAATGAAACCTTTGCAATCCAGCTGCCAAGCTCGGAAAACATTCAAACATCATGGAACTATCGATCCAAATCGTGTGTTTGACGTGATTTGATCCAAATCAACGGATTTGGAATGGATTCTCGTTGTCGCCATCCCAACTGCGTAGTCCGAGATAGATGCGGTTGGGGCACGAAAGGCCGGAAAGTCCGTGACCAACCTCAACATCTCGACTGCTAGTGTCTACGTCTGGATAACCTGGGAGTAGCCCTTGTGCTTGCCTCGGGTGGCATGGTAGCTAGGCACCGGAAGAGTGTTACAGCTGAACGGCTTACTTTAGCTTTATAAACTGGGTAACCAAAGCCGTCTCTTGTAATGAGGGAATAGTCTAACACTAGCAACGTAAATAAATTTTGGACAGAGTCGTTTCGCCAAGCACACTCTCTTTACAAGGAGGAGGACTGTGATATACCAGGCGATCGGACGTCTGATCTATCGATCGACGCCTCACAAAGTAACGCAAGTAAGGCATCGATAGCCGGTGGCCCGTTCATTTTATGCCAATTTCAGCATCCCAAACAATGGAATTCGATCTAGTTAGTTTCTTGAAAACGTGCGCACACAACTGCACCACTACATAAGCGGTCAACACGAGAAGAATCCTGTCACTCTCAACCCACGGGTTAGCCACATGTCGAAAATGCAAATTATCTAACAACGCAACCACTAGAAGACAGCAGGCCATTTCCGTCAACTAACAGTCAAGCTTCATATGCACCGGCTTCGTGAAGCTGCCAGTCACTTAAGGACACACCAGAACACCACAGAGATCGTTACGATTGTTAATTCGAAACCGATGACACCGCAACCGTTTTACCACGCCAATAAGAATTGTTTGATGAACTGACAACGTGACGCAAGTATCCAGTTCGGATACACATGACAGTGAAGTGTAGACAAGGCGAAATTGCCACTGTAACATGCGTGAGCAAGATAAAATTCTTAGGGATGAGGTCAGGTAACTCGAAGCATGAGTTCAGCTCATATATATCGCTCAGCTGTAACACCCTTTTAGTGCCTAGCTGCCATGCCACCCGCATATATATTGACCTGACCGCACAGTTTTCCTATAGACACTAAGTTTAACAGATCTACCAGGCTTGTGTGTAAACAAGAAGTCCAGAAATGACACGAAGTCACCGGACTCTTTGTCCTGCGTCACAACAAGATTCGAGTGAGCACTATTCATACTCAGAATGAACTTATCTGCATATCATCAGAGTATTATCTACTCCGCACCGACAGCGAAATCGCTCAGTGGTTAGAACGCGAATTTACTGACCGGAGGGTCCGTGGTTCGAACCCGACCTCTACATTTTGACTTCTCCTGTCTAGGCTTGGGCAACCTGGCAGTATCGCAGTCCTCATGCTTCCTTCGGGTGGCATGGCAGTTAGGCACCGAAAAGGGTGTTAGAACTGAACGACGACAAGTCCATTTCGAAATACGCTCCGTGACCTGTTAGTCAGAACTGGGCTGTGCATCGCGAAACCGTCAGCCTGTTAATCAAGCGAGTTCAAGAACTTGAAACTAATATTCTCAGTGCACAACAGCAGTGGTTCTCTGACAAAGTGTCGTAATGGGAAGGTGAAAGCTGTCCGACTCAAATAGGACACAAAATCTATGGTTCCACGCAGAGGGACGTTGCTAAAAAAACAAATGCACGTGCACAGAGCACGTGTTCATTCTCATCAGTAAGTTCTGTCGTTTTTCTCCGCCTACCTATGCACTTCCACAAACCACCTTAAACTGTAGATACAGCAAGAGGCGAGGAGAAGAAAACCGTTCAGCTGTACCACCCTTTCGGTGCTTAACCGCCATACCACCCGAAGAAAGCACGAGGGCTGAGATACTGCCAGGTTGCCCAAGCCTAGACAGGAGAAGTCGAGAGGCAGAGCGGGTCGGGTTCGAACCACGGACCTACCGGCCAGTAAATTCGCGCTCTAACCATTTGGGCCATCTCGCACCAGATAGTCCGGCAGAAGTGACCGGTTTGAGCGTCATGTTTAAGCGTCTCGGTGGATACGCAACGCGCTTCTCTGGCACGAAAACAGGATGAACAACTTCTATGTCGCAAAACGAAGGGACATTTCAATCTGGTTGACTGGATGTGCAAGTAATGTATGCCTCATTTCGATTTTTTTAATGTGCTGATTGACCCAAACAAAGCTAATAGTTGGTCGTTGCTTATCCTTTATAAATATACTTTTTGCATACTTTTAACCGAAAGAATCAAGTGAAGATTAGTCGCAAGTTCAATCCAGACTCGGAATGGTGCTCAGACGATCAAAAAACCGTTCGGTTGTAGCATCCTTTCGGTGTCTAACTGCCATGCCACCAGAAGGAAGCACGAAGGCTCGAATACTGCCAGGCTCCCAAGCCTAGACAGAGGAAGTGGGGAGCCAGAAGTTGGGTTCGAACCATGGACCTTCCAGTCAGTAAATTCGCTCCCTAAACACTAAGCCATCTCGACCAAGCGGAAACAGTAATCAAATATGCGAAATACACTCAATTGCGCACCAATTTGGCTTTGACGGGAGACTCACCTGAAATCCAGCTGAATCCCTCTCGCTTATGATGTTATTAAGCCGCTGAATGTGCTGCAACAGTCTGCCTCATGTTTCGGTTGCTACGATATTCGAGATATCGCGATAAATGTTCGACGTAACACACTACTCATAAGGTTGCTGAAAAGTCTTCGACAGCCGGTTCTTAAGCTTAAAAACACCATAAACGAGAGATTCAGCTGGGTTTAAGGTGAGTCTCTTGTCAAAACCAAATTGATATGCAAATGAGTGTATTTGTCGAAATCTGTCCAATTTGGGTTTACGTAGAACATAAGGTTGATGGAAACCCGGAGACTGCGCCTACCTGCTGAGCTCCAAGAAGGGCGAAACCAGTCGCGGGCTGTCCAAGAGTTTTCAGCAACCGTATGAGTAGTGCTTTACATCTTAATCAAATATCTCAATAACCGGAAAACTTTCATATAAAACCACACGCTCGTAACTCAATCAATCGGTGGTAATTAAAAGGGGACTAGTAATCCGTTCCAGGTTGTAACACCAACTTATCACGGAATGGTCCAATAATTTGAGCAGTAAAGCGCTTTTCGGATTTAGTGCCAAGAATTCCTAAGTTAAGGAACGAATTGTCACAATAATGGTACTTGACTTTATCCCAGTTTCATTGGAGGCGCTTGCAGACGGAGGGCAGTTTTCTGAGGATCGATGGTACCCCGCAGTGCATTAGAATTTCTTGATTTCAACCGTGTGAGGTTTCTGACAAAGGGGGTCGTGTGACCAATCCCTCTACATCCATTGGGCGAAGCCCAATGAGGACAAAAGTGCTCAAGCGGCTGAACTCGACTGGATCCGCCCGCACTCCTCTTGGGTATGGGTGCAGGCTCAGTCCTATAAGGCTCGTGACAAGGGCTATGTCCAGATTTTCAGGATGCCCACCAGTCAGATGAAATCAATATTGCGACCTGATGACCACGTTCTTGGGAAAACGAAGTACACCCCCACTGGAGCAGCATCAAACTAATAATCAACATATTAGCAGGGAAACTTTATATGAACTGCACTTGTACGATTGATAATCACGTGATGTGGGTCATGCAAAAGTGCAGTAAAGCATAACATTATCATCACGTCACGTGTGAGAACCGTCTCGCCCTTCTACATGAGCTCGTACTCTATCATAGAACACATTTTTCTTTTAGGATGGGCACCAGGATGCACTGTCACCTTTCAACAGTTGCAAATGTTATCCACAGCACTTCTGTTTGAATAGACTTCGTGTGCCAGAGTAGCCTATCCAGACTGGTATGAACTGAAAATGCGACTGGTCCGGATGTGACACCGTCCGCAAACTGTGTTGAATATGACCCCTTAGAAGAAAAACGGCTACCCACCAGAGGGAAATTGCAGTGAAGCATCAGTGTCAACACTGATGTTGCTGACTTTGATGACGATGATGGTGATGATGATGATGATGATGATGATGATGATGATGATGATGATGATGATGATGATGATGCTGTAGTCCGAAATTTCGAATAGTGGTTGAATTGATACACAGAAACAAGAAAGCCACCGAACTTACCTGAGTACTCTGATGAGCCGGTCAAGGATGTGTTGTCATTTGAAGGGTTCTCTCCGTCATTTGGAATAGGATTCATTCGTTTGACCAGGCTGGATGGACGATGGAAAATGTTGATGATGAATTTGCAACACTTTTGAAAAGAATTAAATTTTGACAGAGGTGGCAGTGTTTGCAAGTTCACTTGTGCACAAGAGGCTAATTAGGTTATTTGTCTGCAGTGTGATAAATAAATTTTGTGGGTTTACTAAGCTTATCTGCGCACTTCGTCATTTTATGGGTTTCTCAAGGGTCAGGATATGAGCTACCGACCTGGAGGAGCATGTTAACAATAGTTCCCAAGTTTTTTTATTGGTGAACAAAATCATGACCTGCTTTCGGAAGTAGAGTCAATCCTAGGGAGAATAAACCATGGTCATTCTAGAGGGGAATGGCTAATCCGTTCAAAAGTAGGAAGTCAAAGTTCGCCCTGATCAATGAGCAAATTATACTATCACCATCTGGTGAACTGAACAGACTGAACCGAACATTTATGTGACGGTTTTCTGGATGTGACCTAGCTACTCCCTCTTCCTCAAGGTTCTAAACAGAACAGTATCTAGCTCCCTGGATCATCCGGTTAACCCCAGCATTCACAAGATTTCGGCTAGTAAGTGTCTCACACCCCTGAGTATAGGTACAACTCGAGCGAGTGTTGGTCTACCGGAACAGATATTTTAAAATGGGGAAACCCGGCCATGGTGTGGATTTCCAAGATGATGAAAGGCTGACATCCGAACAGGATTTGCTGGTCAGTTGGTTGGCACGTCTGTAGGTGACACACTGCTTTATCCCAACTGCCAGAAATAGAAGTTCCGACTTACTTGGACCCCTCACGTATTCAAGTATGGAAGTGCTGAAGAGAGAAGAAGAAACTGATAATGTCCGTATGAATAGTACGGGTACAGATTGAATGGGGTTCTCATCTCCGCGTCTGCCTGATAGCGACAGTACCTAAGCACCAATACGTCACTTTGATAAGGAGCGAATTAACAATTCGGTTGTCCGTGACATGCTAAGGTAAACAAAGACAATTGGGTGGAAGGAAGCAAACTGAAGATCCAAAAACCAAGGTGAACACGAGGTAAAAGCAATCCCCACAGGAATACAGGTTGGTCAGTAGTGTTTAAACCGTGATCGGTAATCTGCACAGCTCACTGAAAACCGCATAGCACGAACAAGCCCGGTTTACCTAAAAATGCTAAGGGGAAACTCCATGCGTGTGGTTTATTTAAAAACTGATATCCATTCACAGGAACAGATTATCTTCAGGAGGAAGCGTCCAGTGAAAGCAAGACAAACGCAGTAAAGCGAATAGACCTGGAGAGGAATAGTAGTCTCCTTCATGAAGGCTTGACAGTAAGGGAAAGGCTGTCGGCTTGACAACCACCGGACAAAGCTATCCAGCCTGAAGAGATACCAATGGATACGAAGGAACAAAAGAGAGAAGTGTGAAGCAATAAGTCGCAGCGAACCGCCGTGGAGAGGGTCGTGTCTAACCGTGATACTTTTCCGTTCCAGGAGGCATACGACACATTCTAATGCTTTCAACTTCCAATGACCAGGAAGGCTACACCAACTGGAACTCAGTTCTTAAAGGTTCAACCTTACTAGGAAGACCAAATGGGGAGCAGCCCAACGAAGAACAGAGTCCATGAAATGCCAGAAACTGTATTACGAGGCGATGTGGAAGTGAATTCACACGGCCCTCTGTGGTAAGAGTATGAAGCAGTAAGGTGTTTGCCCCAGGTGACCAGCACGTTCATATTTATGGAAGCGGCGATGCTGGCTCCTTCCGAGGAAGAACGGGTTGGAAAAGGTCGAGTACTTTTGACAAAGGAGTCTGGTGCCGCACAACAGAAGGATGCTGAGCGCAGCAGGATCAAAAGTCAGACAGTTATGGCTTACTCCGGGAAGGGTCCCTTAAGGAAAACATAACAACCGCTGCCTCGTCGTTCAGACTTTTGAGTCAGAGGACACTGCATTCTGGGTCATACTTTTGAAGGAAAGGTTCTAGGTGAGGCACCTTAACAAAAGCTCCTTCTTCGGTCTATGCAATCGTGAAGTATCATTCGCATTGTAGCTCTTAGTTCAGCGTTTCTCATCCACACCCTCCACATCCATCGGATCATACAAAGCGGTCAACCCATCTGCCAGTCCCCTAACCATTGTTCCGTGGATAAACTATCGCCCAAAAAATTAAACCCAAATAATCCCCCACCAAACTCCACAGATATGATCCACGTTGCAGCCCTTAATGTCCGTACTCACTGTCAAACTGGGCAACAGGCATCTCTTTGTGGAACCTTGCGTACCCTATTTGTCGACGTATGCCTCCGAAACATGACCCCACTTCGGTCGTCCACCTCAAGTCACTTAGGATGAGCTCAGATGTTCCACATTTCAAACTTCGGGTATCTGGTGATCCTGACGAAATTACCCCTGTTATCTATCGTGTGAAAGTTGCATTCAACCCCATGGCTGAAAAAGTTCTACTTGATTGGATCTCGGCAAGCAGTCGTCTTTGCGCTGTACGACTGTCCAGTTCAATTAGCATCACCGCAGGTCGATGTGGTAAACGATGATTATTTGTCGTGTCAGCATACGCTACAACAGACTGAAGTCCTGAACCAGAAAAGGATGGATTTTAGCGAAGTCTGCCGAGACTGTTCCGGTCAGCAGGAAGAACAGATATAGTCACCCTAGTGGGTGATATGAACGCCAAGGTTGGATGACTAAGCCCGGAGAAAGCACAGTTAGGTGGTAGATTTAGAATCGAAATTTAACGTACGGATAATGGGGAGCGACTTCTTCAGTTGTGAGCTTAGTATCGTCTGTTCCCGGCCAGTAGGAACTCTCAGCACACGCGCTCACATCGAGTTACTTGGAGGCCACAAGCCGCAAGCCAGTCATGAACTCAGTTGAATCATATGATTATCAGTTACCGATGGAGAGTCCCAGTTAAAGCCTGCCGTTCTAGGGTATTCAACTTGACTCCAATCATGCCAACATATGGACCCGGTTATCGCTTGCTTTCCGTCAGCGTTACGCGGGCAGACGCAGAGCAACTCCGTTCGCCAACTCCGACGAGTTTCAGTAGCTCAACGGTATCGAGGTGACCTGGCTGGAAACCTACTGGAAATGCTCTCAACTTTTAGAACTGTCTGTCCTAGCCATCCGACTCGTTGAGATCAGCATGTCCTACTGCTCTCATACTAGCAACTAGCGACCATGATGGTAACCTCAGATCCGTAAAACGCCAGATAATCAAAAGCCTGAAGAATGAGAAAGAACGCTGAATTGCGAAAGCCGAGGAGTTGGAGAAGGCTTTCGCTGCAGGCAGCAGCCATGCCCCAGTTCGGCTGATTCCATCAACCGGCCAGAAGAAAACAGCGAAATAATTTGCGAAAAAGATGGAACGGCATTTCACTTGCGAAAATGTCATTTTGAGCGATGGACCTAGCATTGTAAAGAACAGTTCAGCTGGCCTCGTTCAACACAATCTCTGGAAGAATCCAGTGTGCCAGAATGGAAAACTGAAACCATCCCGCAACCAACAAGAGAAATCTAACGTGAGGTATCACCCTCCCCCCAACGCAGCAAGGCACCCGGCTCGGATGGTCTGCGCCCCACACTTTTCAAACGTGATGAAGCCTGCTGCGGAAGATGTGGAATGAAAACAATACCGGTACAATGGAAAATCCTGACGGTGGTTTTAGCTTTGAAAAAGGGCGCATGTTGGAACCATCGCGGTATCAGCCTGGTATCGGTCGCATCATTTTACGTAGACTGATCGACTATCGAGATGTGGACTCGACACACAGAAGACGTGCCTCGGAAGCATTGATCAGGTCTGGTGGGAAGATTGGATTAGTAGTGATGAGGTACGCCAGATGGTTTCAGGAAAGAGGAATTCTCCCACAATGGATGGATGAATTACCCAGATCACACTTGTTAGGACATGTACTTCAAATGCCAGAAGACCGTCTGCCTCGCAGAGCTCTTTCTGCCCAGCCCTGTGCTTATTAGAAGCTATCAAGCGGACAGTGCATGACTCGGTAACGAAGTATGGAAAAACAGTCAGTAAACAATAGCCGCCACCCTGGATGAGTCCTCGGTTCAATAATAGACCTAGGTTCAATAATACTGGCAGAAGCGGCCTAATTGCGCAGTCAGTCGCGCTCGTGCATCAAAACTATTGTCTTCAATGGGAAGCCGCCCAGTTCCCACTTAACAAGCCAGCACCTCCAACGCTAGGCTATATCTCCAACGATTTCCAATTTTCCAGTGATCAAAGCTGTAACGGCTGGCACATGGTTTATAACTGATAAACTGAAATGAACTGTCCGTCAGACGTAAACAGGCATACTAAACAGGGGATGATGGACGTCACTTTCTCGAAATTCTTTCACAGAAGTCGCCAAACGAACCGTGCAGAGGCGACTGTCAACGGGCATCCAATCAAGTAGAGATGCTCCCGCTTGATCCCTCAACACAATACCCGCCCCGACATATCCAGCTGCAGCAGGCTGTGCATCACCAGCGGTAAGAAGTCGGAGCCTCGAATAGAGCGAGGGGATAGTCAGTTCAGTTACATTTCTTGCATCTGGAATCTTGCTTATGACAGACAGCATATACCAAAAGAGAGGGAATCCAGCGTTCCAGAAAGAGCCAGTTGTCTCACTTTCTTCAGTGTGCGAACATTAAGGGCGACTAAGTAGACCGGTTTGGGGGGTTTGAAAACAGATTGTGAAGTGTTTAGGGTTGTTACTGAGGTCGGATTCAAAGAACCTGAAGCTGAGCGTGATGCACGGCGAACAAATCGGTCGGTCCTAGTGCAGGGACCTGCGGACAGAGTACTCAAATTGGGATGGAGTGGGGTAGGAGGGGAAGTACGTGGAAGTGTGAGAAGGGAGGCGTCACCAGTAGCGTGTTTCTGCTTACCCACTCTGTTGTGTGCAGTAAGTTGTGATACCCGCCTGGTGGCACCACACGACGGCCGATGTGGTAAGAGTATTATCAGTTGTAAGTATCATGGCTGAACGTCGGCTGGGGTACTGCCAGGGCACTCAGACCTAGACAGAAGGACTAATAAGGTTCTCGACCAAGGGCTATTGCTCAAAAGCCTGGTCGCAAGGTGGTGGTGGTTGGTGGAAAATGCCATGCTTAAAGAAAAAAGTTGCCACACATGCTTCAACTCCCAAGCTGGAGGACCAGGAAACTGTGGCGGCCAGACCTTTAACCATTGACCATCCTGGTATGAGACTATCAGTGTTGCACGGACAAACTCCAGGATAGCTCAGTGGGTCACAGAGGCACACAATCCGTTACACCACGTTAAGGTCCAGTTTCTTAGTGACCACCATATAACAGTGAGGAAAGTCACGGTAAAGAGTGGAAAAAATGGATGGAACCTAGTGCGAATAAGCCCAGGGGAAACACGGTCAAGATCATCATTATCATCATCATCATCATCATCATCATCATCATCATCATCATCATCATTATCATCATCAACGACAGCATGACATCAGTGTTCAACACCGATGCTTCGGTGCCGTACAAACATGATTGATTTGAAAGACTTATTGTAAAGAAAAGAATAAAAGTGGATGAAGAAGGGACTTGGTGCTAGCTTACTACAATCATTCCGGTGTACCTACACCTCCAAACACTCATTCAAGCAATCTGGATAGAAACTGACAACATGAACGCCATTGACATTGATTAGCAGCCATATATTGCAGCGTCTCCAACCAGGTGTAGTGAGGATCACGCGGTCCCCATCTTGGAAGGCGTGTAGCACCGGCAGCACCAAAAGGTTTCGTGATTTCCTTTATAGCCCTCTGCCAGGTCAAGGGTTGGCCACATCGCAGCTCCCGCCACTCCGAATTGGGCATGGAAAGTAGCACTCTCTTCGGCAAACGATGGATAGACATACGCAAAAGAAATCGTCCAGCTGTAGCACCTTTTCGATGGCTAACTGCCATGCCACCCGAAAGTTCCACGAGGGCTGGGATACTGCCAGGTTGCCCAAGCCTAGACAGGGGAAGTCGAGAGGCAGAGGTCGGGTTCGAACCACGGACCTTCCGGTCAGTAAACTCGCGCTCTGACCACTTGGGCCATCTCGCCCCATAAGCAACACATGACCCAACCAACGCAGCTTCGGATGCTGGACACATTCATCAATGGAAGTACCCGTTGCACAACCCAAAACTCGCTTTCTAATTGCCTCGTTGCGGATACGCCGAAACCAACCCACATGACCTATGGTCCTGAGACAACGATTGTCGAACACCTGAAGACGTCTCAGTTCCGTTGCTCGAACTGGCCAAATCTCACAGCCATACAACAAAACGGCCCGCACTGTAGCTTGATACACAAGTCCCCTGAGATTCAGGGATACACCACTTTAACGCCATAGGTGCATCAAATTAGCAAACGCCACCCGAGTCTTGCAGATGCGTGCATTGACCTCATCTGTTACACTACAATCAGAATTAATACAACTTCCAGGATAGGTAAAACTCTCCACGATTTCCAGTGCCTCTACCTGGGTGCAAAGTGCATACCAAAGGACGGGATGAATTTGGTCAGTTCATCTAAAAACACTTGCACCTTCTCTTCCTCTTCGAAGATGAGAACGATGTCGTCTGCATATTCCAGATCGACAAGGTTTTCGTCACAGGCTATTTGAACACCTTCCAACGTTCGTTTCATGGTTTCATCGATCACGAAGTTAAGCAGGAATGGGGAGAGTAGACATCCCTAACGGACACCATCTTGTGTACGGAATCTTTTGGAGAGCTCGCCATATACCCTCACACGTCCGGAAGTCTGGGAACGCAAAGAACTCATTATGTTCACGAACTTCCGGGGCACTCCTTGGTGGTTAAACGTGTCACGCAGAAAAGACCGATCAACCGAGTCAACTGCGTCTTGGAAATCCAGGAATACTAGTACTGCGGGTCGCTTGTACGTATGGCGCTGTTCTAGCACCTGACGAAGTGTGAAGATTTGGTCAACACAACCCCTCCCAGGCCGGAATCCCGCTTGCTGATCTCGAGTCAGTGTTTCACGAGCGACGAAGCACCAGTGACGCCAACAGTCCCGTTACGAAAGGGGTCAAGCTGATCCCCTGTAGTTGCCGCACTCACTACGGGCCCCTATTTTGAAAATGGGTAGTATCCCCGACTCCCCCGAGTTGCCTGGGACAGATTCCTCCGAAATGCAACAAAATAGGTCAGACAAGCGCTGACTGAGGAATTCACCCCCATCTTTGAACAATGCGGGTGGGAGGTCATCCGGACCAGAGGCTCGGTGGCGCTTGAGAGAACATATGCAGTCATAAACCTCCGAAGCCGTAAGCGGTTCCACGTTCACCGTCCATGGATCTACGTCACCATACGGCAGCGAGGCATCGGTATTGAACACTGACATCATGCTGTCGATGATGATGGTGATGCCCTTGTGAGCTCCGGATGGGTGCCAGCTGGTGACCATGACAGTTGTTGTTCGAAGTATCCGGCGCATCGATCGACGCGTTCTTCTTTATTTGAAATGTTCACTCCATTCCGATCCTTGATGGTTTCGCTCACAGGTGGTTTCTGGGGACCGGTCGCAAGGATCAACTGAAATAATCTTCGGGCATTACCGACTTTCTGGGCCTCTTCCATTTTCGTGGCTTTCTGTGTCCACCATACTTCACGGTCGGCTCGCACGCTCACTTAAACTTGACGTCTGATAATTCGTCGTATCAAATTGTGTTCGGGGCCGGCTGGGATATTTCTCCGAGGTTTAAGCAGTGCCACCGTTCGGTTTGATATCCAGTGCTTCAGTGAGCCTGCTGGTGTCGTGCCACAGGCAAGATTCCCAGCACCATACAAAGAGGTGGCAATCTTGTCCCAGTATGAGTTCGCATCTGATGGTGGGACCTTTGAAAGAGACTCTAGAAAACGATTCTGGTAAGTTCGTCTAGCATCCGGATCTGCTAGCCTCTCAGTTGCCAAGCTACCTGTCCGCATCTTACGCGGCCCTGAAAAACGTAGGGGAAAGCGACTCCGGACGAAAACAGTCAAGAATAAGGTGACTACGCCTTTGGACAGCATAATAAACACATCTAAGCACCATGTGAAATTAAGGAACCATCATAGGAATTCGCACAGAATCTTTTACGTACTTCACCCAGCACAAACCCAATGGCAAGCAAAATCTATCCAGGCGGTCCGGCCAGGGGATGACGGCCACTAGGATCGGTTGTGTGCCATGTTCTCAGAGAGGACCGTGCCGACCTGCAATATGCGGGCTCTGTGGGCGCGAAGCACATGCCAAAGGACTGGATGACCTTGGTCAGAAATCGTGTTGCCGAAGAGTACTTGTTCGAGAGTTTCTCAATGGCGAGTGGCGTGCGTACGCCGGGCGCCCCGAAAAGTGTAACGAACAAGCATGTGATCTGAATTTACATATGTGTTTCAGAACGAGCGGTAGTCAGTAATTGCCTCATGCCACCTATGGTTAATAACAGCGTGGAGATGGTTAACATGTCGGGGAACAACACGTGGTACAGTATCTTCGGTTGTCTCGGAAGTTAGTAGTGCACAGGAATAGCCCGTAGCCAGCAAATAATTGCAGCTAGTGCCCGCCGTTGTCCTTAAATCTCAATTCCAGTCCAAGGCGACCATCTACTTTGACCCAATTAGCGTGGGGTCTGCCTTATTACGCATTCCAATACCCGAAAACCACAACAATATCAGAGCTCTCTTAGCCCACCACACAAAGGTGTCGTAAAACCTGTCTTTCAGTGTATCAGAGCTATATTATGTTGAGGCGTAAGTAGATATGATGAGCAGGCGGCTAGTATTGGCGCGATCGCGAGATGCTCACAGACATTGCCAAACGAACGGCACACAGACAACTTTAAACGAATAGTAATTCAAGCAGATACCTTTCGAAGGCCACTGACCAGATCAGCCTAAACCAATTCGAACTCTAGCAGAACCAGCCCAAACGGCCTCTAGTGTACCGGATGTGCGCAACCAGACGCGAGAGAAAACCGATGAGTGGTGGGTTCATCAACCGTACGTACCAGTACGGTCTCCGCTCCCATTTCCATGGACAGCACACATCATGGATCCACGGAATGATACACAAGATCGAGGCTTTTGCCAAAGCTTCCCCAGTCGGGTTTGCTCTTGTGCTTCAGCGGCTTTCGTGTACCTGAAAGGCACAAGCGGAAAAAGGTATAGAGCTGCTCTTTAAGTTCTCTTTGCGGGGGGCAGTCAGCTTGGCAGCGCGAAGACTCAAATAAAATACCCGTCCAAAAGTGCTTTGAACATGGTAAAAGATGCAACCGTCCGAGGGAGGCTATTCCAGGCGGCAACTACCCGAAATGGAAAAATTGTTTCCTAATAAACATGTGCGCCCTGAGGTTGGAAACCCTCTTCCCCGCCGTGTGTTAGTCGGGTAGACGGTGAAAAGCCTGCTGGCAAACCTTGTTCAAACAGGGCGTAAGTAAGCGTTAGGTCTCCCCAGAAAAGAGGTTAAGCACCACGAGACGCGTTTCACAGTCAACGGATTCACGGACAGCAATCATTTTTGTAGAAGCTCGCTGGACACGCTCAATGAGGGTTATCTTTCTGGCGTCCTGAGTAGACAACTTGGTTGACGTATTCAAAAAGCGATCTGACGTAGGCCCCACAGATTATTTGGAAGCTTATGCGATTATTACGGCGAAAGGTGCGCAGAATGGTCCGTAGAACGGCGAATGTCTTTTGAACCGACTTTTCAAGGTGCACTAAAAGGACATGTTTGGAAAGAGCCAGATACCTAGATCCATTTTAGCATGTATCTTCGTATTGTCTTCTGATCCATTCGCACCATGCACGACAAAGGCGCTCACTGAGTCTCCTCCGAATGACATATGGACGCACTTTTCGTCATTCAGAGGAAGGTGCCACTCCAACGACCACTGTTTTGCAGCGTCTACGTCCATTTGGAAGACACCGGCATTTGAACTCCAGTATTTCAAGTCGTCTGCAAGAAGTAGATATGGACTTGCAAGAACATCTGCAAGGTCATTTACATATATCAGTAACAGAAGGGGTCCCAAAACAGAGCCTTGAGGGCCCCCGATGGTGACTGGCGCCGGAGAAGAGTAGGTCGAGCCTACTTTCACTCGGATGTTCCGTCTGATAGGAACGCCTCAATTCAGCATAGAAGTTTCCCTTGAACAGAGTTTGTGGAGCAACCGGACGTGTGAAACTCGATCGAATGAGCTTGAGAAGCCGAAAAATATTGCATACCATATCAGTCCTTAGTCCTAAGCTCGGGTTGGGTTGTCCATAAACACGGGGATGTTCGTCGCGCAAAAACGGTTTTCGATGAATCCGTGTTGGACTGGAGATATCAAGCTGTTGCTAGTAAGGTGGTCTAGGATGGGTCGCTTCAGAATGCGTGACACGGTATGCTAGTGAAGCTAATAGGCCTGTAGCTGCCGGGCGATAGGGGGTAACCTTTGTAGATTGGCGCGACAAGTGCTTCCTTCCAAGCAGATAATAAGTTGCCTCCTTCGAGCTACTGACGAAGTACCAGGTACAAATGCTTTGCTAGTGTGAACGACGTTTCTTTCAGGATCCTTGGGTGAACCTCATCTAGTCCAACGAGCTGAAGTGGTTTGTCTTGTTCAAGAGTTGACGAACGTCCTCCTCTGTGAAGCCCAAGTCGGTTGACAGCCGTCCTTAGTTACATATTGACAAGATTGGTGGCTGGGTTAGATTACAGGTCTCAATTGTTCTCTGTAGGCTTCATATACCACTATTGGATCACTCGTGGGTTCCCCGTTCCTGTCCCTCTAGGAGAAGGCGGATCCAGCGTACGTGTAAGAGCATCCTGTGGTGTGGCGCGTTCCAGGGTTGTGCAGCCAAGTGGGGTCAGCTACAGATGTACTCACTGAAAGGTCACAATCTTCCTCAACCTCAGCTGGAATCAGCTTTTGAGTGCTCGTGATAGGGGAAGAGCATGGACAAAACTGCTATATTCTGATTGGCGTATAGACTGACCAATCGGGATCCGAAGCCATTTCGCCACACACCGATCGCCCGGTGTTACTTCTTAGATAAGAACGCTGGTAAAACTATAATTCAAATAAGGAGGGATTCTGCATACTCGTATTAGCAGTGCTCTTTTCCGTTTTCTAAATGCCATCAATGTACGTGAAGTTCTGTAAAACCGCTATTTTCATTTTAATTATAGTTTTACCCGTCATATTATCTACTCCTGGTGGGTAGACATGATCATATTACCTCCAGCAGCACGACACACATCAGTTGCGGGTGACTGGAAGTGCAAAGAAGTGAGTTATCAACAGCTATAGATCTATAGCTATAGTTATAGCTATAGACACTGGAGTGTCAAGTCGGCGAAATTTTGTTGCTGGTGGCAATTTCATGTCAGCTATAATGAGATATTTTCCCTTTCGTGGAAGAGAGACTTTCTGGCTACATGTCTTGGGAAAGTGTGGATATTTTTCGTGCATTCAGTTGGAATGACCGGAGTCATCTGCTTCAATGTGATAACGCTACATATTAGGGTCCCGATCAAGCAGTGTGCTCACTAATATCACTTCAATGGGTCGCGTTCCCTGTAGGCACGGTTAGGTTTCGCGTTCGCAGTCGCAAGGTCCTGCTTGTCGTACAAAGCAGATGCTGAAAATACTCATCTAATCTCAAAGTTTCTCTGCAACCAACCACCAGGCACTCAAACACTCACTAAGGAGAAAATCGAAAGCTGCGCTGGGCCGTTGCGGAGCACCGTTACGAGAAATAACTTGGTCTACTGCTGGCTGATTTGCAAGGTGCTCAGTGCCCAAGATATGCGAGATTGCCGTGGCAAGTATGTTCGGGGTTTTCATGAGTTACCTCGGTTTTCCATGAGCATTTATACAGATGACATCTAGCGGGGTGTTCAGTGCCTGGGGTGGTTGCCGAGTTATACGTCAAGCTGACATACGGGGCGAGTACACCCAATATTGCATTAGCAGAGCACTGCAAGTGGGCCGTTTTTCCGGGTCTTTATACGCAACCACCGTGGACACAAAGCACGCGACCAACAAACAATGGTAAGTTACTGTGTGTCAGCTCATCTCGCTAAGCAGTTTTCATGTTCTGACCACCAACCCAAAATACAGCGTTTGCTTCCTTGTGGTTCCAATTCGAAGTGTTCTGCACAATGAACGGGAACGGCCACTGGACCAAAGATTTGCTATATGCAAAATAGTACTATAAATAATGACCACGAGTGCCATATTTGGATGCGGTAAATCGCTATGCTACTTTTACCTATGACCGTTATTTGGCGTGAAACTTGTTATCCTTAGTTTTATTATTAATAATGATGCTTACCCCAAATTGTGGGTTTCATGCCGCCAGGCATGAGCATAAGATTACAGTCAGAATAAAAGCAGAACTGGCAGGGACTGTGGGTACAGAAGGGTTTGGGAAAAGAGACCGCGTCCTAGGCAGAGGGCGTTATCCGATGTAGACATGGTCACCACTAAACCGGCACGGAAATGGAAGCACAGTTACTACCCTTTTTGGGAAGAACATCGAGAAAGACCAGATCGTTAGGATATAAAGGTGGCGGACAAAAACAAAACGGGGTAGAGTAAAACAGGATGCCTCCTGCCTGACATATGACAAGAAGAGTGTAAACCGCGGAAAATGAGGAATAAGAACATCAGCTCTGGTGAAGCAGCAGAGTTGGCGTCATCCAGCCAGTCGAATTGAACTAACACCCAAAACCACCGCTGAGGCCCCGTGGCCTTGGACTGTTGGGCTCGTGGCCAGGGTCACAAATCAAGAATTTTGCATCCCCGCGTAGACACTGTAGCTTGCTCAACAACATTGTGGATGTACAGTTATGCATTAGGACGCCCGTGATAAACAAGAGGACATCGCAAATGCGAGATTTTACATCTGTGTTCAACTGTGTTACAGATTTATCCAAGCATCGAAGTCCATCCAAGTATGTGGAGTCCATCCAAGGATCCTGAAGGAAACGTCGTTCACACTAGCAAAGCATTTGTACCTGGTACTTCGTCAGTAGCTCGAAGGAGGCAACTTATTATCTGCTTGGAAGGAAGCACTTGTCGCGCCAATCTACAAAGGTTACCCCCTATCGCCCGGCAGCTACAGGCCTATTAGCTTCACTAGCATACCGTGTCACGCATTCTGAAGCGACCCATCCTAGACCACCTTACTAGCAACAGCTTGATATCTCCAGTCCAACACGGATTCATCGAAAACCGTTTTTGCGCGACGAACATCCCCGTGTTTATGGACAACCCAACCCGAGCTTAGGACTAAGGACTGATATGGTATGCAATATTTTTCGGCTTCTCAAGCTCATTCGATCGAGTTTCACACGTCCGGTTGCTCCACAAACTCTGTTCAAGGGAAACTTCTATGCTGAATTGAGGCGTTCCTATCAGACGGAACATCCGAGTGAAAGTAGGCTCGACCTACTCTTCTCCGGCGCCAGTCACCATCGGGGGCCCTCAAGGCTCTGTTTTGGGACCCCTTCTGTTACTGATATATGTAAATGACCTTGCAGATGTTCTTGCAAGTCCATATCTACTTCTTGCAGACGACTTGAAATACTGGAGTTCAAATGCCGGTGTCTTCCAAATGGACGTAGACGCTGCAAAACAGTGGTCGTTGGAGTGGCACCTTCCTCTGAATGACGAAAAGTGCGTCCATATGTCATTCGGAGGAGACTCAGTGAGCGCCTTTGTCGTGCATGGTGCGAATGGATCAGAAGACAATACGAAGATACATGCTAAAATGGATCTAGGTATCTGGCTCTTTCCAAACATGTCCTTTTAGTGCACCTTGAAAAGTCGGTTCAAAAGACATTCGCCGTTCTACGGACCATTCTGCGCACCTTTCGCCGTAATAATCGCATAAGCTTCCAAATAATCTGTGGGGCCTACGTCAGATCGCTTTTTGAATACGTCAACCAAGTTGTCTACTCAGGACGCCAGAAAGATAACCCTCATTGAGCGTGTCCAGCGAGCTTCTACAAAAATGATTGCTGTCCGTGAATCCGTTGACTGTGAAACGCGTCTCGTGGTGCTTAACCTCTTTTCTGGGGAGACCTAACGCTTACTTACGCCCTGTTTGAACAAGGTTTGCCAGCAGGCTTTTCACCGTCTACCCGACTAACACACGGCGGGGAAGAGGGTTTCCAACCTCAGGGCGCACATGTTTATTAGGAAACAATTTTTCCATTTCGGGTAGTTGCCGCCTGGAATAGCCTCCCTCGGACGGTTGCATCTTTTACCATGTTCAAAGCACTTTTGGACGGGTATTTTATTTGAGTCTTCGCGCTGCCAAGCTGACTGCCCCCCGCAAAGAGAACTTAAAGAGCAGCTCTATACCTTTTTCCGCTTGTGCCTTTCAGGTACACGAAAGCCGCTGAAGCACAAGAGCAAACCCGACTGGGGAAGCTTTGGCAAAAGCCTCGATCTTGTGTATCATTCCGTGGATCCATGATGTGTGCTGTCCATGGAAATGGGAGCGGAGACCGTACTGGTACGTACGGTTGATGAACCCACCACTCATCGGTTTTCTCTCGCGTCTGGTTGCGCACATCCGGTACACTAGAGGCCGTTTGGGCTGGTTCTGCTAGAGTTCGAATTGGTTTAGGCTGATCTGGTCAGTGGCCTTCGAAAGGTATCTGCTTGAATTACTATTCGTTTAAAGTTGTCTGTGTGCCGTTCGTTTGGCAATGTCTGTGAGCATCTCGCGATCGCGCCAATACTAGCCGCCTGCTCATCATATCTACTTACGCCTCAACATAATATAGCTCTGATACACTGAAAGACAGGTTTTACGACACCTTTGTGTGGTGGGCTAAGAGAGCTCTGATATTGTTGTGGTTTTCGGGTATTGGAATGCGTAATAAGGCAGACCCCACGCTAATTGGGTCAAAGTAGATGGTCGCCTTGGACTGGAATTGAGATTTAAGGACAACGGCGGGCACTAGCTGCAATTATTTGCTGGCTACGGGCTATTCCTGTGCACTACTAACTTCCGAGACAACCGAAGATACTGTACCACGTGTTGTTCCCCGACATGTTAACCATCTCCACGCTGTTATTAACCATAGGTGGCATGAGGCAATTACTGACTACCGCTCGTTCTGAAACACATATGTAAATTCAGATCACATGCTTGTTCGTTACACTTTTCGGGGCGCCCGGCGTACGCACGCCACTCGCCATTGAGAAACTCTCGAACAAGTACTCTTCGGCAACACGATTTCTGACCAAGGTCATCCAGTCCTTTGGCATGTGCTTCGTGAACGGTACTCAAATTTCGTTCTCCCCAAGCTGCCCCGCTACCTCAGCTTTGATGAAACGTTCGGAACACTGGCACGGTCCTCTCTGAGAACATGGCACACAACCGATCCTAGTGGCCGTCATCCCCTGGCCGGACCGCCTGGATAGATTTTGCTTGCCATTGGGTTTGTGCTGGGTGAAGTACGTAAAAGATTCTGTGCGAATTCCTATGATGGTTCCTTAATTTCACATGGTGCTTAGATGTGTTTATTATGCTGTCCAAAGGCGTAGTCACCTTATTCTTGACTGTTTTCGTCCGGAGTCGCTTTCCCCTACGTTTTTCAGGGCCGCGTAAGATGCGGACAGGTAGCTTGGCAACTGAGAGGCTAGCAGATCCGGATGCTAGACGAACTTACCAGAATCGTTTTCTAGAGTCTCTTTCAAAGGTCCCACCATCAGATGCGAACTCATACTGGGACAAGATTGCCACCTCTTTGTATGGTGCTGGGAATCTTGCCTGTGGCACGACACCAGCAGGCTCACTGAAGCACTGGATATCAAACCGAACGGTGGCACTGCTTAAACCTCGGAGAAATATCCCAGCCGGCCCCGAACACAATTTGATACGACGAATTATCAGACGTCAAGTTTAAGTGAGCGTGCGAGCCGACCGTGAAGTATGGTGGACACAGAAAGCCACGAAAATGGAAGAGGCCCAGAAAGTCGGTAATGCCCGAAGATTATTTCAGTTGATCCTTGCGACCGGTCCCCAGAAACCACCTGTGAGCGAAACCATCAAGGATCGGAATGGAGTGAACATTTCAAATAAAGAAGAACGCGTCGATCGATGCGCCGGATACTTCGAACAACAACTGTCATGGTCACCAGCTGGCACCCATCCGGAGCTCACAAGGGCATCACCATCATCATCGACAGCATGATGTCAGTGTTCAATACCGATGCCTCGCTGCCGTATGGTGACGTAGATCCATGGACGGTGAACGTGGAACCGCTTACGGCTTCGGAGGTTTATGACTGCATATGTTCTCTCAAGCGCCACCGAGCCTCTGGTCCGGATGACCTCCCACCCGCATTGTTCAAAGATGGGGGTGAATTCCTCAGTCAGCGCTTGTCTGACCTATTTTGTTGCATTTCGGAGGAATCTGTCCCAGGCAACTCGGGGGAGTCGGGGATACTACCCATTTTCAAAATAGGGGCCCGTAGTGAGTGCGGCAACTACAGGGGATCAGCTTGACCCCTTTCGTAACGGGACTGTTGGCGTCACTGGTGCTTCGTCGCTCGTGAAACACTGACTCGAGATCAGCAAGCGGGATTCCGGCCTGGGAGGGGTTGTGTTGACCAAATCTTCACACTTCGTCAGGTGCTAGAACAGCGCCATACGTACAAGCGACCCGCAGTACTAGTATTCCTGGATTTCCAAGACGCAGTTGACTCGGTTGATCGGTCTTTTCTGCGTGACACGTTTAACCACCAAGGAGTGCCCCGGAAGTTCGTGAACATAATGAGTTCTTTGCGTTCCCAGACTTCCGGACGTGTGAGGGTATATGGCGAGCTCTCCAAAAGATTCCGTACACAAGATGGTGTCCGTTAGGGATGTCTACTCTCCCCATTCCTGCTTAACTTCGTGATCGATGAAACCATGAAACGAACGTTGGAAGGTGTTCAAATAGCCTGTGACGAAAACCTTGTCGATCTGGAATATGCAGACGACATCGTTCTCATCTTCGAAGAGGAAGAGAAGGTGCAAGTGTTTTTAGATGAACTGACCAAATTCATCCCGTCCTTTGGTATGCACTTTGCACCCAGGTAGAGGCACTGGAAATCGTGGAGAGTTTTACCTATCCTGGAAGTTGTATTAATTCTGATTGTAGTGTAACAGATGAGGTCAATGCACGCATCTGCAAGACTCGGGTGGCGTTTGCTAATTTGATGCACCTATGGCGTTAAAGTGGTGTATCCCTGAATCTCAGGGGACTTGTGTATCAAGCTACAGTGCGGGCCGTTTTGTTGTATGGCTGTGAGATTTGGCCAGTTCGAGCAACGGAACTGAGACGTCTTCAGGTGTTCGACAATCGTTGTCTCAGGACCATAGGTCATGTGGGTTGGTTTCGGCGTATCCGCAACGAGGCAATTAGAAAGCGAGTTTTGGTTTGTGCGGGATTGATGCACTATGGTAACGTAATCGATAACACCTCTTACTTATATGAATCTAGATTATTTCTGCCAACTTTGCGAATTTTACGGTGAACTATGTTAGATAATTCGCGCGTTTCGCTGATATATTTCCAGTTGTATTTTGATTAATTTTGCAAACTTTCAACGTCACCTACTACCGCTGATTTGCATTTTATTACCAGTTTACGTAATAAAGCGCGACATCAGACTGAGCACATTTTTAGCGTTTTATGGCGTCCTTCAAATATGACATGATCTCTTCAGGATCTTAGCTGCAACTTACACCCAAGTAAATTGGCGAATAACGCTTGCATGCTTCATGCCTAAAAATTGAGATCAGTTTTTGTGCAGCGAACTTCAGCACAACACAGTTTTTGGGAAGCCCAACTTCCACTCAGTATAATAATGGAAGACAACTCTATGTATTGTGCAGCAGCGATGCGAGTCTCATTGCTGTGGATGATCCACATTATCAGATGTGCACAACTAATCAGTAGATACTGTAGCGCTGTCTATATGTGACTTGCAAACACAACCGTATATTCCCCATCGGAAATAGTCACGTTCCTTAACTGCAATACGTCATAAAGCGTCAAAAATCCAGTCATTGCCGGTCACCATGACCGCATGACAACTGCATGCGCTGTCACACAGTCTGGCTACCTATCGTAACTGCGACGCTGCTTACAAGGTATCAGCTATGCACGATAGGTCAATCTAGTGGCCAACGACGGTCCTTCACACTCATAACCGCACGGTATCGCCTATTTCTGCCACCTATCGTAAACGCCAGATGAGTATCTATGCGGGCCGATAAGTACAAGGTCTCAACTCTGCGCAGTAGCCTGAGCTAACAACAACCGACCGTTCACAGTAATAACTGCACGCTTTGTCGCTCATCTTGGCTACCTGTTGTAGCTGCTAGACCCGTGTCTATGCGCGTCGCCGACTATGAGGCCACAACTACGAATGATAGCCTAATGCAGTAGCTAACTATGGCCATTCATCAGCGTAAGCGCATGCGTTCTTGCACACCACGGCTACTACTAGGCCCGTGTCTATATGCGACGCTGTTTATGAGGCCTCGACTATGCATGATGGCCTGATCCAACGGTCAACGACAGCTCCCCATCGTCATAACCATGTGCCTTGTCGCTCCGCCATACCCGCACTTGAAAGTTATAAAACAGCCATCGGAGAAAGGACTTTATTTGTTCAGTGGTACAACCATACTGGACAATCAGGGGACCACTTTCAATGAACTATGAGTCCTAAATGAAATATGTACATTCAATTTAATCCCGTTTTATATCCACAGTAAGATTTTTCAGACATCCTACTGTTATGGAAGCAAACTCACCTCTTGGTCAACTGGCCCAATTGTCCTTAATAAGGGATCCATTTGTACACCGAAGTTGGACCCGGAGAACTTAAAGCTAAAAAGGGCGTATAAAAAGGCAGTCGTCGGATCAAATGGTATCGACCTCATGTGTTTTGAATGTGTAGCCACAGATGAAGCCGTGGAAAAGATCTATTGAGTGAACGGATACTTGGTGTAAATTCACTCATTTAAAGCACCAAAATGTTACTTCACTCCATTTCTCCCTTCTGGCCCTCATACCCTATAGCCTGAGGGAAACAACACTTCCGTCTCCCATTTCATATCTTATAACCGTCTCATAGTCATCCGCAATAGCGCTACCATCAACTAGGGCATCAGTTCTGGGTCACTGATTATCAGCCCCGGTGTTTGCATTTGTAAACGACGCTTGTGTGATCTCCAGCATTCGGTTATACTTGAAAAAACCTCCACATCTCGGACATAACGGACACCGCGACAAGACATGCTCAAAGCTGCTCACTCTTTCAAGCAACACTGAGTTTCTTCTCCATGTCTATCATGGGGGTTTGGGCCTCATCTAACTCATCTCCCATGCCAAAGTACTGCCACCCGCTTCCACTTCCACGCTGTTGCCTAAACTACCTCAATACATAAGCGACCAAGCCAGCAAGTTCTCCTGTGATCGGTTGTCCGATTGTGGTAAGGATCTGACTGGGGAGTGCAAGGGTTGCTCCGTCTCGTTGCCATTGGTGCAAATATTCTGCAACCCACATCCAATTAACATACACCGCCGCAATTTCGTCAATCCGGTCTCTGTCTTCTAAGCGGTCGATGGGCCCTGGCTAGTCACACTACACAGACGTACTGCCTCATTGATAGAAGCGTAAATGCATTTAGGTGTTTCCTTCTGCTGACAAGTATGTCCATATTTATGGAAGCAGCGCTGATGCCTTCCCCTCAACACCGGTTAGCAACATTGTCAGAAATGATCCGTTCGTGCAATTAGTTGCGCAGTTGCATCGAAGCCTCCGCCTTCAATGGCTAGCAACCAAGTTTTTGGCCCAATGAACATGCCATCGTCTTCAATGCTTGGCTTCGTATCATGCACTCACCCGCTTCCCGGTGATCGAAACTGTGGCAGCTGGAACCAATGTGTCTATGGTACACGATGTAGAGCTGATAAACCGAATTGAATTTCGGAAAGAAACTGACAGTATAAATGCCAATGACATTGACCGGCCGCTATTTCCTGCAAAGTTTCCAGCCAAATGCAGGCATTGTCTAGGAGACCCCATTCTGGAAGGCGTACAACACCAACATCACTCAAACTCTTCGTAATCTGTTTGCACCATTCTGCGAAGTTCAATGTTTTCCATCCCACGGCTTGTGCCATTTTGGAGGACGCGCGCAGAACAACACCCGTCCCGGTAAAGTGTGCTTTGACGTGCGTAAAACGTGCCTGACTAATCGTAGTAGACGGTGCTGGATGTTTTTGCGACGTACATATCTGCTGCACAACAGAATACCAACCAATCTTGTTACGAATCCGTTGACACCAACGAAAACCAGTAACGCTTTTGAGGCACCAGAAGATGCCCCACATCATCTGTCAACAAAGGCCACGTTTCGCAAGCATATAACAATATTGCCCTTATTATAGCCTGGTACTTGCGACACTTGAGACATAAGCAGATACCTTTTTGACGCTATGAGTAAATCACATTAGCGAAGTTGATTCTGGCTTTTAAGATTTTTGCACTGGCTTCATCTGACGCACTTCCGTCAGAGCTAATACAGCTACCGAGCTGTGTAAATTCTACACAACTCCAAATGATTCTCCTAAAATTCATCAGCACCAGAAGCTATGTTGGTTGGGCCATGGAAGTTTCAATGAAAGCCCCCGGCGCACAACCAAAAACTCGCTTTTAAAATGCCTCGTTGCGGATTCTCCGACACCAACACATACAAGTTATGATCCTGAGACAACGATTGCCGAAGAAGTTCCAGTCCCGCCACTCATTCCGCATGGCACTTAATATTAGAAAGCCATCTATACCTCAAGTCGATTCGCTGTAGCATCTCCCTGGTAACTTGTCTGCCTTTGCAGCGTCTGCACTCTCCAATACATTATAGTCCTACCAAACCCAATGCATGCCAGCTAACCGCCCCCTTTACACGAGCTAACTACGAAGTCACGTACGCTTCAAGCACGGTTTTGGGAGACACCTACTCATACCCCTGCACGGTTTCAAGGACAACTGCACAACCAGCTGACTTTGTTGACGCGCCACTTGGCTAATACACGACCTTCACGTTCGCATATGGCCACACCGGTTCACATCGACCGCATTCCGTCATTCCCCACTATCTTCACCTGAATGTCGATCATTGTTCTTGAAACTGAGCAGTGTCGCCTCACTGCAGTAGTTACAAACTGTAGCCACTCTTATCTGCCTACTATTTCGCCCCGCAGTCTAGCCTATACCGCAGTGCATCTTAGCAGACCTTCTTGACATCTTCTCAGTTTACGCCCTTATTCTAAATACGGATGACTTAGTGGTGACCACGTCTACATTGGATAAAGCTACCGCCTATGACACTGTCCCTTTTCCAAAACCCCCTGTACCCACAGTCCCCGCCAGTCATATCCTTATTTGGACCGTAACCTTATGCTCATGCCTGACGGCATGTCTCCCACTAGTTGAGAATAAACACTATTATTATTGCCCCTTTTGAATGACAGCAATGAACCATCTTAGGCTCCCAGTGGACACAGGAATATGCTTGACCCACGCTGGTCTTAAGTTAACATGACCGTAGCTCTCAAGCCAATCGTAAATACCCTGACAACCCAAATGACTCACCCAAGATGCTTACGTACGGAGCTGTCCACGGACCCAAGCACGACGTCGCAAAGACAATACCGCAACTGCCACACCCAGTCTAATGGCCTGCTTGCAGTTCACCTGATCTCTTCCATTTTCCGAAAGATCGTATTGCATGCGCCTAAAAGACAGTCTGAACTCGCTGAACGTGTGCCAAAAATCCAAAGCACTAAACGACTTATTGTACCGTTTGACTGTGCTGCCCGCGAACCCACTACTTCTTAGTATACCGGTGAAGATACAACCTAGCCGTGCAGCCGATACAGGGTGTGCTGGCGACCATAGCAAAAAACCCACCCAATTTACTATCTGCGATAAATTTCTTGGTTTTATGAAACTGGATACCTGCGGCGAAATGTGAGAAAATTTTATGCATAAGTCGCAAATGGCTGCTTCATTTCGAGTCTGCGCGGACAAAGGCAACACCATTATTGATTATGTACACTTTCAAAATATTTCCAAATCCACTGGATGTGAGGAAACCAATTTTTCCACAAGATTTTCTACCCTCTTTACGCTGGCATGCAGAACCGTGTCCGCCACTGAAAATACTAACTCCGTGCCCAAAGTAGACCTTAAGCACCCATAAACAAGTGTCAGTAAAACTGCAACTTTTTGGGGGTGGTTTTGAGGTATCGGATAAATACCGTCAAATGCTAAAACGTTATGTAGAAGCTTCCTCCGTTTAAACTATAGTTTTAGAGAAATTTGGGGTGTGCCTCCAAGGGTCGGTGTCGTGAACCCGATGCGGATTAAAAGAAGACCCACAGTTGGTCAGAACATAGGACCGAGCCTTAGACGCGCTAATAATGATTCTTTTTTGGCTGAAAGCCCCAAATGTTCTCGGACAGTTTACATAGACTGCTGCTTGCACGTGCACCTTCTGTCGGTCCGTGGGGCTACATTGCGTGGGAATTTTCCGGCGTTGGGAGGCCAATCGTTAGCCTACAGGATGTCGTATATTCACCTCTACATTGCTCAGATCGGTTGCTCATTCACCGACGGTGGCGAGCCGCATACAACCTGCCAGAGCTAGACACATCCCTATCTGTTCTTCCGAATCCACGGCCGTCAGCTTAAAAGACAACACAAGAAGCTCAAACACTTTTCCGGCAAGTGGGGCTTCTTGAAGGCTTTCATGGCCGCATGCTGTGTGAGGCATCTAGTTGTGTTACGTACCGTCCGACGCTGGTCTAGACAGTCAGTCCTCAGTGTTGAAGGCAAATCGTCCCCGAGTAAGGCGGTGGTCAACAGCAACGGCTGAGTCGCCTGTGGTCTCTGTGGACTGCCGACCGACCCCGACGATAGCTGGCGTCCGTGAAACCGATTATCACACCACGTTTACCGCTGTGGTTATATGTCTGGCCTGCTGTGGGGAGAAGATCTCCAGGTGCATATATCAGATGAATGCGTACGCAGCGCCGAAACCATCTTCTTTGGTTGCCTGTGAACTTCATGGGCACAGTCCCTTGCTATAAAATGATCTGCAAAAAGAACCTGCTACGATGTAGACCTCAACCGATTCGGGTTGGGCCAGCTGAGAGTGTACCGTATGACCGAATGTTCCCCTTACGTCGTTCGGTGTGTGTTTACCTCTTGAACCTTGGTACTAAAAGCGTTACAACACCGGATGAGTAACTGCAAAATAATGTGATGCAGTACAAATCCACCAAAAGCCTTCCAAGTCCGCCGTGTTTTAATCTGCTTGTCCAAAGAAGCAGATTTGTCACAAAGTACATTCAAACTCACCAAATCGTTTCTACGTTCATACTGGTGGTTACGCGTTGGAAGTTGGTTGAAATCCACGACTTCTAATGATCAAGCCCAAAAAACCCAAAGTAAGGCGCTCTGACGATGGGCTTAAATATACCGCCCTTCAGATTCAACCCTCCTCGGTCACTGAGTCTCAACTCATCATATCAGTGCAGCTACAGATCCTTCATTATCGACAACGGGAACAACTGAGCAAGTTGTAAGCTAGTCCTTATAACAACAATGTGTTTCAACGCCTGCGCCCAAGGAACACATGAAGTTAAGTTGAGTATGCGTTTTTCCTTCCATTAGGATCGTCAATTGACAGTTGTTTACCACCGATTACGTTCGTACCTGTGCACCAAACAAATAAAAAATGATGCTTCACCAGCGGTGTTTTTGTAGTCTCCAGGTAAGAATGTGACAGAAAGAAAGCGCATACGGTTATGAGGATGAAGCGCGGAAGTGGCAACTGGATTAGCCTACCATGTATAATTTCAGCCTCATGAGGCCGCAGACGGCTATATTTGTTTGAAATTTTCTTTCTTTCATACAACTTTAATCTCACTGAAGTCACGGCTTCTTCCGTTAGATCTCTCACCAAAGTGATTTTAATTTACATGCAAATTGTCGGGGAGTATCGCGTTATCTCCTGACTAGTTATGCACACTTTCGAATGGGTATCGTTAACAGCGGTGCACAGTTGTGTCAATATTGCACAACTAATCAAGTTCCACCTAACCGTTTTGTGACAATATTTTGTGAACTATTTCCTCATTACCGGACCTGTAGAATTGCTCTAAGTGTTATGCACGCGCACATCTGGATTGAAGTTGCACTGGAAGTAATATAGAAGTTACTCTGGATTTCAGGGATACGGTGGATGGCTAAATTCCTCAGAATTTTTATTTACACTTTGTTGAGAAACGACATCTGCATGCAAATTGGCGGTGTTTGGTGACCTCAACCGTCCGCCCACTTAAACAAAAAGCTATGAGTAAAATGCCAAGTAAACGCACGGTCGGACGCCACTAGGCTTCCGGGCGAGCCAGGCTTCTTCATCCAAAGGCGCTCCCAAATCTCTGTGGTCCGTTTGTATAAACTTACTTGGAAACAAGAACGTGAATCGCAGGATAAGGGCTAATCAATCAGCGTGGCCCTATACAAGAAAGGCACCTGAGGCGACCGTTCAAATAATATAGGTATGATCGTTCAGCTGCATCGTTTCCGGCAAGTGGGGCTTCTTGAAGGCTTTCATGGCCGCATGCTGTGTGAGGCATCTAGTTGTGTTACGTACCGTCCGACGCTGGTCTAGACAGTCAGTCCTCAGTGTTGAAGGCAAATCGTCCCCGAGTAAGGCGGTGGTCAACAGCAACGGCTGAGTCGCCTGTGGTCTCTGTGGACTGCCGACCGACCCCGACGATAGCTGGCGTCCGTGAAACCGATTATCACACCACGTTTACCGCTGTGGTTATATGTCTGGCCTGCTGTGGGGAGAAGATCTCCAGGTGCATATATCAGATGAATGCGTACGCAGCGCCGAAACCATCTTCTTTGGTTGCCTGTGAACTTCATGGGCACAGTCCCTTGCTATAAAATGATCTGCAAAAAGAACCTGCTACGATGTAGACCTCAACCGATTCGGGTTGGGCCAGCTGAGAGTGTACCGTATGACCGAATGTTCCCCTTACGTCGTTCGGTGTGTGTTTACCTCTTGAACCTTGGTACTAAAAGCGTTACAACACCGGATGAGTAACTGCAAAATAATGTGATGCAGTACAAATCCACCAAAAGCCTTCCAAGTCCGCCGTGTTTTAATCTGCTTGTCCAAAGAAGCAGATTTGTCACAAAGTACATTCAAACTCACCAAATCGTTTCTACGTTCATACTGGTGGTTACGCGTTGGAAGTTGGTTGAAATCCACGACTTCTAATGATCAAGCCCAAAAAACCCAAAGTAAGGCGCTCTGACGATGGGCTTAAATATACCGCCCTTCAGATTCAACCCTCCTCGGTCACTGAGTCTCAACTCATCATATCAGTGCAGCTACAGATCCTTCATTATCGACAACGGGAACAACTGAGCAAGTTGTAAGCTAGTCCTTATAACAACAATGTGTTTCAACGCCTGCGCCCAAGGAACACATGAAGTTAAGTTGAGTATGCGTTTTTCCTTCCATTAGGATCGTCAATTGACAGTTGTTTACCACCGATTACGTTCGTACCTGTGCACCAAACAAATAAAAAATGATGCTTCACCAGCGGTGTTTTTGTAGTCTCCAGGTAAGAATGTGACAGAAAGAAAGCGCATACGGTTATGAGGATGAAGCGCGGAAGTGGCAACTGGATTAGCCTACCATGTATAATTTCAGCCTCATGAGGCCGCAGACGGCTATATTTGTTTGAAATTTTCTTTCTTTCATACAACTTTAATCTCACTGAAGTCACGGCTTCTTCCGTTAGATCTCTCACCAAAGTGATTTTAATTTACATGCAAATTGTCGGGGAGTATCGCGTTATCTCCTGACTAGTTATGCACACTTTCGAATGGGTATCGTTAACAGCGGTGCACAGTTGTGTCAATATTGCACAACTAATCAAGTTCCACCTAACCGTTTTGTGACAATATTTTGTGAACTATTTCCTCATTACCGGACCTGTAGAATTGCTCTAAGTGTTATGCACGCGCACATCTGGATTGAAGTTGCACTGGAAGTAATATAGAAGTTACTCTGGATTTCAGGGATACGGTGGATGGCTAAATTCCTCAGAATTTTTATTTACACTTTGTTGAGAAACGGCATCTGCATACAAATTGGCGGTGTTTGGTGACCTCAACCGTCCGCCCACTTAAACAAAAAGCTATGAGTAAAATGCCAAGTAAACGCACGGTCGGACGCCACTAGGCCTCCGGGCGAGCCAGGCTTCTTCATCCAAAGGCGCTCCCAAATCTCTGTGGTCCGTTTGTATAAACTTACTTGGAAACAAGAACGTGAATCGCAGGATAAGGGCTAATCAATCAGCGTGGCCCTATACAAGAAAGGCACCTGAGGCGACCGTTCAAATAATATAGGTATGATCGTTCAGCTGCATCGCCTTCTCGGTGCCTAACTGCCATGCCACCCGAAGGAAGCATGAGGGCTGGGATACTGCCAGGTCGCCCAAGCCTAGACAGGAGAAGTCGAGATACAGAGGTCGAGTTCGAACCATGGACCTTCTTGTCAATAAATTCGCGATCTATCTTGCCATCTCACCCCCGTACAGTTATGAGCATCAGGTTGTTCCGTCGGGGCTATTAGCTTGCTTGATGCTGCAACGCTTGACTCCAGCACGTGAAATGCAAATTTGAGAGCACTAACCAAAAATCGAGCGGATACGGGGGCATCTCCACATTACACCAAGTGCTTGAGCAGTGCCACTGGCAGGGTTCGTTTCCTGGGTAGTCTAGATTGTATAACAGTTCTAGGTGCACTCAGAAGGAAGGGACTGTAGCCTGAGTTCTTTTCTGTAACACCTATTTTCGTGTCGCGGTCTAAAACAGACAGTCCGACAGTTACCCTAAAGCTAGTGCGGTAGAATAATTATTTCCCATCAAACAAATTTTGTTGAGTATAAGCATAAATGCCCACTGCAAAATGTGTACGTTGAGATGGCACCTGGTGAAGATTGCTCAGCAAGGATCGTTAATATGTTCGCCGCGCTTGGCAGGTTGCTTATAAACCAATCGAGCTGACACAATCGGTGTGCGTACTAGTTCGGTCTAGGTTTTTCAGTGATCTACAGTGGCAGGGCATTTGAAAGTCTATTCCGCTTCGCCAACCAAGGACCACAAAATCGTCCACAGAATCTTACGGACGTAAACCAGGCTAACTTGCACTCTCGTCCTTCGTTTGCGGAAATGAAAGTGGTCATCGCATAAGAGGCACAAGATTTAACAAGAACGACAGCTGAATTTTTATTCCTTTGCGCAAGTAGTCTGCATGTCGCTGCCAGCTCCAGTAGTGTATCGTTTTCATAAGAACCTCTTAATGCGTGGGTTAGTTTCGCGAAGCTCCCGCCCCACACGGCAGCCGCTAGCTGTCTTCAACTTCTTTGGACAGTACTCTGGAACTGGCCTGAACGTCGAGTGACTTTTAGACATTCAAGAACAATCTCTCACGATCGTTTTGGTAGTTCTTAAAGCGAACCATGCCACGCTCATTTCTGTTGGATATATAACCAGCTCCCAGACAGCCACTTGATAAAGGTTGGGTTTCTAAGTCGAAGTAATGCACCGTCCAGTTAAAACCCACGGATTTACGTTCATGCTTACTCTTCGGCACCGTTATATTGTGCCGTCTGATGGAAAATGTCGTGATTTTTCGGTGATTTCGCCAAAGTTGTGAACATGAAAGTGCGGATTACATCACCTGATCCCTTAGGGTTTCATTTATGTGTGCTAAATTAACACAAAAGCATAATAGACTCAAAGGTGACTCCTGTGGCACCCATTTGTGGTGCCATCTTGCCGTACCGAAGTTTGCATTGGTAGGTAGTTGTTCACCCCTCACTGTGCGGAACGTTTCGAAATGCAACCGTAAGGAAGCATACACCTAACGCTGGGCTGTTTGACAACGCTCTGCTTGTCGTGGTTGAGAATCGATAAAACTGGTAGTTGACACCATCTTACAGCAACTTACCACCCTCCGTTGGTTCTATATGTTGGGTTCATGTGTGAGGACATATTGCTCCATCTGTGCTGTAACCACCAGCTGGTCGTTGTGCCCGCGCACATGAAATCCAGTCGTGCGAACAGTAGAGTGGGAGAAGGGTAAACTTTGCTGATTTCTCACACCTCGGCTGACGCTTCGTTGAACCTGAAAATTCTATGTGTAATGCGGTCAAAATAAAGCAGAGAATTTCCTCTAAGCCTGCTGGAAATACAAACAGAGTTCATCCTTTCCGAAGAAGCGTTGTCATGTAAGTGCCCTCAAGGTCATCCCTCGAAAAGAAACTTCCCGTGACCGCTGAAATAGGCTTTCATCCTTCAAATAAGGTTAAACCTAACTAACTCAAGTGATCAGGAGGGCAACGCCCAGCATTCGTGCAGCAGTCGCACAAACCCAACTAGCCTGTAGTTGAACATATAAAACTAAACTTTAACAGGGTACATGAAGATCCACAGCTTCTAGTTGGGCCAAACATTACTGAGCAAATTTAATTTATATTGATATCCGAAGGCCAGTCGTTCCTAATAACCGAACATCAAATCATTTGGGCTGATGTGTCACGTGCAGGCTGTGGACCAAGCTGGGGCTTGCCCTGATTGGTCACAATGCCAGCCAATCTGGTTCGAGCATCTTCAGCTCGACCTTGTGGAACATTCTGTGATGATAAACACGGTTGTAATAATCTTCCGGTGTCCCCATAAAGGGCTGCCTGAAGCTACCGTGCCTTCTGCTATACCATAGTGGGCGGAAGCCAAGGGACCGATACAGAGTTGCACGAACGTTCAACAAGTCACAACAATCGAAAATCATTTAAGTGAAGATTTCACCATGCGATGAGACGATCCACGCTTCTCGACAAATACGCTCATTTTCATATCACGTGGGTTTTCAAGAAAGACTCAACTGAATCTTTTGTTTGTGATATTCATCAACCGAAAGTGCTGCGCAGAGGCCACCTCATGTTTCAGTTGGTACGATATTCGAGATATGGCAATATATTTTCATGAAGGAAACTACTCACAAAATTGTCAGAGTTTTAAGCAACCGTGTGACTAGTTTCCCATATGAAGTCATTTATTTCCTCACACATTTCCTCCAACAGGTAAAAAGGCTCTTGTGGCAAAGACTACTCACAATACTCTGACAGTCCAGGACCGGTTTCGCCCTTCTTCGGGCTCATCAGGTAGGCGCAGTCCACGAGTTTCCGGTGGAAACCTTATGTTCTACTTGAATCCAAATTTGACAGATCTCGACAAATACACTGTTAAGAAGTTTACAGCACCTTTATGAAAAAAAACCACGCTTCTGTTTTCATGTAGTTACGTATCTTACCCTTCCGCTCACAGCCTCCACGATGTGCCGTATGTGGAACGAGTCGAAGTTTTACTAAGCCGTCAAATCTACTATTTCGAATCGTAATCGGGAGTAAACGGTTGTAGAAATAACGTCTCCGTTTTGAGATTTCACATCAGTACCTCCTCTTATTCACAAAACAATTGTCGGATATTTTTGAACTGAGATTTCATCCCGTCACCAAGGTCGAGAAGCACTGTACAGCTGTTTCATCCTCATTGGGAATCATCGGTAATGTGCACTACACGAAACCGAAAGGAGTTTCCAACCCGCGAACTTACTTGACACTTAACCACTCGGCCACAAGCGGCTGATCAGCAACGTGATTAACGACAGGATACAGCGCAACTCATTCTTCAACCGGGGTAACCACTAGATGGATAGTCCGGTTACAGAGATGCAGCAGAGAACGTCGTCAAATGACCGAGTACTCCAGTGGCTAATTACTTAATATCGTATTTCCCGTCGCTTCAGAAATGCATTATTCGCTTGAGTAAATACCATTTCTTTTCACCTATCATTTGTTTGTCTATTACATGGGTACGTTGGGAGCGAGATGGCTCAAGTGGTTAGAGCGCGAATTAACTGACCGGAAGGTCCGTGGTTCGAACCCCACCTCTACCTCTCGACTTCCCCTGTCTAGGCTTGGGCAACTTGACAGTATCCCAGCCCTCGTGCTTCCTTCGGGTTGCATGGCAGTTAGGCACCGAAAGGGTGTGTTACAGCACATGGGTACGTTACAGGGGAGTCAGAGTTTGCCGTGGATGTAGTTCAGACCTAACTTAGAAACTGCATACGCTGAATGGATCCATCGAAAATTAGACATGATATCCATCCATGACAGAATTGAAAATGAAGAGTAAAACAACATGACGAACGTGAAAAGATCTCTTTTCAGGGGCTAGTTTTGGTTATGCGCATTTTCAACTGAACCCAAAGTTATTCAGACTGTTCAAGAACCATCGTTCTTATTCCGTAATTTTCTACGACGGCTCTTAGTCGCTTACTTACGAGGATTCACATGTGCAGCGCTCAATCGGTTAATCCCGAAAATCAGCGAGGTCTTGGGCCAAAAGTCTCAGTCTGCGAGCAGAACCTGCAGTTGCAGTGACTGGCTGACTCTGGTGGCACACACCTTACCGGAAAGTTCGAATAGTAACCATGTATAGAATAGGACTCACTGAGGTCGCTACCAACAACCTGTATTCTGAAAGAATCTCCGGTCAAAGTGTTTGCATCGAACTTTGGAGACAAATATGACAGCCCGCTACGGTTGTAGACTTGCATTATTTTGCTACAGTACTGTACGAAATATGTACACATTGTCTCTCGAAGAATCTGTTCGCGTCAGCAAACGTGTACATCTTGGAAACAGGTGTGTTGTTCTTCAATAATCAGAGTTGAACTCTTTTTGGGCTTCGGTGCAAATATCCATTCGAAAACTGTGGGCAAATGTCTAATCTGAAAGTTTAATTTTGGCATAGTTCCCCTAACCAATGGACGTTTAGATGACCGATGGTCAGGCAAAGAAAAGTAGGCGCGGAATTTCGAACTGCAGATTAAGCAAACGATAGAGATGGAATGTCCTTGGGAAATATCCAAAGCTCCAGCTGACGTCTGCGTTCGTTGAAGAGGAGAAACCTTGATTCCCGGTTATTGCTAAGTGCCTGAATCAGCACATGACAACATGGCAGTTCCCCCCTTTGTTTGCTTGTTCCCCCAGTGCATTTTTAGTCTCCTCCGTACGCCCCAGCCGCGTTCGAAACTGGTGTACTAGCTTGCATGTGTGCGTATTTCACTGATCTACCCGCCCATACGTGTTATCCCTGCTCTGACTTGCTCTGTCGTGATTTCCGTGTGATCGCACCGCGTCAAACACGAGACGGTCCTCGTAAGAGACGACCACAAACCACACTACTGAGACGAAATTTGTTTCGTGTGCAGACCCTGCGCTACGCCGGTCAGTGACAAAGTTGCGTACCTGTTGACGCAACGAACGTGGACAAGTGAGGTTGACTGTAATTCTTCTCACCTATGTGTAACGCGTACCGAAGACTACCGAACCCCGTTCTTTCTTTTGATGTTCGGGATTGTCAAACCTACGTGTGACTCAAAGTTCCGTACGGCGAATCTCAACACACGTCTTGCACCAGAAACAGTAGTTTATGACACAAGTCTAGCAAATAACGATCCGATCAGACGCCATTTGAACGATATCTCCAAAAGTTTTGAGAAGATCCATGTACAGTTCACGTAGTACATGAAAACAGATTACTTGCGTGGTCTAACAGTCTTGTACGAGTAATCTGAACCACAAAACTCTCCAGTTGTTCAGTGAAGCTTGGAAGAAGAACAAGATGAGTCATCCGTTAAGAAAGGTCGTTGACCCACCCTAGGACTGATTCCCTACTGACCTCACGTGATATTATACTGTGTAGTGACACTTCTGCCGTTATACGACTTCGTTCCAAGTGTTCGTATGATCTTGGTTCGCGACTTGAGCAAAAATCGAGAAACTATTGTCAAGTGAACAAAAGACGACAAAAAATCACGTAAGATAGTACGGTTCTTTGAAGACATGATGTATATCTACATGTAAATAGCAAAAAAACAAGGAGCGTCGAAAATAGAATGGGATATTCACTGAGTGATCGAGGAGAACAGGGGTGGGCCGGATGATCAAACCGGATAGAAAAAGAGAGACGAGTACAAGACCCGAAACAACTCCGGGGAACGAGGTGAATGGGCGCCACAGAGAAACAAACAAAGAGATCTAGAGATATGGACGTCTTGCAAGTGAGAAAGAATGATGACGGGGCGCTGGGAAACGAGGGGCAGATAAAATCAGATGGCAAGAAAGCCGAAAGAATAACTACACACAAATTGACACTATGCAAAATGGCAAATGGTGATCTTCGTTATCAGCGAGTGTGTGTACGAGGATAAAAACTGTGCGTGTGACTTGGTGTGAACTAAGTGGACAGTTCGTTGGATACAGAAAACCGAAAGATGCAAACCGCCGGATGAACAATACACCCCACACACACCAATGTACAAGAAGGATGTAGTAAGCAAGTCGTGAAAGAGGCGGTAGTCAAAAACAGTAGTGGCATTCAATGTGAGAAACAGGATGGGAAAGAAATGTGAACAGCGGATGCGTTGGAAATGAGGAAGCCAGCGCGAAAATGCCTTAATAACGCTGCCCCTGCGCGGCGCAGCCTTAGCCGTAGAAAAAGGTGTGTACACACAGATATCGGATAAATCTCTAGCGATAAAAATGTAAAAACGCTAGCCCTGACCGTAGTTGTGGCGCCGGAAGGGGGAAGGGTTCCGAGGCATGCACATCGAAGCTCAAAACAGGTCACAAACACACACACACCTGTGGCATATTGCGCGAAAACACGTGAAAAAATAGCTTGTGTCAGGAGGTAACGGAAGGGGGTGTGTGTGTACGGGAATAAAGTTGTCAAAGCAAAATTGTGTTTTGAAAAACCGCAGAGAAATCTAATCAGACCGTCAAACGTTTATCCAGTCCACTGTCCTCCACACACGAGCAAAACATCATCAACCCCTGTGGAACAGTGGCAACACCCAGAGAACCGGAATTTTGAGCGCTATGACCAAAGGATTGTCCAGGCTTTTTCAAACCTCATAAAAACGTCGGCAAAACGACAAAATCAAACAAAAACCTCAACAACGAAAGGGTGTGTGTGTGGTGTGAGAGAGAGAGAGAGAGAATACCTGAAAATATATCCTGGTAGTGGGGTGGCTGTGCTAGGGTGAATTATGTCAGTGAACATGGAGGTGGGAAGTGGGGGGGGGAGCGGGGGGGACAAAAGCAATTGAAGACACACTAACACAAACACAGATGTTTCAGTCTAAAGCACTCGACCGATAACGCAAGAATCATTCAGAGAGGTCCCGGAGAGGTACGTGATTCGCCTGAGTGAAGTAAAAGTGGGGCCAGCATGTGGAGAGTAGTGGTAGGCAGTTGGTCCGGGAAAAGATCGGGACAACTGTGAGGGGGGTGGACTCAGTCAGCACGGGGACCTAGTCAAAACCATGACAAACACGTGTGTTATTGTAAAACCGTGTGGCCCGACAAATGATGACAGCCACAATGTTTCCTTTGGGTGACAAGGTCACATCGAAAGTGAAAGCATGGAGATTCTCGTTACAGATAGTCGAAGAGAATAGGGCGAGGAGTTCAATAGGAACACGACCGAACACAAATGCGTAGGGTCCGTGAGGTCTTATTAGGATAAAGTCGACGCACTCCGTTCGTGAAAGACCGATGGATGACAGATGCATGGGTTGAAATAGGTGTGTGTGGGAGTAAAAATCAAGGGCTCAGATATGACCGCGAATCTGGCGGGATTGTGTTGCTCAGTCTGGGTGAACAAGGACTGGGCGACGAGGATGCGGTGGAGGGGTAAGTGTTCAAGTCCCGGGGTGCATCCAATTCATGAAGGTTCGGAGAATAGGTAGAATAGGAGCAGTTGCTACGGAGACCAAAGTCCTTGGCGGATAACTGTTGCTGTTGTTGTTGTTTTGCGACAACCATAGTTTCCACTGAAATAAAAAGAGCAAGCGTAGTGGAAGTTTAGTTTGATTTGAAATTGGCGCCAATTACAAACACAATGACTGAATGGTACAAATTAGGTAGTTAATCAGACCGTGGACGAACAAGGTACCTAGAGAGAAGTCCAGCTTCGATTCCTACCAGGTTCTGAGCCCAGAATTGGATCAAAGGATTAGTCCAATTGAGCAAGCAAAGGTTGCTAGCTCGTAGACTACACGAGATGACAAACTGAACAGGTGAAAGCAAACATTTCATACATTCGTGTTGGTGTTGACCACATAGTAACGGATCATTCTAGTCAAGAAAAGATTACTAACCGCAGATTAATCCACCAGAAAGTTGCGGAAAAATCGATCAATAAACACATAGACACAGACCCAGTCTATCAGCCGCTACAAACAAGAGAACTATACAGTCACGGGACTCTGAAGCAAATGAAAATTTAAACAAACTGACGGCAACCAACGGAACAATCGGATCAAAGAAAACGACTAAAAATGGGAGGCTAGCGAATCAACCAATCAAGGGGAACAAAATCAGACCACAGAGCAAGAAGAAAACGGTCCAATCAAAACAGAGAAACGAAACTGTCGAATTGAAGGCGTCCAAAAAAACGAACCAGATAGGGGGGAATGAGATCTCCACGCAACCCAGGTTCCAAGGTGACCAATCAAATAACGCGACGACCGCCTCCGGATACACTTTAGAAACCATATAAGCAAAGGCGGAATAGGAGGAATATACCCACCTAACCCTGCACCAACGATGTCACCACGATTGGTGATGAAATGCTCGTAATCCAACTGCCAAGGTCGGCGAACAGACCAACAATCAAGCAGCGCACCCGAGCTATCCATCATGCAGGTTGGACGGACTGCACTACACGGAACAAGGAGGCGACTGTCAATCTAGGCGTTTTGTATGCAAGATTAAGATAATGGTGCGCTAACAGGCATCCAAAACGATGAGAATTAATGTGACATGCCCGGTGGTTGAAAAGTGAAGACAGGATAGAGTCTCAAAAACAGGCTGAACATTGTTTCTGACTGATCCGTTATAAACGCTGCCAGTCAGTGTTTTTTTTCGGATTACAGTCTTGCGAATAAAAGAGGTAATTTGGGGTTAGAAACAGGAAGGTGTTAGGCCGGGGGTTTTCAGGAACCATGACTCCTTGTCTCGAAACGATCAATAGAGAAGGGGATTCAGCGCAGAGTCAGTGAATAGAGCGAAAACGTCCTTTCCCGGTCACTGACAAACAAGACCAAACCAAGTGAGTACATGATAAAGTGTACCTCAGTCTACCACATCGACTCATCTCAATGAGCCTCCACACAGGTCAGGTGATAACACGCACAACTTGTGCTGAGTTGAGTATGAATCATCTGAACGTCATCGAGCTGGTGCAAAAGCGATTAAACAAGAGTGAAAACGAACAAGAAGAGTGCCTAGCTGCCATGCCACCCGAAGGAAGCACGAGGGCTGGGATAGTGCCAGGTTACCTAAGCCTAGACAGGGCAAGTCGAGAGGCAGAGGACGGGTTCGAACCACGGACGTTCCGGTTAGTAAATTCGCGCTCTAATCACTTGAGCGTAAGTGTGCAGCGGAGGGGAAACCTGCGCAGAGTGTAAAGAACACACAGACTGGCGAACTTCGTTTATTTGCAAACCAACTTGGTGTTTACCGGGAGAATTAACTGAGTTCCAACTGAACTACACATTTTATGATACCCTTCGTCTAAGTACTCGGCACGAAGGTTGCGTCACGTTCCACCTAGTACGATCTTTGAGATGTCGCAGTCACATAGGGTTGCTGAAAAACTGCGACAGCCCACGACCGGGATTCAGTAAGCAGGTGCGGCTAAGTTAGGATTCAGTTAAGTCTTCTCTGAAAACCGAATATGTGTGCGAGGCGGGTATTTCGCGAATTTTGTACAATTTAGGTTCAAGTAGAATACAGGGTTAATGAGTCCCAAGAAGAACGAAAATTTTTTCAGCAACCTAATTAGTAGTGTGTTCGGTCAAGAAAAGACACAAAAATACCTCCAAACAAACGAGACCAAGAAAAATAAAACGATTTTGTGACTTGCAAACTTCGACCGTGCGCTCGGTGTGCTAAACTCGGATCAATAGTTCAAAACGAATGTAGGGAGCTTACGATCAAATACGTCGTTGATGATGTCCTCCGGGAGGAGACTATCTTCCAGCTTCGTGTCCATTGGAACACAATTGCCGGCATTGACTTGCGGTTCCACAATCACGTAACTTTCAGAGAAAGACGTTTGTTCTGCGGCGCGGCTCGATTTGTGAGCTGTATGGGACATGACGGGATCGACACCGGGATGCTGTAGTTCGCCAACGACCGAGGACGGTATGGGTCGTGCATGTATAGTCGGATGGGGTACCACTGGGGTCGTCGCAGTATACGTCGAATGGGGAAGTTGAGACTGAGTCGGCGGTTGCAGGACAATGAGTTCCGGTGGCTCCTGTGGCGGGTAAATGAAATTAGTTCCTGGGGGCCTGGGGGCAGATCCCTTGGACGATTGTTCAGGTGAGGGATAGAGGAAAAATGCATTGGTGACTTGATCAGAACTAGTGATTGATGGTGCACGTGTGGAAGTTGTGGGGATGGTTGTGGTGTTGTTTAGGTAGTGTGGAGAGGGTTGTGCTGGCGGTGTGTGATCCGACGTGGGGCTGACGGTAATCACACTGAGGGTGGTGGGAACGTAACCGACCACGTATTTGGTCGGTGTCGTTGGAAGTGAGTTGATTCGTGGCTGTTGTTGGGGCGTCAAACTAGTGTCACGTGACACTGCGCCATCGGTCCAACGAACCTGCGCTGGGTTCGTGATGGTTGTACTGCTGCTGCTGCTGGCTAACTGAGGGCTGGTAGGTGGAACATGCCGATCTGCGCCAACTGTATTCATACCGGTCGCGTAAGAAGGATTGGGCGAATAGAGAGGAGAGGTGATGAGGAAAGTTGAACCAGGCTGCTGACTGGCTTCAGACGATTGTAGACGGAGACTGGGCTGAGCCAAGCCAGGAACGAGTCGTGTCTCGATCGGTCCGGATAACATCATAGAAGGCTCCTGAGTTAAGTCGCCTGGAGTTGATGAGGGACAACTAGCAACAGATGCCCGTCGGAAATTGACTCTCGAAGTCCGGCTGTTGAAAACACATCAATGAAAGAGGAGTGTTGGTAAACATATAAAAACATAAAAATATCGGTTGAAGAGAACTATGGACTCCTAAATTTACGACGACCTTCTTAATAAAAAAGCTTCAAGTGAACGCATCCCTCAACGACTTGTCGCCCTGTATCTGCTTATCTACGTTCAACACGTTTGGTGACAGTAGCATCACGGTCACACCGTAAAACACACAGTAGCTGAGCTACTAATCACGTGTTCCGTTACGTGGTCCACTATGTCAAGGTCATCCCTCAGCCTGCAGCATACATGATACCATACATGAACAATAGTTCACAATGCCTAAGGTAAGACCATATTGTCACGAACCTACACGAAACCCAAATAAGGGGTCAATTAAGCAATCACTTTTCGTAGGAACCAGTTCGGTCGGAACTTGGCACGAAATGCACCGGTTCACATTCACCCTAACCCAGCCTAGTGCTGCAGTCTTTCTGTGCACGGAACCCGAACAGATGTAAAATAGTATCATACTAACTAAGCTCATGGAAGAACAATCGGTAAACCGAGGAATCGGATTCAAGACAGCCTGAAGTTGAGAACCCTAACCACCGAGATAATTCAGAAGCCAGGCAGCGTGGAACTGAAACTAGGGGGCAAGAAACGATGGACCGAAAAAAGCACGAAGAACCCCATACCCAGTGTTTGCCTTTTCCACTCCAGCGCCCTTCGACCGCCCATGAGATTTCATACCCACAGGGGAAATCGCCACCGGGATGTTTGGAGACAAACTGGGAGCTGGATGCACTTGGAACCACCCATCATGCTCGGACGTAGTCGGACTAAGGATGGATGTGATGGGACGGTTGACCATTGACGTTCCCGAGATGCAGCCGGACCATGTGGCATGGGAACCAAATGGTTGTGTTGTTTCGATCGACTGAGTGGTTTGGACTGAAGGCGATGAGGATATTGGCCAGATTGACTGTAAACCATGTTTCTGGGTGCTTGGTGGAGAAAGAGGCGTCAGAAATTCGCCATTTGTAGAGATGGGAGCGGAAAGCTGTTGGGAGAGAGAGAGACAGCAAACTGATAATAGGAGAACACGGATGACTAGTGATCAGGCTGTGAAGAAACACTACTCCTCCCGGAGTCCCACTGAATGTGCCATACCCTTCAGCAATCAGTGGAACTCCGGGAAATCCCACTTTTCAAAATAATTTATCATTAACAACTAACCAATCAAACAATCCCCCCTAAAGTACATGATTTTTTACGACCTATCATAAATGGACCTCTTAATTAGACTGTCCTGAAACTTCCCACATCCTCCGTAACACCGATATTACGCGTTCACATGAAGACAAAATACTTGGATACCTTGAACACTTTTCGCCAACTGAAACTGTGTAGAGCCGGTTAACTGGTGCCACGAGGACAAAACGAATGTCGAACACCAACACACCCTGGAAATAGAATTATGAACAGCGACGGAGAACGCAAGTTTCGTCAACTAGAGCGAACCCAAAAGATCGCACTCAGTCCACACTTACACTCGACAGTTTGCTTAAGAAGGTACCAACCCCAGTTTGAACAAAGGCAGTACTAGAAGCGGGCGAGTAGCGAAGGTTATAATCAAAGCATTCAACCCAACTGACGGCCACGCACACCCGATTGTAAGTGCTACAAGAACCAGATGATGAAGATACTTTCCACTCCATTTAGAAAAAGGGCAGTGTTGCACTGGACCCAACACTTTAGCCAATCGTCGCAGTGAAGGCTAAACGATGTTTGCCCATTAAAATGAGCTGATCTTTATTGTGCAACGTCATACCATCGAAGCTACACTCGTTGGCAAAACAGGCGTAGGGAACTTATCACACTCCTTGCTTTCCTCGACTCGACTTCACTTAACTACCCCGCTTCCAGTCGAACGTTTTGCGCTTTGCTCTGTAAGCCTCCCCCCACTTTTATACGAAATATGATACCTCGGTGGAACAAATCATCCCCAGACAGGGATACGTGCTTGTTGGGAGGGCCTACTATAAAGAGCAACCCTCATGAGCCACTAGACAAGTGCAAGTCTAGCTGATTCGGTTGAGCAGGGAGTCCTTGAACTGAGGCCACATGCGCTTTCACACACTTTCACGCATTTCACACGATAAGAAACCCAAGAACTGTCCGGTCTTTAGTCGGCAAACCGACTCGAACCAGCGGTGCTCATGCTTTACTACAGCTGCCCTGAAACCCGATCCCGCGAATGTTATAAGCTACTCGTCAATATATCAGTAGGCTGATTTAGCTGCAATATTTTGTTGGGGAAGATCTACTTTCGATTGGCTGGTATAGCTTCCACACCAGTGAGGGTGAATGACCTCTCCTTCAAAACGTGCCCTTTTTCACGACCTGTTCGATGGTAGTCTGAGTGCTTCTGTGCCGACTGATCGCCAAAAGTGGTACATGACTCCAGACGATTGCGTTCCCACATCCCTTGCACTGTTCGGTCGAACATCTGACATTTTTCCGATAAAATAAAAGTACTCGCGTGAGGACAGTCCTCTGCACAAAATCCGAGGACAGTATGGATTGGCTGGATCAGAGAGCGATGGCCCGGTTTATTCACCTCGCTGAGAACAGGGGTCTCTAGTTCCGTGATATCATCTGAGCAATGCGGCACCAGCTAAGGGTCTCATCAACTGCACTCTGAAAAGCAAACCTCCTGGGAGTCTTCCGGCCCTGGAGATGTGCATTCTAACGGGAGCCGCTTGAAATAACGGCTGTGTCTCAGTTCAGCCCCCGGTCTGATCCTCTCAAGCTTGGGTTTTCAGTAGAACCACGAAGGGTACACAGAATGCAGTAGAGACGGCATACTTAAAGTTCATGTGGAAAATCGGATGCCTTCTGGATGCGACAGTGGCAACCGGCACTGGAACATGATTACCCGCTGAGTCTACATATCGAACAACCAAAGCTCGTCTTGATGCTGGACTGGTTGGCTGCCAGACCATTTGACCAAAACCGTGCGAATCAAGCTTACTGACTGTCACAGAGCTCAACTGTGTGCGGTAAGGCGATTCCACCTGAAATCACTCGATTCAGTAACAGATCCAAAGTGGGTCACCAGGAGGTTAAGAGTATTTGGCACCCTTTGAGAGAAGACCACACGGGAGAAGACAGCTGAAGGATGACGCTGTTAAGGGTTTCACTTGGAGGGGAATGTTTGGCCTGTACTGTACCTTCGCTAAGGGCTCGATTGTAAAAAAAAATTACTTGCGAGTGCGAAAACACTTGACTGAGTTTCACATACCTGAACACGAACGTTGGGACCGACCTCTTTCAAGTATCGGGACAGCTGTTCTGGAGGGCAGTTACGATAGTAGTCTGTACCCGGAGAGGTCGTGGTGATGGTCGGCGGCGTCAGAACCACCACCGTAGTTGCCGTCAAATTGTGGTTAGGAGTACGCCTGAGCTATATCAACCTTTCATACGCGTGTTGTGAAGATCAGCGGAGAAACGCATCTGCCTATAGCCACTGCCGCTTGACCGATTAAAAAAGCTAGTCTAGATACGTAAGCCCTAATTTAGCTGTCGTAATCTGGCCCTTCATGCCGCCACTACTAAATCCTACTAAATCACATATCCGTTAGTTTTAGCAAGGAAGCAATGTAGACGGTGACTTGATTGAAAAGCTGATGTTGAAGCAAACGCTGAGGAACAAGTGAGACAAGATGTAAAACACGGAATGAACACTTGCTGAGTAGGTTGTGAGAACAGAGGCGCTCTAGGATGACACAAAACGGCAGAGTCAAATTAATACCCCGAAGGTCAACAAGCACCAGAGGAGATCAAAGAAACGAAAGAAAGATCAGCTCCATTACCGAAGAACTACCAACCTTTCGTTGTTCGGCCAGGTGACGCTGGTTGGCAAGTTTCGTTCGTTGACTGGCTGCGGCCTCCTGGCTTGCCAGAGCTGCAGCAACCGCGGCTTTATTTACTCTGTGTGATCCACCTGCAGGACGCAAAGGTGCCTGTAGGGATGACGCGGACCAAGATATTGTCGAACTCGATCGAGGTGCTGATCGTAATTAAAAGAGAAACGGTAGCAACGGTAAAGTGTAAAACAGATTGAAAAACTTCGTGATTAGGATAAAGGTAAAACATAATGGTAAAGCGAGATACTGTTTGGGTAGTGCATAGAGTGGAATCGTCACAGACGTAACAACACAGTGGAAAGGCGCAAGAACACGAAATTCCGCCGGGGCCCAATTATACGCCCAGTGTTTCAGTGAACAAGAAAGCAATGAACATAGTTGCTGCTACGGTTGGTGACAAAAGTCCTAGAACAATGTTGAATCAATTGGAGGTCACTGTGGTTGGTGGACGAAGGAGAACTAGAGTGAGGTGGTAAAAACAGGACCAATAAGAAGCAGAAATCGCACACCGCATAAAGTGGTGCGGTTGATACTCGTCGTTGAGAAACGTATTGCTTAGGTACCTGGAAAATCAGCAAGCTAAAAGTGGTATAGGAATCGGAAGGAACAAGCCAACAAAAAAGTGGAATGAGCTCCATTCAAGCGAAAAAAGGAAATTGCATTTTGGCATAAGGTACACACGAGTGACTAGCTTCGGTGACATGCACTAGATCGTACATGATGTCAAGTCAGTTCTTCCGAAGCATTCGGGGAACATAAGGTGATCCCAATCTCCGTAGAATACAGCAGTCCTAAGTCGGGTGAGTTTGGGAACGAGACCAAGAATGTGAAACTATACCTAAGAAAGACTCAACCACTGGACAAAGGTTACATACTCAGTGGGTAGTTCAACCTCGTGAAACCACTCGTGACACGATACGGAGCACATTTGTCACCCTGTAGATTTTTCTGCCCGGTTGGTAAGGCGTTCAAAGACAGTCAGCACAAGCCTCGAGGGGCCGAAGGGTTTCAAAAGGGTTACTCGTGAGTAGTGTAGGCGCGGATAAAAATGACACGAGGGCTAGTGCTGGGAGTTGAGTTGAAGAGGTTAGAGGATTCTTCTTGATCGAAGCTTCGCTCATCAACCGAAGTGCTGCCTAACGAGTCGCAGGAAAGAGGAAAACCCGGAAGTTGTTTGAGAAAGGTTTCCAAGTCTGTGGAGCAGTGCTGTGAAAAGAAATACCCACCCAACAACGCAATGATGATGTCTCGTCGAATGGTGACGAAACTTCTGCTGAGCTTGGCGAACAGATCAACAGCCACCTGATCAGTTACCAATACTTTGATGTCGTTTCGACTGAACCCTGTGTGTGGCACATTCAGCCGAAGAGAAGTATAAACGAGAAATTCAGCTGGGATGCAGTTGAGTCCTCCGCTAACACTGGCTTGATTTGCGAGCGTTTGGAGATTATATCCATCCGAACATAATTCGCCCTTGTCAGATGTTCTAAACCAACCACCAAATCTTAACTCCAAGGCATTCACGTTCATCTACAATCAGCTACCCAATAACATTGGGTTACAGTTCTGTAGAACCAAACCACAGCAACCGGTTGGACAACCACGACGCTGTCACCTGACGCGTGACATTTCTACCCGGACGATCGATGTTCACGTGATGGATAGGGCAAATATTCGCTAAAAGGCACATCACGTGAACTGATATCACTCCCCATAACTGAGGAGCTCAAACACAGTGTGACGCGTGCCAAACAGAAGAATCAAGGATCTTAACATCTACGGGATTAGTACCAGGTGTTCAAAACGCAGTATAGTCATGGATCTGGGTACCGAATTAAATTAGACAATAAAATACAGGCAAAATGGGTATTCCGCTAAAGCCAGGCGCATCGATACGGAGGACGTAGGTGGTTACCGGTCATTACACATTGCTCAAACTAGTTACTACGTTGGACATATTAAAGCAAAGCACGCCGGACATCTCAACTATGTTCCGGTGCAGGAGCGTGCACAAGACATAAGAAAAGGGCTGGCTAGTTGTAGGACCAGTCTTTAGGGGATAGTTGGTGCGCGTAACCGTACTAATTCGGTTGACAGAACTCCCGATAGGTAAGCAGGACGAACTGGAGGTGAGTCCAGTTTCCAGCAACATTTGCAAGGTATGCGATTGGGTCTCTGGTTCAGTGGGGGCGAGATGGCTCAAGTGGTTAGAGTGCGAATCTACTGACCTGCTGGTCCGTGGTTCGAACCGGACCTCCGTCTCTCGACTTCCCCCGTCTAGGCTTGGGCAACCTGACAGTATCCCAGCCCTTGTGCTGCCTTCTTGTGACAGCACACCGAAAAGGGTGTTATAGCTGAACGACTCTGGTTCAGTTGCTTTAAAACGTCTGTTACTGACCATGGGAGTGTTGGCAACATCCTTCAGTCCGTTCTGTACAACGGAGTAGGCGTGAGCATTATCCCAAAGTTCCATTCACCCACCTAAAGCGTGCACTAGAGCGAGCAGAAGATTCGATCAATATCAGACTGTGTAACTGGACAAGATGGCTCAGTGGTTAGAGTGCGAATTCACTGACCGGAAGGTCCGTGGTTCGATAGCGACCAAGTTCTCGATTTCCCCTGTCTAGGATTGGGCAACAAGGCAGTAGCCCAGCCCTCATGCTGCCTTCTTGTGGCATGGCAGTTGGACACCGAAAGGATACTACAGTTGGACGATTTACTTCATGTGTAGCCCGATTCAGCGAGCTCAGAAACAACTGTTCAGCCTTGTCTGACTTCAGACAAAGTGATTTGATCTAAATGAAGATACGGTTAGCAATTTAGCCGTCCCATCCACCCGAATAAAGCAACAGAGTAGGGAGTCACTTACAGGTAAGAGAATCCAACTGCTCCAAGCTCGTAGTAACCGTTCGAAGTGATTGATTGCTAGGACTTGAAGCAAACGTAAGCGAGGAGGGCATTCGGCTAGGTCCAATGACTTGGGAATAGTTGCTGAACGTGGATGAAATGTTGTTACCGTTATGGTCAGATGTCATCGGTTTTGACACGAAGCCTTCTTGCAATTGTTCACATATTCTAGCCACGGCCTCAACAGACTCATCGTCCGAGTCCTCGTTCATGAACGGGTGATCTCCATCAACATGAGGATGGGACTCCCCGGAAAAGCGTCGTGTCGAATTGTCTAGTCGTGATCGCTTTAGTTTCGGCGAATAGGCACTGTCTAGATGATCTCCTGCTGAGCTGCGTTCCAACTCATCGCGTCGTAAGATTTCATTTAAGAATTCCACCTCCTCGGCAATCGCTTTTGGTGAAAGAGGCTGTGAAGCTGCCGAACAGGTGGTGGACTGACGGTATGACGTGTCAATGTTAATCGGTCGAAGGTGGCTGGTAGACACGGAGGCTGGATTAACTGTCTCTAAAAACACACTATCTGACAAAGACTCTGTGGATTTAGAGTGTGGACTTCCTTTGGACTCAGAGCTGGCTGTGGAGAATTCGTAGACATCGTGACTGAAAAACAAATGAAAGGGAATACGTTACCAAGTGTGCCGACTTCTGGTGGGATAATGAAGACGGGGAAACCAGTAGGTCATAGAAGGAGTAATCGAAAAGTCTGTGGGGTTGCGTTCGTACAAAGATTTTCTGGAATAGCAAATCATCTTGTAAACCCCAAGGACATCTTGAGTTCGAGCACATATGGATTTGAACAAATGAGGATATGAGAAAGGAGAATCAAGTTCACAAAACTCTGAAGTGGCCAAATAACAGTTCGAAATACAACAAATGGGGTGTTGGACTCAAAATGTGCCGCACAAAAAAAATGAAAAAAGCCCTCACGATACCGCCTTTTCTAACTGTCGTGCAAACATCATGGAACGACGGTTTTGGAAGATAGTCTATGTATTCCAAACCTCAGAAGAAGACGATAGATAGACATGCAGAGTGAGCCATTAGGGACAGAAACTGCCAAAGCGTATCTCGGGAATAGATAATCGCGGTTTAATTCTGTGTAGCTGCGCTCTGTATTTTTATAGTAACTGTTCTTCCCTACTGACCACCTGTCCAAATAGACAAACTTCGGTCGGTCACACCAAACGGCCCTACTAGAATGAAGCTGTGAGGTGTGGTCTCTGCGATCAGTGGAACTGCGATGTCTTCAGATCTTCAACAGCAGTTGTCTCAGAAACGTGGCTCGTACAGGTCGGTACCGGCGAGGCAATTAGAAAACAACTTTAGTCGAATGATGTGTCTAACACGAGAAGCTGCACTGATTAGGTTATGTATTGTGCATTCCAAATCATCGTTTGCAGAAAAGAGTTCTCTTTTTGTGCCAAATTCAGAGTGGAGCAAAAAGGGAGGTGACCAAAAGTTGACCTAGCAGAGGGGAATTAAATCGATTACGAAAAGTCTGGGTGCGGTTGGTGCTACTCTCCTTCCAGGATGGGATCCGCAAGATCTTGTCTTTGCATGGCTGGAGACGCTGCGAAAGATGGCTGCTAATCGATGTCAATGGCGCTTGTGTTGTCAGTTTCTATCCAGATTATCTGAACAAGTGTCTGGAGGTGTAGACACCTCGGAATGGTTGTGGTAAGCTAGCACTAAGTCCCTTCCCTGTCCACCTTTATTATTTTTTTCACAATAAGGCTTTCAAATAAATGATGGTTGTACGGGAGCGAAGCACCACTGTTGAACACTGATGTCATGCTGTCAATGGTGATGAGGGTGAGGATGAGGATGACTACAATGCTAAGGCTAGGTTGTTTCGTGTCCGAAGTCTAAAAAACGACCACCATAGATACAAATAATGGAGAAGCGCCGAAATACAACCCCTAACTAGACCACCTAATGTTGGTCGCATTAAAAGGTTTGTCCAAAGGGGAAATATGCGCGACTGATTGTCCTTGACTGGCATTTTAACCTTCCGGGTAACAAAAGGATGGTAGCCGGGATCCACTCGCCTCTCCACAGACCACGCGTGACCTCCTTGATGCTACAAGCCATTGTTGTCGCCACTGGTGAACGTGTTGGAGACATACGAACGGAAGCATTTGCAGGAGGAACCCAAGCAAAGAGGGGACTGATTATGTCTTTTCGAAGACACAGACCCAATGAGGAACGTCCTGGTAAAGTGGGGGAAATCCGCAGGAACTAGAAAGATATACATTTTGAAAAAACGCACACGCAGAGGCGAGATTCTTTTCTTTAGAAAGAAGGAAGTAAACAAGAGGAAGATCGCCGCGAACTCTCTGAGACATTGTATAGAAGTAACACACTACTCATATGGTTGATTAAAACTCTTCGACCTTATGAGTAGTGTGTTACGTCTATACAAGGTAGTGTGACAGCTACGTATCGTACCAAGTGAAACATGAGGCGGCCTGGTGCAGCACGTTTATTCGAAAAACATCAGTTGGTTGAAAAGCAAATTGGTATGCAAATGAGTGTTTTTTGCTATGCTCTCAGACATTGTTTAGTCGACTAACCGTTTTCGGTGGGATAGATTTGATTGGTTGTTTTTCACTTGCCCTTGACAGATGAGTTCTATTTTTAGTATCACCTTTTGGCCCGCCTAGAACTTTCCACGTGAGCTTCATAAACAGCCCGTTTTCGGCTGCACATGACACGCCTGTACGGGTCAGTGTTCAATAGATCAGCTGATTCGCACGCTCATTGGCTTTCTGGTTTGGTCGAGCGCATCAGGCTATCCAGACTCAGGTTCGCGGTGTTAAAAAGGCGTTCGGAAAACTGTGGTCCACAATGACATTAATCAGAAACGATTTACCGTAACACACGGAAGTCAGCGGTTCTGGAGCGTTCATACACCCGAACACAAAAGCATAAGAGTATTCTTCAAGAAGTTTCACACAGTCGAACCATCAAAGCGGTTGATAGCAGTCTTAGCTCTAATTCGGAGCATGTAAACCACAAGGGAACAAACAAGAAGTAGGTAGACATTACCGCATTCCTGCACAACCAACCGCCGTGCAATGGTAGCTCAATGTGCTACGTGCTTGAATACGCGCTCATGAGGAACCCGTTATTCCAGACAGAGTCTTATGACCTGGACAACTGAAGGCGAATATCAATTTCAATAAAAAGGCAGGGTGCAGTGTGCAGTGATACGACCTCGAGTGGACGGAATGAAAGCACCCAAAAAAAATTCTCAAACAGATGCAAGTTTCCAGGTGTACGGGGTTGAAGACATCGATTAGAAAAATGAAAACGACAACAGAAGACCACAAACCTGGTGACTTTCGGTGATGAGCTGGACAGAGACCGAGCAGCTGAACTATAAACCGTTCTACCCCTGGTCATGGAGGACTTTGGAGTAGACAATACCGTCCCAGAGGGTATGCTGCTTTCCGGACTCGAATTCTGAGGTCCAAGTTGTGGGTCTAATAGAAGACGACAAAGACTAGATGGCGCTTCGGTTGTAGGAGCTATCGCAATCGTCGGAGTAAAAGGCATTGAATTGGTGATCGGCAACGGCGTCGAGCATGAATTATCTGTCAACTGAGATTGATAACCGACCGAAGAAGGAGTTACTGAGTTGCCAGAAGTTGGTAGAGTGTAGATAGGTGGCGAATGAACTCTTGGCCCATTCGTTCCAGACGGCGCGAAAAACGGAAAGCTACTTTTCGGATGGCCTACCGTAGAACTGGGTGTCAAGTCCCCGGCGATCGAGGATGGCAGATCCGGTGGGCATTTAGGACGTGGCGTCGAAGCGTTATATTGCAGGTTTCCAGCAACAGGGATCAAATCGCTCGAGCTCGGTTGTGAGACTGGTGCCATTCTGCCAAGTTCGACAAAATGTGGTGTTTGTGAATCAAACGTCGATTGGTGAAAATAAGCTGGTGAAGTTGTACTACTTGCTGTGCCGTAAGTTTTGTTCCCGTCGTAGTCGGAAGAGTCACTGTTGTTCGTGGAAGGAAAGTCTTGAAGCAATAGTTGGGTAAGTGAAGAGACGGGGCCGTTTGAAACGGGAATAGAGTTCGTAGGCATCTCGATTTGGGAGACGTGTCGGGTTCTTGTGATGTTGTTGGACGTGTGCATGGAGTTGGGAACCAGCAGCTGTGGTGTAGGTGGTCCACTTCGACGTCGTTTATTTCTGCCAACTGGCTCTAAGGAAGCCGTTGCCAGACTACTCATCGCACTGGAGGTATCCGGTATGGGCGATGTAAGACGAGAGGATGAATGCACGGCCATTTCACGAGTGCGATTGTTGACGATAAGCTGGTGGTTCAAACCACCCTCAGAAGGACGACGTGCCAGGGACTCTAAGTGTCCAGGTATCACAGACGGCGAACCAGGCTCCGAATTCGTCTGAATCAGAGGGGACAAGAAATGGGAGAAAGTGTAAAGAACTAGGGTATATTGGTACAGCATGCTCTGGTTAAAAGCTATCAAACCCGTGCGGTTCACTGGCTTCAAGGTCATTGTGAATGCTGCCTACCAGTGTGGCACACATACTGCAAAGGCGCCACAGTTTCGTAAACATCCCCTTTCGAACATCATCTCAAGTCAGGAGGTTTCCTAGCGACACCCTTACAAGAACCTTACAATAATCCAAGAAAATCCATTGCCAAAGAGCACTTGGTAAGGATCGGATAGTCCGGGAAAGAAAGTGAGGCAGGGGAAGTGAGTGTGGTATGGAGCATCCATCAGAGAATACCTAGTGTGGATTAAACTTTAGTCTGAGAGCCGGAAACGAACGTCGTCATATTTTTTAGGGAGGACCGGTATGAATATCATCGATATACCTCTAGCAAAGCTTCTAAGTGAACAACATTGGCTCGTGATACGGATTTGATATATTAACTTTCGATTATAAGGCGATAAGATAATCATCCGGCTGTAGCAACCTTCTGGTGCCTAGCTGCCATGCCACCCGAAGGAAGCACGAGAACTAAGATACTGTCAAGTTGCCAAAGCCTAGACAGGAGAAGTCGAGATGCAGGTTCGAACCACGGACCCTCCGGTCCGTAAATTCGCGCTCTGACCACTGAGCTAAGGAGTAAACCGGCTGGAACGTCCTAGGATCGGTCGCAAAACGGCTGAGCACTCGGTCAAAACACGCTGGCCTCATTGTACGGTTATATGCGCGATAACACAATAATGATACCAGATGATAATGCACTAATGTAATAACATATGTAGATACTATAGAGTGTTGCATTCGAGAGCTGTTCGCATCGGTGATTCCTTTATCCAGAAATACAGGTACCATTGATGACTAATCGTGCCTAGCTTGAGAGTTCATTGATTGAGGTAGTAACCACGATTAGTGTTACTGCTGTCAATCAAGCTAGGCACGCGTCGTCTGCGAACCCGTCGTATCCCTAGTCTCATGATGTAATGCTGCATGTCTAAGACCCCAGGTTCGACATCACCAGAAAAAACTTCCACATTATTATTTGGACATGCAGTAGAATCAGACATCCCGGGGAGTCACCGAGTCTAACCCTAATCAATCCCGCACAGAGATTTACTGCTCATACGTGCTGCTCCATTCGTTTCTTTTTGGAGCCTGAATGATACCACCTTTCCGTGCTGTTCGGGTGAGCATGAGACTGCACAAGATGTAACTGACAGACAACTAAAACTCGGATTTTGTCGCATTGGTCAAGATGAAAGCCAGTACGAGCAAACCCAGCTGCGCTGGTCATTGTCGTCTCTCTGGATGGGGACCCCCCGAGACGGACCACATCGATGGTAAGAGACATTGTCAGACATGGCCCAGTCGAGCTCGTGCATCCAAGCTATTGCCTTCAATGCATAGCTCCTTTCCCCTACTCAACAGTCCTGTTTTTACGCACCAATTTATCAGCTCCCGCCTCCAATACGCAGCTACCCCTACCCCACCTCCCCAAATCGTCGGTGAACCAAACTGTGGCATCTACAACCACTGTACGACAAGTACATGGTTCTTACAGCTGATAAGGGTGATGATGGTGACATCGGTCAAGATAGAAAACACAACAATGACAATGACAATCATAATGAATATTCATTAGAAACTCACAAGTGAATTCGAACGAGGTTTTCCCAATCCTACCGAGTTGGGCGTTGAAGGGTCTAGCAGACGCTGATCAGTGGAACACAATACAGAAGTGGGGAAAATGGGAAATGAATAGGAGCTCGTCAAAGTGTACACAGTGAAGCTATGTATAAAATCAGAGTTTGAAAGAGCCAGGTGGTTGACTGGTTCGAATCCACTCCCAGCTTTCAGAACGTTCCGGTCGAGGTATGTAGGGATCTTAATCGTCGTGCCCCATTCAAGTTTTTGACAGTTTCGGACCGAAACAGTGTCACGGTTAAATGACTTACTAATTTTACAATCAATGGGTCCAGGTGAATAACCCTATATGTTATTGAGACACTAAATCACTGAAGGGTGTGGGGTATTATAAACAGCCCACCTATCCGGATCAATAAAAAAACGAAACATTTAACGGTAAACCAATAAATCGAAAAAATAGAACTGGGGGCGAAAATAAGTCACCTGGTCAGCTGCTATGTAGTCAAGCGTAAAGATTACGACTGATCAACACAGAGATATTATTACCCACTCAAAATGATTTTAACAATAAACACACACCAAAAACATTTCCCATTTTGCCTGGATCTCAATCTTGCCGTTTCACGTGACCTGGTGAAAAACGGGCGGAAATGCTCATGTGTAGGGCAATAGAGATAGTGGGTTATTGGCTAGATAGATTGACAAGTAGATCTGGCCAATATCACATGATTTAGTTTGACTATCAGCGGGTGGCCGTAAAAACCGGAAATAAACGAAACAGCAGTGTGAAGATCACCATAGAAATGAATGCCTCAGAATACGGATATGAACGATTCGGAGGATGGGAGAGGGATGAAATAAACGGTTGAACAAACTAACTAACTAACAAAGCAGTGATCAGAGCTTTTGCACTCGCTAGAAAGGCCATTTTATTCGTGATACGGCTGTGATAGAGTATGACAAGAGACTGCAAGAGACAACAAGATAGACAGGAGGAGATCAATTAAGTTTCTCAACGAGAACCTGGTGTTCCAAAGTACGATCACTTCGTCCACGTTTTAAAACAGTCAATCAAACCCAGGCTATGCATCCCCGGGAACCATAAGCTCCGACATACTGTCAGGTCAGTCACTCAAGCCTTGACAGAGAAGCTGAAAGGTTCACAGCAGATGTGAATGTTCCTACTATCGTCCACATTATCCAAAAGTGTGGAGGAACACCAGGGCACACGAGGGAAGAACACCAAGGCAATTGGAACAGCAAAGTTGCAGAATCATTCGCTGCACAATCATCACCCACCACCGTCAGCTGAACGACATGGCTCGTGTGGCTCAGATGGCGCCCTCAATGTGTGAACCTTGCGCGTTGAGAAACTCTTCCGGGGGGATGTATGTACACGAGAAGATTAGTGTCCATCGTCGTGGAACTGGCACGGCATAATTGTAGGCCACACCGGGAACTGTCTTCAGAAGAGCTTGGTAAACAGTCGGTAGTTTTTATTTGGGCAACGTTTCGCCCTTGACACAAAAGCTTTATCAGGCCAAGTAAACAGGTCACCAAGTTGGCCAGGTTATAAGGCAGACGGGGCACCAATCAGGAAATCCTCTTCAGATTATCACAATCGGTCAGTGATGAGTGTCAATTAATGGCTCTTGTCGGCTATTGTGGTTGGCGAAATCTTGAATTGATGGGTTGGAGGAGTTTAAAATTAGTTCCGAGCAGTTGTTGTTCCTTAATCTTTCACCAGTTTATGGCAACATGTATGCTTCGATTGCGTATGAACAAAAATGCGCCTAGAGCAACTAAGGGCCAGATGGAGATAGGTCGTATTAGCAAACTCCATACAAGGTCACGGTTTCTAGAAAAATCACCAAGTTGTTGCTATGTACAATGTCCCACTTCACACACAGAGGGGTAGGCTTCGATTAGTAACGCCCAGTTCCTTGAAGAAACAAATCACCAAGAACCATTTCAACATAAATTGAGTTCAAGTAGAGCGCGGAAGACGTGGAAAGAAGACACGGGACGTGTACACTGGATTTGACGGTTTCCTGTCTGAACACGCAGAGGGTGAAAACCGCCAAAAATACGAGTAGTTGGGCGGGAATGGGAACAGGAACCCACGCCCATCTCGAGCTGCTGCAGGTGGGCACAATGCGTGGTCGATCATGCGCGAACGAACCCACAGGTTGCTGACCTTTAATCAGCACAATCAACCGCAATGGACCAGGTCACCTTTTACATTTCAGCGACTACGGGCAGAATGTAATCTGGCCTCTGTTAACCAGCCACACCTTCTAAGGGGAAAGGAACATGGCTGAGACGACATTTCCGGATAACATGGAACATAACCGAGGAGGCTAGTCGGCCTTGATGAGCCTTTAGATGCACGCGAGAAGCAAAACTAAGAAAATTTCGAGTTTATGCGGACTTGGGTAGGGAACCGTAGGGAGCTGGTCCAGCAAACGAGTGTGGAATGGAATAAACTTGCAAATTTGAACACCGGTGAAATGTATGCACACCGAATATCGTGATTGGAGACTGTACAGATGGATCCACAAAATGTCCATCCTGGAGGCAGGTGTGCTTGTGAGTGCTTCATTAACGAGACTGAATCAGTAGGAACTCTACAGACTACCTCCCATATCCACAGTAAGCACATGCCCCACTCTCAGCTCTCTAGAGCAGCGGTTCACAATGCACGTTAATCCGACAGGATGCAGGTCACCCACAGGTCAAATGATTTACAAGGTGGAGCCAAGTTGAGTCAACACAGCACAATGACTGATACATTCCGGTGCTCGGAATGATGGCGTACATGTGTCGACATCGTTCCGATGTACCTCACAACCTGTCGCCTCCGTGATTCAAAAGGACTTCCGTTTCCAGACAACGTACATCCCGAGAAATATCGCCAATTTCCGAGGAAAGACTTCGTCAGTGAGAGTTGATGGAGGAACAGAAGCCCTATTTTGGTACTAACATGCAACGAAAAATTTCTTGGAATTACTGCCGATAGTGGAAAGATTCACGCGGTGTTTCCGACTGTGTCACAACCCGAATGAAACGGTTTTGAGAACGTCTCTTCCTGTCAGTCAACATATTTGCCTTATGTTCCAACAAGGCAGCGAAGCATTCGTGTTGAACACGGATGTCATGCTGTCGATGATGATGACTTGTGTTCCCAATGTGTGCTGGAAAAACCGAGGTGCAAAACAACTCAGACAAGTAGGCGTCCGCCAAGCTGAGACTTGACTATGTGAACAGTCTTCCTCTTATCCTGGCGCAACAAAACGACAGGAAGAAACACTGGACGCTCTTCGTGGAGCTCATTCGTGGCCATGACGTTTCGCCCGCAATGAATTTTCAAGCACTCGGTTTTCAGTCGGTGGCTCGATCAAAGAGAAAATATGGTCTATAGGTGTCTGCGAAAGATTTCAGAAAGGCTGACCTGGAATCATCAAGGTACAGTCCGTGTAGAGTAGGCCTATCGCCTGGTGGTCGAAGTGGGTTGTTACCACAAGGAATGTTCATGTGCAACGCCCGATTTTTGCAAGTTTCTACATGAGGATTAGTGAAACAGGTTGCCTTACCACCTGGACGTCGTGTCAAGAGAATTCCGCTATTTTCCGTCCATAAAAACCGGTGGAATTCCTGCTTCCGGAAAGCCACTGCACTATGCTGCACCTAGGGTTGGGATGTAGTGCTCATCTTGGACGTCCCCTAGACCCTAACTATTTTTTTCGAATTTCTCGTGGTACAATTGAGTACTTGCGATTCACGCACAGAAATGAACAGGGATTGAGGAATATGAGGTTTTCCGGGTCAAAGTTCGGTTTATGAAAACTGTTGGAGACTGAGGTCAGCTGCTCAGGGGGTTGAAGATAGGCAAGCGTAGACTGTCACCGGGTTTCACGACGGCTATGCACGGGAAACAACGAAATTTTGTAAGGACAAGCTTAGTCTTCAGTTCATATGAATGATGGCATTCCTGAAACTACACACAATCGACGCAGTCCTTCGCAGTACCGACATTCTCTCTATTGGGTCTCTGGTTCCAGGAACTTTATACGCATACGAAATCAACAGTAAACATTTGGCCTAATTGTTGCTCACCTCAGAAATTGATTATCTCAGCTTCTAGGGATTATGCCCACCCGATGAGCCCCAAACAAGGCAAAACCCCACGGTGGACCGTCTTTGGATTTTGAGCTAGTTGTGTCAAACAGCCTGTTCACGCTTTTAGCAATGTAGAGCAGAGAAGTGCTGAGTATGGACACATCACGTGACACTGAAGGTCACCCACAACCAGTACTGCAAAGCTCGAAACACAAAAACACAGCGAGATGACAGGGAACCGTTTTCGAGGGAATGCCGAAGGTTGGAAGTTGAGACTTTTGGTGCCACACTCGCTCCTAATTTTCACCGCCATTCAGTCTTCACCGCACTCTTCAACTACTGGCTTACTTTTGTCAGTGTACGACGTGTGTGTGTAAGATGCCATCACAGAATCCGAAGTGCGCCTATCCACCATCCGTGAGTTCAGATTTGCAGCGAATAGTACTAGCGAAGCGCATCCATGCTGAAAGGTACCCCAGGGAAAACCCAAGGAGATTCGAACCTTAGGCGTTCGGGTTAGTGATTGACCAGTAGTGTGAATGACTCATACGTAGGATATGGCACCACTGCTGATGAGTACAGACAGGCTGAGAAGAATGCGGGCTTGGAAAACCTGTGGAGGTTACTGCGATCCACCCTACTGGTTAGTTGCAATAATTAATTTGGTGTACACGGTTTTTAGTTTTTTTTTTCGACATTTGTTGACTTAAGTCAAGGGTTGAATACAAAATTCGAAATCGCATCAGTGGCTACAACATAGGTGTTGGCTATCCAGGTCATCTGCGGCGATGGATCACTTGGCACTTGGCCCCGAGGGCCTGCACCCCGCGCTCTTCAAAGAAGGTGGGGAGGCCTTGGTGAACAGTCTGACGACCATAGTGCAGAAGATTTGGAACCATACTGCAGAAGATTTGGAACGAAAACAGAATACCAGCCGAATGGAGCTCCTCGACCGTCGTCCCAGTTTTCAAAAAGGGAGTAAGAACGTCATGCGAAAACCATCGTGGTATCAGCCTGGGGTGCGTCGATGCTCTCTGACATTATTTTCGATGCATTATCGGGAAAGACAGATTCGTGAGAATCAAGCTGGATTTCGCCCCGGTCGAGGATGCATCGACCATATCTTTACCTTGAGAAAAACTCCTGAACAACGCCACTGCTTCAGATGTCCCACGATGGTTGTTTTTCTGGATTTGAAAGCTGGTTTTGATTCTGTCCATCGTCAACAAATTTGGCAGTGTCTGGTGATCAAAGGTGCCCCTTCCAAAATTCTTTCCCTTATGACAGCACTATACGCGAACTTCTGTGGGCGTGCAAGAGTATACGGGAAGCTCTCGCCTGAGTTCACCACGTCCAGTGGTGTAAGACAAGGCTGTCCTCTTTCCCCTTTCCTCTTCAACTTTGTTAGTGATGAGCTGCTTGAAATCTCTATGCCTACCTGTGAAACCTCAGGAGTCGAAATGCTCCCGGGACGTTCCCCCACAGACACTGAGTATGCAGACGATATTGCTCTCTTTGGTTCAAATCCTTCCCGAATGCAGACGACTTGAAATAGCCTGAATAGCTCTGTCGACAGACACCTTTATTATCGTTGTATTCATCATGCGACGCTTGTGGATAACATTCTTCTGAGCATACAGGCCAGTTGGGTAGAAAAGAACGTAACGTTCGCTTGCCACAACAGCCACACCCTCATCAATCGACACCTAACCAACTCCATAAAACTCAAGGCACCGTAATTATCGGGTACTTCATTAAAATGAGATGGGTAGGTAGAGTTAACGACTTTTCTGATAATTAGACCAACAGCTGGTCAGGATAAACTATAGACTAAAAATTCGAGTCACTAGCAGACGATGAGGTTCCGATGTATCCCTCAAATGGACGGACTACAACTGTTGATCACGTGACAACTTCCTGCACACTCAACCGATAAGCTTTAATAAAAGCGTTGTGTAGTTGACCGTAGTGATTAGCTTCCAATGCGAGCACGAATCTCCTGACCGGAAGGTCTGTGGTTCGAACCCGACCTCTGAATCTCGACTTCTCCTGTTTAGGCTTGGGCAACTTGACAGTAGTCCAGCTCTCGTGCTTCCTACAGGTGGCATGGCAGCTAGGCACCGAAAGGGTGTTACAGCAGGACGATTACCAACGAAATGAAAAAAAGCTTTAAAAAGAAACACTTACCACAAGCAGACTGTTACTCCTCGAGGTGGCAACAGTGGATGAAGTTGGACTGGACTCGACGGAATTGGTGTGGCGATTTGGGGTTGGCTGTGATGCGGGACCAGACTGGTCCAGCTCACGCGTTGGGCACGGTGGATGAGTTATTGTGGTGGTGGGCGAACCGAGAAGCGGTCGACTCGAATCACTACCTAAACTGGCTGGCGTCACCGGGCTTACAAGCACAGACTGGCAGAAAGTAGTTGGTGTCGGGATAGTGGTTGGCAATTGGATTGATAAGGGTTGTTTACTGGTCGAGTCACATGGTGGCGCTGAGGCTGTGGGTCCGACGGAACTGGGAGGTAAATGAGATGTGGAGGAACAGGAGTACTGAGGGAGAACACCGGTATTGTTGTTAGCGGTAACCACACTGTGGGTGCCGATTGTGAGAGCGCTTGAGCCAATCTCAGTCGGTTTGACCGATGGCGCTGTAGCAACAGAGGGGATGCTTGACGGTCCAGGTTTCGAATCGTAGAATGAAGCAGGCAACAAGTCCAGATCAGCCTCTTCCGAGAGAAGCCATTCTAGCATACAACATTTGGAATTCCCAGAAGCACGCCGAGCAGCCTGGAGATCCGTGACACACATGTTGGGTGGTGGTTGTGGTATTGACGCAGGTAACTGAGAATAGGCCTGACGTGACTCAGACGACAGGTTGGATGTCGATTTAAAATCAACCATGGGAGACGAAGTCACGTTTGTCACGGTCGTTGTGCATGTGGATGTTACCAAAGGTATCTGCAAAAGTAAAGAATCGCGGTCAACTTGTAATACAGAGCCATAAAGTTTTAAAATAAATATGCGGAAATGAAGATTAGGTGGTGGGCGAATACCACTGGCTAGTTGCATCCAGAGAGTTGGGTATTCAGTTCTGACGACATATGTGTCAGATACACCATAGATTATCTTGATGGTCACGCCGCCGTACTAATCTCTGTACTTTGGGCAATGGTAAATAAAAAATCCAAAGATCCAAGATATATGGTTCTTTGGTTTCTGCAATTTACGTACTATAAGGGTCTGGAATGTCAGAAAACACGAAGTGAAGCCTTCAAAAAGGCAACGACAAAATGTGGGAACCCCCGAAGGTTTGGTGGTCACCCATGAGGGGTTGACCAGAATCAACAACCACGTCGTTTGCTGGCCTCCCAGACCTCTTTCTCAAGTCATAAACACAGTACGGCGAGGAAGTCGATGATTGGACATTTTTAACACAACCGGTAGAGTTGATGTTGGGTCAGAACAGTGCTGAGACGACAAGCGTATCGCTCCCCGCCAAACACTTGGTGACGGATTTGTTCATTACTCAAACGCTGTCTTGCCCTCCGTGGGTAACGTTCCGGGAACAGCGGTCATCATCATCATCATCGACAGCATGACATCAGTGTTCAACACCAATGCTTCACTGTCGTACAACCATGGTTTATTTGAAAGCCTTATTGTGAAGAAAAGAATAAAGGTGGACGGGGAGGGGACCTACTGCTGCCTTACTACAATCATTCCGAGGTGCCTACACCTCCAAACACTCATTCAGGCAATCTGGATAGAAACTGACAACAAGATCGCCACTGACATCGGTTGGCAGCCATATCTTGTAGTGTCTCCAACCAGGCACAGTGGGGATCACGCGGTCCCCATCCTGGAAGGCGAGTAGCACCGACAGCACCCAAGCGTTTCGTAATCTCCTTCATACCCCTCTGCCAGGTCAAAGGTTGGCCACCTCTCTGCTTACGTCACTCTGAATTGGGCATGGAAAACAGCACTCTCTTCGGCAAACGATGGTTAGGCATACGCAACACATGTCCCAACCAACGCAGCTTCTGGTGCTGGACACATTCTTCAATGGAAGTACCCGTTGCACAACCCAAAACTCGCTTTCTAACTGCCTCGTCACGGATTAGCCGAGGCGAGTTTATTGGCTGTTGCTTAGCTTGGTAACTGACTAGGAGACGAAACAGATACTCTATTCGATTGCCAAGCTCGGCGAACAGATCAACAGCCACCCGATCAACAAACAACATGTGAGAATAGCTTAAACGGGTGTTGTGTAAATGTCGATTGAGAGAGAGCCCGGTTGTCCTCAAAGATGGCGGAGGTTTGTAACTGCATCTTAAGCCTTCCCAGTGTGATGGCTTCATACCGCCGTGGTGCAGCAGTTACATAGATATATACAATTCTCCACCAGCATGGCCCTGCTAGACGCAAGAGCAGGCATCTGGTCTGATTAGTGTGATACGATGGCTTGTTGGCAGTGTGAGGAGACTTTGGAATTTTAATGGAGATTTCATCCTGTAAGCGAAGCCCGTCTGTTCTTCCTGCTTAAGAGTGAGCTAATCACACTGCTGAACAGCCGCTTGTGGTCGACCAGTCCAGTGTTCAAACTAAAAAAAACAAGAGGAGTTTGCGGATTCAAGACTCCTTGGAAGTTTTATGAGATGCGTAATGCTGAGTACACTGCTTACCGACTTTTCGGCATAGGTCGACTTCACTCACAAAACGAAATCTCCATGGCTTTAGAATTCTGTGAACACCGGTTCAGCCTGTCAAGGTCACGTCGAACGCTATCACGAACCAGCACTATGTCATCGGCGGCGGAGTCTGTGGTGCGGACCGGTTCATCCGGTGATAACTAGATGTCAAAACAGCTTGAAGCAACGAAACGATCGATGAAGCTAGCATCCATGACGAGAATAAACGAGAACGGAGAGACAGGGCAGTCCTGGTGAGCAGCACTGGAAATAGAAGAGGAGTGAAACTCGCCACAAGCCCGGACTTATCTAAGCCTATTGATACCCGGACACGGTTGAGTTCACCCAATGTAATGCATTTCTTGACAGAAGAGGCACGAAACAGCCCAGTCAACAGCGCCACACGTCGTTTCGCTGTCCAGAACGATTAGGACAGACAGTCCAGGAGGTATGTGAAGCACAGCTGAGGCGATTGTCACAAGATGATCAACGCAGCTTACGCTCAAGCGAGAAACAGCTTATTCTTCAGGGATTGATTGTCCACGCGATGTGTTCAATCGCCTACCAAACGGCTATCGTAGTCCTAAGTACAACGTTGATCAGACTAGGACAATGACGATTATTACTGTAGTCAAAGCGCTGCGATAGTGCTGGTGCCTCAGTCAATGGGCGCTTCCTTTACGGTTCACGTCTTCCCCAACAAGATTGTTAGTTCGTACAGTAGTGCTGGTCTTCCATCTTTGAACAGTACCGATGAAAGCTCATTCGGACCCTTGGCTTTGTGCAGTTTTAGGTGGCCAACTTCTGTGGCAACCTCACGAGTGGTGGATACTACTGATGGGGCATGTGAGTAGTACGTCTTCTCGTCAATCCGCTTTGCGTCTCTTGAAAAGTGAGATCTGTTACGGAATTGGTGGAGTCCCTTTGTAGCATTTGCCTGCATTTGAGTAACAGTCAATGAATATCCAGAGAAGTTCAGGAAGACGCGTTCAAGGAGAAGGTGGATATTCAGTTTTGTAAACGAGATGCATATGAGAGTGTTGCTCCCCTGTTCAATAGTCTGTAACTGTTAAGTTGGCGTTCTCAAATAGGCAACTCCGCAGCGAAGGCCTTCTTCCTTTCAGTGGTAGTTTATGAACCCGTATGATGTTTTGTCGGCGTACAAACAATCGGTTCAGGTGTTCCCACCGACACGTGAGGTCAGCAGCTGAAACACAGTAGTCCATTCAGAATTCAAATCATCTAAAGTTCGTCCAGAAATACTCCTGTAAACTCCACCTCCTATGGGATGAGTTGGAATAGCTTTTGTGAATTTCCATCGGCAGATTCCATTTCTTCGGCACCATCAGACCACCAAGTGCGGCGGTCCTCCTTCGGACAGGCCGTCAGTTGCCGGTTGAGCGACATACAGACTCGGTTGTAGTCGGGATACGATATAACGGGAAGTGAGTAAGTCTGTAGAGCCTTGTGTCAGCTGAGGCAGGTCAACTTGTTTGGCGAGGTGGCGGGTTTGGTGTGCAAAGAAGCGGAGAGTGATTCACATGCACACTAAAACGTGATCAAAGGTCGAGTGCGCACTCCAGCAGACCTACATAGTTTCACGCCGCCGAGTGCTGATTGGAATGCGGCCGGTCTGTGTACATGGTTGGTTTGGGGACGCTGGATTTCGGCGGAATATATGTCGGAAATTGATGCCAGATAGGAGCAGGTTAAAATCCAGATAGAGAGGACTCGAAGGCGTTCTCCAGTGTAAACATGCTATCCAACAAAAGAACATGGATCTCTTAGGCTGCTTTCGGCTGGCTCGGGCCGGACATTTTTCTCTGGAAATCACTCTTTCTCTGCACTAAATGTATGATTCCTCTTTTCCAGAACACGTATATTAAATCGTAATTGATGTACCACTTATGTGTTGTCCCCCACAGCTGAAGGTCCCTTATTTCACATCGCGAATAGCACAGCGAGGGACAAACCCGATCACGAACCCTAGCATCTGCCTAAGCTGGCTGCCCACAGTGCTGGGTCACTCCTTTAATCCGACCAAGGGGGCCAAGGACGCTCAGAACATTGACAGATGTCTTTTAGAGAGTGAGATACAAATACCCTACGCTCGAAACCGGGCATAACTAGTGACACCTATATACATTGCGTCTGTTTGAAAGTTCAGAGACGATAAAATCCGTACAGGCAAGTGCTGACATTGCGCTTGGACAAACTGCTAAGACCACTACGATTGGCTGGACGAACTCAATGAACTTCTCAGTTCGCGCAAAGATTCCACGCACACGACAAATGTCCGTATGTTACGGTTGCCCACACCCTTACATCAATGTCGATCCTGCTTGGATGAAAGACAAACTTCACCAATTTATTCAAGCGGCCCGCGCACAGATGTCGTGGTATTTTGGCTGAAAAAACGTAACAACTACCGAAAAGACCACCCACAAGAGAGTCCAAATCCTGGAAAGCATGTTCGGTTGGCCTCTTGATGTTTGTCTTGAGGATCATGGAACCTCATAGAAGAGGCTTATAATAAGGAATTCTCGAGGAGGAACAACTGCCACGGGTTTTGATGGACGCAGAAAGTCAGTTCCCGCTGATGCGCTTGCAAAAGGCATAACATAGCAGAAGTAATTGTTGAGCTGCGATTGAAACATTCCTGAGCAAGACATCTTACACCCCTTTTCGCTTACGGATTTCATCAATACAGTCTTATAATTCCTAACAAAAATATCGGTAGCTTATTCTCCACAAGTGAATCACCAATGGTGCACATCCTGGCATAGGTCGTCGGTTATAGACAGTTCCACAGTATGATAGCTCAGAGGTTGCAGCGCGAATTTACTGACCGCAAGGTCCGTGGTTCGAACCCGACCTCTGCCTCTCAACTTCTCCTGTCTAGGCTTGGGCAACCTGGCAGTAACCCAGCCCTCGTGCTTCCTTCGGGTGGCATGGCAGTTAGGCACCGAAAGGGTGCTACAGCTGAACGATTTTTTAAAATGCACCGCGGTGACCGTATATGATGTTGGGATGAAAAACCGAAAGCCACACCCATAGGATAGCAATACATCTAAAAGACATTACCAGGAATTACGACTACCCTGTAGGACGGTAGAAAAAACTACCGGTTTCAGTGACGTTTTAGGTTTCGCTTGCCGATAAGATCAGTATCGAGTATTTAGCGGTCCAACAAAGGAAAACCGGCGGCAGTCTTGATCACACACACACACACACATGGAGTGTCAGGGCAACGCGTGTTTGATTCGCCTGTCTGTCAACTGCGGAATATTACTTCTAATACCCCCGAAAAACCGATAAGAAGCCCAACACCATGTATTCGACTAGCCGACGAAGAACTCACTAGCACTAACAACACGAGCACACTCTCGAGAAAGTTGACACTGATCACGACAAGCAACACCGAAAAGCAGATATATCAGGACCAGTTAGTTTGGAGTCCAAGGGGAAGGTAAATTTGATACTTAGTTGGCTTGCGCATTAGAGAAAGGCTTCGTTTTAGGACAGTTGCGCGTTCTCAGATGTTTGATTGTGGCAGTGGGCACGAACAAGGCACACTTCACAAGACAACAAACGAGTGGAACAGCAGAACCGGCAGAAAACCGGCGGTTTGACGCTGAACAGGTTCGCATGGTGCATACGGAATCTCTCGGAAAAAGTGCGTCTTGTGTGACCTTGATACCACTAATAAACTACGGTGAGTTTCTCCTGTAGAAGGATGAGCCGGTACCAAAAAGGTGCCAAATAGACGCTGCCCATGTAGATAAAAAACAACTAAAAACTGGATGAGTATGGTTGACGCACCGCTACGTAAAAATTATGTCGATCGATCAATATATAAACAGATAGATACAAGTATCACTTGCTGCCACTCTCCCAACATTGAAAAATTCTTGAAAGATGAAGTTACCAGCCAAAAAAATGGAGAACCCCTAAACAAGCATCATCAATTAGCAGGTAATGACCTTGGTTTCCTGAGTCTTTGAGTCCTGGGATTCGTTTGAACCGACGGAAGACTGAACGACGATGGTTTGCAGTCCCTGAGACGTGGGTGTCACTGGTTGGGAAGTGGACGTAGCGTTGCTGCCGCCAGTTACTGGCACCGTGGGCAAGTGACTGCCACTATTGTTATTGTTGTTGAGTGGGGCAGTCTCAGCTGGAGTTGCGGATGGTCGAGGCGTTGTGATAGCAGAACCGTTACTTGTATTTTCTACAGGAGCGGGGACGAAAGGAAACGGGGATGTCGAAGTGAAAATAATCCGCAAATTTGCTGGTTTGTGCTTCAGTTTTCAACTAATTCGCTACCTATGGAAGTATACTCATAAAATTTGTGACGCTCTTTACGAGGAATATCCTAACTTGCCTGGAAACTTGGTAGAACAAAGCTTCGCGTACTGAGTCTTGCATATTCTTTTTGAATTTTGTTTGGAACAATCAACTTCAATTAAGGTAAGGCTGAATTTGTGACTTGCGTATGTTTAGTGAAAAATATCAATCACCCTTCTGATCGATCGTTTCGAGTCAGGAATTGAGAATAAACTTTGTTCAAACCACCACCAGTCGACAATGTGAAAAACAGTCGACTAGCCGTTTCTCTCGGTGGCGCAAAACAATAAGCGGTCCCATCAAATCACCTCGGTTAGGACCGAACAGGGAGGGAAGAAGACTAGTCATTAAGTTCATTTTTCCTGCGACTGTGGCAACAATCCAGCTTTGACCATATACTCCAAGATGCCTGAGAGTAGCAAGCGTGAAGGCAAGCAGGCCTGGAGGAGGACATAAGCCCGAGATAGCCCAGGTACGAACTTACTGACCGGAAGGTCAGCATCCCAACTTCTGCTGTCTAGGACTGGGCAAATTGGCAGTATCCCAGCCTTCGTGCTTGCTTCGGGTGGCATGGTAGCTGTAGGCCGAAAGGGCGTCACAGCTGAACAGGAGGCGCGACAGCATGTGTGGGTATCGGCTGTCTTATGGTGCGTATTGAGGAGAACAGGTAGTGATGGTCGTTTCTATTCAGAGTGGGATAAGACGCCCAAGTTGAGCCAACCCTTTAGTTGAGGCTGATAGCCCGATCATAAGCAGTCACTTGGTGTGTAAAACATTGGCCGACTTTATGCTGATTCTGAAGCGTCCTAATCGCACCGGTTTCGGTGTGGAAACAGGTTTAACGATGCGCTGAATACTCTTATTTGCAGACCAACTTGGTTTGGACGGCAGACTCAACTGAATTCAGGTGAATCTCTCGTTTATGATGGTCTTGCCCAACTGAATCAGTGGATACGATATTCGAAATGTCATGATACACTGTCTAGACATAACACACTGTTCATAGGGTTTCTGTCGAAGAGTCATCTTCGAGAACCTTGTGAGTAGTGTTACGTCTGGGTTTGACGATTATTCATTTTACCACGCTGGTATTGTCTGAAAATCAATTGGCTTTTCCTCCTGTCCTGCGCGACAACTCGCAGAGCTCGAAGTTCGATTCTGGAGGAGAGAGGAAATAAAGCAGGAACGCTGAGAGACAAGAAACTGTTAGCTCCGAGAATGTGTTCCCTCCCCGCTGCTGGGGGAGCAGGAGACCACGCACGCCTGTAATAACTAAAGGTCACACAGAACGCAACACAAATGTTGGAAACCATGATAACGTAACGGATTAAGGAAGCCCTCGACACTTGGGATACGTCGATAATTCCTGAACTGGAATCCAATTACGCATGACTCGAACAAAATGATTAACGTCGAGGATTGAACAGTCTTCGAACCAAGTTGTCCTATCACAAGAAGCTGGCAAAAGCAACAAAGAGCTAGTGTGTCCAGTGTACATTTTTGTTTGAATTATACTATGACAGTACAGACATACCATCACGACCATTCGGTCCGGAAAAGGGATCAGCCGGTTTCGTTTCTTCAGTCGGTGCCTGGGCTACAGTAACTGACACGTTGGGTGTGCTAGTTCGCGTCTGTTTCGTGGTAACTAGCGCATTTGGACCAAGATACTGACGGACAATCTGTCGGACACGACGGGCGAAGTGTTCTCTTAGGGCTCCTCCTGGCTGCGCTTGGCTAGCAGGCCCGCTGGAGATCGATCCAAGGGAAAGCAGAGAACGATCATCTGACCTGGCCATACCAGCACCAAAGATGTCTTTCCATATCTGACGGATCTTTTGTATGGCTTCCGGTGGGAGTAAGTGTTGCAGTTGCATAACACTGCGAGAAGACAAAGAAAACAAGAGGATCAAGTGTGTGTGTGTGTGTGCAAAACAAGAGAATATTTTTCACCTACTAATGTGATTTTCGGAAGACGAAAATTTACTTTAGTCCGTGGGTTAAAATAGTGCAGCGACAGAAATGCCACACAATTTAGACTTCTGTCTAGGTGACGTTTCGTTTAGAGGCACTCCAGCTCTATTACCCTAAAATAAATGCAGCCTGTACTAACTTATGGCATCATAAGTTACTACGAGATAATCAGTGGAAAGAGATGGAGCAAACAGCTGCGGAAAAAGTTGATTGGACCAAACAAACTGGATCACCATTCCCAAGCTGTGCTAGTCGTAGTGATGAGCATGAGGTTCGTGAGGGAACCGAACCATAGCTATCCGTGTGTCACAGTTACAGTCTTTATAGAGGGCTCGTCGTGAGCTTGAGATAGCTCAGTGGTTAAGGATGGTCCGCATGGTTCAAAACCAGCCCCGGGCATCTCAACTGCTCCTGGTCTAGGTTTGGACAACCTAGCAGTATCTCAAACCCCGCGCGTGGTAGCTAGGCACAGAAAGTGTGTCACAGCCGAAAAGCAATATGCACAAAACAGCATCAGGATGCACTACCTCGGATTCATTGGTTGCTTCAGTCGATCGGTCCGGTGACTGTATGCATTTCGCTATGCGACTCAACCAGAAAAAAAAACTAAGAAATCGTTCAGCTGTAACACCCTTTCGGTGCCTAACTGCCATGACACCCGAAGGAAGCACGAGGGCTGGGATACTGTCAGGTTGCCAAGGCCTAGACAGGAGAAGTCGAGAGGCAGAGGTCAGGTTCGAACCACGGACCTTCCGGCCAGTAAATTCGCGCTCTAACCACTTGGGCCATCTCGCCCCCTGCCCTACCTCATGGATTCAACAATTACCTACCGAATGAATGAACACCCACAGCATGTTTCAGTTCACATACCACAATAAGTTATGTGTTCTAATCTGAAGGTCTCATCGTACTAAACTGCTCGCTCAGTTTCTGGCAAAATGTAACCATGCGTTTTTGTCCGGCGTGGGAGCTCTAATCATTGGTCAGCCAAATGATGGTACACATTGAGTTTATGCATGAAAAACTAGCCAGCTCTGTTGTTGCTCTAGAGAGATGCGCCTTCGACACGCTGATCGAACATCAGTCATTTGGATTGCTGCCTATCCAACGTTTTTAGTTCCCAGACCATGACCTGTCGCTTAGTTAGATACGGGCAAATCTACCGACAACCTTGCCATTTTTAAGCATACAAGGCTGTGTGCATACCAATTGTTCTGTTCTCCCTAACGCCATTTTTTGTCGTACCGGTCTCATCCATTGGTCAGTACCATTCCGCACAGTGTATCCAAGTTGGTTGAGGGGGGGGGCATATCGTACTGCGTAGCTAACATTCTCCGTCATCAAGGAGAACTCTCAACAAAGATGTTAACGTAGGAATTTCGAACCGCAACACAGTGGGGATGGCGTCTTGCTGCCACGACAACAAGGATAGATATGAACATAAGGAGGCCTGAGGACAGTCGATAAAACGAGGCGAGATCGCGTCAGTTCTAAACTGGAGAGGGTCCATGACCTACGCCGCTCGACCCAAACAGGACTAGACGCGGGATAACCGTGAAGATCAATCAGTCAGTCTGGCAGTGGCATACGTGTGCGTGTGTCCCACACCGATTGGTTCACCGGAACAGACGTTCTGCAGATGTGCATGTGTCCAATCGCGCAAACAATCGATTTTCAGACAACAGCGACGACAACGAAATAACTAAACACCGTATCCGGGTAGCAACAAGCCTGTCCGGAAAATATCGGCCATAACGGTGGAGTAAAAAAAACGGGTGATGCCGTTGTTCTGATGTGAGCAAATCGGAGTATAATTGAATCAGGTAAAAAGGTTGGAATCACAAGGGCGTGTCGCGTGAATGGGAGCTAGACCCGTCTACCAACGAAAGAACAGGACAACTACATTAGGGTACCCAAAATTGCCACGGTCGTAAAATTCAGCTACTTCGGAGGCTGTTCATCAGGTCGCACGTGAGGAGAATCCGCCTCCAATCTCGAGCACAGTAGTTCTCAACACGCTCGATGGTTCTTAAGCCACATACGGTCGGAATGCAAAAGTCCTTAGGAGGTAAGCATCCACCAATGCAAAAAGTACATTCCGATTACGTCCTTTGGAGGACGCGACTGACAAAAAATACTGTCTGCAGTGAGGACAGAGTGTTAGCAGCGGCAAATGAGTTTGGAGATGACTCATCCAGATCGATCAATACATGGGATGCAACGGGATTAGCAAACGTGGCAAAAACAGCACAGGTGTAGCAGTCACATCAACTCGGATGTAGGCACCAGTTAGGAATCCAATTAACGTCGTTTTTCTCCAACAAATAGACAGAATGTGGGTTGTCGGCTAACGTGTCATTTCCTTTTATTGATCCGCTATGAAATCTGACGCCTAAAGGAGGAAATGCACAAAATCGCTAACTTTGTGCACGGAACGCACACAGATTATCAGTCCCTTATACAACAAAAGACTTCTTTGTGTTAAGAAATCCCGGTGATCTTAGCTTTTGTCAAGGTGAATTTTGAGGGTCCGTAAATGCGCTTTCCGTGTTAGGACGTCCAAATGAAAGTATGCACAGAATCCGAGGTATGATGTTAAGATATCGTTCTTGAAAATTTCGATTTCCGGTCGGACACCATAACTTCACATGGATCCATCCTCAAGAAACGCATCTTTTGAAAGACACCGGGACTTGGGGAAATACACTAATTTGCAAACAAATTTGGTTTGTGGTGTCTCCAGGCAACTGAATGTGCTGCACCGGGCCGCCTCATGTTCCAGTTGCAACGATATTCGAGATATCGCGATACATGTAAATACGTAACGCACTACTTATAAGGTTGCTGAAAATTCTCGACAGCCCACGACCGGTTTCGCCCTTATTGGGGCTCATCGTGAGGCGGCCTGGTGCAGCACATTCAGTTGCCTGGAGACACCACAAACCAAATTTGTTTGCAAATTAGTGTATTTCCCCAAGTCCCGGTGTCTTTCAAAAGATGCGTTTCTTGAGGATGGATCCATGTGAAGTTATGGTGTCCGACCGGAAATCGAAATTTTCAAGAACGATATCTTAACATCATACCTCGGATTCTGTGCATACTTTCATTTGGACGTCCTAACACGGAAAGCGCATTTACGGACCCTCAAAATTCACCTTGACAAAAGCTAAGAGCTTCGTCAAACAAAATTAGTTTCTCGACTAAACATACTACTGATGAGGTTGCTGAAAACTCTGGGACAATTGATTCAACTGAGTCTCCCGTTTACATGAAATCAATTTCCACATGAGTCTATCTCGCAAAACTAGCTTGATTACGCTCGGAGAAACCCAGAATCCCCGCGGTGAAGCGCTGTTTAGCGTTGTCAACTGTGGAGATACAGCCCCCAATCCAAAGGAGAGCACAAAAAATAGTTTGTGCTTTTATTGGGGAACTTTGCGTAATACGGTGACTGAGAGTTACTAAGACAAACGGGTATTCACTGGGCCATAAGAATGGACCTTTGATTCAATGATGGAAGAGGCGTTCTCAAAATAGTTGGGGTTGCTTCAAAAGGAGAACACGAGAGAAACCGAGTGGAAGTCACATGACAATGGACACTGGTTCCAAACGGTGCAAATCAGCCCGACAATAATACAATAGGAGTTCACATGATAAAAGTGAATAAAGCTGTAAGGTCAACCAGAGTAGTGATCCATAAGGGGAACGATGACGGGTCTAAAACTACGCAAATAAGATGGAGAACGTGAAGACCATCGCTACTGTTAAGAGGTTTTATATGGTCTCAACTGAATCACTATTTACAATCGGTGTATACCGATTCGACCTTGGAAAGGGGTGTAACCGGGAAACACGCAGAAGCAGATAGTGAGAAGCAGTTGGCACAATAGAGTACAATGAAAAGTCACGTGATTCAAACGGTCAGTAGTGTGGATCACTGGCACCATATCTAGCCAAGATGTGAGTTACCAATGTGGCTGACCAACTCCTCGTTTACGCCCCTTTCCCAAAGATCGAATCGTCCGAATCGATCTAGCTATTCATGTGATACATGTTGGGGCTGAAATAGCCATGCAGTGCTTCTTCACTGCTCAATTTACTTTGATTTCGCTCGAAATAGGGAACCCCGATTTTGTCCTCCTCTAGGGCGACCAACTTCTGTTCACGGGAGGGACAACTGTACCATAGAATTCCCAGTCTGCGAACTAATAGTCACGATTTCCTTTGAAACGTTACAACTATGTTATTCATTCATAAGGAGAGTTAGTTGTCTTCACCCGATTCCGGAGAGTAATTCTTGCTCTGGCGTGTTAGAATATGCAACCGAGAGTGACTGTGGACCGCACACACCAATTGATGTGAGCGATCCGTAGAGAGAGAGAGAGAGAGAGAGAGAATTCTCAGGAATGTTAAGCTGAAAAGTGTGAAGTACTCACTACACGAACAAGAGTCATACCTTTTTTTCTTGGTCTTTATGCAAAATGGAATTTGTAACCATTACGATCTGCTGAAAGCAAACCGTTCATTGTGTCTCAGTGGAATAACTCATGCCTTGAAAACTCCGCATTCCTCTTTTCACCTTCCGATAACAATGGACTGAGCAAAATGCAACACACTACTGCTCGTGGTTCTGTACATGATGTGGAAAGCAGACGCCTGCAGAGTGAAAACTACAAGTCTAGAGGCCACAGACGATAGATCGACCGAACAGATGAACTTTTGCTTAGTAGTTTTAGGCTGCAGACCAAGGGGCCAAAGGACGTCTGACTACTGGCAGCAGTCAGATTGTTTCATCTGAATGACGACCGATCCTTCTATTTAAGCCACTGGCTTAGAATTTTAGCGGAGAACGTCCGAAAGCTTACAAACATCAGATGTTTCGATCCTATTTTGGCTTAGGAGCCATTGGGCTCAATGAAACCCAGTCAGGACTGCAGGACGCCCTCGGGTAGATCTTAAAATACCAAGTGTGGACACAAATCAAAGGGAAAAATAGCATGTTGAAGAGAATATTGAAAGAACAGATCGTAATGATGACCGTTGATTTGTTCGCTGAGCGGGCAGTTGGATTGCAAGCGTTTCACCACCACCAGTCGAGATGGGTCAGTGGTTAGAGCGCGAGCGTACTGACCGGAAGGTCCGTGGTTCGAACCCGACCCGCTCTGCCTCTCAACTTCCCCTGTATAGGCTTGGGCAACCTGACCGTATCCCAGCCCTCGTGATTCCCTCGGGTGGCATGGCAGCTAGGCACCAAAAGGGCGCTACAGCCAAATGATTTATTTATTTACCAGTCGAAGTGATATGATCATTGCGGGTCAAATTGGTCCTAGTATGAAACCGCCTTGTTCGAACGCAGTAGATCATTTACTTCATATGTTGGATGACAGCCTACCTAGGCTTCGCGGACCTGTTAGAAAAGCAAAACGTGAAGGAATCTCCACAGAACTTTGGAGGGATTTGGCGGGTCCCTTGACCGGGTTTCATTTCCCGGTTATGGAAGGCTACGCCGATTCCTGAGGTACATTCGGCTCAAGAGTCAAAGTACTCACTTAGTTCAAGGAGTTAGCTAAACGGAGGACAATAAAGTGGCACACATTCAGCGATTTCGCCCCAAGGATTGTTTGGCGGATCCTTTGAAGTTAGTCTATGCAGAAATCCTATTGAAAGAGAAAACCACAGAGGAAGGGGCTTCCGGTATTTCCTGAGGGTAGGCTTCTTACCAGGGGATTTCACATTAAATCATCCCAGCCGGCTCCTCCGGTCTGCCCTGGCACATAACTGTTACTAACAAGACATACGTAAAACACTGAGTTAACGGATGAAGTTCATCAACGCTTCATGCGCTTGGACGCGAGAGACTCTTTGCGGCTCCTAAGCAAAACCAAGAGGAACCGAATTGATGGGCAAGGAAGTAGCCGACACTGAGAACTTCATATTCACGCCCGAGTCAGTGGTGACATATCCACACACACACACACACACACATACACACACACACACATACACAAACACACGACCAGCATGCCACGATAGTAACTGGACTTGCAGTTACAAAGACTTGGTGTTCTATGGTCCGAAACACAGTGAATGCAGTGACCGTTAGTTTAAGTGAAATGGCTGAATACAACTGCAGTAAACCTATAAAATAAACACAAAATTCACACGGAACCATTGGACTGCCAAGTCACGAGTTCCAGCCTAGCTGTTAGTCTGAGGTCCAAGTGAACGCAAACACAGTTCAACCTTAATGGGACTTTTATCAATATATGAAGATGACGAAGGCTGTTGACGACCAGGGAAGTAGGCTTACCGTTCTCCATGCTCTTTCTTATGGACGCTCGACGCCGGCGATGTAGTGGGCAAACTGATCGTGAATTGTCCTGCTGAGTTCGGCGAACACCGTGGTGGTGTGGCAGGATGTAACTGACCTGTCCTTGATCGATCAGATTGTGGTTCCCGGTTGGCAACTGTGAAACCAAGGGACAATAGAGCACGCGGTGATGAAATATATAATCAAACGAGTAAAACTACCAAAAGGGGGGAACAAAGGACGTAAAAACGTGACACAAAAGTATCATTCCACCGGAATTGCGCTAAACTTAATTCTGAGACGTACGAGTTCAATCGACGTCACTGAGAATTTTGCCCGAAACAACTGACTACGACGAGAAAACAAAGAAACAAAAAATTCACTGAAAATCACTGATGCAAAGACAAGCGTGAGAATGCGCTTATCGTCCTGTTTTCATCATTCAAAAGCTTTGTGCCAAAGGGACGTTGACGAGCGTTTTAAGCACTCGAAACACCGTGACTTCCCACAAAAATGGGTGAGTCCCACGCTAAGACGTCCTAGGGTCGCGAGGGCTCAGTGGTTACAGCGAACATCTAGGTGGCTACTTCGACTCTATACCCTAGGTGTGCAATAAGGTCGTGTAGGATTTCAGCCTTCGGACCAAACCAAAACACGTGTTATCTACGGAAATATCGGGTATTTTCCGTCGTCCCCCTATAGCGTCGTGTTTGTTGACCCAAATTCGACAGAAACGTAAACTGCAGCCGCACTCCCTCAAGGAAGCATCCTTCGGTGGTAATAAATATCTCAAAGCAAAATGGTCTTTCCGCTGAGTCTCCACAAGTAGATTCATCCGTTTTTGTCTGATATTGTTTAGGCTAGCTGTGAACCAAAACTCAGAGTTAATGTCTCGGAGGAGCTGATCGAAATGTGACAGAGTTAGCCAGTAATCCTTCAAAAACTCATGCTTCCCAGGTCTAGGAATACCCACTCCTCTGGGTATCACATCGGGAAGGCTTTACGGTCACGCAAAACATCAGTGTACACCCAGAAGCTAGCACCCACGTCATCAGTATTATTGCCATTTTCAAACACTGGGTGTTTGTTTTCAGCTGTTCACTCAGCCATAGGAGAATTATCGTGTTTTTGAACCTTTAACTGATGGAATGCTATCTTCCAGTTCACAAAACCCTGCTCATATAGCTAAATAACTGGACGAAACGGTTGATTGACTCTCTTGCTTATTCATACTGTCTAATGGTAGTTCTCTTTTTACTTTCCACTCCCTTTTTCAAAGCACTCGAAGAAGGTCGATTGGTTCACCCAACCAACATGGTTTCATCGTCCGACGGCTTATCTCATCCAGACATCTCCACATCCTCAGCTGGAGGGGTTGAAGAAGACGCTTCAGTGCGCATCCTCGACTGTCCGGACTATCGAGTCCAATTCGGGAACCAGTCGTTTTCGGTTCATACGTTTAGTCTCCCGGCCAGTAGAGAGCTACCACGTGGTGTGGCCACTTGGACTAGTGTGCATGTGGATGGTGCTGCCGGAGAGAACGGAAGTCCTGATACCTTCGTCGTACACTATCACCGTCTGTACAGGTGAGAGTCAAGTTACGTTTTTCCGCCCACCTTTTTCATTAGTGGTCAGTTTGAGAACGAAGACGTTGTTTGTGGACGTCTGCTCTCTGAGAACAGAATTTCACACGAGCAACCGTGGTTGTTTGAGTTCTCCAGTTCTTTATTTCCTCGGTTTCGGTTGCTTTCGCCGTCCTGATCCTGAGGCCTAACGTACCAGAAATTAGATAACGATCGTCTTCAGGAGTGTGACCATGAAACGCATGCGCGCTAGTACTCAGCCTTTCAGCTCGGGGTTCGAAGCGCATGGAAAGTCGTACAGTCCTAGTATTTTACACAGCCGTTCCCTCCCGTATTGCCACATCTCAGGGTGCCTCTGCTTGTGCCATCATTCCGCACCTATCAAATTACTTGATTCGTGATCTCCTGTAACAGCTTGATAATCACGTCATTTAGCATTCATTGACGTTAACCTAGGCTCCCAATAGTTCTGAGGTATCGATTTCCAAAAGAATATCCCAGTTCCTGCACTGGCAATAGGCATTTGCACGACGACCCGATACCAGGAAAAGGTCTTGCTGACCACGTGTTATCTTCACTTCGGTCTTCGCATGACAAGTTCTCGAACAGAATTGACTGTTTTCCTACTATAATGAGGAAAACTTCTTCTCTGGATAATTTTGTCATTTAGGTCAACAGACAGAGCATCTGCAAAAAGCAAACTGTAAAAGTTTTCCACGTTTATGGCATCGTATTCAGAAGTGTGGGAGATTAACATATGCAGACTCATTCGTTTCAATACACGAGTCATTGTAGAATTCGCACACTCCATATGCATGTACTTTACGCTGTCAGTATTCCTTCCGTCGTAGCTTACTTTTCACCTGTAGCAAGTGCTCTTTGAGTCGGCTGATACCGGGCTAATAACAACCACTGTTTTGATGACGGCTCGGTGCTTAGAGCACGACTTTCCTGACCGGAATGTCCGTGGTTCGATCTCGACCTCTTCTCCTGTCTAGGCTTGGGCATCGTGGAAGTATGCCAGTCCTCCTGCTTCCTTCGGGGGGGGGGGGGCATGGCAGCTAGGCACTGAAAGGGTGTTACAGCTGAACGATTTCTCTCGTAGAGTGCTTTTCACCTGCAGCATGTGCTCTTTGAATCGCCTGATACGGGGCTACTAACACCCATTCTTTTGATGATTGCTGGGTGGCTAGAGCACGACTTTCCTGACCGGAAGGTCCGTGGTTCGAACCCGACCTCTGCCTCTCGACTTCTTTTGTCTAAAGCAGTCTGGAAGTATGCCAGCCCTCGTGCTTCCTTCGTGTGGCATGGCTGCTAGGCACCGAAAGGGTGTTATTATTTTAAGGCGTCCTAATGGGAGCTGTAAAACATCCCCGTTTCGAGCGAAATTTCAGGTGCTGCATTGTCCACAAACAACTACTCAACGGAAATGTCCCAGTTTCAACTCGAAATGTCTTCATGGTTCCAAATGCATCTTTGGCCCATTCTGGCTCCTATTGGGACATCTAACATACAAAAGACGCATAAACAATGGAGTCGAACCCTCTCTCTCTATTGGACGAGCATGAGGTCCAATTACCGTCGTTCGAGGAAATCACATTGGGGGAAGAGCTTTCGATCTGACATTATGCCTATCGGTCCGTGATGCAACCGTCCAACAGGTTGAAAGGATCATCACGAGGATATTTTATATTCCTCCCGAATGAGATCCGTTTGTTCCGGCTAGCGAAAATGATGCCAACTGTCCAGGGAGTGTCGCCAAGAAGGCTACACATTAACCTGTTTGTGCATAGAACAAATCCGTCATTGCCTTGTCGGGATTCTCTTAGCTTGCTGAGGTGCTTTTCCCCAGCAATCTATCTATATTACAACCTCGAAAAGTTACCAAGCGAATTTAGCTCTAGTAGAGAGGTGATTGTGGTTCGGAGGGACGAACAGACTTATGAGTGCCACATACAGCTACACGGGCGTGTGACAGTGGGACTCACTACAGGCAGGGTCGCTAGACAGAGGGAGTAGGTAGTTCCTTGAAAACAAAATTAAAAAAAACGCGATCCGTGATGTTCGAGCAAATGACGTAAACCAAGACACGCAAAAGGGAACTCTTACAGAAAATAGAAGCAACCGCATCATACGGGGCAGAAAATGCAGTAATCCACCCCCCACCCTATTAGGACAGGGATACCCAACCGAGAAATTCCTCTCTCGCCATTCCCATTGTATTCATGCGGTCACATCAGGGAAATGGTTGTTAGGGAGGGGGGGGGCAGAGAAGGGTGCTACGTAAGCAGAAAACAATCAATCTGGGCAGGTGGACCTACCCTGTCACATGACCCAGCGACTTTAGAGGCATCCCTACAATCAAACCCTGGACAGGTATCTACGTAAATAATCTGTCTAATTTGCAGTGAGTAGTAGCTGCTGGTCGTGAGATAGAGTGAGAATCATTCATTGTTCCTAGGCTATTGACTAGTTCAGGTCCACCACGTGGGTGCATGGATATGCCCGTGTGCATACAAACATGCCAGCCTTATCGGGCAGGATAAGAACGCTGGGTGTGATCACACATCGGTCCACAACAGAAGGCAACTGAGAGGACGGCGGAGATAGCGCACAGAACGAACATGGGTGTGCCTACATACGCTTGTGAACGGTGGCGGGTGTATGAGAGAGAGAGAGAGAGACAGAACAAAGCCACGATGTTGATTGGTCGGAAGCGGAAAATCTAGGTCGGCTAATTAGGCTCTCTCTGTCTCGCAGTTGGATGGCAAGTCCTCGTTTCTTTCGGGCAAAAGATTCAAGGGACCGGCACTGAAGTATGTGGATGATTCTGGACGCTTGGGTGGGGCAGAGTAGTGGTTACACACGGTCTGTGCACGCCTCCGCACAACAAATGCTCAACTTCACGGAAGGCACTCATTTGCACAATAATTTTGTTTCAACGAGAGAGTCAACTAAATCCCAGCTGGCTACCTCGTTTATAGTACTCTCCTTCAACTGAATGTCCTTCACAAAATCCGTCCCATATTTCAGTTGAGACAGACCATATTCGAGATATCTGGGTACATTGTCTAGACGGAACGCTACTTGTAAGTAGTGTGTTCGGTCTAGACAAATGCATCACTTCGTCTGTGGCCGGAATAGGACAGGTCCTATTTTGCTTCGTAAACAAGGGAAGAGTGGGAAGAACTTATACCGTGCTGTCCGATGGCATTTATGTGATGAAGTTTTGTATTTAGGACTCACATGAAAAACGTGCAGCGCGAGAAACATGAATACCTTAATTACTGCCAGAGCCGGTAGCATACACGAGTTTTCTTTTGCCTGCATTATGTAGACGGCTGAACCCGACACTGGATGGTTCAAACTGTTTTGACAAGTACAGCGCCGAGTCTCCAAGCAGACAGCCTCGCGTTGTACACATGCGACAGGAGTTAAGCAATGGCCAACCCTTGTCTAATAGTCTTATTCTGGGTAAATGAAACTTACATACGTCCCATTATTGTATCGAATGCTAAACAACAACTGTTGCCAACTTTCAGTCATTTGCTATAGTCCCAGTCAGTTACAAAATACATGACGATGTCTATTCGATAAGTTTCGTCGCCTGCATACCTGCCACATCCCTAGTCGAATTTGTGAGGTGGCGGTGCCATTTAGTTACAAGAGACCGCAGAGAGGCTGCATGTTGTGAGAAGCGATTCCAAGCTACCATGATTGCACTGAGCAACGAGAACTGCAGTCACGTTATGAAATCCCAGTGCTGAAGGTTCGGCCTAGCTCCAGGGTATTCAGCTGGACCCAACTCTGAGCGCACGAGAACTTCGTGGTTCTTGTCGACCTCGTTGTTCAGACGCCTAAACTAAAACCCATTTTCTCCATCCAGGTAAAGCAAGTGGACTTTAAAAACATCCTGACGAAGACTCTTCACAGGATGAGCTGTTTTTTTGAAAGGTCCTCGGACACGATTTGTCTGTAACTACTCAGATCCTAATCTGCAAAGCGGAGGCAGAATGTTACGCGTTCTCCCACGATGATCCCTATTGAGAGTTAGTGTGCACCGTTTTTTGTGTTACTCGAAAACCACTGGGCATAATTCTTCCTATCCACCTTGACGAACGAACGGGATAGACATCTTCGGAGCTTCTGCTGCTCATTTTGAGCAGCACACAAGACAGGGAGAAAAAAGATTTTGCATCCGGCTTGCTATCGAAACAGTCTGGAATACGACCTTTTGCTCTCGTTTGATTTTTCCTGCCAAAGTTGTAAAGATCGACCAGAAATCGTCACCCAGCCCGAGGTGTGCCCTTTATTAATAGGTGGTTACCAAGACAACTAAAAACAAACCTGGGTGCATTGACGCACGGACATGCAAAGCAGACGGAGGATGCATGCAGTAGCGCGTGAGTATGGTAATCTATCTCTTCATGGGCATTAGACAGACGGTAGGTTAGAGATCACTGGGACCAAAGTTCCAATCATCAAAGATTAACTTATCTCTCTCGCGACATTTGACCAAAATAGAGAGGGATGTCTCATTACTGGGAAGCGAAACATTGTGACTACGGGCTAATCAGTCGGGTCGATTCCTCCAGTCTAATAATTCACTCAACGTGTGTTGTCCTATATTCCATTCCTACGGATAGATCTTCGTTGTAACTGATTCGATCTGAATGCTTCGCTCGTAGGGTTCATTTGTTCCGCGCTTACTGCAGTCCGAATGTGATTCAAATCGAGCAGGATGGTTATCAAGACAGAAAAACAATGACCTTTCCATACCATCCGTTCTAATGAAGCCTTCGATGGCCATTGAAGAAAAAAATCGTTCAGCTGTAGCACCCTTTCGGTGCCTAACTGCCATGCAACCCGAGGGAAGCACGAGGGCTGGGATACTGCCAGGTTGCCCAAGCCTAGACAGGAGAAGTCGAGAGGCAGAGCGGGTCGGGTTCGAACCGCGGACCTTTTGGTCAGTAAATTCGCGCTCTAACCACTTGGGTCATCTCGCCCCATTGAAGAAGGTGACGTGATCGTGTTAACAGGAGCCTTGCTGAATGGATTGCAACACGCAATAAGTCAAGCTCATCCAGTTAGCGCGCGAACTTACTGACCGAAAGACGCGTGATTCGAACCTAGGCTCCTGTCTGGACTTTGGCAACCTGGGCAACCCTCGTGTTTCCTTCGGATGACATGGCAGCTGGATACCTGGATGTCACATCTGAAGGATTTTTTTCACATATTTACCTAACATTTCGCTCGTGCTGTAGCCTTTGAACCGGTCGAATGTTGGACTAATGAGAGAGGAATGTTCCAGACTGAGTGGAAGAGCAAAGTGATCCACCTAGAATCAGAGATGGTAGAAGGTGCTAACAGCCAAAAAGACAGACTTCGTAGAAATCCCAACTGTGAAGAAAATACTATTCCATAGTAGTTCTTCATTTTTTTCAAAACCTGAGGATGGTTTTCAACAGCTCCAACGCAAATTTCACACAACGGTATACCCGACAAAGTCATCTTTAGCACGCTTATTAGGTTGTACCTATGTGGCATAACGGGCAGTGCACGTGACTGAGTAAAGCGTCACGTGTCCATTCGGGCAACGGATAAGGACAAGGCTAACCTTCCAGATGAATGCAATCGGGGGGAGGTTTTACAAACAAGCAAAGCTTTGTTGAACACCTGAGATAAGTTGCAAGCCAGTTAATCAACAGAGCATCAACAATGCATCAGAATCGAAATCATCACCAAACTATCAATTACCTAGGTCACCCAAAGATGTCATTTTTTGTTGTTCTTCTGCAGATTCCATTACATCTTAGTAAATTCAAACGAGACTGAACACACTTTGGTCGACCGTAAAGTGGTTCTAACTGCCACAGTCTCATTCGCCTATGATTTGGGGCGATGCAATAGATAGATAGCTGCGCGCATTGGAGACGGTAGTTGACATAATTGATGCGTAAACACAGAGTTATGAGTGGAATTTTAATTGGGGAGATTAGGAGGGGAGCTATGCGTTGAAGGCAATAGGTTGGATGCACCAGTGCCACTGAGGGAACGACAATGTCTCTAGCCATTGATGTGTCTGGTCTCGGAGTCCCCATCCAGAAGGAGATTCTGAAGGAAATCTATTCTGTGACGGTTAGCCATATGGTCCTGTTAGGTTTCCTTATTTAAATCTAACTCAGTTCTCAATACATTAACGAGTACACACAAAGGAAACACATAGATCTTGGATGGGTTGAATCCAAGTCCAACATCATAATGCTTCCAGACGCATCTCTGCATCAGCTGGATCATTTTCCGCAAAAACATATCTACTCGTTCAAGTAGGTAGTACATAGGTCCAGTGAACCATTTCGGTGTCGGTGTTGTTCTTCGGCAGCGTGTTAACTGATGAAATGTGGACCAAGTAAACGGTCCCCACTTTAGATATGAAAAGCCGCGAGGCTGACCAATGATCAGTGGATGCAACCGACTGTTTGGTGGTCGTGCTAACGCGGTAACTCTTCGGAAGATAGGACTTCCAACGGAACTCCTGTCAACTGGTTAGAAGTCCCTCCCATAGAAGAGCATCGTCATTGGTGAGGTACAGAAAAGGGAAGGGATAGCCCTGGTTCGCCCCTAGTCAGTTTGTTCCTCGCCGGTTATGCAGGGACAGAGTAGCAGCAGTAGATGAAAAATTCCGCTTTCTCAGGATGCAACGCTAACAGGCAATGATTCATGTGAACCACCAAAGCAGTGGACCAGTGTCAGAAACCTCAAAAGTAGACTGGAACGAACCCAATCAGGAGATTTCGTCGGTTTGATGTGGTAGACAGGCAGACATCAACAAAGCCAGATAAGAGAAATGGATGACGGTGGCTGAATGATCGTATCCTGTTTGTGTATGCATATGTGTTGGCATGCAAGCACGTGGCCAACGACAGAGGATGTCTTGGGATTTGTCTGTACCAGTGTTTGGACGTAAGGTCACGTGACAGACGAAAAATGTAAACTTTTTTCAGCTATAATTTCCCCCAAAACGGCGATAGAATCCCACCATCATGATAGGTTTTACGAACATTATTCAGCAGACGGCCCTACACTTCATTGCTTTCAGTTCGGCCGACCATCCTCCAGTCCAAATTGGTCTCGCACGTCCTACTCTGACTTGGTGCACAAATTTGCAACAGACACATCAATGGTCGTCCTTCTAAATTTCCATCGCTCTCTCTCTCGTCCTCTGTCTGCCGGCTACGCCTATCGATCGTTTAGAACACTGAGGAAAAACAGTGTCAAAATGAGAAGGGAAAATCGCGAAAAATTAGACCGGCTAATATCTTCTTGTTGTCAATTTAGAGCGTAATGCAGACATCCCTATTAATTACACACTAACGGCTGTCCAGGTCAGTTTGGAACGGAAAAGGGGAAAAGCAAACAAGTAGATAAATCGATTTCACGGACCTCAAATAGTGGCCGGAATAAAGTTGAATATCCCACACCATAGACTAAAGATCTTCAAGGCTGTGTAAGTTATTGGTTGTAGAACTGAAAAACGGTTCAGCTGTAACACCCTCTCGGTGCCTAGCTGCCATGCCATCCGAGGGAAGCACGAGGGCTGGGATACTGCCAGGTTGCCCAAGCCTAGACAGGGGAAGTCGAGAGGCAGAGGTCGTGTTCGAACCACGAACCTTCCGGTCAGTAAGTTCGCGCTCTAACCACTTGAGCCATCTCACCCTGGTTGTAGAACACTCTAACGCGGACGTGGTCATGATAACGGAAAACACCTAACGTTACAGGTGGCTTGGTTCACCGGAACAGCATGGGGGGTTAGAGTGAACGAGTTTGTCTGTTCGACTGCGTACACTGAGTCGCGTTAACTGCTTTCCAACTAGCAGTGACTGTCTTGAAATACCGAACCTGGGAGCTGCACAAGACCAACGGGTATTGAGACTACGCTATCAAAAATAAACTGCATAAAAACAGGACGCCAAAGTTATTTTTCCTCGAAGTTGCAAGTGTAAATTCGAATACCGACAGTCCATAGACGACCAAATTTCCCCCAAAATGGGGATTCCATAAGCTATCCGAGTTTCATCCGAAAGTGCTCACTATGTTCTGCCCAGCACTGCTGATGATCGTGCGAACTTGACAGTTTGCTCAGAAGTACACATGGGACTATCTGTTCGAGTCGCGGGCTGAACCAAATACACCAACAGTGATAATCTGGAACACTCTAGCTGGAACGCGCCCTTATCCGTGTGACCGGCAATGGTCTAGATAGATACTACTGTCATGGTCGCATAGCAGTCATTAACTCGCCGACCCCATGCAGCTTACATTATCTTCGGGCTTCGAGTTATCACCCGCGCTACCCGACCCGATGGCAGGTCGGTTTTTTGTGGGGAAGGCTGTCACGGTGCGACGACACCGCCATGAGTGCACAAGGACATCCACCGAGTTGTCGAGTAACTCGTGCGACATGTTTGCTGAACAATGGCGCGGCAGCGGCGGATGAGTACCCCATGAGGGTCAGCTGGAAAACAAAACAAACACGCGACAAACGCGATCGTAAATCAGTCCGCTTCAGAAGGCCAAAACAGAATTCCACATAAAGAAAACGTCTACCTCCGCAGCTCCAGTAATTACACCTGTCCATTTTCTGGATTCACTTGTTGTCTTGACCAAGTTGGCGGCTTTACTGACATGTTCAGAGTAGTTCCAGCCGGAAACTGCTGTGTTGTCATCAGAAGACGAGACCGCTATAGTCTCCATTATCACTTGGTCACCACTGACTCGTTGCAGAGTCATGGACACCAGCCACTCTTCACTTCTCTTGCAGGTTCCTCATCCATCGAATCCCCTGTGCCCTATTTGTGGAGTGAGTCTCCCACTACGCTGTTGGTAATTGCGTCATTGACCAGGCGGTTTCTGTTCGCGAACTGGTCGCTCCATTGCTCAACGTTAGGGAACCATGATTCATCTACGCTATGTGTTTAACCCGATTAATGTGGCGTCACGGGGCATGCCGCTTGACGCACCAGACTTCCGTCAACTGCATGTAGGCCACGTGAAACCAAACGACTGAACAACAATGAAATTCGTAAACTGCACTTCATGGCCGCAATCACCAGAGCATCTCACAACTGTATTAATTGGTTGCCATGCTTGCGAACATCAAATTCTGCTATTGTGACTCTTGTTTCACGTACGCATAATGGGAACGCTTGGAGGGGGGGGGGTAAATTTTACACCTCATAATCGGTTCACTACTGCGCACCTGTAAAATCTTTACCGTCAGGATAGCTAACTTTATGCACGTGTACGGAACCCTGAAGGTTCGGCGAAACAGACTGGTAGGTAAAACCGGTTTCAGCGTGTCCTTCTCGTAAATGATCTATGCAGGAAACCGGAAGCACGGTGTTTTGAATAATTCGTGTAACATTTGGCCAGATCAACTGGCCGCGAGTCACGGTCACTGACATCGGTCGAAACTATACATTTAATTTCGGAAAACACCATCCGCTTGATTGGGACGTTTTGCAATACTCAAATGGAAACAAAAAATTCAGACGATCGACAAACCACGTCGATAGTCCTGCCCTATTCAGCAGGAGGTTTACAGCCTAGCCGGCCTTTTAGATCGAGGCAACTAGACCAGAGATAATTAGCGTTCTTCCACAATTAAATACACTAGTAATGGCATTCGTCGAAATCGACCAAAGTGGCTGTTCTAATCCCGACAGTCCCACTCGTTCGTGTTCCGACAATCGATATGAATTCGGTTGCTCATGGTTACAGACAGTAGTTTTACGTGATTGTTTCGAGTGCCAGTTGGACTTTTGACTAGCAACATCCATGTGCGCTACGTCTTCAATTTACAGGAACTTTCTGCCAAAATCACTGACGAGGAATACGGTGCTGGTCCAGAGAAAATCAGTTTTGTTGGGCTTCCCCCTGGTCGAGCATAGCACATACGACAGCCATACCACCCATCGGTGACAAATTTATGAAGGCATTCGTCCACATCAAGAAAATCGAATTGGATGATCTCAAGTGCGCCAAATCTTGTAAGAACTAGATCCCAGAGTCTAACAGAGCTATTGCTTCGCTCAACTGGTGAAAAAAATGAATGCGGAAGATCTATAGGGCTGGTACTGTCTTACCCAAAGAAGCTTGGTTGATGACTTCACCCGTCCTGATTTGGAACAGTTCGTCTCACAGACGTTCGTGTCTATGAACACTCTCTTTGCCGGAATAATTTGTGCGATTTCCATCATCTAGAGATCAAAACTCAGAGTGAATCAGCACTGGGTTACGGCACAGCAGTCAGCTGTTGTGTATGCTAAGATAGGCACGAGCGACTCCGTTACCTTGTTCAGCAATGAAACTTGGTTGCTGACGGCGACTAAAGTCGGCATGTCTGGGTGCACCCACCGCCAAGCGTTCCACTTTCAAAATTTAGGAAAGATAACGGTATAAGATTTCCTTATATTGGTATGAATTTTGTATCTGCTGTGTTCAATTAGCAAACAAACCATGAAGGTGAGCGCATTTGACTTGGTTGATCGGTCTGGTCTGCTTGACACACTTGCCTACCAAGGAATGTACACGGAGTTCGTGCACATCATAAGCTCTTTGTATTCCCAGACTTTCGGACGTGCGAGGGTATACGGCGAGCTCTCCAAAAGCTTCCGAACACCGGATGCCTACTCTCCCCATTCCCGTGTAAATTCGTGATCGATGAAATCATGAGAAGAACGCTGGAAGGATTCCAAAACCCCGGTGTTCAAATAGCCTGTGACGAAACCCTTGTCGATCTGGAATATGCAGACGACATCGTTCTCATCTTCGAAGAGGAAGAGAAGGCGCAAGTGTTTTTGGATGAACTGACCAAAGTCATCCCGTCCTTTGGTATGCACTTTGCACCCAAAAAGTGTAAGGTCATGCTTCTGGACATGCAGTCCCTGAACACGCCACTTACAATCCAGGGGGAGGCACTGGAAAGTGTGGAGAGTTTTACGTATCTTGGATGTTGTATTAGTTCTGACTGTAGTGTGACAGATGAGGTCAATGCACGACTCTGTAAGGCTTCAGTCGCGTTTGCTAATTTGAGACACCTATAGCGTTATAGTGGTGTAGGCCTGAATCCCACGGGACTTGTATATCAAGCTACAGTGCGGGCTGTTTTGTTGTATGGCTGTGAGACTTGGCCTGTTCGAGCAGCGGAACGACGTCTTCAGGAGTTCAACAATCGCTGTCTCAGAGCCATACCTAGTGTGGGTTGGTGTCGGCCTATCCGTAACGAGGCAGTCAAAAAGCGAGTTTTGGGTTGTGCAACGGGCACTTTCACATTGAAGAATGTGTCCAGCATCAGAAGCTCGTTGGTTAGGACATGTGTTGCGTATGCCTAACCATCATTTACCGAAGAGAGTGCTGTTTTCCATGCCAAATTCAGAGTGGCGGAAGGAGAGATGTGGCCAAACGTTGACCTGGCAGAAGGGTATGAAAGAAATCACGAAGCGTTTGGATGCTGACAGTGCTACTCGCCTTCCAGGATGAGGACCGCGTGATCCTCACTAAGTCTGGTTGGAGACACTACAAGATATGGCTGCCAACCAATGTCAGTGGCGTTCTTGTAGTCAGTTTCTATCCAGATTGCCTGAATGAGTGTTTGGAGGTGTAGGCACCTCGGAATGATTGTAATAAGGCAGCAATAAGTCCACTCCCCGTCCATCTTTATTCTTTTCTTCACAATAAGGCTTTCGAATAAATCATGGTTGTACGGCAGCGAAGCATCGGTGTTCAACACTGATGTCATGCTGTCGATGATGATGATGATGATGATGAGGGTGATGATGATGATACCCTTACCTCGAACGTCATCAATTCGGTCAATCATGGAAGCAGTATTCGTGAAAGATAATGCTGAACCACAATTTCGGGCATCTTATTCAAATGAGGTATTTTGGTATTGTAACATTGGCTCTCAGATTAAAGTCCTTATTCTCACCTTTGCGGATGGTGATGTATTGTTTACTTTGGAGACGATCATGGAGGTGTGACTTGAGTTTTACCGCTCAGCAGATTAGATCACCGATCCCTCAGAAGTGGATGGACGGCTCATTAATCCACTCCCAAAAACGTCGACTGGAAAGATGGGCCGAACACTTCGAAGAGCAGTTTAGCTGGCCTTCTGCAACACATCCTGTGGAGATAATGCATACAGGCGAGTGGAACGTAAACCTTGATCGCTCTTCGGAAGAGGAAATAAAGTACGAAATATCCGTACTAAAACGTGAGAAGGCACCAGGACCGGACAGTCTCTATCCAGCCCTCTTCAAAGAAGGTGGAGAATCCCTGGTGACCCATCTTACAAAGCTTGTTGTTGCTATATGGGACGAAGAGAAGGTGCCTGCAGAATGGGGCATGTCGACAGTTATCCCAATTTTCAAAAAGGGTACGCGGACCCTGTGCGAATACCACCGTGGCATCAGCCTGTTAGCTGTGGCATCGAAGATGCTCTCTGGTCTTATCCTTCGAAGGTTGACTGAACACAGGGAGAGACAAATCCGTGAAAACCAAGCTGGGTTCCGTCCTGCAAGAGGATGCATCGATCATATCTTCACCCTCCGACAGATTCTTGAACAGCGACACTGCTTCCAGCAACCAACAATGGTTGTGTTCCTCGATCTGAAAGCTGCCTTTGACTCTGTAGACCGCCAGGCATTATGGCAGTGTCTGTGGAGCAAAGATGTCCCCCATAAATTCTTAACCCTCCTTAAGACGCTGTACGCCAACTCCCGCGGCCGCGTGAAGTCTACGGGAAGCTCGCCTGAGTTCACCACATCAAGTGGTGTCAGGCAGAGTTGTCCTCTTCACCTTTCCTGTTCAACTTCGTCATTGATACTATCATGGAAGACTCACTATCAGTCTCTAATGCCTGTGGAGTCGAAGTGCTCCCAGGGCGTCCGCTCACCGATATCGAGTATGCAGACGACATAGCTCTTCTTGGATCTGACTCCGTGGTAATGCAAAGAATATTGAACAATCTAACTAATTCCGCCTCACGGTTCGGCATGCGCTTCACACCTGCAAAGTGTAAAGTGCTACTGCAAGACTGGGTGGGTCCGAACCCTAGCCTCTTGCTTGCGGGTGAACCGATGGAGGTAGTAGACAAATTTGTTTACCTGGGCAGTTCTATTAGTCCCGATGGTCTCGCGAAAGATGATATTTCCATCCGAATTGAGAAGGCCCGAGCAGCTTTTGTGAAAATGCGTCACCTGTGGCGTAGGCGTGACATCAGCTTATCCGTCAAGGATCGAGTTTATAATGCTGCGGTGCTCTCCATATTACTATATGGAACAGAAACCTGGCCGCTGCGCGTCGAGGACGTGAAAAGACTTTCAGTGTTTGACCACCGATCTCTTCGGAGCATTGCCCGAATCTGCTGGGAACACGGGATCAGCAATGCTGAAGTACGTCGAATGGTATTCGGGAGAAATAACTCACCCTCGATAGATGAACTGATCACACTGCATAGGCTGCGCTGGCTTACGTGCTGCGCATGCCAGTCGACCGACTTCTTCGAAGGGCGCTCTTCGAACAACCACGTGAAGGGTGGAAGAGAGCCAGAGGCGGTCAAACAATGACTTGGCAGCGAAGTATAAAAGCCATTACAAGCAAACTCAGCTGCGCTGGTCACTGCCGTCTTCCTGGATGGGGACCCCGAGACGGGCCACATCAATGGTTAGAGACATTATCAGACATGGCTCAATCGCGCCCTCAGTGGCGCTCATGCATCCAAGCTATTGCCTTCAATGCAAAGCCCCCATCCCAATTCCCCGGCGTAACAGCCCATTGACAGTGGTGCAGTTACGCAGCTCGCGTCTCCAATGCGCAGCTACCTACCTCACCTCCACAAATCATCGGCGAACGAAACTGTGGCAGCTACAACCACTGTACGACAAGGTACACGGTTTCTTACAGCTGACGATGATTGGTATACTCATCCAATTATGTTACCCTTTCCTTAAGGCCTCAGGGCCAATTTCCAGATTTGATTGACTGGATGCCCTACAATTCTGCATCAGGTTGCTTTGGCAATCCGATCCGAGAATCTCGTGGACGCTTGGTAGTTAGACTACAACTGAAGTTGGGTATAGTTAATCCTAACCTGAATTTTTGTCTTTCTACCCAGGTGATCATCAGAAATTGCATTCAGTCAAACTGCCACCCTGTCGCTGACATCTGTAAGGATATCATGTTAAAACCTAGCCACGTCCAATTACCGTCATTTTTGTCGGATCTCACGTAGACTGAGAGCAACCGTCGTTCTTTGTCTGCTTCAAGGCGTAACGGCCCTCGCAGGCCTCTTTCGGATACGTGCGGTCGCGGTAGGTGTTGGTAGCTTCATATCCTGAATGTACTTTTTAACAAACAGTCTGGCGATCCCATTTTTTCGATGTGTTGACCTTTCGCGTGAGAATCAGGCCTATGCTTGAGGGCCTGCTTCTAACAGGTGTGCTGAATGCATCCGGGTTACCAAGGCCTTCATTTGGGCTTAGGACGACCACACTGGTGTCGAACTCCAGCGTTGGGATGTGACTAGAGCGGCCTTGGTTTGTGAGATGGATGTCATGGCAACGAGGGCGGGACCAGTGGTGATCGGTTGCTGTCCGGTTACTGGTGCCGAACTCTAGCACTGCGGACGTGACCAGACCAGGGCGCCCGTACCGTATGAGTCGGAAGTTGGTTTCCCGCTTGTCTCAACGCAAGCCCAAGAACGAGGGCAGACTGAGGCGATTCGCACCGCCGTGGCGAAGGCTAGTGGAGCACAATGGTAAGGTGCGCAGTTCCACATATCGTCCGCCGTGATGTCAAAAGAGTGCTCAAAGGCGGCTCATGGGTTGACGCCAGAATTGCGGTATAACCACCAACGCACTGATGATGTCACGAAACGTTTGCAATCAAATTGCCCAGTTCAGCGAACAAACCAATCACCATCTACGATACCTGGGCTACCAACATTTTACCCTATAGATAATTATATCTGCATAACTTGCAGACCGATAACTATATGGCGTAGCTGTTTTTATGAGCAGTACTCTGATTTGGTAGTTGTCGGTAAGTGAAGAGATCAAAGTATTCCAGCTACTCACCGCAACTTCATGGCGATCTTGATGCATTTTTGAGCTATTTTCGCAGATTGAGGCAGTGAACTACGTTATTTTTATCGTTTCCCAGGCTCTCCTACGGTGTCTTCACTTTGCAGTGAAAATCCTGTGAACAAATTAGAGTTTTAATGTTGACCACGACAGTTGGTAGTAGCTACTCTGGGAAACCGAAATATTCAGCATGTTCTGGCAAAGTTCCTCATATCTTATTGATTCCTTGACCATTTATTGTATGGGAGGTCCAGCCGGGTGCCCAAGGGGTACTCTTCTCTACGGTGTGCCATCGAGTTGTGTACGAACCAGCCAGAAGGGAACAAGATGTGTTGGTTGTGAGGCTGATCATCGAGCTTCGTAACTGGCATGTAGATTTTTTGTCACCAACCCAGTAGATATCATCAGAGAAACATCGCTTACACAAGGGTGAGATTCAGTGAGAGATGGAGGCAACAGCAAACAAGGGAAAACTTTTATTCAGGATGTGCGAGCATTGACCTGGCCAACTGCTAACGTAGATAATCCAGTCAATGGTGAGTAAACGTTTGGAAGTCAATCCGATTAGTGCCTTTTGCTGTTAGTCGCGGTTATCGACTGAGCGGAGCAACGTGGATCAGAACCACTCAGGATCATGTAACTGCCACAGTGTACCTGCGGACGGTAAGCTAAAGAGCTGGATCGACACTGCTGTTTCCGACACAAGTGACCTGAACCGACAGGAAATCAACATTTGCGAGACCATTGTGACCCACACTATGCACGCATGGAGGGGAACTTTGGTTTCACACATCCACCAGTGCGGTTCATACTGACGAAGGAGATATAGCCGAAATAAGGTAACACCCACGACAAAATGAGCGGACCTGACTGAATATTACGAACTTGATTAATTACACCAAACCACTTGACTACCGTGGTGTAACAGTCCTTCTTTTGTTTCAAGGTGATCCCGATTGTCTGTCCTCACTAGCTGCCAAACCGAAATGTGTCGTACCAGGAGAATACCTTGCTTAGTGTCAGTCTGAAATCAATAGGTTTCACGAAATGCGCTGGCGGTGCAGATCGAACCAATCGTCTGTTGGCGTCAGCTTAGAAGACTTTACAGAGAAATTCAGTATCAGAGATGAGAGAAACTGGACTTCCATCATTCTGCACAGTGTGGCCAACAGCTATTCTGAAGTAACACGGACTGATGAGTGTATGATACGGTAGCAGTGATAACAAATGGCACTGCAGCACTTTTCATAAAGGAAACTACTCACAAGGTTGCTGAAAACTCTTCGACAGCCCACGACGGATTCGCCCTTCTTGGGGCTCATCAAGTAGGCGGAATCCCCGAGTTTCCGTCAACCTTACGTTCTACTTGATTTGCAAATGAGTGTAAATGTCGAAATCAGTCCAATTTGGGTTCAAGTAGACCATTAGGTTGACGGAAACTCGGAGACTGCGCCCACCTGATGAGCCCCAAGATGGGCGAAACCGGTCGTGGGCTGTCAAAGAGTTTTCAGCAACCTTGTGAGTAGTTTCCTTTTCGAATATCGTACCAACCGGAACATGAGGCGGCCAGTGTGCAGCACATTCAGTTGAAGAACATCATAAACGAGAGATCTGCTTGAGTCTCCCGTGAAAACCAAATTGATTTGCAAATGAGTGTAATTGTCGAAGGCACTGTAGCACCCTTTTGGTGCCTAGTTGTCATGCCATGCTCCGAAGGAAGCACGAAGCCTGAGATGCCAGGTTTGGGTTCAAACCACGCGCCTTCGGGTCAGTAATTTCGCGGCGCCTTAACCATTGAGCCATCTCGGGATCACGACAACATACAAGAAGAGCATTGAAAGCGCGTAACATGGTTTATGTCGACAAAAACAGGTGGATGTGGTTCCTGAGTAGATAAATACGAGTCTTCGTTAAGAGCTTATCAAACTACCCTTAATGAAGGCAAGCGACTGCTCTACATTCAAAGCTCTTTCTGGGATTCCGGCCGGAAAGAGGTCAGTGAGTGAGATCAAACGGAATCCAGGCGTCAAACTGACAACAGTATTGTTCTGGCGTTAAATAATGTAAATGATGTAACTGCAAAGGAAGTGCAGCTCACCCAAGCACGTAGGTTGTCCTGTTTGGAAAGGAGAACCAACGGAGGAGTCAGTGTTCACGCGGTGCCTGTCCACTGACCCGAACATGGATTGTGCTCCCCCTGCCGGCGCGCGGTACAGTTCATTTTGTTCTGCCGGACCGTTGTGCTCTTTCGAAGTGGACAAATGCATTACTCGCTTCAGATCCCGTGTGGAGGTCGTGGGCACAGAAGTCAAGGTCTTTTTCGGGACCGTTTCACCGCCATTGGTCATCGTCATGATCGTATTTTCCTTGTTCACCGGGATGTTCACGTGATTGTGAGTCACGGAGTGATGACGAATGTGATGGTGGTGGTGGTGGCCCAGACCGTGTCCTTGATGGTGTCGATGGTAATGAGGGTGATAGTGGCAATGTGGATGCTTCACATTCTGATCCAGTGAGTCCAGGTTGATCACAGCGGTAGGATCAGGGAAGGAAATTGCGGTATGGGTACCGCCTGATGCCAAAGTCATCTAAACGGATTCAAGAAAAACGGAATGGGATTACAAGGTTGAAGAAACACCTTCTAGACCAGTCTATATCAACCATCTGAGAGTAGCGCCTAGGTCACATGGGTAAAAAAATAGTGGAAAGAGGCGAAGTCCTACAGGGGAGCAATCATGCGTCGCAGTGATGAGTCTGATCAGGTCTGAGGGTAGATGGGGCAAGTTGGAACAGACGAAACCCCAACTGATCAGAGACCACGGCTTACATTCAACGTTCAACACTGTCGTCCAGGTGACTAGTTCAACAGGTTGGAATCAATCACATTGCACCCCCCCCCCACCAACACTTTCAACCCTCTCAAGATGAGGCAATTCAAAGATCCAGTTCGCACAGAGGGTGAGAATACAAGATGAAGGCAGTTTTTACCATTGCTTTAGGTTTGTTCGTTGCGAATCTTCGCAAATGTACCATGCATTAGTACTTCAAGGGACACGAGTTTGAGTCATATCCTAGCCTCAGCTACGTGTGCCGTGGCGCAGTTTTTTGGGATACGAACAAAAAACCTGAGTATTCGCATCCATTGCCCACGGTCTCCTCTGAGCACAGAAAAGGATTTGGGTTAAATTCAGTCTGGTGATGACACCACGACCACCAGAACAACCTGGATGTATACTATTCAAAAGGTAAACTTAGTCGAGGCTTGCCGACATGTAGAACTGTAACAGTGGCTACAAAAAAAGATAAAGGCGGCTTCTCATTGACAAAAAGACAGATGGGGCAGTGTGTGAGCTCCGAGCTCGTTGAAGAGCAACTAAGTGTGAGGTGAGTCGCACAGCATTGGATCAAACAACGGGAATGAGAACATCAGGTGAAAACAGACGAACCGGTTTGACTGGCGAGATACATATGGGCGGAGATACGTTGTTCGATTGTGTTACGGGGATCGGAGTCTGGGGCAGGTGGTGATGATGGTGGTGGTGGTGATGGCCGTGATGGTGATGATGATAGGTGACCGTTGGACCGTGTGAGTCAAACAAATCGTTGTTCACTCCCGAATGTTGGTGTTGTACGTGCGCGCTTTTCGGATGGTGGTCCACATCATGCGTTTGAGAGCAAGGGTGATGATGGTACAGATAGGTTGTCGTTGGTAAGTGCTCGTCCAAATCATCGATACCGTCCACGGTAGAAGTGTAGCTCAGTGAGGGGCTGACAAGCATTGACTCTCTCATCTCAAGTCGCGTAGCCGCTGACGTGGCCATGGGTAGAGTGGCGCGGATGGACAAGCAATCGCCGGTGGACTGAGAAAATCCGACTGAAACCTCGAGAGGTGGACATTCTCTGGAACGAAAGGTAATGACCGATTGGAAGTGACCATACAAATGTACAATCACGGTGAGAGATCAACAAATTTTTCGCAAACACAAGAAACGCGAAAGCGCCCGACCAAAACGGACATTGTGCTCCGATTCGCCCGATTACCACCAATGGAGAAAGCTTACTTGCCACTGTACATTCAGTCATCGTATCGTATCGTACCGATCTCCCAACCCGTGTGATCAAAGGGTGTAGCTGAGTGTCACATAAATATAAGCTCTTAGAAGTGTCCCTTGTCCACGTGTGTGAATTTGACGTGACAAGGAGAAGATCAAAAGTTTGTCGATGCAAAGTGTTCCTTGTGCTTACGAGTAATGTGGTAATAATCGTGTTTCCGGTTTGGCATGGAAACCGATGAGTTCAGATATGGACACCAGATGGTAGTCAGTGTCTGCGCTTTGGTAAACTAACATGCAAAAAACTACTGCAAACGAGGCTGCACGCCAAAATTGGTAGTGCGAACGCCTACGTTAGAAAAGGTCGACCAAGATAAGGCATTTACATCGTACAACATCGAGTAAAAAGACACGTGTGTGTGTATAAATGGGAGCGTAGACAAAACGAGAAACACACACACAGAGATGCGCACACTTGAGAATATGAATTTTTAAACAGTTACCATGTAAAACGGACACCAATAGACTGGCAAACATGCACTCATCGGAGAAGCACATGGTGCATTGACGACGAAGCAAGGAAGAGTCAGGTTATCAAATTATCACGTGAGTTGATGGGTGAAAGACGATGAGAGAGAGAGTTTAGAGAGAATGCTGTGCACATGCGAACGACTTGATTTGCACATAATGATCGCATCAGTCGAGCGGACTGAGGTTCTAGTCAATGCAAACAGCTACCGTAGGGTGTGTGTGTGTGTGTGTAGGAAATATATTCGGTTTAAGTTGCCAAATTTTCACGTTCAGACCACAGGTGAACTGGGCAAAAGTCCAACAACCATCGAAGGAAATACACGGTGAAGATGTCAACTAGATTTCAAACATCAAGTCGGTAGATAAAAACTTGGTCCCGTAAAAATGACAGATAACAAAGAAAGACAAACTCGGGTTTCCAAGATCGTGTTGCAAACCAGACGAGGATTTCAAAATGGTCTAAACGAGCACCTGGTGCTCCAGAACGCCGGAGCTATGTCGGAAAATGTTATCCCAATCGGGAGACCATGCCATTCTAGCCCTGCAAACTTCACCATTGGATTGATGGACAAAACACTCTAAAGGGTGTCGGAAAATTCGGAGATCTCTATCCTACTGTCATGCTACCGTATTCGCCCCGGTGCTTGAAACCCAGCTAACCAAGAAACGATAAATCAAACGGAGGCTATAATCAGTCTTTGCGATTACCGCTAGTGCACTGATTTACACCACACACAGGTGTGTGACAAACCACGAAATGTACCAGTTAGAGCTGGTTTGATGCTGTTTGTTTTGGATGTGTCAATCACGGGGACATCTCTGGGCTGAGTGTCGGGTCCAGTCACATTGAGAACAGTCGGTGATTTACCAGTGTATGAGAATATAGACACTGATGTCTTTTAAGTAAACATAAGCGCCGACAGTGATGCTTCACTGCTGCGCAACCATCAGGTTCATCTAATTACATAAAAAGTCTTAGAATCAAAAAAAGAGAGAAGAGTGGCTGAGGGAGGGGACTTGGTGATGGCCTATTGCAAACATTCTGAGATACCTAAACCCCCAAGCGATCAATCACACAATCTGGAAACGCCACTGACACCGATTAGCCAGTACTGCTTGCAAGCCTAGACAGGGGAAGTCGAGAGGCAGAGGTCGGGTTCGAACCATGGACCTTTCCGGTCAGGAAAGTCGTGCTCCAGCCACCCATCAATCATCAAAAGAATGGCTGTTATTAGCCCCGTATCAGACGACTCAAAGAGCACATGCTACAGGTGAAAAGTACGCTACGACGGAAGGAATACTGGCAGCGTGAAGTACACGCATATCGAGTGTTTGTGAATTCTACAATGGCTCGTGTATTGAAACGAATGAGTCTTCAGATGTTAATCTCCTCCACTTCTGAGTACGACAGCACAGACGTGGACATCTTACAGTTTAATTTTTGCAACTGCTCTGTCGTTGACCTAACTGACAAAATTATCCAGAGATGAACTTATCCTCATTGTAGTAGGAAAATAGGCAATTCCATTCGAGAACTTGTCATGCGAAGACCGAAGTGAAGATAACACGTGATCAGCAAGACCCTTCCCTGGTGTCGGGTCTTCATGCACATGCCTATTGCCAGTGAAGGAACTGGGATATCCTTTTGGAACTCGATACCTCCGAAACATGTCGGTGAATGCTAAATGGTGCGATTATCAAGCGGCTACAGCAGGTCACGAATCAAGTAATTTGATAACTGCGGAATGATGGCACAAGCAGAGGCACCCTGAAATGTGGCAATACCGGCAGGAACGGCTGCGAAAAGTACTAGAACTGTACGACTTTCCGTGCACTTCAAACCCCGAGCTGAAAGGCTGAGTACTAGAGCGAAGACGCTTTCGTGGGCACACTCCTGCAGAAGGTCGTTATCTAATTTCTGGTACGTTAGGCCTCAGGATCATGACGGCGAAAGCAACTGAAACCGAGGAAATAACGAATTAGACAACTCAAACAACGACGGGAGCTCGTGTGAAAATCGGTCCTCAGACAGCAGACGTTCACAAGCAACATCTTCGTTCACAAGCTGATTACTAATGAAAAAGGTGGGCGGAAAAACGTAACTTGACTCTCACCTGTACAGACGGTGATAGTGTACGACGAAGGTATCAGGACTTCCGTTCTCTCCGGCAGCACCATCCACATGCACACTAGTCCAAGTGGCCACACCACGTGGTAGCTCTCTACTGGCCGGGAGACTAAACGTATGAACCCAAAACGACTGATTCCCGAATTGGACTCGATAGTCCGGACAGTCGAGGATGCGCACTGAAGCGTCTTCTTCAACCCCTCCAGCTGAGGATGTGGAGATGTCTGGATGAGATAAGCCGTCGGACGATGAAACCATGTTGGTTGGGTGAACCAATCGACCTTCTTCGAGTGCTTTGAAAAAGGGAGTGGAAAGTAAAAAGAGAACTACCATTAGACAGTATGAATAAGCAAGAGAGTCAATCAACCGTTTCGTCCAGTTATTTAGCTATATGAGCAGGGTTTTGTGAACTGGAAGATAGCATTCCATCAGTTAAAGGTTCAAAAACACGATAATTCTCCTATGGCTGAGTGAACAGCTGAAAACAAACACCCAGTGTTTGAAAATGGCAATAATACTGATGACGTGGGTGCTAGCTGCTGGGTGTAGAATAATGTTTTGCGCGACCGTAAAGCCTTCCCGATGTGACACCCAGATGAGTGGGTATTTCTAGACCTGGGAAGCATGAGTTTTTGAAGGATTACTGGCTAACTCTGTCACATTTCGATCAGCTCCTCCGAGACATTAACTCTGAGTTTTGGTTCACAGCTAGCCTAAACAATATCAGACAAAAACGGATGAATCTACTTGTGGAGACTCAGCGGAAAGACCATTTTGCTTTGAGATATTTATTACCACCGAAGGATGCTTCCTTGAGGGAGTGCGGCTGCAGTTTACGTTTCTGTCGAATTTGGGTCAACAAACACGACGCTATAGGGGGACGACGGAAAATACCCGATATTTCCGTAGATAACACGTGTTTTGGTTTGGTCCGAAGGCTGAAATCCTACACGACCTTATTGCACATCTAGGGTATAGAGTCGAAGTAGCCGCGTAACCTGGTCATACATTGTTCGCGAAATGCTTGTCGCTAGGCTTTTCATCCATCAACTACCGCTTGACCTCACTTGATTTCCACAATTTTTAAACCTGTTGTCCTTAAATCAATCAACTTTTTCTCATCGACTGCACCATTTTGAGGGTCAAGGGAGCATCCAGCTGTGAAATCAGATTTCACATTCTTTAAATAATTGCAATTCAATCTTTTCTGTACCTGACCAAAAGCGGCATTTTTTTTCTACGCCGCATCAAAGTGGAACTAAAAGTGCTTTGTTCGACGACCATGTCCCCAATTCGTCCTTAAACTAAAACAGAGCTACGCTTTTGCCAGCTTTCCACCTGCCCCACCCCATGGCTTTATGTCATTCAGAGTCCTCAGCTCTATTCAGACCAGCCACCTGTGCAACAGCGCGGTAGCCAATCAGAGGTCGACGGTCGACAAAGCATGACGACCAAGGAAGGAGGGAACAACGGTTTTCGCAGGTTATCTAATACAGTGGTGATGCACGCGAAGAAAGCGTACAAAGCAAACAGTGACCTAAATTTTTGGCCATCACGTGACAATGATGAGGATAGGACAAACACAACGAGCCGCATGGGAAACATAGAAAAAGGGCCCAGAAATAAGGGAATTAGGCACTACAAGGAAAAGTCAGATAGGTTGAAAATCGAAGACGGTAACGCAAACCGAAACAGCTCGCTTGTCTGTGTCGGTTAGTCGATACACAGCTGTCAAGCAACCCGAAAAAAGCACAGGGACTAAGATACTGCCAGGACAGGAATAATCAAACGTCAGGGGTGGGTTGTAAGCAGACTTCCCGGTTGGACACCAGCATCCCGACCATTGAGTTATCTAAGGCCCACAAACTAAAGTTCACTCTGCCAATGAGCCAATAATGGGTGTTCACCACAAGTTCCGCCAGGCACCTAGCTACCTACCAAAAGTGAGCGGTTCGGAGTTTGAATCTGCCCCGAGAGAATAAATGATGCACTTTGTCGGACTCATCAGTACAGTCTTAAACATCTGAATCGCATTCAAAAGAAAAACATCTATCTGAAAGTGGATTGGAACCACAATACGGGTCCAGTTCAGTTCCAGCTACAGTAGTACCTCACCCCTTCGTGATTCCTATGGGTTACCTGGCAATTATGCCTGAAAAAAATGGAACGATTTTCAGTTCGAGGTTACCTAGGTGACTAAGAACTCACGACAATCGTCTGTGACCAGTAGTGCTGTGCCGGGTCCAGCGGTCCGGATATGGAAGACTCTCGAATTTAGCAAGACCACAGCAAGTACACGAATTAAGTCAGACTGCATCAGCTGACGCAGACTATCACTCAAAATTGGTCGATAACCGCAGTGATAGCTGGAGGATTGCCCAAAGAAGCTCTTGCTTCATATTCTTCCCAATGGGAGCAGTTGGATGGTGGTGGGTAATGGCAGTTTCCTCGAGTGGATCCTACCCCAATAATAGTGAGGTCACAGAACGGATGGGTCCGGTCAAACAGACGTACGGTCCAACTAAACTATGGTGCCACACCACAACAGTGCAATAAGGGGGGGGGCAAACAAATGAATGTAACGGGAAGAGACAGGATACTAACACATACCTTTCGTTTGGTGCCTGCTCCACAAGTCCGCATACGTGGGGTGGACAAAGTCATCCCAAGATTTGTGATCAAAATAGGGAAGTGGATCTTGCGGTAGGGGAGACGCTCCAGAAAAGTGACTGAGGATGGAAAAAGATAATACACGCATTGGTGAGTACTTTTTTTCGACGATGTAACCATGTGACAGGAATCCATAATTGAGTTGTACTCAAACATTCTAGCTGTCTTCAGCGACACATGTGTTAAATAAACGCTCATCTAATTCGACATGCAGTGACGCTGGGATCAAGTCTAGGACTGTATTGGAAACGCCAGGTTTCAGATTTGGCCATGATTCCTTCGTAGAGGAAGACTATGGAAGAGCGAGACTTTCGTATCATCTAGGGATTGATCTGTCGTTGAGGAAAAAAATTATGGCTGAGTAAGAACGACATTGCAGACTGCGTCGGATAGTAGTTTGGCTTCGGCGGTCTCCACCATATCCGCAGTTCGACAGGACCAGGGAAGATCCATAAACCTGATCATAGTCAACAGAGTTCACCGTCTGTGAGCTGCCGTCTGTACAACATGATATACTGATAGAATTTTTTTTAAAAAAAAACGGTGAATTTGTCAACGATAACTTCTAGAAGCTCATGAAAATAATTCAGATGATTGGGCTGACACGAAAATAAAAGGCTAACGGGGCAGAGCAGCTACAAAGTGTATACGAGTACCGCGCGGGTGCCAGATGACAGTTTCGTCCATTAGGAAAATGGTAAGTTGAGAAGAGGTTTGAACTTCACAGGCGACAGCTCGACCTACTGAAGTGTGGATCTTCTCATAACGGCGTATGTGGTAAAACATATCCTGTTAGTTCGGAGATCGATGCAGATACCGAATTGATGATGATGATGATCATCATCATCGACAGCATGACATCAGTGTTGAACACCGATGCTTCACTGCCGTACAACCATGATTTATTTGAAAGACTTATTGTGAAGAAAAGAATAAAGGTGGATGGGGAAGGGACTTAGTGCTAGCTTACTACAATCATTCCGAGGTGCCTACACCTCCAAACACTCATTCAGGCAATCTGGATAGAAACTGACAACAAGAACGCCATTGACATCGGTTGGCAGCCATATCTTGCAGCGTCTCCAATCAGGCGCAGTGGGGATCACGCGGTCCCCATCCTGGAAGGCGAGTAGCACCGACAGCACCCAAGCGTTTCGTAATCTCTTTAATGCCCCTCTGCCGTTACTGGCCCACATGTTCCTCTGCAAAGTCATGTCCTGGTTTACCATGAACCATCGGTGCTGGAGGTAGACGATCCTCCGGTATTCGAAGCGCGTAACCCAACCGACGTAATCTATGAGGCATCACCATCCAATTTGTCGTCTTAAACCTTTCTCCCAAAAACAGTTCGACAGTAACACTGATCTGGTGTATCGGTGTCCACGTCCGTGGTCCAACTTCGAAAGCCTCTGGAAGTTTGTTGTGGAGTGCAGGAAATCTGCACTTCGTCTTTAGTCTGTACAAGGTTGTACCAGTTAGACCACATTGGCAGAATGCTCACACGTCGTTTTCTGTCCAATTTATCTCGTACGGCTTTGGTTCGTGTACCGCCTCAGGGTTGCATAGACAAACAAGAACAACTAGTATAGAACCGGATCATTGTCAGACAGAGTCGGGAAATTGTCACAGCAGGACGATGGGATCGGGCAACAACAACTCGCTCGGCTAGGCGCATCGTGTGTTTACACCCGGCGCTCTAGCAGCAACGCACACACAAACCTGGCAAACGATGATTCATGTTTGGCCGAATGGCATGTGTAGTGGGAGGACAGTAGCATCGTTAGCTGGGGCATGGGAATGGGCACACGAATCAATGGACAGAGACAAACAGAAATGACGACTGTGTGGCTGTGTGGAACAAGTCCACATGATTGACTGCAGTGGACTGCGATCAGTGCAAACGAACGGATTTAATCGCTGGGGGAGCATGAGTAAGGGTCTGAGATCCCAGAATCCTAAAGTCGCCTGTTCCGGTTAAAAAAAAACTGACTGATGGAGGGAAAGATCAGGGAACAGAATCAAGCGTGTGTTTAGTCGGGTACATGACCCAGATAGTGTGTGACTTTCAAGTTGGTGGGAAACTGGATAAAAGTCGTGCACACTGAAACAACGGGGAGTCTGCCTACCTTAGACAGTGTATGCAACAATCCTCCCCCCCTCCCCCAAGAAAGGTCACCTAACAGAATCGGTCAAATGGCCCCCTTACTTGGGAAAGCTGGTACTGTATTAGGATGCATAGATCTACCGTCTGCCTTAAGAACGTGTGGTCTCGAGGTCATTTGTCTACGCAGGTCCTTAGAAGATCAATTTGTGTCAAATTTCTGATGAGGTGGATGACTGGCATTCCAGTGCAAGCCAACGATTCAACGTAGAACAGCCTATCAGAAAGAGAGGCGGTTGGTGAGCCAGAAACCGCAAGGGAAGCAAATGCGGAAAAGGTTCTTAGATAGCTTTGTGTGGTGTTCACAACCCATAACATGAATTAAAGAATGCGTCCAAGAATATGGTGACCCAACTTCGGACGCAAATGGAATGACTGAGTCATCCGGCTTCCCGTTTACACAGGCATTCAGCCGGGAGATTCCTTCCTTCGTACGGTTATCCATCAGACGGAGCCTCCTATTCGTGCTATGTGGTTGATGTGGAGGTGACGCAGGAACACGCGGTTCCTGTACAAGTTGAAGCAGGTTGTTTGCGTCGGAATACGTCTTGTAACAAACGCTGTATGTGAGCAAGCTTACGGGAAGTGTAAAATCGCTTGAAAGAGAGCAACCTTCAAGAGACAGAAACTGGAGTACAGTATTCCCAGTAAGGCACGACGCAGGAAGAGATTGTGCCCCATTTGATATATTTTAACTCCAGCTGTTCCATTATTGGTGGTCTTTTTCGAGGAGACACTGTAGTGTTTCTGATAAAAACCCACCACAGCGCCCCGCCGGGTCACGGATCTAACCGGTCCAGTAAGATGGAGGACTAACAAAAACACACACGTTGATGGGAGTTTGGTAAAAGCGGGAGAGTATTACATGCGTAGTAAACTTCACTAATTAAAGTGCACTCTCTTGTAAGAAAAACCACCATAGGCAGGAGGGATTTGGCCTTCCATTAGAAGGGTAGCAAACGTCTCGTTGTGGTTAACAGTGGTCCAGCTGTGGGGGATCACAGTATTAAAATTCAGAATACCCCCTTTTAAAGCGTTTCCCCATCTCAGCATCTAGAGCCACCTCTCGGAGATTCATGGTACTTACACCATGGACCGCGCAACACAAGAGCAAGCGTCACTGGAGAGGACCGTACAACCCTGTTACGGTTTGGTGTGAATCACTGGCGAAAGAACAGATTGTCCTGCTGAGATAATTCCGGTGGGAGAAGAGATCCACTTCATTCGGTTTAGTTCACACAGTTGAGCAACTCTCCCATTGGATATTGAAGCAACTCCGTCTACTGACGACTGACTGCTCAACAAATACATGAAGTGCCAACTGGCCACTTTGAGACCCCACGGCTTCATCTGTTTATGCATTGTGGTGCCACACGGAGACTTTAATGTAAACGAAACGGACGAGTTAGAGACAACAACCAGGACAAACAGTTTCGTGTACAAACATTACGCGCTCTCATAGAATTCCACCAATCACTCGAGTGAAAAATCACACCAAGCACGAAAAACGAATCTGATCGATTTGTCAACAGACTTGAAAACCAAATGGTGTTAACTTGGTTAAATATACGGCTCATTTGGAACAACAGAACCCGCTTTTACATTCTGGAATGGAACGAATAGGTTCGAAAGTCCCCCTTCACTTGGCAAACCAGTTAATCGAGATTCACAGTATCGACCATCACTGTTGAATACCAATAATACTTGGGCCAGGTGATTGAAACATCAAGTGTATGAGGTATCGTTTACCACTAGGGGGGGGGGAACAAAGGTTTACTCAAAAATGACACTAAAATGACCGCAGTAATTGGCATCCAATCGAGAAACACGGGCTTGCATACTGCGAAAGTCAACAAGGCTGGTGGTGATTGTAGCACTGGGGTTGACGGCAACTCCAAAACCATATACTCCACAAGTCATTGCGCCTGGATCACCGGACACAGAGTGAAATACGAAGACGCTGAGTTCGCCATTGGTGTTTTAAGATGCAAGACCACGTTGGTGTCTCGTGCATGTGTGTGTGTGTGTGTGTGTCTGTCCAAGAGACACAGCATACACGAACTTTAAAGGAGTACAAAACCTGGGCATGCATTGCCTGTTTGCCGATAAAGCATAGATAGAGTAGAGGCGTTGAAAGCTCGTATGTTAATGGGAAGCGGGGTGTGCAAGGTAGATCAGTCAGACAGCTGGCAACCAGCTGATCTGGCAGCGTTTGTTTGTGTGGAAGCGAGGAACACCGGTGGAAAAAGAACTGTGCGGGCAAATGATACTTCAAACAAGCGAGATGGCCCAGTGGTTACAGCGCGAATTTACTGACCGGAAGGTCCGTGGTTCGAACCCGACCTCTGCCTCTCGACTTCCCCTGTCTAGGCTTGGACAACCTAGCAGTATCCCAGCCCTCGTGCTTCCTTCTGGTGACATGCCAGTTAGGCACCGAAAGGTTGCTACAGCTGAACGATTGACAGTTCCCAGTTGACCAGATCGAGGAAGAGGGTCAAGCCGAGGTACAGCGCCTTGAGTCTTTGACTCAAAAGTCTGACCCACAAGGCAGTGGGAGGATGTAGGGTTTTGTTCAGGAATCGTGCCCCTAGCCTCTGAGTTGAAAGTCTGATGGGGGCGAGGAGGCTCACTGGTTAGAGAGCGAATTTACTGACCCGACGGCCTGTGGATTGAACCCGACCTTTGCATTCGACTTCCCTTGTCTAGGCTTGGGTAACCTGGCAGTACTACAGCGCTCGTGCTTCCTTCGGGTGGCATGGCAGCTAGGCACCGAAAGGCTGTTACAACTGAACAACTGCGATTATTTACCATTATACTGAAAGTCTGAAACGCGATGTAGCGGGCAGTAGAGTTTTCTTCCAGGACCTTGCCCGGAGCAGATGACTCAATAGTCTGACCTGCTACGTTGCAGGGGACTGGCCTAACCCGAAGTCGCAGAGTGCAAGGTATAACCCCCTAATGCGGCTGCTCACAGCACGCACTTTTTGGGTGGCATCCGACCATTTGATTTTAAAAGTACTTCGACCGTAGTGAGCAAGGCGCCGGCGGTCACGGTCAGCTGTCGGAGTGTGTGGTTTTTAAGCCCGACCTTTTACTAATCCACCCCTCCATGGCGGAGAGCAGCATCACTGCTTCCATGAATATGGAAATGCTGGCCGCCCGAAGGAAAGGCCTTACTGCCTTCAGACTTCTACCGCAGAGTACAGTATGATTTTACCTCCAGATTTATCGCTTTTTAGGGACTTGCTGCTCTTCGTCTGGCTGCTCCCCGTTGGCCTTCCCGGCTGGAACTGAGGACCAGCCAGTATAGTCCGCAGAGTCATTGCGGGACAGAGACGAAACCATCATGACAAGGTCGGGCTATGTCGCATTCGGCAATGTTTTTTAGGACAACATGAATGGTAATTGCTGTTGTTGAAGTCCAATTTCTGATCAATGTAGCCTTACTCTAGAGGCATCTGCTGCGACATTAAGTGGCCCCACAGCCGGAGCAGCTAAAATTAACCAATGGTGTTGGGTTTCAACAAGATGGCACACCACGTCAGCACTATACGTCAACATCTTGAGTGATACATCCGGGAACATGTGGATAAGCCGAGGATGGACGTTTCACTCAGAATGTAAACCTTGAGAGCCCTTAAATTTTCTTGTTTTGGACAATGTGAAGGAGTGCCTGCAGGAACAGACCAAGAAGTCTTAAGGAATTACCGTCGAATTTCGCGGACAGGTGTTAGATGACGAGTATGGCTAACTGCACACCCCCCACCCAAGGATATGCCGCATAAAGCGTATCCCGTATTTTAGCTGGAAAGACACAATTTGTCACGGTATTTTCCTTGATAGGACACTGCATATGAGGTCCACGACTTTTCATCACCGTCAAAGGACCGGACATCAGACTAAGTGATTGCTTGTTGCTCAGTCATCAAGTACGTTCTCATCAAAGTGCAACATGGATAATTCATTGGTGCGAGCCAAGATGCGCGTTACACCAAAGCAACTACACTGTTGTTGAAAAAAGAATAATCTGCGAACTGTGGTATCCGAAAACTGAAAGGCTGGATAATAGTGAGGACATTTCACGGCATCATGGTCAAGATATCCTCAGAGTCAACTCCACTAGGGTCATTGGGCGAACAAGCGACAGCAATCCGTACCGAATGCACGGATTGACCCACTGCAGTCAGAAGACAATACAGCTGAAGGACTTAGTCCGAGTTTTGTCAGAACACCGAAATAAAAACCGTCAAACACATCCACACAAGAAGAATTCAAAACCGCAAGAATCGTAGAATACTTGTGTGAGCTGAATAAAAATGAGAAATAAAATTGAAGAAGTTCCATTACAAACACACCGCTTGCCTACTAAAAACCTGTCTTCCAAGGTGCCAAATTCCACCAAAAATAAAGGTAACTGACAGTGAGACAAAATATTGTTCAGATTCCTGCTGTATCGGCAACAGTCTAACTACCAACCCAAATTGAACTGGCGAATGTTGAAGGCTGACGCCACACTCGAAAAACTGCAAAAGCGTATCTACAACAATCAGCATCTTCGGCAGCGAACAGCATAAATACCGTACGGTGTGTCTGTAAAGATTATTTCTGATTTCCTATCATCGGAGGATCCGTTCCTGGACACAGAAACCTGGCAAAAGAACATAACTTGCAGGTACGACGAACTTCGGAACCCATTGCTAAGCCTCTTACGACAGACACCACGAAACTTACGCGGCTTCTTGAAATGAGCACAGTTAGATTTGTGGAATACAAACGCTCCCCGCTAGTTCAGCCGCAACAGGCCGACGGACAAATTGAGACAAGTTTTCCGAAAAATTTCTAACCACGAAAGTAAGCCACCATCGCATCCGTCCATTTTGAGCAACCGGCGGCACGTCATGTGCCGGGAAAGCGTATGAGATGTGAGATAACCGACGAATCACACCAGTTCCTCATTGCTGTGATGTCACCATGCTTGAGCCTCACACATTGACTCCAGGACTCGGCGAGCTCACTAGATAGCTGAATTCACAGGAGATGCATAGACGAACTCCGACTCGGAGAACTATAATCACAATCAACATTATAAGCTACTAGAGGAACCGTGAACTTGTCGTACAGTGGTTGTAGCTGCCACAATTTTGTCCATCGATGATTTGGGATGAGTAACTGCGCATTGGAGGCGGGAGCCGGCAAATTAGTGCGCAAATACAGGTTAGTCAGTGGACTTTTAAGTGGGGGTTGGGAAGGATGCACCAGCGCCATTGAGGGCGAGACTGGGTCATGTCTGACAATGTCCCCAACGATTGATGTGGCCCGTCTCGGAGTCCCCACCCAGGGAAACGGCAATGACCAGCGCAGCTGCGGAGAATTATCGCGGTACACGAAGTCCAAAGTGAGCATCGTGAATATGGGCCTTAAAAAATCCACACACAAACGTTACAAAAAATTTCCGAAACTTCCCAGATAACATGTAGACTCGAGTGATCAAAATGTTCCATTGCGGATTCAGCTACTGTCCTTCTGCCTTGTGTTTCCATACCCAGACGCTTCAGCTCGCGACATTTACCATCGCTAAACATTCATCCACACGCACATCCTGGTCAGTTGGAGGGCATTCCATTCAGATTGAGTTCCTCGGAGCACGTTTCCAGGCGATTTACTAGTCTTAACAACTTCGGCTTGGCATTGCAGATGTCACGGTTATTCTTTGGTTGGCATGGCAAAGGGCCCCCGGGGTTAGTAGCCAGGATCGTGAACAAGCAAGTTCCACTGCAATGCATGTGATAAGTGTAGGTACAAATGACTTCTCTGCCCGCCCAGTGGTCATGAGAGTGTGAATACTACTCCTCAATCGACTTCGGTGAACTGATATGTTGCTCATCGGTGGAGCGAAACTGGGGAACGATTACAAGTCAGGAACGGCAACACTAATGCATCACATGCTCAGTCAGTTATCGTTGGGATCTACCAGGTGGCCTTATTGGGGTTTCGCACGTCCTCAGCACACAACCTGATTTGATGAATTGTATGCGCACTGATCGTAAATTCAGGACTTCTTTCCGAGGTGTCCCGAATAGTTAAATGAGAGCGGAGGAAAATCGTGAAAGTGGGAGTAAAAAACAGTACGTGTTTAGTGGAATGGCCGTTAGACACGATCATCCGCGTAGGATATGTTATTGTAGACTCTGTCCTACTCCTCAGAACTAGGGACACATGAGGAGAAAAGCCCTGTAGTCCGGTCGCCTAAGACGGCATTACCTTCATGGTTAGGCCTCTTTTGTCGATTTTCTGATATCCGACATCTAAGGTTCATTCAGTTGACACTAAAACACGAGAAATGGTTCAACTGATGGCACAGAAACACCACCGAGCCACCCAATTTCATTCAACATCTTCAGCTTACGCTGAGACTCAGGTCGAATGGTTCGCCATTCTAAGGGCGCAGCTTTTAGACGCACTCTCCCACGGATATGATAATCGATGTTTGTATTTGCATAATCTTAGTGAGGTACACACTCCGAATGTTCGCCAGCACAAATAAATACGTCTAGAGCACTTGGTCACGACTTTCTCTAGGGTAGTTTGGATATTCTTACCACATTTTTATCGCATTCATGATTTGATCTATCTTAGATTTCGTCTATCTTAGAGGACGCAGTTCGGAAGACCTGAATTCAGCCCGATAAAGTGCTCTCATCAGCTGATTTTCTAATGTTTTATTTCGACCTTTGGTGGTGCACTGTCCTCATGAAACCAAGCGGCACTGTTTGAACCCATCTCTACTCGGTGTTCGAGCAGGTGCTTTTATGTCGAGACTGCTAAAAGGGCATTTAAATACTCACAACAGCGTCCACCGATCAAGTTATCCGAAAGGAAAAAAGGATCCACTGATTTTAATACTCGAATAGTTGGATTAATGATCAACTTAGCGCCGCAGCACATGCAACGGCGTGTTTTGTCTAAACAACATGCAGCGCAACTGAGACGTCTTCAGGTGTTCGATAATCGTTGTCGCAAAACTATAGCTCGTGTGGGTTGGTGTCGGCGAACCCGTAACGAGGCAGTTAGAAAGCGAGTTTTGGGTTGTGCAACGGGTACTTCCATTGAAGAATGTGTCAAGCACCAGAAGCTGCGTTGGTTGGGACATGTGTTGCGCATGCCTAATCATCGTTTGCCGAAGAGAGTGCTGTTTTCCATGCCCAATTCAGAGTGGCAAGCAGAGAGGTGGCCAACCTCTGACCTGGCAGAAGGGTATGAAAGAAATTACGAAACGCTTGGGTGCTGTCGGTGCTACTCGCCTTCCAGGATGGGGACCGCGTGATCCTTACTGCGCTTGGTTGGAGACACTACAAGATATAGCTGCCAACCGATGTCGGTGACGATCTTGTTGTCAGTTTCTATCCAGATTGCCTGAATGAGTGTTTGGAGGTGTAGGCACCTCGGAATGATTGTAATAAGGCAGCAGTAGGTCCCCTCCCCGTCCACCTTTATTCTTTCCTTCACAATAAGGCTTTCAAATAAACCATGGTTGTACGGCAGCGAAGCATCGGTGTTGAACACTGATGTCATCCTGTCGATTGCGTAGTTCTGTTTAACGACACCCCGGGGGCATGGATCGTGTCACAGGCTGTCCCACCAAAACACAGTTGACCAGGTTTCCGGCCTTTCTCGAGTTTCCCGAGCCCGACGCAGCTCACCCGCGATCCAACAGGCATTATTCTATCGACATCTAAGAGTTTTGATCAAGGACTCGTGAGAACGTGTGATCAACACCAAGGCACTTGCTGGCCAGGGATCAGTTGGTACCTAGGTTCTACAGCGGCGCGCAAAGAGTGAGGCTGTTGGATTGAGCGCACCGGTGCTTTTTTACGAGAAAAGACGGAGCGTTTACGGTAGAAAAGTCTTGAAAACAGACTGCCAGTGGCGCCATCCTGACAGCTCTTTGGAAGTTGAATTAATAAACTTTGGTTAAAAATGTACCAAGATGGTGGCCAGCTGTTCACACATTCACTGGAAATTCTCCGCCGGGTGTACGCATGTTTGACATTCAAGCCTAAATCGACACAGTGCGTGTCGTGAATTTCTCCGCTGTATACTGGCTGATTGTACGAACGTCAGTGGTCAACGATTTTCCAGGAGTTGCAAAATTTCAATTCGTCCTCATTCACACGGCAATTATGGGACTCGAAGATATCGTCATGATCTGATGACGGAATACGATTCACACACAAAAAAACAGGTCAGCAAAAACGGAGCCAGTAAAACAAGCAGACATACGTATCTCACATGAAATTGTAAGCAGGCCGAAGCGCTGTTCTCGGTAGGTCGTCATTATCAATGCGAAAAACGTCAACCGGCGTTTCTCAGCTCCGGATCAACAGGGTTTTTCCAACCCAAAGAACAATTTGTTCGTTCAACTTATGGACAACTATTTTGTATTTCTAGCAATCGGTGGTGAAACAAAACACGTACACTCAAGATCACGTGTTCAGAAAGGCAAATGTTATATGCGGCCAGGACAGCGTTTTTTTTTTGCGGTTTCACACACGTTCCAGAAAAACTCGGAAGTAAGAGCACTAAAATAGGCCAGGTGTATGAACTAACGAGAACGTCCAAAGTGACCAAAAATATGTCTACAAATCGACGCCAGTGGGTTTGTACTTGTGATGGAACGGACTGCGTCCGCTTCCATCCCCACTTTTCATTCATTCCGCTCGGGCCCCACCCAAATAAGGGAATGTGATTGGTCGGCAATAAACTACCAGCAGTGATCACTGATGTAGCCGACGAGTTTACGTAGATAGTGAGCTAAGGGGTGTTCCACACTAAGCTGAGGAACAATGGAGCGAGCATGCTGAACACTAGACTAGGAATATAGAGAGTAATCTAGTTTAGTTACAAATACAGTGAGGCGACTCGGCACAGTAGGAAAGTGGTTTTAACTGTAGGAGAGCTGACAAAATCCGAAAGACAGTAACTTGGGATGGTCGACCATCTGAAGGAATCACCAGAAACAACTTGAGAGAGATTTTACGATTAGGGCGATCTGGATGGGGACCACACGAAATTGGTCCGAAAAATCGTTCAGTTGTAGCACCCTTTCGGTGCCAAACTGCACTGCTATCAGAGGGCTGGGATACTGCCAGGTTGTGCAAGTCTAGACAGGCAGAGGTCAGGTTCGAACCACGGACCTTCGGTCAGTAAATTAGCGATGGTTCCCTCAGACAGAAAAAAAACTGCATGCATCACCGAACTGAGTTTTGCAGATTTAGTCTGAAGACTTGCAGCGGTGACCAAATAGACAGAAGAAAGACTGACCAAAGATCGGAAGGGGAAACAGAGTACAAGTCCATGGCAGTAGGCCTCTAGAGCCTTTAGAAGCGAAACGAATTTGGAAGGGACGTCTGTCATCGCCAGACTCGAGATAGCTCAGTGGGTAAGGCGCCAGCTTAAGGACTGGAAGGTCCGCTCAGCATTTCGACTGGTCCTATCCAGGCTTGGGCAACCTGACAGTATCCCAGCCCTCGTGCCTCTGATCGAAATACCATTATGTAGCTTGTTTAGAGCAATGCCGCCGGTTTGACCCATTGAACGAAGCTAGATGGGAGTCGGTAACTAGATTTCTGCATTTCGATATGAACAATTTCCTCCAGTAAAATAGAAGAGTCAGTTGGACGAATTTAGGCACGGTATTGGAGGAATTGATGGACAGATAGATCGGTTGGCAGAGTGGTAGCCTCGAACAACGAATCTTTGAGGTCTGGACTGTACTCCCCAAGAAAGCTGGATGTTTTAATGTAGGCGACCCTCAGCCCCCCTGAAAGTTCTCCAAAAGAAATCAGTAAATTGTTGGCAGGAAGTGATTTTTGATCAACCAAAGGTTTCATTCTAGACAGGAGTGAGCACATTCTTCCCACTATCCTTAAATATGAACATACAGCTCGTTGAGCCGTGATCAACACGCGCCGTGCCCTCCGTAATACACTGGCCCAAACTACAAGTGACAATCTACGCTTCACTTGCTATGAATGACTACACGTCAATCAATAGCTCAGCTTGAATTGATATTAAACCCGTGAATCAGGTGTGTGTGTGTGTGCGTATGTCTGTTCTGCTCTACCACCTAAGCATCATACAAAATAGACAGACACAACCCGAGCGTCTATCCTCCTCTACAGTCAGAGTTGCTTGAAACGGTAAAAAACCCGAGGAAATCGAAAAGAATAATCAGTACGACGGAACTGGATGCCAGTCGATGAGTCCACCGGAGTGAGACACCAATGGTGCCAGGTTTGCACAGTCCGAAATCCGCAGATGCCTGGTCGACCATCCAATGAGGGGTGCGCTCAAAAATGATCGAGCGAACGGATGCCCACCGGTGCCACTGACCATCCTTATGATGACCTAGTATGAGATTCAGTCAGTGTGCGTGCGCAGTTGCCTTTGTACATGACTCATATTGATCAAGTTGCATACTTAATGCCGATGTGCACCGCCAGAATTAGTTCTTAGGGAATCCGAGTAAATAGAAACTGTTGAAAATGAGGAATGCTCAATTCTTCCATAAAATACACAACGGAACATTTCACTGGAGGAGTCCGTTTGGTGCACAGCTCTAAACAACGCAACTAGTAACGTCAAACAGGTAGGGATAAACACAACATGTAGTGGATTGGGAGCCCAAAACAGGTTCGAAAAAGAGGTATCTAATCCCGACTAGCTTGAGAGTGTCTTCAGTGACCAAATGCGTCCGCGGATTTCCGAGCTAGTCCGTGAATGACACTAGCTGGTAGCGAAATACACACATTTGAAAAAACAAACAAACGAGAAATTCAGCTGGGTTTCAGGTGAGTATCCCGCAAAACCAAACTGATATGCAAATGAGTGCATTTGTCCAAATCTGCCCAAGTTTTGTTTAATTAAAACACGAGGTTGACGGAAACTCGGGGACTGCGCCTGCCTGATAAGCCCGGTCATGGGCTGTCGAAGAATTTTCACCAACTTTATTAGTAGTGTATTACGTCTAGACGCTAGCTGTTGTTTGTTCCCCATCGTTTCTGGTGGTGTGCAGGAGGTAAGAGCATCGAAAAGGGCTATCGGTAACCGTACGGCTGTCCCCATTTTGAAGAGAGTGGAGCCGAGTTCGCAACGTCACCACAGCTTCCGATACCAATCCCCTCATTTTATCCGTTAGCGTCCACCATTCTGAAGTTTGCACACCATGTAGCGGTGTTTGTTCGCATGTGTGGTAGGACACGGTTAGCCTGGTGAGGTGGCGTGACTCACCTGCTGACGCTCGCTCGTTTGCCGGCTTGCGCGATGTCCACAACTATGATAGAGCGTGGTCTGAATAAGGGTTCAGTCGAAAAGTCTTGAAACAACTGCGCGCACACATACATACGAAGTGTACACACAAAAGTAGTCACGTGTCCGACCGAGACGAAGAACAGAAGTCGCGAAAACATGCTTGCTATACGTGAGATGATCAGCCGTGCCTTCCAAACCAAACCCTACAGAAACGCCTGACTGGCTCACGGACAAGTAAAGCCGTATACTTGAACAAACTCTGAGTCGCCAGCTGGTCCACGTGTGTATCGAGCGATTCTGATCGGTCCCGCACACAGAAATAACGCTCAAATTTGGAATGATTTTGTCAGTTTTGGATAGATTTTTTTCATCGCAGACCTGGACCGCGAGGTCGATTGACGAGAGCGGGAAACAGAAAATTTAGTCGCAAACAAACCCCATTGAAATTTCGGGTCGTCATGGGACAGGACGAGGACAACTCATCGTATCGCCGGTGATCGAACTATGGCAATAGCCAGACATGCGGGATACCGCTGGCTGTTATAATAACTCACATCTATTGCGGAAGTAGTCCTCCGGTTTTCTTCGCCAGGAAACAGCTCCGCAGGTGGCGTTGATAGGATCAGCGATCACCAACAGCGAGGTCCCACTGTAACAAACCCGGGGCAATATTCCACCATGTATGGCTGTTACATGTGGATTGTTCAAATCCACTACCACAGCTGCTGAGGTGGTGTGGCCCTATGCGCAGAAATTAGCCTCTAACGGTTGAGGCTGACAAGAATGGACTATGTATGTCAGAATGGTGGCTCGCGGTGGCGTAGTCCGTGGCAGTGGTTAGGGTGAACCACGGATGCAAGGAACAAACGTAACAGCAAGAGAACTTGAGTAAAGAGAAAGTGGAGTGGATCAGGGAAACAGCGCTAGCAGCTGACGAATACTTCAAACCACTGGTGAGATGGGTCTCCCATAAACTAGTCTCGCAAACGAGATATGCATCACCGGAGCTAAGAATCACACTTCGGCTCAAGGTCATGTGCTTCAGCAAACGGCCCAGCGAGGCATACGAATCTCCATTCATAAAATGAACAGTTGGTTTGCTGTTAAAACCTTTCGGTTGCATTTCAGCACAGGTCCCATGATACGTGTGTAACGTTTCGAAAACGCTGATGGTCAAAGACAAGCAATCAGCCTTCCATGCGCGCACACACACACACACACACACACACTGAAACAACGACTCATGGTCAAAATTGCAAAGCAACACTGGACGCACGGCCGTGCTGTAGACCCTGCCATGTCGACTCTAGAAGTATACAAGTTGGAGGAAAACGGAGTGTGTTTTAGCGATTCCGACATTCACTTCAAAGTGTTGTCACCGAGAGGATGCATAATGGGTCAGATAAGAAAATTTGTCCACCATCTGTTGATCCGTTGTTGACCCGTTCACCGAGCCTGGTAAATAACTTGCAAACGTTTCGCCACCGAACAAGGAGACACCACCAGACAGTGGTTGATCCCCTACCTCTAGCGGCTCAGATGTCATTACTAATTTTGGTGGTGTGCCAAAGCAGTCTCACAAATAAATCATGGTCATACGGCAGCCAAGCATCGGTGTTGAACATTGATGTCATGCTGTCGATGATGGTGACTCACAATAAAAAACTTTGCAGTTTGAAGGTACAAAGCATGTACGGAATCGAACGGCAACATTAGCGAGATTATTAAGTGAATTTTCGATCCAAACGGTAGCTGAAGCAAGCAGGGTGGTATGTTCTGCACACTCAAAGCCTTTAGGGTCTTCCTCAGGAACCGATTCCAGTCGTTAGTGGCACACACGCAACGATTGCACTAAGGTTTACATAGGACAGACAGCCGAGGAACTGCACACCAGAATTGGCGAGCATAGGAGAGAATAAATAAACCATCAAGGAATGCGGATGAATATCAAACGCTGGTCAGAGACTCAGCGACGGCGGTACATGCGTTAGACACAGGACATAGAATAGATTTGGAGAGTGTGGAAGTTTTAAGACAAGGACTGCAATTTACACCACAGCGGCTGGTGGTCGAGGCCGTGGAAATCAGCATCCCAGTGAATAGAATTAAGGGTGTGGAACTGGCGAGCGTCCATGCAGGGTCCCCATCGGTCTTGCTGACCCACGCTAACAAAAAATTCCTGAGCAGACAACTAACACCGATCTGGTCTGATTTAACTGATTGGTTCTCCTTCCATCTGAAATCTCCACTAACTTCGTAAATTAGCCACTGGGCCTGACGAAGCTTTTGTGTGAAAAAAGGAAACGTAGCCTAGCAACAAATCTACCGATAGTCTCCCACACTTTTCCGAAAACAATAGCAGATTCTTCAATGATTGAACAGGAAGGGCAAATGAACATCAAATGTGATGCTGAACTTAGAAGAACATTCTAACGCATATATGGGTGCTGAAGTATGAAAATCCGGGAAGTTGAGTGCACCTTTGAAGGGGAGACATCACCACAAAGCAGTCCGATCGGGTCCGTCAAAACCGAGGGCTTCGTTTATCATCAAAGGTTCTATTTCGCTCCTGACCTTGTTTTCCACTTGAATCGAGCTATGGACATCCCACCCTGAGATCCAGGTAGCTCAGTGGTTAGGGCGTGAACTACTGATCGGAAGGTCCGTGGTTCGAACCCAACCACTGTATCTTGACTGCTTAGTGCCTTGGGCTTAGGCAACCTGGCAGTATCGCAGTCTTCGAGCTTCCTTCAGGTAGTATGCCAGAAAGGGTGATACAGCTGAACGACTATCATATTACTTTCAACCTGAGGTTGGCGACGTGTGGATCGTTGGGCTGCAAGTCGGTCAAATTGTCCTTCGATAGGACCCATCTATTAAAGCAAATCACGAGAGTTTGGTTGAATTCGGGAACAACCTAACCGAACGACGGTTGTGCTGGCCAATTGTTTCCGATAAGCTGGGTCCTAGTCCGACTGTTTTCAAACGCAGTCGCTTTTCCCCATATTCTCCGATCAATCTTGGTAAGAATAACACGTTTCTAGTTGCATTCCGGATTAAAAAAAACTAATAACGGGAGGCAGATTATGTTGCTGTTTTCAGATGGGACAATGAAAAGAATTGGCGAACTCCAGAATCGTTGCATGTGCTGAATTCCTGAGCTAATGCAACCTTCACACACAAGAATCAATGGAACGCATACTGGGAACGTTCAAGTAAATTTACAGAACTGGTATTATCGAACATTTACGAGAGCTAGATACGACAAAAAGGCCCTGATCTTCGCAGCACACATACTGCTGTTCGATTTTAGTAGCGAAAGCACGAGTATTTACACAGGAAGCGCCACCAGAGCTAGGTACGACAAAAAGGCCCTGATCTTCGCACAACACATACTACTGTTCGATTTCAGTAGTGAAAGTACGAGTGTTGAGACAGGAAGCGCATTGTCACCGAGACTAGTCTTTTCCCTCAGACGGTATAGTTGGGCAACAACCGTTGCTGCGCGCGCACACACACACACACACACAGAGACGATGAATCGTAACGAAAAACCCTGGCTATGTTCTTTTTGCTGGACAAGTGGAAAACAAAAAAGTAGACAAAGGTGTGTCGACAAAAGGGAAATGAACGACTGAGGTAGTCCACGACTGGGAAAAGAAATATCTATCTCAGCGCATACGCAGCAGCAATGTGACCAGGGCGTCAAACATGTTACTGGTACTGAAAGTATTCACGCAAAGGTCAACTGTGAAATTGGAGATGGGAATGAGCAGGCAGAAAGTACCGTGTTCTGATGTATTGCGGCGAAATATGCATGGGGATTCAGTGCAGGCGGTCAGTTCGCACCCCGTAAGACCGTGCATTGAAGCAGAAATTCGCTGTCAATCCTGGTAAGATCGGCAAACCGCAAAAAAGATGCGATCAACGATAAACAAGAAATACGATGCAGTGGAAATGACCAGCGTTCAGCCGTGACAACCTCTGTGCATAAGTGGTATGCAACTTGAGGACGGGGATGCTACGAAAATGCCCGGAGAAGTGGCCTGTTTCATCGGAAGTTTACTGCCAGAATTTGGATAGTCCTGGAGTGGTTATCTTTTCATTGCAATCTAAATGGAGGTTGAATAGACGATCAGATAGGATGGAGGTTTGCAAGCCTATTGGAACTCTAAGGAAAGCGAAAGCAGATTGCAGATCCTTGTCCCATCTCAGTCAGAGAAACGCACTTTTTTGCTCCACCGTACTAAACTGTGGATGAAAATGGGCGGCCGAGTTTTGAGACCCCTCACTTTTCACAATGTGCCATGACTTACCATTTGTGGTACACTATTCGGCCCGTTTGGTTCACGAGCATAACAATCACGTCCGTCAAGTGGAGATGACGATCCCAAGGCTTGGCTCCCGCAGTGGCTGGCAGTAGGAAACGTTTGGTCAAGTCCAAACAAAAACTTGTTCCATCTGGACGAGCACACAAGTCAGGAAAGTGCACGGTGAGAGTGTTTGGTGGCTCCCTGTTGCTGTTGTCGGTGGTAGTGGTGGACAGTAAAGTTGCTGTGGATGACGTTGTCACCACATCTGCTCGGGTACCGTTCTTCTCACTCAGATGGTCCTAAACAGCAATGGAAAATGATACTTAGTCGAAAAGGAATAAATATTGGCTGAAAACAACAATAACAGTGAATTTTGAAAAGGGTGACAGAAGCGTGTTGAACGAAACTAGGTATAACGAAAACAAATCGTCCAGCTGTAACACCCTTTCGGTGCCTAACTGCCATGCCACCTAAAGAAAGCACGAGGGCTCGGATACTGCCAGGTTGCCCAAGCCTAGACAGGGGAAGTCAAGAGGCAGAGGTCGGGTTTGAACCGGGGACGGTCCGTAAATTCGCTAGGTTGTCGTTCACGCAGCTGACTCAACAGCGAACAACTAAAGTTGACAAACCGAACAGGTGACGACACACTGAACAACCGATAGAGCTGCCTGACCAACACGTATTATGGTTAGCTATCAAAATGGTATGGGAGAAAGGATAACCGGAAGGGGACAAGCGACTTCATACAAGGCCGGAATATGAAGACGGTTTTTGCTGGTTGGAAAAACAGTTGATACTGAATAAAGCCAATGGCTAAGCTACCGGTACAAGATTGCACTCAGAAAACGCACCCAACTGACCGGTGATGCAAGAGACGAACACACCAACTGGAACGCACATCGGGGCTGAGGCCGTCAAATGAAGCGAACGTTGTACTCCAGTCAAACGGTATGCTGAGAACTAAACACGCTCCACAATGTACTCAGCATCTGAGCCAAGTCGTCAAATCACACTCCGGCCACACGGGTAAACAGAACAACAGTGAAATCTCTATCCTAGGTCGTGATTTTTATTTATGAAACGGAGAATGCAATAGGGGTTAAATTCCCCAGTGGTGCCAGCAAAACATTTGCGACGGATGTTACAGTTGAACAGGATATGGTATCCTACGGAAGAATTTTACCCGATTCTTTGTAGTCAGTCCTCCTCGAGGGCGAGATGACTCGGTGGTTAGAGCGCAAACATATTGACCGGAAAGTTCGTGGTTCGAACCCGACCTCTGCATCTCGACTTTCCCTGTCTAGGCTTGGGCAACCTGACAGTATCCCAGCCTTCCTGCTTAATTCGGGTGATACGGCAACTAGGCACCAAAATATTGTTACAGCTGAACAAACCATTCTCCCTGGGAGAGCTGTTGGACATTAACGCGTTGCGTATTTGGATGAAAGAAAAAAGTGGAAATTGCTAAGCTCTAAGGTGCGTAAAGGTTTTGAATGAACCAACAGCGAACATGTGACGAAATCAGAAGAGAACTAACTCACCGTGTTGATTTGGGTATGCAGAACAGGGTTTGTTGAAGCGTTACTAGTGACCTGAGTACTAATTGTTGAAGAGAGTGAGTTGCGACCATCTGAAACATTGACAGCCAACGGGAGAGAGTTCTGTGAAAGCGGTCCGACAGTCACGTCTAACGAATCTATGGGAGTTAACCAGAAAATACTATTATCAGAAATGAAAATGCTCATTTGTTTTCGCGTGTACGGGCAGAAGAATGAAGAATGAGGATCAATACAACAGAGCTTATGACATCTGGGGGAATTTCCCCCCACCCCCATTGAGGCGAGGTCATCAGTCATCCCGAATTACGTTGGCACCGACACAAAACTAGTTGGATTGATATGGAGTTAACATAATAAGCAATCCGATTAGTTGCAATCAGATAATCTTCACAGAAAAAGGAATCGAGAAATACCGGAGCTTCGCGTTCGAGTCCTAGGGCTCAAAAGTCACTCGCACATCGCTGATTTTACCGGATAAAGATTTCATTAATGTCTGGATGGAGCGAAAATGATAGGTCCTCAGTTGTCCAGTGACCAGAGAACTTGCCAGCCGTTCCCACGTTCGATTTCCAACTCCAGTTTACGGTGACTATTTTGGGAGTTCACGATAGCTCAAGTCTTGGGTGAAAAGTATTCGACTGGTAAGTTTATGTTTTAAATTCCGCGTGAGGAATTTCTTCCATGCTTCTGTACAGGCACCGTTAAACGGACAGTATCTTGGTTGTCGTCCTCCATTTAGATTGGGTGGCAGATGAGAGCGAAATAGTAGTAGAACTGCACCAGCTCTGGAACCGTAAGATGAGGAGAATTCTAGGGGGCACTCCATTGGTAGCTCGGGTGAGTTAATTGGCTGTTGATCAGGTGGCATTTAATCTGTTCGTCAGCGTTCGTCAGTGTGTGGTTTGGTGGGTGATTCATTCAATCCTGCTTACGTTTATATAGTCCATAAAGCGTAATCAATGCCCGCAATGTGACTAGCTGCTTCAGGATCGTCTGGCACTTGATATGATTGTTCATTTCTATATTGGCATTGCGTTGTGGTCTGTTTATCGTGCATTTGATTGGTTCGTTGAATAGCTCCATCCCAGCAGTTCCGTTCTTTCATTCAGAACAGAAATGCCATCTGATCATCGTCCAACAAGTGGTAATCATTGATAAGTATTGGGCTACGGCGCGTTTCTCCTTCCTATAGCTGCGTTCAATACCCTCAATCTTTATTGTATGTAGCAAGCTCCAACGAGCTGGACTGAACTATCGGCCAACGGTCATTAAAAAAAGCCACGTGATGTAGCCGAATAGCGTATGAGTAGAACAGATGACGTCAGGCTTTGGCATGACAATCAGGTAAAAATTACGGGGGTTAGTTGGGGGGTCAAGAAGTGTCATTTATTCGGTTCTGATGCAAAGAAAAACAATTCCAAGTTCCATACATGATTAACCTTAGGAAATGTGCAACATTCCAAGCTGTCCGGAAAAAAACGAGGTTCTACAGCAATGCATTCGAATGATGGGAGATCCACGTGTTGGAAATAAGACAAAAAAGGAGTTCAAACTAGCAACGGAACATTCAAATCAATTGGGAGTTGTTTTGACAAATTTGAAGATGATAGGAAATCTGGAGAAAAAATTGGAGACAGTTCGAAACCTCGCGGTAAACAGAAACAAGTCTCGTCTGTGAGAAGAAAAGTCGCGTCTAGAAACCCAGAAAGCCCGCTAGCGGTTGTCTAGCTGATAATTAGGTCAGAACCATCGACCGAGTACGACGGGATGGGAGAAAGCAGACGTGACACAACCACGTTTGTCCTGGCCATGACGGTGACATGAAAAATAACCGTGAACAACTATAGGTCAGTCACACACAGTCGGTCTAAACATGAGAAGTGAAAAAAGAAATCAGCGTGCTCCATTTGTGAATTCTTGATTTGTGAGGAATGATTATCTCATTAGGAGCTGTTATTTCCCTCCCCTCTCAGTGACAAACAGAGGAGCAGATGCATTGACCACGTGCAGTTTAACGTTCCAGATAAAACTACCGGGGAAGAATGAGGACCGAAATATACACAGGGGTGATAGGTCCTACAAATTATACTCAAATAAATTATTCAAACAATCAGACTGCCTTCAGGAGTTTGAACAGAAAGCTCAAACCGATAGAAACGGTCGCAGAGATACCAGTGTGGCCTTAAACCGTCACGTGACGTTAGTGACTCATTTGTCTGTGGCCCTGTTCGAAGGCGAAAGCCCGTACGTCAATCATATGGGCGTGGTACAGGGCTTGCCTGACTGCTCAGGAAACTACACATTTGTATTTCACATAATGCTTAAAGGAGTGATGAAGTGCACCCACGGAAATGTTCGTGCACACTGGCCAGTGAACTGGAGCTCAGACTGATGTAGGATAGACCAGCGTCCACATGGCGTGGTCGTACCGACCGTATTTGTCAGTCACTTTGTCCATATACACTTAAGGAGCAGACTAACAGTCGGTTGGACACAAAGGTAACTCAGACACAAAGGTATGGTGTCCAAATATCTCCGAAAACCAAAGCGACATATACGGTACACAAGGTGAATACTACTCACCTGATTTATGGAGCAAGAAACCGATACAGGAAATCCGGAAGCCCAAAGCATTCGTATTAACAGCCGCGGGATGGTCAAAGAGAATTCAACCAATCAGTGTGGTCTGAAAAAACTATTCTCCGGTAACATTGTGACTAAGTGTATATCTTCTTGCGTTAGCTAGCTAAGAGACGCTTGATAAGTAGGGAGTTGGCAGTTAGAAGTCAGGACGAGATTGTTCAGTGGTTAGAGCGCGAATTTACAGACCGGAAGATCCGTAGTTCGACCTCTGCCTCTCGACTTTCCCTGTCTAGGCTTGGGCAACCTGGCAGTATCCCAGCCCTCGTGCTTCCTTTTGGTGGCATGGCAGTTAGTCACTTAAAAGGTGTTACAGCTGAACGATTACATGATACGTGAACGCTATGCCGTTGGGCAACGTGTGGCCAACCGTCAGAGTGAGCAGCTCGCAGTTCGACAAGATACAACGCAACCATCCTTCAATCGCAAACGAGTTACGTTAGGTGGTCCGGTATGGACTGGCCAGTCACTCTCAGAAGGAATGCGTATACAATTTGTTGGTCTTGCTTTGCTCATGATTTGTTCATGTTCAGATCTTCAAGGGTACGTCCACAATGGTAAAACTACATCACTGATTCGCCTAGTTCGCATATCAAGAAGTATATGTCAAGGCAGTCCGTGGAGGAATCTGAGCGACAGACCACAGATGTGTAGTCAGGCGTGAAAGCCATAGTTCAAAAGTTTACAATTAAGGTGTCGTAAGATATCGTAAAGAAGTCTTACCAGTGAAATCAACCGAACAGGCTTCACTACTCGATGTGGGCATAAACTATCCCGAGCGTTTCTTAGTGGAAGTTTCTGCATCAAGTTAGTATTTTGTGTCCGTTCGTGACTAACATAACTGCGCCCAAACTTTGATGGTCGCTCAGAGAAATCAGTTGGAGAAATTTTCAGCAGCGCACCTGATTTCACTTAGCTGCTTAACCTGGTAACATATTCTCAGGGGGGGGGGCAAATAACCAGGCTCCAATCTAAATAGACCACATTGAACTCAGTTACCGGTGGCGAGGGTGGACCACTGCCTATTGCTCGTTTCGGAATACCTGCGTGGACTCCGACCAAGAGCTTGTGTTCTGCTGCTTTGTATTGTACTACTCAATTCTTCGCAAAACGCGTGCACCTCGCTTAGCGATTTAGAAGCTCATTGACCCCGAACTCAAAGAAGTTACCAGAACAAGCATTGTGAAAGATGGTAGGCCTGGCAAGCTCCCGATTACGTGCCAGCACCCTACCTGAGAGACTGGTAAGTAACTCTGATTTGTCAGCCTGTGTACTGAACCAAGGCTGATGCCTATTTCCTTGAGAGTTTGTGCAGTTGACATATGTCCGTCGATAGCAAAAACTGTGTATCTGCGTCAGAGCAACTTTAATATGAAGTCTTGTTTTGTTTTAATGACAGTTTGCACGCCCTTTCCCATCTCCATACATACCCACAGTTCAGTTCGGTTGGTCAGCTTTGAACCGTTGACTATGGTTGTATGGTACAATGGTTAGAGCCGCCAAAATCTTGTCAACCGGGGGAGCAAGGGTGACGAGAGGAGAACCATGCATCGTAGACAGTGACCGAAATAGCTCACAGAGATTGAGTCACTTCATACATCATACAAGTCGGTGTGAAGACGGCGGCACAACTGTCGGAGGTGCAGAGAAGCCGTCATGCCCTTTCGGGTTCTGAAGGAGTTTGTGTCTTCCTCCAGTTCATCGGGACTCAAGCAGCTGCCGACGAAGGTGAACTGACCTATCCCATTGAAAGGCTCATCTGTAAGCATGATATTTGAGTTGGAACCCTTGCAACTGAATCAGACAGGTTAGTTTGCTTTTCCAAGGTAGCTGGTGCGCGAAAAACAATGTTGCCGGTGGACGAACGCTCCAGAAGCGGACGTGTGAACAGCAGTTTAACATCGAAGTTGAAAAGGAATGAGAGAGGGATAATCTCGGCTGACACAACCACTTTTGATAAATTTGGGCGAAAGCTTGTCACAAAATCATACGCGTCCATTAGAATTGATACATGGTGTTTTTGGAAGAGATATAAATTAGATGTGACATTTTCGACCCACAGAAACCGCCAGCACAATCTGATGACTAGTGATATCGAAGGAACCTTCCTAATTTAGAAGCTACAGTATTCAAACGACAGTTCGTTGAATGCGTCCTCACCCGATGTGAAACCCAACGAGTAATCTCTCACTTGTAACACCTTTTCGGTGCCTAGCTGCCATGCTACTCGAACGAAACACGAGGGCCACCATACTGCCAGGTTGCCCAAGACCTAGACAGGAAAAGGCGAGATGCAGAGGCCAGGTTCGGACCACGGAGCTTCCGGTCAGTAAGACCGTGTTCTAACCACTGAGCCATCTCGCCCCCAACTTAACGTACATTAATCCGCCTAACTTAACCTATCTGTGCAAGATAGTGCCAGGATGAACCTTGGTCGTTATGGCTTCCAGGCAGATGCCACACTAGCATTTGCTAGAGGTTCCTGAGTCCTGTTTGATGATTGGGATCGCAATGGAGATGCCTGTTCCACTAGTATTTTCTAACCTTTTCACATCGTTCGTAGTAGTTTTGTGGGGAGGGTTGTCCCTAGTTCGTCGCTTTCTTCGAAAAGCGATGAGTTGAAGCCATTCGGTCCTGATTTCTTGATTGATACTTCCCGGGGCATGAGCGTATCGGAGAACGACCATGTCCACTACAGACGTATTTTTACTCACGCGACTTGGAATTCGGCTTCACATGGATTTTCGCCTCTGCGACAGATGTCCACATTATTCCGGTTGAGTCCATGCCCTTAATGCTTGTTCTGTAGGAGAGCCGCTGAACTGTTTGTCTTCCGAACTATTCGCCTCGTCGCTCAGGACGCGGCCACTGTAATCTCTATCTGGTACTAGCCGTCTGGGTAATCTGCATGTCGTAACCTATTCAGCTGCCCCTGAAATTTTCCTCTGGCACCAACAAGAGCTAATGGTCGTGACAATACACAATATCCATTCGACCGCTTCACAGGGCTCGAGGAGACAGCCTTCATATGGCGAACACAAACTCTTTCATGGTGCACCAGTTTTCCTGCGACGGAACTTCACTATTTTGCAAGGTTGTCTCTGACATCTTGTGATCTAACTTAATTCGGCTTACGGTAGCCAACAACCAGTGAGTCTACGTGGTCCGGAAGAAAGGCAAATTGATAATCATGGCTACAAAATGACATGACCAGAATCGAGAGACATACTCTAAAAGGAACGATAAGCTTGAGTTGGGAATATCTGCCGGCAACTGACCGCCACATAATCCAACTGGGTCCACAGTCTACTTCCAATTTGGACGCTTGTGTAGGGAGTTCCCTCTGGTCAGAGACAGCCGACGATCAGCATTGTTGTCCGCTTGTTGAGCACCAACACCGAATCGATTTCCAAATATGCTCCTCAGAACCGAACTGGCCGACCTCAGAACGACAGCTATGATAACAAGACCGCGGTTCTTTGCCGACCGAATCAACTGAGGTCCTCAGCGGTCTCGGATGAATGATCAGACTGGAGTCTTGTGTGTGTGTGTATGTGCGTATTGGAGATGGCTCACTTCGAGAGAAACCGAAATTATTGTATCAAGATGTCTGCTGTCCAACTTAATGGTGTGTGGATGTTGGAGGCTACACTACAGAACAGTAGGTCTCTTGCTATTTTACTGGTAGGCGGGATACACAGGGAACAATAGCTAAGTGACTGACAGTTTGGTCTGAGAATACTTAGATGAAAGGGGAGCTACAGGTAAGGGTGCAGATGCTGAACAAGGAGCTGCATGAGGATTCCAGTTACCCGGACCCCACCTTTCAGTCAAGCATGATCGACAATACACCAGATGCCATAAATTTAGCAGTTGCTAAAACCATCGGACCTGAAAAGCAACAGGTGTCGGGGTTTTTCATGAGGGACGCTCTCTGGAGACAGCGACTCGTAAGACTGATCTAACCAGCTGTGTGTGGTGGGTTGCCCTAATCCAGGGGTGTATAGAGGATGCAGACTTGATTCCTGACGTAGCTGCACCCAAAAGATATGTTTGAAATCACACTGGATCCTTGATAAGATGCATTTGTTTTACGACCGTACTGGATTGGTCGTTGGCAGTCTAGATCAAACGACTGGCGATCGTAATGTTCCTAAACCCGACCCTTCTCTAACTGACTATACCCCTGGAAAAGGTATCAGTGATTCTTCCTGAAGAAGTTATCTCCTCTCTCTCACACACACAAGGGGGGGGGGTAGTACGACTTACATTGCCATCGCCGCAACTGGAGGACACCTATGGTGAGACAGTGAAATTCTTTAGATGGTCTGCCAACGAAATCAAAGACAGCAACATCCAAACTCGCACAATGCAGATAATGCGAGTCCGTATTGGAAATCATCAGTGGTGCGTATCTCACGCAACTGAAGGATGTTTCAAATCCACGACCTCTTGGCTGCAAGTTCGAACACTTAACCGTTCGATCGCAAGCGACTGATTAGCAGTGTGAATAACTCTCATATGAGAACGATATGGCATCCGTCATCTATGGATTACGGAAACCACATCACGTGGCCACGTATTGACGGACTCCTCGGCTGACAAGTCCTCAGATAGAATCTTCGCTCATCTTCATTAACCCGGACATTCACGATCTTGAAATTCTCTGGGTTTCGTGAGATGCCCACTGTTGATTATTTCCATCATCATCATCATCATCATCAAAGACAGCAACATCAGTGTTGACACTGATGCTTCACTGCCGTACAACCATGAAGTTCGTCTAAATATATTAAAAACCCTAGAGTGAAAAGAAGAGAAAAAGAGTGGATGAGGGAGGGGACCTAGTGCTGGCCTATGTCAAGCATTCTGAGGTGCCTACACCTCCAACCGCTCAATCAGACAATCTGGAAAGAAACTGACAGCATGAACGCCACTGACATCGAGTAGCCGCCATTTCTTGCAACGTCTCTAGCCAAGCACAGGCGGGGTCACGGGGACCCCATCCTGGAAGGCGTACAACACCAACAACACCCAAACTCTTCGTGATCTCTTTGACGCCCTTCTGCCAAGTCATGCGCTGTCCACCTCGCGGGTTGCGCCATTCTGAAGGAGGCACGGAGAACAACACTCGTCTCGGTAGACAGTGTTTCGGCATGCGTAGCACATGACCCCGAGTCATCGTAGTCGGTGGTGCTGGATGATTTCCCCAATTGAAGTACCTGCAGCACAAGCTGCTAGCGAAAACCCGGGGTGTATTGCAGCGCTGAAAACTCTGTAGATCACGGGAAAGATATAAAACACATCTCTAACCATTGTAGCCTATGAGATTATGGGAGCAGTCAGACCGGAGAACTATATTCAAGTGGTTTTCAACAGACCAGACGTCCAGACGAAGCCGTGAGCCCAATCAATCTTTCCTAATCATCCTAGGCATTAGACATTTTGGGAAAAGTGCCTAGAACAGAGGTACTCAGGCGCCTAACCTTTATTTCCTAGTGTTGACCTTTCTTGAAGGGAAATAAATGCGTGTAGAAAGGGTGGTTCCTCAAAAAAGATCTCAATTGCACGTCAGCTATCACGGAAGCGTACTGAAGTGGATTTAGTCAGAAAGTGGAATCGGCACCGCTGTATTTGGTTACTATACGGACGGGAAAATTTTCCCCAGTTGTAAACAAATATGGACATAACTTTGTGAATAACCCATCCATGGATAGTAGTTCTCTCTAGACCAAACTAAGAATTCTTCAATACACCCTCGTATGTCATTCTGACATTTAGCGAACAGCTAAAGGTTGTCTGGCAAGGAGGGACAACAACGAACACTCAAAAACCAGAATAGACGAATCAGGCCGGTGTTGGCATAACGCGGTGTTTGGTTGTAGTGCATAGTTCTGCAGAACTGCGTGTGTCATAGCACGAAAAACGCAATGCAAAAAACGGTCGCGTCAAACCTCACCGCTGGTGAAGTTGCAAAAATTCCACTGCCGTCGGCTCTGTCTCAATCGCTCTTTACTGTTATGCAACGGTTTGAGGATGAAAGAGATTTTGACAAATTTGCTGGATTGCATCCAACTTCGGGACAGTTCGCCTGACTATCTAACTATTCAACAAAGTAGCTAACCTGAGAGGAAAAATGAAAGGGGTGGGGGAAATCGATAGGAAGGAAACGATGCGATTGCGGGTGAAATGACAGTGAGGTTTGAGACACGTCACACTGCCATCAAAGCATATAAGTCCTATGAAGTGTATCGAAACCTAAAGCCTCACCGCCGTGTTGGAAAGAGACGCAATAGGGGCATTCTTGTAGCAAACCGAATCACTATGGTAGGAAGACAGGTATTCGGAGGGAATAGCAACCAACCCGAGCAACCTACCTTGATGTTCATCGGGCAAATCTTGACCATAAGCGGCTGGCGGGGTTGCAAGCGTTGATGTAGATCGCGCATCGCAGTAGTTCAATTCTGTCTGACTTATCAATAATCCCAAGGGCGAAGAAGGTCCCCCAATACTGAATGGTGAAGAGATACCACCTGTTCGACGGCAGAACAAATCCAACGTCGTATCCATTGCATCAACCTCTCGGTCCACAAATGGCGCGCCATCGTTAATGCCGCCAGAGTAGGCAGGAAGGGAAGACGGCCGTGTGGTGAGATGATTTGTGTTCACTTGGCGACCAGCAATTGCGGTGGTCATGGGGGAGTACAACGTAGCCGAATGACTATCACACACAGCCGTGGACGACGAGTTGGTGAAACAACCCAGACCGGTGTTGAAATTATACGAACGTTTAGGCGGGTTGATCATACTCCTTAGATCGGTCGAAGATGGTGGTATGAGGAAAGCCTCCACCACGCAAGGAGAAAATCCGGTTGGTACAGTGTTGATATACGCATTGGCGACAACATAACTGGCTGCTTAACAATGGACGTCGTTGAGGTGAGTGGTCGCTGAAAATATAAAAAACGACCAATAAAGAAACCGGTTTCGCGTGTAAACGATAAAACATCACGGCTAAGTGAGCGTAAGTACCGGAAAGCGCTTAAACTGGGGCCAGTATGTAAGGGAAAAGGGAGTCCACTAACCAGGTTCTCGCTACTTATTTGAGTGGTTATTGCTTTACATAAATGGTAGGTGCCACAAATGTCAGCAGGAACTCTGCAAACACTGTAGCTGTTAAATGTCTTCAGAACATTGTGGATGATTTGGCCGGACTACTACGATATCCAGGGAGCGAAATGGCTCAGCGGTTACAGCGCGAATTTACTGACCGGAAGTTAAGTGTGGTTCGAACCCGACCCGCTCTGCCTCTCGACTTCTCCTGTCTAGGCTTGGGCAACCTGGCAGTCTCTCAGCCTTTGGGTGGCATGGCAGCTAGGCACTGAAAGGGTGTTACAGCTGAACGATTATGTATTATCTACGATATCCAGGAGAGTAAGGTATTTCACTTGGGATGAGGTTCATTTAAGTCATTCGTTAACACCAGTGTAATTTGAAAATGAATGCACTCCGTCTATTAGATACAATCAGGTGTTTAGGTTGACGGAAACTCGTGGACTGTGTCCACATCATGAGCCCGAAGAAGGAAGTGGAAGATTTTTTAGCGATCTTGGGTGATGCATTCTGTCAAGCGCATCGACCTTGTTTCTGAACTGTTCGACACGACTAATGCCTGCTTAGCGGAGGAATCTGTCAGGCATACTGACAATTGTCCCACTGACCAACAGAGTGGGATAAGACAGCGGAACAGAGTAAGGCGTGTGAGGGGTTAGTCAGTTGTCACAGTCATCAGCCTTCTCAACAACGAAAACCTCAATGGGGAAACCGTCCAAGTGGAGCAAATGTTCAAATTATCGTCTGGGACCGGCCAAAACCATAAACAGGCTTGTATAAGTCCACGGGGGGCGAGATGGCTCAAGTGGTTATAGCGCGAATTTACTGACCGGAAGGTCCGTGGTTCGAATCCGACCTCCGCCTCTCGACTTCCCCTGTCTAGGCTTGGGCAACCTGGCAGAATCCCAGCCTTCGTGCTTCCTTCGGATGGCGTAGCAACTAGGCGCCGGAAGGGTGTTACAAATGAACGATTTTGAAGAAAACCGGGGGACAGGCCTTCTTCAAGGCCAATCAGTTAGCTGAGGCGGAGAATCCAACAATCGTACTTCGTGCTTGTAGATCAAGTTGGATGTGTACAAACCCAATCGAAGACAATGGGAAATTGAAGTGAATAGATCGTTCAAAATATTTCTCATTCGAGTTAATAGTACCATATGGAGGAATATAATACACTGCCTCAGTATCGCTCCCAATCAAACGTCAGATGGCACTCGTGCGGTTTACCAGAACTGCCTTGGCTTTCTGAAGTTTCCAGACAGCTATACCTTCGACGGTGCTAGAAGCGATTTTGACCATTACTATCGTTTGGAAGGAATAACGCTAACTACAGAACGCCATTCGGATGCATTTTGGGTTCGGTTTGTTAGGAATATAGCTTCTGGTCTACCCGATTCGCACATCATTAGTTTCAACTAACAGGTCGTTTCCACCTGTGTCGCCAAAGTCGCGCCCTACCAGGGTGCTGGAAGCGACTTTCTGTGACCATTATTGCATGGACCAGTTTGAATAATGGCCTACACCAGTTGGTCATATACGCTCCAGAGTGTGTTTCATGAGTGGTGTATGCCAACAGACGATCCGCACAGGCTGCGAGTACTAACTTTTGGTTAAAACCATCGTCCAAACCCAAGAGGTATGTGCACCGTTACCCCAAAAATTTTTGTTTGTGTTGTCCGTTGTTCTGATTATCTCAGATCTACTTGGTATACCTTGCATTAAACTGCATTGTTTTATTTTAGCTGTGCTTTAATGTATCTTGTTGTATTTGTGTATAAATGTCTGCAAATGGACCGCACTAATATACAGTTGATATTCCAGGGGATTATGCCTACAACAGTGTTTGAGGTAACCTCTGTGACCATTGTGGGCAGATCTGGCTGAATACTTGTTAACACTATCTTAGGATGCGCCTTCCGAGTGGAGCGGGCCACCAGATGACCATTTGCACGCATTGCGGGGTTAAGTGTCCAGCTGAATAGACAATGACGAGACACCAGTTGGGCACGCTTTCATTAAAACTGCCGCTTGGGGTTCATCCGCCGGTCTTATTCTCTCTGGTCTATTGTGGGTGCACAGCGTTCTATTGGATGTAGACACAGCCGTATAGGATATTACCCGTTGTGCGCATGAGGGTGGGGGCATCGGCCTAGTTTGATGTGACGTGTCAGTCTTTGACATTCTTACCTCCGCAAACCACTTCTGTGTCGTAAAAGAGGTCCAACGCCAAATTAAACGTGTCGTTCACCTTTGCGATTCCAGATCTTCACAAGGACCTTCCATAGGATGATAGCTAAGGAACTGGATGGCTTTTAACTGGAGCATGTCTATCATTTTCGTCACATTCATTAGAACGAGCAACCTGATCGTCGGAAAATTACAACTATTGACTGTGGAAATAGAATATGTCAACATAGTGGCCATAATGGCAATACGCATGGAACAACACACTTTAGTCGACTAACAAGAGCACTAAAGCACTCGCGTAAACCGGCTGTCTACCTCACAGTCTGCCACTATCGGCCTCGCAGCACGTGGTCAACCAGGCGGAAGGCAGTCAACTAATCGTAACAAACTGGAGAATAAATCGGCCCTCTCTCAAGTTCCCAATCTCCGTCGGCTACCAAAAGCAGCAGAGGCCACAAACACGGTACAGACGTATACTGTTCAGGGTTGACGGAACCACGTTAACTCCATACATGAGGAAAGAAACCCCAACAGCGCTTGATATCACCCGATACACAATCACCCACAGTTTGGTTGACTGATCGGACTCAATGACGTTCTTTTCAGTTCGTTCACCAGCCACAGACTGAACTGGCCCCGTAGGTAAACCTATTCTCGTAAAGCACGCCCGGTGCGTACAAAATATGACAGACTAGCAACAAATGGCTGCAGCATGTCCCGAATCAGGTTGAACGCAATCAATGCCCCTAACCAGCCGGGACCGACAGTTCACGTTATCAGCTACCGTAGTTGATAAACCTGTTCGACCGAACGAAGGTTCATCTGAATCGGAACTGTGAAATGAAACAAGTCTGAAGCGTTGCTGTTGTGTGTGCCATTTGCAGTGTACAACCGATTCTCTCATAGGTCGTTTGCAACAGTGATAAACTGAAATCGGCTAGCCGGCGGATGTGTCTGCGCGAACAAAGTTACGCCCACGCGCACGGTGCACGAGATATACCCAACCACATACAGCCCAGGAAAGATTTCGTAATAAACTTGAACTGTACAGCTACAAACAGTATATCCTCGTGTGGGAAAAATGTGATATTTCATACTAAATGAACCCTGAGGCGTAGTATTCGCTCAATGACAGAGTTTACAGAAGAGAAACAAAATCGGGACCTATGGAATGAGGGTTATAGGCAGCGGAGAGAACGGCGTTGGCCGTATTGAGATGCTACGCAAGATGGACCTAGATAAGTGAGACGACGCATTCAGGAACACAGGAGGATATGAGCGACCAAATTAATGGCTGTTTCGTAATGTGGAGACTATGACACAATTAGTTCCTAAAAAAGCTCCGCCCAGCGAAAGAACACGGACAGTAGACATTCAGGTTCGAGCAGGACTCTTACCTCACTGAATAGGCTGACGATCGAGTGGTCAAACGAATAAGTGGTGTGGGTCTTGGAAATCATTTAGTCAGAAACAACGTCTTGATCGATAGTGCTTCGGGTCAAGTCTTTGAGTGAGAACAGCTGAACAGACGGAAGCTGCAAGTGCACCGACGCGCACGAGTAAAAACTGTGCAGATTCATCGAGATAGTATCTTTGACTACCATAAAAGGCCAGTGGCATCGGCGTTGCTGGCCCTACAAGCTTAAGACTTCAAAAATATTGGAGGAACTCAGCAATGGTGGAGCTACGAAGATGTGTTGGCGTTCTTGTCCACCACTGCTCAGTGGGGAGGCGATCGGCAAATAGGGCTTCCTAGTACATGAGTCTGATCGGGTTTGAGCACAACTGCTCAAAATGACGAAAGTGAGAAACTCAGGCACTCGATCAATCCGATGGTATGGCATTCGACAGATGAGTAGCGGTAGCACCTATAGTAGTTCTAGTGGTCAACCTAGAATGGTAATTCAACTATGAAAGAACTATCAAAAACGAGCCGTCATATTGTCCGCCACCATTAGGAGGTGAATGTCTTGACCTAAGGTCCGTCTGTGACAGACGTGAGGAAGTTCATGGCGGTAACTAATGAACTTCCAAATCTGCAACCAAGATTGCTTCAGGCTACAGGCAACCCACGCTCTAGTTTCAGTATTGGACAGTGGTTGAATACTTCGGTGCTTCACCCGCGCCAACGGAAGACGACAGTGGATACTGTGTTAACTAGTTTATTAATGATATCGCAAGTGGGTAGAGACAAATAAGGGGCAGTGAAAAGGCGGGGTTTAGGGTGCAGACAGTCAGCTAATGTGAATGGGCAATATAAGCCGGGTAATGACTCGGAAAGCGGTCATTATGAGCAGGGGATGGTTCCGAATGAAGGAGACGGAAATCATTGGGCATCGTCCACTCAACGAGAGGACAAGAGCAAACAAGTCTGCTGGTGATGGTATTCATGTTTCTTTGCCAGTTCATTAGCTGCCGCCCCTCAGCATGTCTTCATCTATAATGCGGCCGGATGGAAATGGCTTTCTAGAAGGCCAATCTGCTGCCGCATTTTGTGCGATACGGTCAGCGTACGTTATGCGTGAGTTTTCTCTCCCGAAAGACGACACAGACCGATCCGAATTCCCTGCCAGCTTCAAGCAAGGCGTCGCAGGCATCTATGACCAAGCACCGACAGATCTTTAACGTCTAGTACGGGTGTGTCCAGTTCTCTGACCCACACAACAGTATCAAGTACACTGGAGCGTTGCAAACTGTTGCTGATAAAAAAACTCGATGTCATGTCACAGGTAAGGAAAGGGTGCCCCATATTTCAAGTATCAAAGAATAAATTCATGCCCAATCAAGAACAAACTTACTGGTCATCGACATCGATTAAAAGATCCACAGACATGGGGCTTGAGTTTGGCCCTGCCAGTCTTGCAGTAGTACCTCAGATTTTTATGGTGTAAACAAAAATTCAAGATATTTCTGCTGCACTAGAATTTCAGCGCATAGCGTGCAACCAGAAAGACACACGAGATCTAGACTGCCCAATCTCAGACAGGAACAATCAAAAGGCCAAGACTGAGCACGAACTACGGACCTGTCGATCAGTAGCTTCGGGTCCCAGAAGCTGAGCCAGCCCGAGCTGTTATGGAACTCATGTTAAACCGTGCAGCTGAGGTACTTAAGTTGTTCAGTAATAAATAAGAGCCATCCAGCTGTGATACCAGTTCAGTGCATTGCCCCATTTGACTCTAAGTACGAGGGTTGACATACCGCCAGGCTGCCCAAATCTAGACAGGAACAGCCAAACATCCGATGTTGGATCGGAACCATGGAATTTCGGTCAGTGGATTCACGCCTTACCCGCTGGACCATATCCAGCGCATCTACCCTCATCAACATTGGTGGAGTCCATTCCCAGCAAATCTACATCATCCACGTGCTCACCTGATTCTCGATAAGTTTCGTTCAAAACAGCCCTCCGTCAAATCGGCAAACAACTTTGCCTAAAACACTGGTCACCTAATGACAACGAAACAACCCAACGTTCCACAGTATTGAGTAAACATATATATTACGATTACCCTCACTGCTGAACTTTGTATCGTCGGCAGTTTTAAGGCCCACAACTTTGACTCGCTACCTATCACATTGCACACGGACATGCGGTCGTAAGGCGGGAGTTTTGGCGAACAGAAACTCCGTCTTAAATTGTTTCTTCTCCCACACGGAATCATCAACATGGTCAAGTTTATGTTCATCAGTTGCACGGGAGACTAACTGTCCACTACACGTAAGGTGCGCACAAATAGATTGACAACTGAGAGGCCGGCACATCCCAAAGTTAAACGAACCTAACATAATCATCTTGTGGACTCCCTTCTAGCTGTTCCACCGTTGGATGAGTTCATTCTAGAACGGGATCGCTACCTCTCTGCACAGTGCTGGGAGTTTCGCCTACTGTACGGTGCTACCAGGTCCGCTCAAGCACTGGATATCAGAAAGGAAGGCACCACTGCCTGAATCCCGTGGAAATGTCCCCGCCGGTCCCGAACATAATTTGGCCCCAACGAATCATCAGACGGTAAATGGAAGTGAGCGTGCTCACCGGCCGTGAAGCCTGGTGGACACGGAAGGTAAGGAAATGGGAGAGACTCAGAAAACCGGGAATGCCCGAAAATTAATTCAGGTGACCCGCAAGACCGGCCCTCGGAGACCACCTGTGAAAGTAGTGTGACCGCCTTGAAAAACAGGGACATTACGACCTTCGGGGCAAGCACTTTGAACAATGATTCTCGTGGCCAATCCCTGACACACATTTTGAGCCTACAGCTGACGTAGAATCCCCCAGTTTTGGAGGTTTATGACTGCATATCTTATATGAAGCACCACCAACCTCCTGGTCCTGGTGACCTACCACTCACATAGGTTAAAGTTGGGAGTAAAGCCCCCAGTCAGTACTTGTCTGATCTGTTTGCTTGCATTTTGGAAAAGGTTGTCGCAGACAACTGGGGAGAGTCGGTGACAGTCCCCATTTCCAAAAAAGGGGCTCATAATGAAGGCGGTAATCACAAGGTAATCACCTTGACCATGGTCGTAAAGAGTCTATTAGCCTCGCCTCTCCTTCGTCGCCTTATGCAATCTCGTGAAATACTGACTCGAGAGCAGCAAGCAGGATTTCGGCCTGTTAGGAGTTGCGCTAGCGAAAGCACCACACTCCGTCAGGTGCTATATTAACGCCATACGTATGAATCACTCACGATTTCAGTACCATTCGACTCGGGTAGCTAACTTGCTTTCCTAGAGTTGCGCAGTAAGAAATGTCCTAGACATTTGTGAACATAGTTATTTTGTTCAGATGTAACGCCATTTCGGTGCCTAGATGCCATGTAAACCGAAAGAAGCACGGGGGCTGGGAGACTGCCAGGTCGCCCAAGCCTAGACGGGAGACGTCGAGATGTAGAGGTCCGGTTCGAACAACAACCCTTCCGGTTAGTAAATTCGCGCTCAAACCACTGAGCAATTTCGCCCCCACTTATGTGAGTATACAGAAAGCTGTCCAAAAGCTTCCTTACACGCAGTGCTGTCCGACAAGCATGCCCATCCTCTACGGCTCTGTATAATTTCGTGACCGACGAGCTAATGAGACGAACGATTTCTTCAAAACCTTGATGTTCAAATAGCTGCTGACGAAAACCATATCGATCTAGAATATGCAAAAGATACCATTCTCGCCTTCGAAGAGAAGGTACAGGTATTTTGGGATTAATTCACCAAAGTCATCGCGCCCTTTGGCATGTGCTTTGCACTCACCAAGCTTAAGGTCACGCTACTGGACATTCAGTCACTGAACGCGCCGCTCACAACCTAGGGAGAGGCGTTCTACGCATCATCGAATTAGTATTAGTTCATATTGTAGTGTGAGAGATGACGTCAAGGTACGCATCTCCAAAGCGCGGGTCGCGTTTGTCTATGGCTGCGTTTGACACCGATGGCATCAAAGCGGTGTATCCCTGAATCTCAAGGGACGTGTGTATCAGGCTCGAGTACAGGCTATTCCATTGGATGTGTAAGACTCGGCCTGTTCGAGCAGCGGAACCGAGAAATCTTCAGGTCTCTGACCACTCTCGCCTCAGAATCATAGCTGGTGTAGCCTGATGTCTGCGGACGCGTAACGAGACGATAAAAAAACTAGTGTTCGGGAGAATGTGTCCAGTACCAGGACATGTGTTGTGCACGCCGAACCATAGTTTGTCGAAGAGTGCTGTCTTCGGTGCCCAATTCAGAGTGGCGCAAGCAGAGAGGTGATCAAAGTTCGGCCTGACAAGGGTAGATGAAAGTGTTGTAGTTAATTGGAATTCCCGCTCCAGTACCTTAGTGCTGGATAAAGACTCACCAGCAAGGAACACAACAACTTTGTTGAGAAGGGAGCGGAAAAATTCGAAGCATCGCGGTACTTAAAGCGTACTTTTGACCTTTAATCCGGGTTGTCCGATTCCCACATTGACAGCTTGCCGATGAAGACTTTGCCCCATCCAAATTTGCCGCCACGAAGAGTCGCATCGAAGTCATCTCGGCAATATTGAAAGCAGTTGAATAGTGGTCCTTCCAACATGACCGTCCCGTTTTTTTGAGATTCCAGAGACACTAGAACTCGTGCTTAATGGCCTGCAGCATTATTTCGGGAGATTGTTCACTCCTGTCCAACAGCCTCGTCCTGACATCACTTTCCGAATGTGATGGCGAGATGGCTCAAGTGGTTAGAGCGCGAATCTACTGACCGGAAGGTCCGTGGTTCGAACCCAACCCGCTCTGCCTATCGACTTCCCCTGTCTAGGCTTGGGCAACCTGACAGCATCCCAGCCCTCGTCCTTCCTTCGGGTTGCATGGCAGTTAGGCACTGAAAGGGTGTTACAGCTGAACGATGATCGATTATCTTTCTGAATGTGACTGGAGGCCACATATGAAAGTTAGATACTTGAACTGCTCTTCCGCCGCTGAAGATAATTTGAAGTGTTCAGACCCAGGATTGATTAACAGCACAAGTAGTTTAGTTTTCATACTCCATTTTTCTATTAGTTTCATACATTGGCGACTAATGGTGAATAAGGCCGAATGCTCACTAAAAACTGCCGAGTTGCTGACCAATTTCGTCAAAGTTGAGATCTATTGTGTTCTTTGGCAGGATGAAGTTGGGATAACCTGTGCTTTCCGCTGAGTCAAGTTTTCTGAACAACAACTGCACTCTTCAGGCATCATATGTGCACTTCAGTTCGATTTTGAAAATATCTTCACAACGTTTAGACCACGAATCGAATTTCGGTGAAATCTGGTGGTTCAATTGAGAGTTGTCGCGTCAAAGTTTCTGTTATGTCTGCTGATTCGCTATCTGCTGTATCTGATTACTGACCCGCTCCAGTGCCTAATGCCGGGAAAAAAGACTCAGAAGGGAACACAACAGCTATATTCCGAACAAGCGAGCGCGAGAGTGTGAGTACGTGCGAGTGCGAGAATACCACTCAAGCTAGTCATTGGTGGGACACTGTCTAACTTGGTCCAATGCTGACGCACGCGGTCTGGTCTTGGTATAGGCTGCGACTCGCTGCATACTGCGGGGGCGTTGTCTGACCTTGAGCAGCGCTGACACGCGCTGTCTGGGTTTGATAGAAAGCTGTGAGGCGCTGTATATTCAGGGGGCGTTGTCTGACTGGTCAACACCTAGCAGAGCTGAGGGTCTCAGTAGATCTCGGGCATTCAGTAGTTGCTTTCAGGAATCTGACCTTCCTGATAGTTTCCATCAATCACAAATGTGCTACTTCACACAGACTTTACTGACGCAGGAGAATTCCCTTCAACACTTCAGTAGTTACTGTCATATTTGCATGGGTTCGGGAGTCACCGGTTCGATATAACTAAATGCAACCGTCGCTCGGGTAAATACCGACGATGAGCACAAAACTCCCGAGGCGAACAGTGAATTACAAGAAGCATCGCGGTATTTAAAGCGCACTTTTCACCTTGTATCCAGGCTATCAGATCGGCGTTGGGTGATTGGTTGAATCTGTTTCTATGACAGGTCTGCCATCGCTGGCCGGTGCCGACTGATTGCATAAGCGTCCAATCGGCAGCTGGTATTTCTGGTCCAGATGCTTGATGGCTTCCCCACTGCTATTTTGGTAGAGTTCTGGCATTCTGGGATCATTTCCAGGAATCTGACCATGGTGAGAAGAACGGATTATGAAAAGTATGGGTGCTGTCAGTGCGACTTTATCTCCAGGCGGGGGCCTCCTGTGTCCGACTGGAGACGCTGCAAGATTTAGCTGCAAATCGATGCTAGTGACGTTGCTGTTGTCAGTTTCTATCAGGTGTCGGAATGAGTGCTTGGAAGTGTAGGCATCTCGGAATGACTGTGGAAGACTAGCATGAAGTCCCCTACCTGTCCACTCTTATTCTTTTCTTCACAGTAAGGCTTTCAAATAAATCGCGGTTGTATGGCAGCAAGCATCAGTGTTGAACACTGATGTTATGCTGGTGGTGATGATTTCAGCAGTTTAAAACAACAGCAATCTCGTGAGAAATAGCTGTGAGGGCTTCTGGATAACCAGAGATGCCCATCCGGAGGCGAGAATAAACCGCTGGGGAAACCAGCTCAATAAGCGTACCTGGGTCTCGAATGTCCGGCACACACCAACAGAAAGCGAGTTCACGGAACGAGCAGGATCAGTCTGTTGTTCAGATCGTTTCAGAGTGCGGGGTTTAAAGGTTATCAGATGGGGGGTTGTACAACGACTAAAGTGTCAATGACAATGAGGGCCAAGTTAAGCGTAGATGGTGCAGCTAATTGCAATGCACAGCGAACGGATCTGTAAGTCCCTACGAATGGGCTCACGGATACATCCCTAGTGTCCGGAGGCCAACGGTCTTTAATAACCGAACATAAGGTCATTTGGATGGATGCGTCACATGCGAGCTACGGACCAAATGAAGGCAGGCCCTGAGTGGTCAGAATGTCAGTCAATCTGGATCGAACACCTTGTGGAACATTCTGTGATGACCCTCTAAGTACGATTGTAATAATTTTCCTGTCTCCATAGAGGGCTGTCTGAAGCTACCGTGGCTTTTGACATACTACAGTGAGCGGAGCAGGAAGCCAAGGACCGACACAGAGTTGCACGACGGCTCAGCAAGTCACAACAGCTAGAAACAGGGCGAAGGAAGAGGAACAGATAGGTGAGGGAAATGTGACAACAGTAGGCTGTTTTCGTTTACCGGAAATACTGTATAACGCATGTAAGGCCTGGTACACCACGCGATAGCCCAGGTGGCGCGAGTTCACTTGTAGTTACATGACTCTCAGTTGTACATGGACTGGGATATCGCCAAGTCGGCTGGGCAAAGAAGAAAGAGAACTCTAGATGAAACAATAAAAACACTACTCGTCCAGCTGCGACGCCCTTTCATTGCGTAGCTGTCGTGCAAGTCGAACGAGGTACGAAGGCCGAAGTACTGCCTGGTTGTCCAGGTCTAGTGAGCAATTGAAATTGTAGGGTTGGGAACGAGACGCAGAGGTTCGCGTCAACAGTTCCCCGCCCTAAACCTAGAGCTCTCACGTTCCCTAGACGAAATGTTTGGCAACCAAACACCGGCGGACGGACTGAAGAAGCGCCAGAGCTTGACTGGGCTCAAAATGATAACTATGCTCTTCAGGCCGCGCGAGATATATTACGAGGATTATGGAACTATGTAAGCGAGTTTCTTTACTCAGTCACACACGGAAACACGCGAGCCGACAACCTGAATGGAACGGGAACCCTAAACTCAACCTACTAGACGGCATCAACTGCAGAATACGGTAAAATTTGCTAACTGTAGTCTATTGATCGAACTGCGTGTGACTTATGCGCCTCAATACGGTGACGTAAACCATACCAATGAAAATGTACTTCAGCATTTAGCCGACCTTCCGCAAATAAACAGCTGTTCGCCTACCTACGACGAGAGGTGATGGTACGGAAAGGTGCTCCACCTCTACGCAGCAAAATAAACGGGTTGATGGACAAAGACCTGAAAGCGAACACTCTCTTCAAACAGTATGCCACCGTACCTCATAGAGGTAGCCAACCAACCCAAGTCATAGAATTCACAACGCAGTGAGTGGGTAGAAGGTACAGTTCCACTCAAAACAAGTGGACAAAATTACCCACCACTGGGACGAACACTCTGCACCGGATTCGGACGACAACCATTCCTTTTTTCTAGAGAAACTGACTACAAACATCGCAAAGCCCGTGTTGTTCTTTTTTTGAAAATCAATGGGGCAGGGCAGACATGAAAGCCGTTGCCAAACCGATGCACAAAAGTAGCCACAAGACCGGTCCAGCGGACTACCAACCAATGAATTCCACCTCGGTGATGGAAAAATTAGAAGCGCACTCGAAGGACAATTTGATTAATGCGGCTAATAGGGATAATAGTAACACGGGTTTTGTAGACAGAGATCTTGTGTCACCAAACTGCTACTTACCAAAGAGAAATCGGCACCACATATTCATGATGGAAACCAGCTAGATGTCGTTTTCTTGACTTCAACAAAGTTTCTAACTGGTCCCCTCATCGGAGGTGTTGAACACACCCTCCAAGAAAAGCCCTAGAGTGAAAAGAAGAGGAAAAGAGTGGATGAGGGAGGGGACCTAGTGCTGGCCTATGTCAAGCATTCTGAGGTGCCTACACCTCCAACCGCTCAATCAGACAATCTGGAAAGAAACTGACAGCATGAACGCCACTGACATCGATTAGCCGCCATTTCTTGCAACGTCTCCAGCCAAGCACAGGCGGGGTCACGGGGACCCCATCCTGGAAGGCGTACAGCACCAACAACACCTAAACTCTTCGTGATCTCTTTCACGCCTTTCTGCCAAGTCATGCGCTGTCCACCTCGCGGTTTGCGCCAGTCTGAAGGAGGCACGAAGAACAACACTCGCCTCGGTAGACGGTGTTTCGGCATGCGTAGTACATGACCGAGCCATCTTAGTCGGTGGTGCTGGATGATTTCCCCAATTGATGTACCTGCAGCACAACCAAATACCCGTTTTCTAATCACCTCGTGACTAACACGCTGACGCCATCCAAAACCAGCCACGCTTCTGAGGCATCGGTGGTCGAAAACCTGGAGACGCCTCACATCATCTGTCCGTAGAGGCCATGTCTCGCACCCATACAACAATACAGCCCTTACTGTAGCCTGGTACACACGACCCTTAAGATCTAGTGAGATGCCTTTTTGACGCCACAAGTGACGCAAATTAGCAAACGTGATTCGAGCCTTTGAGATTCTTGCACTGACTTCATCAGACACACTTCCGTCAGAGCTAATACAACTACCGAGGTATGTAAAGTTTTCCACAATCTCCAGTGATTCTCCTTGAATTTTAAGGGATATGTCCGGAGACTGCACGTTCTGAAGCATGACTTTGCACTTTGAAGGTGCAAGGCGCATGCCAAAAGATGGTATGATGGTGGTCAGTCTGTTCAACAGGGCTTGTGCTTCACTTTCGTCTTCAAAGATGAGGGCGATATCATCTGCGTACTCCAGATCGACAAGGCTCTCACCAGCAACGATTTGAACACCGGGGTTTTGAAGACCTTCCAGCGTTCGCCTCATTATTTCATCAATGACGAAGTTGAACAAGAATGGAGAGAGTGGACATCCTTGTCTGACACCACTTTTTGTAGGGAAGCTTTTGGAGAGCTCGCCATACACTCTCACCCGCCCAGAAGTATGTGAATATAGGGATCGGATTATGTTTACAAACTTCTGGGGCATACCCTGTTGAGCAAGTATATTTAACAGCACTGACCGATCGACAGAATCAAACGCACCCTTGAAGTCAAGGAACACCAAGATTGTGGGTCGTCTGTACATGTGGCGTTGCTCTAACACCTGACGGAGTGTGAAGATGTGGTCAATGCAGCCTCTACCCGGTCGAAATCCCGCTTGATTCTCACGAGTCAAGGTTTCGCGTGCCATCGTAAGACGACGAAGAATCAATGACGCCAGAAGCCTTGTCACAACAGGAGTCAAACTAACACCTCTGTGGTTGCTACATTCACTGCGAGTACCCTTTTTGAAAATGGGCACTACTATCGATTCACCCCAGTTGTCTGGGACGGTCTCTTTCTCCCAGATAGACCCAAATAGTCTAGACAGGCACTGGCTGAGGAGCCCACCGCCATCCTTGAAAAGAGCAGGTGGAAGGTCGTCAGGACCAGCAGCACGATGACGCTTGAGTAGAGAAATACACTCGGACACTTCTGAGACCGAAGGCGACTCCATATTTACGGTCCAGCTTTCTGTTGAAGGCCAGGTCTCTTGATTGGAGGTAGCAGGTGGCCAGCTGAATTGCTGTTCAAAGTACTGTGCCCAGCGGTCCAGACGTTCTGCTTTATTGCATATCAGGGAGCCATTTTGGTCTCTGATTGTTTCGCTGACAAGAGGTTTTCGAGGACCAGTCGAACGAATCAAATGGAACAGCCTGCGCACATTTCCAGCATTCTTTGCATCTTCCATTTCTTGGGCCTTTCGGGTCCACCACGCTTCTCGGTCTGCACGGACACTCAGTTTCACTTGGCGTCGGATGATGCGTCGGGTGGAGTTGTGGTGGCGGCCAGGGGGAATCTGTCGCCGGGTCTCCAGCAAAGACACGGTCCTATCAGAGATCCAGTGTTTGAAAGAGGTTGGCTGGGTTGTACCGCAAACAGACGTTCCAACCTTGAGTAGCGCTTTGGATATCTTTTCCCAGTGGCCGTTTATATCCGACACCGTACCGTCCGGCAGGCATTCGACGAGTTGGTTTTGATAGTTTCGTTTGATTTCTGGATCCACTAGCTTCTCAATGGCTAAGCGAGGTGTGCGCGTTTTGCGTACACCTGAAAAGCGCAATGAAAAGCAGCAGCGTACAAGTGCATGGTCGGAGTCCACGCTGGTGTTCCAGAAGGAGCGGCAAGCGGTGATCGACCCTCGCCACCGATAACTCACGGCGATGTGGTCTATTTGGGTTCGTCGCTGGTTTGTTGGTGGGCACCACGTTGTCAAGCGATTTCCGCTGTTCCGGAAATTCGTACTGCAAAGGAACAGTCTGTGGTCGGCACACATCTGAAGTAAGCGGTCTCCGTTGTCCGTGCGTCTCGTGTCCAAACCAAGACGACCACCCAATCGGGCCTCAGCAGCGCTCAGTCTACCTACCTGGGCGTTCATATCACCAGCAACCACAACGATATCTGAGGTTTTAACCTGCTGTAGAAGGGCACCTAGAGCGTCATAGAAACTGTCCTTGGCAGATTCAGAGCTACAGTCAGTTGGGGCGTAAGCAGACACAATAAACAAGATGCGGTGGACCTCACATTTTCTAGATTCTCTCACAGATGTTGCCAAACGAACCGCACAGAGGCGACTATCAACGGGTATCCAATCAAGCAGGGACGCTTCCGCTCGTTCACTCAGTACAATACCTACCCCAGCATATCCAGCTGCAGCGGCCTTTGCATCACCAGAGGTGCGCAGCCGGAACCTGGAAGAGAGCGAGGGGGCAGTCAGTTCGATCACGGTACTTGCGTCCTGCGTCCTTGTTTCTGACAGACAACATACATCAATGCTGAGGGAATCCAGCGTACGAGCAAGAGCCACCTGTTGACCTGCTTGCTTCAGTGAACGAACATTAAAGGTGGCTAAGTAGACAGGCTTTCTGGGTTTGAAAACAGCCTTCGAAGTGTTTAGGGATGTAGCTGAACTCGGACGTACAGAATCTGCAGCTAAGTGTGATGCAGGGTGGGCAAACCGATCAGTCCTAGAGCTGATACCTGCGGAGAAAGTATTAGAATTGGGGCGGGGGAGGGTGGAAGACGGAAAACGTGAAAGTGTAAGAAGGGAGGCGTTAGCAGTAGCATGTTTTCGCTTACCCGTCCTGTTGTATGCAGCAAGTAAGGCGACCCGGCTGATGGCACCACGTGACGGCCGATGTGGCATGAAAGTACTGTTAGTTGTAAATGTCATGGTTGTACGAGGGCTGGGATACTGCCAGGGCGCCCACACCTAGACAGGAGGACGATTAGGGTCCTCAACCAAAGCCTTTGGCTCAAAAGCCTAACCGCAAGGCAGCGGTGTTGGGCTGGAAATGCAAGTGCATTACCATTTTTACGGAACACGTCGCCACACATGTTCCAACCCCCAACCTGGAGGGCCAGGAGACTGTGTTCGTCAGACCTCTACCCATGGACCAACCTGGTATGAGAGACTCTGTGAGTGTCACGCGGGCACCCCCCCAGTATAGCTCAATGGGTCGCCGAGGTACACAAACCGCCACACCACGGTAAGGTCCAGTCTCTTCGTGACGGCTCCAAGCATAAAGTTCAGTGGAGGATGTTTGAGTCGACTGAGGATATCCTAGTAAGCGGCACGACGGAGCTGTCGCTTTGAAATTCACCGACGTTACATTTCGGGTGCCACAAGGACTTGCCTTCGTAACGGCACCTTTTAAGTTCTTTGCTAATGATCTCCCATCAGACCTATCGTAGAGCGCTTGACGACCGGATGACCGGAAAATTCGGACAAGCTGTATCACAGAATCGAGTAGAACTTATGCAGAGTCGCTCAGCTGTAGCATCCTTTCGGTGCCTGACCGCCATGCCATCAGAAGGAAGCATGAGGGCTGGGATACTGCCAGGTCATCAAGCTCAGACGGGGAAAGTCGGGAGGCGGATGTCGGAATCGAACCACGGACCTTCCGGTTGGTAAATTCGCGCTCTAACAACTGAAACATCTCGCCCGCCACTTATGCAGAATGCTTGAACTTCTTGCGCAACTGAGCTGTTGTATGGGATCCGTCAATCAGCCATTGCAAATGTTGCAATCTCCATCAGATGCTCCCAACCCTACGGGTCTACTTGGTGGATGAGGTTTATACGGAGAACGACCTCGAAATAATACCATTCTTTGATCTCAAATGACTTATCGGCTTCTCTCCGACTTTCACAGTTGTAGCAACCTTTGGCCGGAGACCTTTGCCCTTCATAGAACATTGGCACCAATTCTGATAGCTGGTGCGGCTGCCACGTAGCCGACAGCCTCTGTGCGCCAACTTTCACGAGAATCGCACTAGCTTCTCCGTGGGGTCAATCAATTCAATCAACCAATTTACCAGCTATAAACCGTATACCAGAGGCACATTGGTTCCATCTGCTGCAGTTTCGGTCACCGAGAAGCGAAGGATGTAGGACATACAGCCAAGTCTTGGAAACGAAGGCATGTTTGGTTAGCTCGGGTGATATACTCATCATCATCATCGTCAGCATGACATCAGTGTTCAACATCGGTGCTTCACTGCCGTATACATACTGATATACTGAAATGTAAGAAACCAATGCTACCGCTGCATGATCTAGTACGAAAGCCTATCCACCAGTACATAACAAGCTCACACACATACAACCTGGGTCGTCGCCCTGCTTTTTTGTTCCGGCTCCCCAACTACCATCCCCTGATCTAGTCCAGCTCTCAGCCCCCAACGTAGCGCCACCAGATCCACCTCCTCTCCTGAAAATCACGTTCCCACACGAAGCTAACAGGCCATTCCTTACTGATTTGCTGCACGGAGTAGATAACCGAATTCAATGAATCCTTTTGATGTTTCTGAAGACCTTTTAATTAACCATGCCGCCAGACCAATAAGTCAACTCACAAAGTACGCGATCACGGCCCTCGTTTGTGTCCGAATTAGAACAGCCGGATAGACAGCCAATCACTTCATCCGCAACGTCCAATGTTCCCGTGAAAACATCTTGACCCAAGGGCGAAAACTTCTTCGTAGCCCTTTCCACCTCCTATCCTCAATTGAAAATGATAACCGCGGAAAAGCCTAAAAGCCCCCACTGCCTCCTACCGATGTCCGAGTACCCTCGCTTTTCCCACCCAAAGCAAGGGTTCTGCAACTCCACCGACCCAGCAGCGACCTTATGTTATCATCCAACATGACCTACTCATTTCAAACCAGAAAGGCCGAGCTCCTCTCTCACCATCCACTGTGGTTCTGTTGCAGGCAACCGACATGCTACCCATCAATCCCTGGATGAAGCCGCTCCTCCGTGCTTCAGCTCCATGCAGTTCCACTCATCACCTCTGACAAGCAAATCCCTATTCACGCAACCCGAGGTCTGCGGCGCACGTACGGTCGAGATGAACTCGAGATTCTTCGTTCATCTCTCTCCTCTCAAGAAGTCAACACGACGTCCCAAAACCCGTTGCAATCGGTCAAAGTATCCTAGACTGAAGCCCTTTTGAACCACAGATGGTTTTGTTCTTAATTCCCACCAGGATACCCTTAACTGTTGTTCTCCTTCCTATCCTTCATAAGCAACAAGCACCCAGTCAGACTTTCAAAGTCAAACTTACTAATGAACATTTCACGGTTCGAAAAAAACATTACAAGCATCCCATCCACCGTCATTTGTTAACATCATCATCAACAACAACGGCAACAATAACACCCAATCCTTCATCATCATCAAAGACAGCAACATCAGTGTTGACACTGATGCTTCACTAATAAATAAAAATTAAATTGTTCAGCTGTAGCACCCTTTCGGTGCCTAGCTGCCATGCCACCCGAAGGAAGCACGAGGGCTGGGATACTGCCAGGTTGCCCAAGCCTAGACAGGGGAAGTCGAGAGACAGAGGCAGGGTTCGAACCACGGACCTTTCGGTCAGTACGCTTGCGCTCTAACCGCTGAGCTATCTCGCTTCACTGCCGTACAACCATAAAGTATTCACATTATATTTCGCTTCCACCACTGTGCCCGCCCCCCAAAGCCAACTACCTCAAGCCTACCGACTTATTTCATGGGCCCACTTGTTACCCGTTACTAGGTTGCTCACCACATCCCAGTGGTCTGCATCACCTGTTGGAACCCTGGTCAAGCTTCCTCCGAAGGGCATCCACATGATTCTCGACCTCCACAAATTTACCAACGAAGTGGCAAACCATCTACATCACCTGTGAGGAAATCGTTCCGCTGAAGCACCCTTCCGGTGCCTAGCTGCCACGCCACCCGAAGGAAGCACGAGAGCTGAGATACTGCCACGGTGCCAAAGCCTAGACAGGAGCAGTCGATATGCAGCGGTTGAGTTCGAGCCAGGGATCTTCCGCTTAGTAGATTCGCGCTCTAACCACTCAGTCATCTCGAGCCATCACCTGTGCCAGTAGCTACAGCAACACACCAAAACCAATCGGCGGGTATCCCAAGTTTCCTCACATCTCATATTCCTGGCCGAAAAAAATCGTTCAGCTGTAGCATCCTTTCGGTACTTAACTACTATGCTACATGAAGGGAGCACGAGAGCTGATACACTGCCAGGTTGCCCAAGCCTAGACAGGAGAAGTTGAGAGGCAGAGGTCGCGTTCAAACCGCGGACCTTCCGACCAGTAAATTGGCGCTAACCACTGAGCCATCTCGTCCTAACCGAAACATGGCTCGAATCTGAAATCAGTAGAAAGATAGAGCGGCCGGGGGGCACAGCCCATCGTTTTGGCGTTCTCCATGACCAAACTAGTGATATGTGTGTTCATAGCCGACTCCTTCCTCTCGTCAGTAATACCAGTGGTCGTCTTCCAAGTAAACTTTGCTGACTCAGCACAACTGATCCACGTCAAGAAAGACAGGATCCGCTACTTTTCGGTTTCAAACATAGCTCGACCTTAATCAAATATAAGTCTTTCCTGTTGAATCTCGCCCATATCAATACTCGACCTAAACTACTCCCTCTTCTCGCTGCGCTCACTAAAGGATTTTAACTGCCCAACAACCAACTGAGATACCCTCTTAGTCCGAAACCCTGGCTTTGTACCGGCCCTTCTACGTGCACCCACATGACTATTCTGGCACTATGGTTCTTTCCACCTTATAAGACCCTGAGTTGGCTGACACCAAAGTTTCCTGAACCCCGTCTTCACCAATGAACGCGGCACGTTACATGAGATTACTATCGTTTCGTTAGTGGGGAAGAATGACCATGCTATCCTGTGGCCGCTACCCCACGTTTTACATGCCACGGTGGTGGTTACAGCGGTAGGTTGGACCAACTAATTGGTCGACACCGGAGCATTTCCCCAGAAACAAAACGGAGGATAAAGTACTACACCATATCTCTGAATCGTGCAAACGGTTCATTTTAACATACAAAGCAGTAAACAGACTCGATGACCTACCGAACGGAGCCTACAAGCCCTTGGCTTTCTACCTGCAATATGCATTTTCGACCTCTTGAACATTACATATGTTGGACTGGTACTAATTCCTTCAACAACCATCCATTTCATTAAATGTTATTAATCTACCAACAAGTTGTTTCATATGGGTTTCGCAAGAGTGCGCTTTATATCCACAATATATAGCATGAAAACAGCACCTAAGAATGGCAATGGTCAAGGCCTCCAGTTACACTCCACCACCTAAAAACCTAGTGATTTAAAAGACCTCCATTTTGGGAAATGCCCATAACGATACGGTCTAGATCGTATAAGTCCAGTTGATGATGACAGATCAATGTGAATATGGCTAACGTTCACCGTTGCCGAACTTACCACAGTATCATGTTCACTCCATCTTGGTAGTTCGGCTACCAAGTGCTATTCATATAGCATGCACAACAGGGCTACTGCATAAAAGAGAAATATATCCTTCATCAATATATACCAACGAAATATTCCTGAGAATTTTTCACAATAAAACTCGCATAGTCGCGCACGCTCGAAGTGAGCGGTCAATCTGGAGGTTTCTTCAGTTCAGTTCAGTGCAGTAAGCCATCAGTCGTGGTGACAAGCAGCGGACAAGTTGGGTTCATAGGATAAGCGGTTGGACCAAGAGGAACGCCAATGGCATGATAGATCGGAGTGCACCAAAGCGATCAGGTTCCCCTGGTGCGTTAGTTTGCAAAAGATCTTACCCTGCTACGCACTGAATTTGTGCTTGATGAATGTAAAGAATTCCGCAGCCGTCGCCGATGATGGCAAACTGTTGGGGGATTTATTACCCTGAAGGAGAAATCCAAAACATGCAACATTTAGCCATGTTGTCCTCAAGAGACGATATTTTTATTCCTAGTGTGAACAAGCTTCTTAGTTCATGTGGTATTATGAAAAATCCTCGAGGACTTCAGGAGTTTTCATATGATCCCCGTCAACAAGCACTCTTTCAGAGACCGATGGTCTAACGTCCCTGGATGGCGTTTACAAGAAAAGTCTTTCAACTCCGTGAAACATCCAGTGGAAATAGGTTGCACTCTTTGTCAGGTTTTCTCTTCACAATTGCACCGGTCCTACGCATGGTGGTTCGAAAACGGCTGCAATGAGCTGGTAGTGTCCCTAGTAAAACAAAAGCCACAGCATTCTTAATTTGGTAGAGGGAGGTGTTCTCCAGTTATTCTACACAGACTTTCAAATGCAAACCGACTTGCTTAGTGAAGCTTAATGACTGACACGGCCTACATGATTTCATTTACGTTCTCTCTGCATCTACCAGGCCAGCAAGCGAAGACTTCATCAAGCTCAAATATCCCATTACTTAATAAGGTACTCTGACACCTGTGACAGTTTGCAAATAGCGGTTAGATTATTTAGCCACATCAGAGACTTCTAAAAGTTCAGTAGTAAGCCTCTGCGTTGATGATGATTCATTCTGACACTAAATTCACATTAAAAGCACGAAAGTTCGGTTAAACCCAATTTTTCGTGGCGTATCCCGATGGTTGACCGAACTTATGCCATCTCTGAGGAAATCTGAGGCAACTTTATTTCTATAAAAACACGTCCTTGGGAAGCACGGATATTGAGTCATATTCTGATGTCTTGAGCGATTTGGACTCCTCAGCGATTTTTTAAAGGGATTGCCTGAAGTACGCCATTCATTCTCCTGTCAGGTTACACGTTCCCAGCGATATATGAGCCCCAAATTATTGTTCCTTTCAAACCCGCCAACATTCTGTAACCTTTTGAAGCCCATTGCAATTTCGGCTATTCACTGCTAAACCTGCGTCTTGTCTACCATGTGGGTAAGTGAGGATAAACCAGGTTGTCCACATTCTGAGGGTGCAGGCGAGAGTGTAGTGGGTAGAGCAGAAACGAAATCTAGAGGCATCTGGCGGCCTCTGTCACGCAAGCTCCTGAAAAAAAGCGGTCTCAGTCATAAAATTTTCAAAAAATTTCAGCCGTCCTCTTATGCGAACTTGTAAGTCGCATTGCTGATGCCTGCTACCGGCAATTTGACCGCCTTGGATTAATTTTCCTTCCAGGAGATTGCCTGGTAGATGGGCATATGGAGAATAGGTTCTCTAATCAACGAGACACTAGCTTTATTTTAACCCATAAATTAATAGTAGTAATAATGTTTATTCCCAACTCGTATGGCGCACGCCGTCAGGCACGATCATACAGTTTCAGTGAAAATAAAGCGCCACTAGGGGGGCCACAAACAGTGGGCAATATCTGATGGTGACTTGGTCAAGCCTAAACCGGCATGGGAAAGCAGGCCCAGTTACCAGGAGTTTGTCTTACATTTGGGGGACCAGAGCAAGCTGGGACAAGATCACATCATTAAGATTTCAAGGTGGCAGCCAAAAACAGAACAAGGAAGGGCGAAAAATGAGGAACCAGACCAACGAATCTGGTGCGGTAGAAGTCCTGTCACGAGCTGCCCGGTCAACTTAAGTCAAAAGCTAAAACCATCGATGAGACGCCGAGCCTCAGATGCACACCCAAAATTCCTCTGAAACCATAGCTCAGAGGAGGGAATTTACCATAAAGTTTTAGCATTTGATGGTATTTATTCGGTCCCTTAAGAACTCACCATGCGGTTTCAGCTTTTTTGAAAGTTGTTTAAATGTACCTGAGGTCCACCATGGGCTCGGGATTCATATTTTAGTGGGTACCAATGGCTTATCATGATCGCTCCCTGATGGCAATGGAAAATTTGTGGAAGAGTCGGTTTCTTCACGTGTTTTGTATGTTGCATCTGGAAATAATCTTAAAACCACAAGAACAATAATTACGCCATCTATGTCGACGCACACTCAAAATTGAGCAGCTCCTCACGACGCGCATATGGAAATTCTCCTATTGCTGTGGCTGGTATCCTGATAAACCAGGCCAAGGAATTCGTCATAGCTAGTAATCGTTAGTTTTTTATGGTGGTCAGTACACGCTATGTCGGGCGCAAGGCCATGCCGAACCATCAATAGTGACGTTAGGAGAATTAGTGTGTTTATGGGCAGAAAAAGCATACAGCACAATAAGGTGGCTAGTGCTTTCAAGTCATAGCACAAAGTTAACGGGTTGAAGCGGTCTTGTGGGTGCACGTAAAGCTCATCGCTAAACATTATGGATATGGTGAACTAAAAGCAAACCGTCGGACAGCGTATGGTACTCGCGGTAACATCATCGCGACGCCGTACTTAGGTCCATGGACAGCCCCGAACATGAGCATCTTTGGTGAGTCGTTTAGGGTTGCCATTGTAGTTAGGATTCGCCAAGGAATCGTCACAAATTAAGACCAGCATGGATCAAGGATATTCTTGGGTCATTCTGGGAACACGATGTTTCATGGCTGGTATTCAGGCGAGGAAATAAGAAAAGCGTGCCTACATTGAGGACTCAAAGTAGGAGAAGTCTCAGAAGGTCTGCTAGAAAGCACTATGATGTGAGTTAGACTGCGGCCCGAAATAACACAGCCAAAAGTCGTCATAATTTCTAACTCACTAGTGTCTTCTGGAAAACGGTTTTCAAATATCTGACGAAGACCTTGACGATATGGAGTGTGCAGACATTGTTCTCATCTGTAAAGAGGAGGAAAAGACGCAGGTGTTTTCCAATCAACCGAACAAAGTCCTTTGAGTCCTTTTTAAGTGAGCGAAATATCAAGGTCACACACCATCACTGATTCGCATTTTGTTGCCGCTCTGCGAGAGATGAAGCACGAGGTGGCACTTTACCATATTTTGGCGCTCTTTAAGAATAAAAATAACATCCACAGAATATTCAATGCAACCTCCACCCAGGAAACTCGAAACTTGACGTTTGTTTGATTTATACTCCCAGATTTAACAAACGAGCTAATTTTTTTTAGCGAACTTCGTCACAACACTTTATCTTATGGAACTCAGCTTTCGTTAAGTACAACATTGTCAGAAAACAGCAGGAATTTTGCAGTGGAGCTGCGGGGACTATCTTTGTGGATGATTGTCTTTCCCGGCTGTGCGTAACTGGCCTGTGGACAATACAATATCAGGAGGTAACCTTCGGTAAATTGCCAACACAATTGTATCATTTCTATTAGGAATATGACTCACCATAGGTGGAATACGTCATAAAGCGGCCACAACGATAACCGTTACCGTTTTCATTCACCTCGACCACTTATCGTAACTGCTAGGCCCGTGTCAATGTGCAACGCTGCTTATGAGGCTTCACCTATGCACGGCAACCTAATTCAGTGAGCAACGACTGCCTCTCATACTCATGACTGTACGCGATGTTGCTTCTCTTTGCTAACTAGAGTAAGCACCAGGCCTGTATCTGTGCTGACCAGTGAAAATAGGGCCTGAACTATGCGCAATAGCCTAATCTGATGGCCTGTTACAAAAGTTTATCTGTAGCACCCATTTGTTGCCTAGCTGCCATGCAACCAGAAGGAAGCACAAGGGCTAGGATACCGCCAGGTTGCCCAAGCCTGGACAAAGGAAGTCGAGAGGTGGAGGTCCGGTTCACGGACATTCCGGTCGTTAAATTCGCGCTCGAAACACTGATCCATCACGCCTGTCATACTCAAAACTGTACTCGATGTCGCTTACCTTGGCTACTTATCGTACTTGCTAGGCCAGCGTCTATGTGCAACGCCGAATATGAGACCTCAATATAGCTCAGCAGTCTAACCCGATGACCAACGACGGCTCGTCACGCTTATTACCTTCCTCGATGTCGCCTACCGTGGCTACTTATGGTAACTGAAAGGCCCGTACACATGCTCGTAACTGATTGATGTCCCAACTATACGTAATAACCTAATCCAACGGCCAACGGCGGTCCTCCATGCCGAAACATACACAACCACCTTCATAAAATCATGCTTCTATTCATTGGTTGCATCGGTACAAACGTACTATGTGGTGCATCCAGTTCTCAGTTTCGGGAAGCCGCTTTTACTCGACAGGATTTCTGAAAGGAAATATGTATAGTCAATTACGACTCGTAAACATCTTCCGTGATATCACTTAAAACACGTAATTAAACGAAGTTGCAGTAGCTAACTCACCAAGTGCTTAATAAATCTTTTTGTCCACAATTCCAAATTGGTATCCACGCTGAAGCTGCAGTCCTACCGTTATAAAGGTAAAATCACTAATTGCTCAGTTAGTCCCATTAGCGATAATGAGGGAGCCGTATGTACATCGATTATTTAAAAGCGGGATTCGGCAACCACATGCATTATTAGGCACAGCGACGTTAGAGCTGAAGAGGGATGTATATTTGTCAGTCGTGAAATCAAGAGGTATAAACTTGAGCCTTAGGATCCAAGGACCACGTGCGTAGCTTAATAGAGTCGACTCGTATCCGTCTTATACTCAGCCGCAGTAGCAGTCTCGTCAGCTGGGGGCTACTTTCTGAGAGACCGATAAGCTAACGTGTTTGGGTCTGTAATTTTCAGCATATAAAGAAGCTTCCACCTCTTCGGCACGTACGTTGGAGTCTCCTCGCTAGTCCAGGCTATATTGAGTCTCTATTCTATGCCTGTCAGGTAGATTTCGGCCGCATTCAAATAACCGTTCACGCCGAATTATTGCAGTCCATCTTCACTTCCAAAATCATGTTTACCTATCGCCCAGCTAAGGTTGCGATTAGGGTTGACAAACGCCCAAAGGTGCCTTAGTTCCGCTGCTCGGACAGGCCAAGTGTCACAACCATACAACAGAACAGCACGTACTACAGCAAAACACACGCGCTTCTTGATGTTGAAGGATATGCCAATTTTACGCCATGGGTGTTTCAAATGAGCAAACGCGGACCAAGACTTGCGGATTCGTGCATTGACTTCATCTACAATCAGAACTAAGGTCGACCATCGAGCAAGATCAGGTCGTTAGGATTTGAAGGTGGCGAAAAAAACAGTGACTGACAGTGCCTGACAGTGCCTGACGTATGACAAGAGAAGTGTAAACTGCGGAAAATCAGAAACCAGGACATCAGACCTGGTGGGGCAGCAGTGTTGACGTCATCCAGCCGTCAAACTGAACTGAAACCAAAAAGGACCGCTGAGTCCTTGTGGCCTTGGACTGTTGGGCAAATGGCCAGGTTCACAAAAAGCGTATACGGTGACGATGAGATGAAGAGACTAGCAAAACGAGTAAATGGCAGCATGGATCTCAAAAACGCGGTATACAGTGAAACTGTAGAGACTTACTGATGTCGCTGTTGTGGTGTCGGGCATAATAGTTCCATTGGAAGTGTGACACAGTGACAACACACAAGCCGGAACTGTATGGAACTGTATACAAAATTTTTGATTTTTTTGTGGGGAACAGACTGAATGTCCACCGAAATGGCTACGTTTGAACGACAGGTTCAGAATTTTGAAATAAACAGCGTGGAGGCTTTGCGGGTGTGCTGTCAAACTGGGTATGGAAGTGCCGTGCAGTCACTGGCCTGACATGGTTCGGTTTTCGGACAGCCCCTTCACAGGCGTCACATTCAAGGTCGTTGGGCTGGGATGTGCAATTATCTGAAAGTGGAAAGCAGCCAACCAGGTCGTCCATACCTGATATTGCCGGAGTTCAAAGGCTTGGGTTGCGCCATCCGAGTCCACTCATTCATCCAGACATAACACACACGTTCTTCTCTCTTGTACTCTGAAGCAATCATATACACATAAAACGTAAATTCCTGATCAGTTCCCGACTACCAACAGTTATAGCTAGCACCTAATGGCTGTTTTTGCCATGCACCATTCGTTTCTTGGAGCTGACAGCAGTAACTCAGTGACTGGCGACCCATACTCTTATCCTCCACTTGAGATGACGTAGTAGACTCCAGTTAATTTACGGCTCTCATCCATTATCTCTGAAGCTGTTGCCCAACCGCTTATTATTTATCTGCTGTCCCTGTCTACATTAACTACCCCTACGGACAACTGCGACACTGTGTTGGGTTTTTTACTGAGCCAAAAACTACCGCCAGGTAATCTCACCATGTAATTGCCTGTTCCAACTAGTCCAACGGCTATTTCCCCGCCTCTGGGGCTGAGTCCTTACTTTCTTAAAATTAAGCACCTACCCCGGCCCAGCTAGTACCCGGTTTCTAGGTTACCCAAAAATACCCACCTCTTCTTGGGCTCATTTAGCTTGCTGTCATCCCCTTTTGGACTGTCCTCCATTGAACGCCTCCTGGCACTCACCGGATGCTACTGCTCTCATCCTATTCCCTCCTCATTCCCCCTCTTCCCAAGCTTCAAACTTCGGCTGTAGTTGCGAAAAAACCCCGCGCACTTCACTCAATCTGGCTTGTCCCCGGTCTACATCCACATGGTCCTCCTACAGGTTGGAACTTTTCCGTGGCTCTGCATCGGCCTGACCCTGTCTGTGTCAATCTCCTCGTCTAACCCAGATCCAGCTGCCATGGAAATGCGTATCGCCTGTCCAATTGCGGCAACCCTGGCGGCCGTTACGTGGCTGCCCAGAAACCGAAGTATGTCAGTGCAGTGACGGTATGGCACTTCCATAACCAGTCTGATGGCACTCCCTTGACCATTTTCTTTAGAATCTCGACCACACCCCTCGCCCACTCGAGCCTGTAATCGCAACGACAAAAACAAATTTTTCACCTGGCCCCATCCGCCTCGTTCGAAACCGCTGAACTTATCGTTCGGAGTTAACAAACCTAGTCCCCTACCGTGATTTTGGGCTTCCTGTTCCACCAGTTCAAGTCCTTTTACGGTATTCGTTTGGTCCCACGCATTATCGCTATCTCCCCATCAAAACTATCCTTCAAACCTGACTTCCCTACAAAAGTGAGACCAGTGAGTCCACTCGATTTCAATTTAAACCATACTCCTGAGGCAAAGTTTGTCATTGTCTCCAGATCAAATTCCTCAGTCTCCATCTCCATTTTCGCTTTTTGTGGACCCAGCCATTTACTCGACCGCTCAAGGTCACTCATGGCTAGAAACGGCTTTAAGTTTCAGTTCATGTCAGCTGGTGTCGCCTTTGAACTAGTCGTACCATATGCCTATTCTCCAGCCGGGCCTTAGACGCACACCCGAAGTTTCTCTGAAACCATAGTTCGGAGAAGGAAAACTTAAACTTAAAGTTTCAGCATTTGATGGCATTTATTCGGTCCCTCAAGATCTTTCCATGCAGGCGCGGTTTTGTTCGAAGTTGTTTAAACGTTCTCGATATCCACCATGGGCGCGGAATTTATATTCTAATGGTTGCCAACGGCTTCGCGTGATGTACCCCTGATGACGGTGGGAAAATTTGTGGAAGAGCCGATTTCCTTACGTGTCTTATTTTGCATTGCGTTCGGAAATAATCTCAAAACGACAGGGACAATAATTTCGCCCTCTGTCGCCGCAAACCCAAAATTGAGCAGATTTACCGACCTGTGTATGAAAAAGCCTCCTATCATTGTGGCAGGTGTCCTGCAAAACCAAGCCAAGGAATTCGTGACAGCTAGTAAGTTTTTCGTTTCTTTATGATGGTCAGTACGTGCTATATCGGGCGCAAGGCTATACCGAACCATCGATAATGATGTTGGTAGAATTAATGTGTTTATGGGCAGAAAAAGCATACAGCACGAAAAAGTGGCTAGTGCTGTCAAGTCCTGGCACAAATTAACCGGAGTGAGGCCATCTTGTGGGTGCACGTAACACCCTCTTCCGGCAAATATTGTGGATATGGTGAACCAAGGGCAATCCATCAGACTGGGCATGGTTGTCGCGGTACCGTCATCGCAACGCCGTACTTGGGTCCGTGGACAGCCCCAAAGATGATCCTCTAGGATGAGTCGTTTAGGGTTGTTATTGTAGTTACGATTCGCCAAGGAATCGTCACAAGTCGAGGCCGGCATGGATTAAGGGTATTCCAGAGTTCATTGAGGGCGCATGGTGTTTCATTTCTGTCATTCAGACAAGGCAATAAGACAGCCGTGACCACATTCGGCACACAAAATAGGAAGTCTCAGAAAGACTTCTAGAAGGCACCATGATGTGAGTTAGACTGCGGCCCGAAATAACAAGCGGCCAAAAAGTGATCACAATTCCTGACTAACTAACACCTGGGCCTCGGTTTTCAAATATCTGACAAAAGTTCTGTCGATATGGAGCATGCAGACGTCGTTCTCATCTTCAAACAGGAGGAAAAGGTGCAGTTGTTTTTGAATGAACTGGCCAAAGTCATTCCATTCCTTGGTTTGCACCCTGCACTCACAGTGTAAGGTAATAGTAATAATGTTTATTCATAACTGGTGGGTAGCGTAATCATACGATTACATTCAGAATGAAGCGTGAATTTGTTCGTAGCTGTAGCTAATGGGCTGAGTTGGCGAGAAGGCATAGTCAAGAGTAGGAAGGGCTTAGTTGCGGGTGTGCTATCAAACTGGGTATGGCAGTGTCGTGCCATCATTGCACTGACATACTTCGGTTTCTGGACAGCCCCGTAACGGACGTCATGTATGAGATGATTGGGCTGGGATGTGCAATTCTGTGAGCAGCGGGGTTTTTGAGTTGGCCATGGGAATTTGCAGAGATAGAAGAAAGCCAGTGTAAGATCGTATGTATTTTTTCTGGTCCGTTTAGGGATCCATAATTAGCCAGGGTAGGCGATATCGACTGCAGTTATGAGTATGACAGACCCACGTTGGGCGTTAGATTAGGATGCCACGCATATTTAAGGCAGTATCTTCACCGGCCCAATGTAACGCAGTCAGTTATGACCCAAAGGTTCCGCCGAGTCCTTCCTTGTTTCACGTCTCTCCAGACGTTCTGCACGCCTTTTCATCTATGCTGGCTTTTCAGGATTGGGAAGACTTCTTCATCTCGACAAATACACACCGCCTCTGCGACATCATTTACCAGAACCTATTGACTGCTCTTTAGCTTGTTTCCCCTGAAAAACGTTTTCACTCGAATATCTGCAGCCACGATAGGTTATTGAAACACTTGGATGCCAAAACACATCAAGCTAGCAGAGAATATTGGAAATATCAGGATTTTTTATTGCTAATTCTCATCAATATACTCTTTACTGACCGAGAATTCTAGCGGGTATCTATCGGACGCCGAAAAGAAAACACCGTGCTCAGAGCTCTTTCCTATTCCAAATTATTCAGCCGACTGTTCCGTGGGCGGTGTATCCCAAACAGCCTTTCAATTTCTTGCTTGCGTTTCACAAATAGTGGCTTCATCACTGATCATGTCAATACAGAAAACCATCTGAACGCTTACTTCGCTAGCTGCTACTTACTCATTCCTCCCAACACCCAACTCATACCCGCAGCCGCGTACCTCCAAACACTCAATGGTCAGGGTAACCACCCGCCTCTTAGGGACGTAACCATCTCCCTAGCTGATGTTTCTTCCCTTTTTCTGGAGATTGAGGACTCCGTTGTGCCAAAGGCTTGAGGCCTTCCATTCCGTTTTCTGAGACAAGGCGGCCAAGATATTCAAATCCTCATACTAAATCTTTTTATCCACCATCTAAACCATGGAATCGTCCCCTCCCAGTGGAACCAATCTATAATCCACTCGAATTTCAAATTTCCAATCTAAAAAACTCATTCCAAATACAGGGGAATCCACCATGCCTCTCTCCCAATGAGAACCCCTGAACGTCTGGTCAAAGGTCCAGTAACCAAGTACCTCCTGAATGAAATGCCATAGATGACCGGCAGTATGATTTCCTATCTCAAAGATTCGTTAGTGGCTGTCAGTTCCACTTCTTTGGAACCATCACAGCAGCCTACAGCGTTGGATACTCCACTGTACCAGTTTACCTAGATATCCAAATGCACTTGTTCATGTCCCCCATGTATTCCTCCCACAGAAGCCTGGAATCGTTGGCATCACTGGAATCGTTTTTCAGTGGTTTGCATTCTACCTATTTGACGGGAAGCGCACATCACGATTCTGGGACAAAAGCATCTCCACTATCGATTACTAGTGGAGTCATTCGAGGAAGCATGCTAGGTTCGATCTTCATTTTACTGTACATCGACGGCGTCTTAGGCGCCATATCCCACGGTAGGGCTTACTCTTCGCGAACGATATAAAAATTGTGCACAAATTTCCCCCTACCCACGAGCCCTTACCTTTCACCAGCTTACGCAAGACTTAGATTCACTGAGTCGCTGGTTAAACGAATCTGGCCTAAGCCTCTCTCCCACGAGCTCCTCCAAGACTTCCTGCCGCTGCTCCCTCCCGGCTGCTGCGTTCATGATTAAAGAGAATCCTATCACTCATTTCACGGAGATCAGAGATATTGGCATCAGATACTCCTGTACGTTAAGGTCTTCCCAATAGGTGCACTTCCATGTTACCCGAGCATGTGGGCTCAGTTTTTCATTACTACGTTCCTTTCACCTTCCAGACATCACAGTGGCAATTTCTAAGCTATCCGCACGGCAAGCGTGGAAGCTGATTCCGCGTTCTCCTTCATTTATACAAAAAGTGATAGACTTGCAATCGAAGGCGTCCAAAGTTCATTCACGATGAAGCTGGTCACCCTTTACAACCCTCCGTATTACCGTTCCCGCTGTCAAATCCTAGCCCTTGAACCACTATGGCGCAGACGGCTTAAGATGGATCTAACTCTCACACACCGTCTGCTAAACAAGCACGCCTTTATAGCAGAAGCCAAGCCAAACGAAAACTCACGTCCCCACTATAGTTTCCGTAATCCCATCAACCGCTTAGTGTGTCCGCCGACTCGTACAAAACTACACCACTTCTCCTTTCTAGTTTACTACGCTCGCATCCGGAACATCCTTCCTGAGCGGCTGCAGAACATCACGCGTCATCATACTTTTCTCAGTCCGTGGACAAATTTCTCACCTGTGAAACTGTTGCCGCCTTGCTTAATACCAAACTACCTCCGACCCCCTCTATGAATCGGGTCCAGTGCACCTTTGAGTTTAGCGACGATACAGTTAGTAGGCGAGTAAAAGATTCTGTTATCATATCCTTCTATCCTCTTGACTTGCTTCAAGCTACTTTAGGACTTAAACGCTCACTTGATCTAAATATGTTGTGTTATTGGTCTGGTTGTTTCTTCTTTTTCCCCGGCCAACTTATGCCTGGTTCTAGTCAAGTCCCTACCGCGGATTACTCCATTAACTCTGTCTAGTGACTGGTGCTCTCGGCCTAACTCTACTGACAACAACCAAACCAAAGTCAGTTTCTTCTTCATTACTAGAGCACATTATACGCCTAAATATACATATATATAATCCACCTGATGAATTGCTTCACAGCTCACCAAGCACTCACACTCATAACTTCGCGGTACGCTTCTGCTCGACATGGTAGCTCGCCCCGGCGCTCATTCGCCATGTAGCCATAGTGCACTCGCCTAGAATATCACCATTCCATTCCCACTGTCTCATTGGCAGCTGCCATTTCACTTGTCTACTCCGTGACTAGCGTTTAACGGCATCTGTTTGTCAACGGCATCTTTGATGCCGTTTCCCCCGTTAAGGCCTCCCCTTTGTAGACGATATAAAAACCATTTTCCTCTTTCTCTCTCTGCAAAAGCCCTTACCTTTTACCAGATTAAGTGCGATTTGCACTCGCTGACTCGCTGGTCAAATGGCTCTGGCCTAAGTCTCTCTTCAGCAGAATCCTGCATAACTTCCTGCCGTTGCTCCTTCCTGGCTACTGCGTTCATAATTAACAGGAATCCTATCACTTACACCAGGGGGATCAAACATCTTAGCCTCAGATGCTCCTGTACGTTCAGCTTTTCTCACCACTTCCAGTTCCAGGTCGTTCGAGTGCGTAGGCTCAGCTCTTTACTCGTGCGTTTCTTTCAAATTCGAAACACAGTGGCCGCTATTTTTAAGCTATGGGACCAATCTTGGAGTACTCTCACGCCTATTATTCCTGTATGCCCAAATCAGTAGACTACCACATGAAAGTATCCAACATTCATTCAAGAAAATGCTGTTCCAGCTTTTCAACCAAAGTTTCTACCTCCCCCGCTGTCGAATCCTAAGCCCTGAACCACTGTGGCTCATAGGACTTAAGACGAATAAAAAACTGTTGCACGATCTGTTGCAAAATACCTTCATAGCAGAGACTGAGCCAAACGTAAATTATCGTCCCCACTAAAGTTTCTGTAATTCCATCAACCATTTAGTTTGTCCGCCGGAACCGCTTAGTGTGTCCGCCGACTCGTACAAAACTACACCACTTCTCCTTTCTAGTTTACTACGCTCGCATCCGGAACATCCTTCCTGAGCGGCTGCAGAACATCACGCGTCATCATACTTTTCTCAGTCCGTGGACAAATTTCTCACCTGTGAAACTGTTGCCGCCTTGCTTAATACCAAACTACCTCCGACCCCCTCTATGAATCGGGTCCAGTGCACCTTTGAGTTTAGCGACGATACAGTTAGTAGGCGAGTAAAAGATTCTGTTATCATATCCTTCTATCCTCTTGACTTGCTTCAAGCTACTTTAGGACTTAAACGCTCACTTGATCTAAATATGTTGTGTTATTGGTCTGGTTGTTTCTTCTTTTTCCCCGGCCAACTTATGCCTGGTTCTAGTCAAGTCCCTACCGCGGATTACTCCATTAACTCTGTCTAGTGACTGGTGCTCTCGGCCTAACTCTACTGACAACAACCAAACCAAAGTCAGTTTCTTCTTCATTACTAGAGCACATTATACGCCTAAATATACATATATATAATCCACCTGATGAATTGCTTCACAGCTCACCAAGCACTCACACTCATAACTTCGCGGTACGCTTCTGCTCGACATGGTAGCTCGCCCCGGCGCTCATTCGCCATGTAGCCATAGTGCACTCGCCTAGAATATCACCATTCCATTCCCACTGTCTCATTGGCAGCTGCCATTTCACTTGTCTACTCCGTGACTAGCGTTTAACGGCATCTGTTTGCTGCTTGCTAGTTCGAATTGACTGAGCTCTTTTTACTGGCCTTGCACTCCTCCTGACCGGGAAAAACTGATGGCTGGAGTATTCTGCTAATGCAAAAAACGCATTTATGACTGCTTGGATAACTTTCCACCTTGCAGATCTGGTAGCATGAACGGAAAATGAAAACGCCGTGTGGTGGACAGGTGCGTCCTGCATAGAGGGTCGCCCTCTTAGGTTGCAACATGGTGCGTCCGCATACCCACCACCCCTCCAGCAGCACGGGTGCATCGCATATCGCCGGTGGTTCTGAGTCTGGCCTTCAAATTCAGGAAATCAAAAAAGAGCACTGCTGTTTTCTGTTTGTTGCTGCTGGTGTCGGACTCGCCTCAGTTGAGTTGTTTACCTGGCAACGCCGTACAATACGGATGCACAAATCACTCTGCGATGCCCATGGTCTACATCGACGTACATTGCTGCTGCTGTCTTCCTCAGAATAGAGGCTACGCCGCACCAAAACCCACCTCGTCAACTAAATAAAAACGCATCTGCCTGATGCTCCTAGGAGTAGACACATACCATATATATGTATACATATTCATATATACAGTGGGGCTCCAAACCCTCCACTACTATCATGCGAGGCTAGCGTCGAAAGTCTTCTTTGCCAAGCACCACTTATAGTTTGAAGCTGACAGTTGTGCTTCGGGGACTGGTGACCATCCTCCTTACACTCACTTCCACCTAGATGGCCCTAGTATTGTCCAACTCACTAATAACATCCAGGAAATCTGTTCACCTCAGAAAATCCACCCTCGTCAGTTTTTACGTGCCTGGGATCCCTTAGCACGCCGCCTTTCTGCCTACTTACATCGAAATGTCCCCTGTCTCAGGTAGTAAAATACCATATATTATCAATCTTAGCTTGACTTTGATCACTAGACTACTAAGTTCTGATCCATCCTTGTCCCATCTCGTTTAACCACTTTTTGTCACCATCCTAACTGTGGCAAATGTTCAGTTTTTCCCCATTAAAGGACTATATCCTGTCTAATAACTATTATAATTCTCCGGGCCCTATTGACTCCAGTCCACTTTATCTTCTTCCCAAGCTTCAATCTGCGGTAACACGTGCTACGGACGTCCCGTTTTGCCATTATACACTTTGCCTGATCTGTGCACTGCACCAAAATGGATCCCCGACCGGACAAAAAACAAATGCTAAATGAGAAATTGCATTGGTTTTGCTCTCCCTGCGGAATCCCATGGCAAGCCCACAACATCCCGCTGCTCAGAGAACTGCACATCCCAGCCCAACTACCTCAATCACGACGTCTGTCACGGAGCTGTCCAGAAAGTGAGGTATCTCAGTGCATTGATGGCACGGCAATGCCATCTCGGTCTGCCAGCATACCCGCAACTGTCCAATTCCTGCCTTGACTGCGCTCTTTTGCTCACTCGTTCCCCCAACCGCAACCACAATCAAAGTCTTCATTTGGCCCCATCCGCATCCAAGAGGCGCTCATTCCAATCTCCTGAACCTCCCATTGGATCCAAACATCTCGGTGTCTTTTGCATTGTACTCCTCATCAAGTCAGTAATTTTCCGCGCAGTTTGCATTCCTTCTTGTGCGTTTGCGTGAACTCCTTCTCCCAAGGAATTTTTAGACCAGACCTCGCCCCAGCAGTAACAGTAGTGAGTCTCCCCAGTTTCACCGCACACTGTGATTCTGAGTTTCCCACTATAATTTATCGGTACTGCATGTTCTTCCCTTCACCATCCTTACTTACGCTTTTTCGTGACCCTAGTCATGCGCTCAACAGCCCAAGGCCAGGAAGTCTGCGATGGTTTTAGCCTTTAGGTCAAATCGTCCGGTCCGTTATTCTGGTTCGACATTGTCTGCAGGTTGAAGTTATTTTGTCATGTACCACATAGCAGGCCTATTGTTATGCACTCCCCCGTATTCTTTTTACCCGCCGCTTTCAAATCTTATCTTGTCTCATCCGATATGTTCCCCATAAGAACGGAAGATCCCTTGTAATTTTGATTCCCTACCCATGCCGCCTTAGGCATGACCAAGTCTGCTTCTGACAATGCCCACTGGTTATGTCACCGTCCCTTTTCCACGAAATTCCCAGTACCCACCAACCATGCTCTTATTCTGACAGTAACATTATGATCATGCCTGAAGATATGCCACTAGTTGGGAATAAACATTATTATTAGACAGAGCCGACAGAATAATCCGAGGTAAGGACTTGGCCAGTTCGAGGTATGAGGTGTCTGGAAGAAGAAAAACAGGCGAGTAACACAAACCATTCAGGTCAGGCGGGCATTTAGCATACTGGAGTGGCTTAAAGCAAGTCAAGAGGATAGAAGGATATGATAACAGAATCTTTTACTCGCCTACTAACTGTATCGTCGCTAAACTCAAAGGTGCACTGGACCCGATTCATAGAGGGGGTCGGAGGTAGTTTGGTATTAAGCAAGGCGGCAACAGTTTCACAGGTGAGAAATTTGTCCACGGACTGAGAAAAGTATGATGACGCGTGATGTTCTGCAGCCGCTCAGGAAGGATGTTCCGGATGCGAGCGTAGTAAACTAGAAAGGAGAAGTGGTGTAGTTTTGTACGAGTCGGCGGACACACTAAGCGGTTGATGGGATTACGGAAACTATAGTGGGGACGTGAGTTTTCGTTTGGCTTGGCTTCTGCTATAAAGGCGTGCTTGTTTAGCAGACGGTGTGTGAGAGTTAGATCCATCTTAAGCCGTCTGCGCCATAGTGGTTCAAGGGCTAGGATTTGACAGCGGGAACGGTAATACGGAGGGTTGTAAAGGGTGACCAGCTTCATCGTGAATGCTCATTAATTTGTTGTCACGTGGTTTAAAAATTTGAGTCTGTAGTTGTGTATCGATACAGCCTTGATGCTCTTACGCAAATGGGTCCGCACGGGGAACATGGCTTCCAGCTGGACGCATGAGTCTCATAGTGGAAACCACGCAGCCTATCCTGCGCGCAAGTTCCCCATAAGTCCATGCTAAACCTGTAGACGACTGACACCACACTACGCAAACGCGAACATGAGTGTATAAATGAAGGAGAACGCGGAATCAGCTTCCACGCTTGCCGTGCGGATAGCTTAGAAATTGCCACTGTGATGTCTGGAAGGTGAAAGGAACGTAGTAATGAAAAACTGAGCCCACATGCTCGGGTAACATGGAAGTGCACCTATTGGGAAGACCTTAACGTACAGGAGTATCTGATGCCAATATCTCTGATCTCCGTGAAATGAGTGATAGGATTCTCTTTAATCATGAACGCAGCAGCCGGGAGGGAGCAGCGGCAGGAAGTCTTGGAGGAGCTCGTGGGAGAGAGGCTTAGGCCAGATTCGTTTAACCAGCGACTCAGTGAATCTAAGTCTTGCGTAAGCTGGTGAAAGGTAAGGGCTCGTGGGTAGGGGGAAATTTGTGCACAATTTTTATATCGTTCGCGAAGAGTAAGCCCTACCGTGGGATATGGCGCCTAAGACGCCGTCGATGTACAGTAAAATGAAGATCGAACCTAGCATGCTTCCTCGAATGACTCCACTAGTAATCGATAGTGGAGATGCTTTTGTCCCAGAATCGTGATGTGCGCTTCCCGTCAAATAGGTAGAATGCAAACCACTGAAAAACGATTCCAGTGATGCCAACGATTCCAGGCTTCTGTGGGAGGAATACATGGGGGACATGAACAAGTGCATTTGGATATCTAGGTAAACTGGTACAGTGGAGTATCCAACGCTGTAGGCTGCTGTGATGGTTCCAAAGAAGTGGAACTGACAGCCACTAACGAATCTTTGAGATAGGAAATCATACTGCCGGTCATCTATGGCATTTCATTCAGGAGGTACTTGGTTACTGGACCTTTGACCAGACGTTCAGGGGTTCTCATTGGGAGAGAGGCATGGTGGATTCCCCTGTATTTGGAATGAGTTTTTTAGATTGGAAATTTGAAATTCGAGTGGATTATAGATTGGTTCCACTGGGAGGGGACGATTCCATGGTTTAGATGGTGGATAAAAAGATTTAGTATGAGGATTTGAATATCTTGGCCGCCTTGTCTCAGAAAACGGAATGGAAGGCCTCAAGCCTTTGGCACAACGGAGTCCTCAATCTCCAGAAAAAGGGAAGAAACATCAGCTAGGGAGATGGTTACGTCCCTAAGAGGCGGGTGGTTACCCTGACCATTGAGTGTTTGGAGGTACGCGGCTGCGGGTATGAGTTGGGTGTTGGGAGGAATGAGTAAGTAGCAGCTAGCGAAGTAAGCGTTCAGATGGTTTTCTGTATTGACATGATCAGTGATGAAGCCACTATTTGTGAAACGCAAGCAAGAAATTGAAAGGCTGTTTGGGATACACCGCCCACGGAACAGTCGGCTGAATAATTTGGAATAGGAAAGAGCTCTGAGCACGGTGTTTTCTTTTCGGCGTCCGATAGATACCCGCTAGAATTCTCGGTCAGTAAAGAGTATATTGATGAGAATTAGCAATAAAAAATCCTGATATTTCCAATATTCTCTGCTAGCTTGATGTGTTTTGGCATCCAAGTGTTTCAATAACCTATCGTGGCTGCAGATATTCGAGTGAAAACGTTTTTCAGGGGAAACAAGCTAAAGAGCAGTCAATAGGTTCTGGTAAATGATGTCGCAGAGGCGGTGTGTATTTGTCGAGATGAAGAAGTCTTCCCAATCCTGAAAAGCCAGCATAGATGAAAAGGCGTGCAGAACGTCTGGAGAGACGTGAAACAAGGAAGGACTCGGCGGAACCTTTGGGTCATAACTGACTGCGTTACAAGAAACGACGCAGTGAACACTTCCTGAGGAGCGTGAGCAATTGCAGCTGTAGCCAGATGGCCATCGTTAGGGACTATTAGGTCTAGGGTATGTATGCCACCAGTGAGGCTGCGTACTATTTAGAACCAACCCTCTGCACCGAGTTCAGCAAGCAGCGAGACGTAACGGGTACGACCCGTAGCGGGAGACCAGGAAATATCTGATAGGTTAGTCACTCAGTACAAACTAAGATGAATGAGGAAGGGCATGGGTAGTAGAGATAATATGGAAACGGTCAGCAATAGAGGCGAGGGAGGGGACCGTTGGTATATAAATACAGCCTACGAGTACAGGCTGCTTGGTCAAGTTTTTAAGGACCCAGATGGCTTCTAGAATCCCTGCCAGAAGAGACTCATCGGTGGGGGTTGCACAAAGTTCTGGTTTGGAATAAGTAACACAGCCACCGCCCCTTGAGTTCTTCCTGTCAGAGTGGTGAATACTATAGCCAGGGATTGAAGTAGTCGCGTCTGTTAGTCGTGTTGGTGTCACATAAATCGGACTTGGTCTTGCAATCGCGCCATTGGCTCGGAGATTATGAACTCATGGAGTAATAAGCGGGCATTAAACAAGATTGTGGATAAGTTCTTCGGCGAACCAACAAAACTAAGTAGGACGTTACTCACCTCGCTCACGGTGGAATCTGGTGCTAGTGGGATTGGTCAGTGTAGGTGGCATAATAACAGGCAGGTTTCGCTGGGCGTGTGTTTGGAGTCCGAGGAGGTATAGTTAGAGTTGGTGGTGGCCAGGTGAATAGTTGGTGAAATATTTCTGAACCCATGGCGGAAGGTAAACTATCAAGGTTGGTATGGGATAGAAGGTGTCTTTGGGACGAGGGCATGCGGTTGAATGTAGAGGTGTAGGTCTTGCCGTCTTTTTCATCTTAAGGTGTTTAGGGGTGCATGTGCAGAAGAGGCGGTGACTATGGAGAGATTGGCGGCAGCCGTAAATGGTGTTTATGTGGGACGAAAATGGGTGGGCAGTGTGGCGAAAGTGGATGAGGGTCAGAGCTAGCCACCGGCCGTTGTGGATAAGAGGTTCTTCCAAGCACGTGATGCGTATTCTTCGATGTACTTTTCAAAGGTCGTACAGGTGGAGCTGTGCGTGGTCTCGGAGGAGGCAGAAGCGCTGGCGTAGGTAACTGCCGAACAGGTATCTCAGGCAAATAACATGCGGGTGGTCAGGAGCATGGAGCTTGATAAGGACTAAGATTAAGACGTAAAGGCGTAAAGACGTAAACGTAAATACGTTTGTTGGTTAGGGACCCTGCCAAGGACTACGGTTGCATCGTGTAGAGGGCCACGGGTGTGCCTGCGTACCATTCGGGGTGTGGTCAGCCTTGCAGATGAGGGGCGAAGAGTGGGAATTCGAGGAGCTAGTGGGGCAGGGAACGTCATGATACCAGGCTTTGAGCCCAAGGCAGCGCTTTGGTGGGGAGAGGCGAATGTCATTAGGTCAAAATGTCTGAAGTGAGGGTTAAGCTTTCACCTTCAGTTGCAGCGTCAGGTAAGGGCTGGTGACGTACCGCATCTCTCAGATCAGCGGTGAGTTTTGTTGATGCGGTTGGGGTCAGAGGCTGCATAGGTGGGTGTCAGAAATTAGAAGTGGAAGGCTCATGGTAGTGAGCGGGATATGCAAGGCTCGAGGTCATCGAGAAGGTTTGTGTCACCAGGGCAGGAGTAAACATCACAGTGTAGCGAGTTTAGACTATAAGCGATTCCAGTATAATGAATATCAAGAAGAGGACCTGTGCTGGAGCCTCGAGATTTTGAGAATAGTACGTCTATTCCAGCACTTGGAAGGGCAGCTGGAAGTTTGGTCGGTTTAGAACTGGCTACATTGTTATCTGCGACGGTTTGGGGCACAGCAGAACTTCAGGCGACTGTAGAGAAGGCCGGAACAGTTGACAGTAAGCTGTTGTTTGAAACGATGGTTCCTCGGTTGCTATGCGTAAATGTGTCAACGGTGATATGGCTTGTGTAGTTTTCCAAGGGTTTGGCTTCAGGGGAAGTCTGCGATTGAGTCACACTGAGGGTCGTGATGCACATTGGGGAAAGGAAAGAGCGATCTGTTTGGTAGCTATCAGAGGTTAACTCTAGAAATTTGTAGAGAGTTTTTTGTAAACTACTTTTACAGTCGAGTACGAGCAGTTTTGGCCTTTACGGCTTGGAATGTTTGGGTAGAGAAAAAGAGGGCCTGAGATGTCAGCTGACGCACTGCGTCGTTTCCATCTGTGAAATGCATTAATATCAGGCAACGCAAGGATAGTTTCGACTTTCGCAGCCGTCGAGCTGTACAGGGTGTCATGCATGTTACATGCTGTCAGGATAGCAGCTTTTGTGCGCTCCAGCAGGAGGCTATCGGGGCATTGTATACTAGGACTTGGTTACGGTACTCTATACGCCGACTAATCTCCGAGGCGAGTGTGTCAGTTAGTACTGACGCTTTTGCAAAGCCTGATGGATCGTACGTTGTATCGGGAGTTACAGGGAAGGGATTGGCTTGTTCTTCAGTAGGATGCCAGTTCGGTCCCCATCACATGTACACGATCCCTGAGAGTTGCTAGGTCAATCCAAAGCTAGGTTTCTTTTGGTAATGAGCAGGGAAGACAGTTACTGAGTGAGGCCGGTAGGGCAATGTTAGTACTGCCGAGCAGTCTGAACTTACATGGAGCGCCCTGTCGACCGGCCTTAGGAAGTGATGGGGCTGAGTGCAGAGCCTTTTGGCTGCAAGGCGCTTCGTTGGACAAAATGAGCGTAGGGATGATGGGGAAGCAGGGTCTGACAAGCGCTTAGTGGAAGACGGGCGTGGTGGCATTATCGGTAAGTTTTAATTAAGTAGTGGTAAGCTTCGCTTGACTCGTGCTGGTGAGCTTATAACTCAAGGAATCCTAGTCGAGCAAGAGAGAGCCACGGGGTGGGCTGAGTGCGGTTAGTGATGGGCTGTCACAAATAGGTAGTTGACTGCTATAAAAGAATTAGATGAGACCCAATGAACACACTAGTGTTCGAAAAATATTCTTACAACACCTGATCTCCCGCCATTTGTGAGTGGCTGGTTTAGTGGGCCTCGGAGGCGATGTATGGTAAGCAGAAATGAGCTGTGGTGGCTGGCGAGACTGAGGAAGGACCCGAGGCATACTACGTCTGTGAATGCTGGGACACTTCTTACGGGGTGGATGTTTTTCGGATCCGGTTGGTGACCGTGTACATCAGTAACGAAACCGGGATACTTCATCAACCCCAGGAAGAAGGTGGAATTTTCTCGGCGCACTATGAAGCAACACTCCTATATACGACCGAATAGGTAATCAAGGATCTGCCGGAATTCGTCGGGACCCATGACGACGGGTTCGTCCAAATAGGCGGCAACACCGGAGGCATCCTTCAGCATCATTTCCATGATGCGTTGAAATGTGGTTGGCAGTCCTGGTGACGAATTGCAGTCTGGTACACTGTAACGGACCTCGGTGCTTATTGATAGTCAAAAATTCTCGGATTGTTTTTCGCTTTCAACCTGGAGGTAAGCATCGGCCAAACCAATCTCCCTAAAACTGCCCCCTTTCAGTATCGCGAAGATCACCTGGAAGATGTAGGGGGTACTGATGGGCATCCAGTGCAGCGTTGAGACCGCTGTTAAAATCCGCACACAGCCGCAGTGTCCCATTAGCCGTCTTCACCCTTACGATCGGTAAGCCCCACGCAGAGTACTTGTTCAGTTGGTGAACACCGGTCTTATTTTGTCGGTCCAGTTCCTGGTCAACGACGCATAAGTCTGCGCATGATACTGGGCGCTTTGGCCTAAAAGCTGGTTCGAAACTGGGGAGGAGGCAGAGTTTGGCGGCCGGTTCCGTGCACCGTCTAGGTCTACCAGCGAGCGCTGATGCACAGCGCTGTAGTGGGCCCCCAAGTGATCGCTTCGGAAAGGGAGTTTTTGGGTGGCAACTCCGTGTGCTGCGTGCGTGAGTTTGCAAATAGAAACACCAGGCTATTTCCGGCAGATTCAGCATATTGATCCAATCCGGCTCCATGAAATCAAGTTTGGGTCCTAACGTCAGGTAGCACCTGGCTTGTGCCATCGATCCATTGAAAATTATGGGACAATCAACCCCAGCAGTAAAATTCAGTCCATATTCAGAAGCACGGGGTGACTAATGTTCAATCGGCTTTACATGCGGCCTACCAATTTGTTTCCACTGAGCAGCGTGATGTCGGAGCCCGTATCGAGCTACAGATCAACTGGAATATTGTTGATACGAACCGCCACAAACTTTCTTCGGAAAGAAAAATCAACTTTCTTTGTCACCGCTGATTTGGACCGGGGCTTGTGAGCTTCGTGGTGGTGTGCTGGTGGCAGCGGCACCCGCGACCGACTTTGTGGCCACGTTGCTTGCACCTGGAACATCTATGTCGCTTAAACCACCAGTAAATGGCGAAATGCCACGCACCGTAATGCCAGCAGGTTTGGAGAAGCTTACTTTTTTTCTGACTCCTCAGGCTTACTTGTGAGTTTAGAACTGACTGCGTGTACACAGCTGCTTGAAGTAGGAAGTGACTGATCAATCATATCCGTGTCGAGCTTCACGATAATGGGACGCTGACGTTTGGTTGTAACGTGACGTCATTTCGTCATCATGTTCAATTCTGTGCAGCAGCCGGGTTCCGATGACTGCATGTTGGGGCGACTGGGAGCCGGACAAAAAATTGGGCACATAAACTGCTTCTCCGTCAATGGGCTGCGCTTGAATCGTTCGCAGCCCTGATTGAAGAAACCAGCAAGCATAATGAGATCGTCATCAATTTTTTGAACGACTTGAGGCCTTGGTAACGGATATTGAACAGTGGTGCTTGATCGCCGAATATCTGGGACAATCTTACGAGCGTTTCGTCAAAGCTGAGGTCAAATGGCTGCTTGGGGAGAATGAAGTTCGTATACTCTCCGTGCTCTAGTGTGCAGAGTTTTCGCGAGTATAATCTGAATTCCCATCCGCCATCAAACTTGGGAATATCAATTCCGAATAGGTCTTCGTACCGCTTGAAGTGGGAGTCAAATGTGTGCTCAGAAATGGGCTCGAATGTGAACGCCGTGATTGAGGTCGCAGCTGCACCAACTGAAGAAACAGAAGACACACTATTACTGGTTGCCAGAGTCTGGAGATGCAGTCTCTGAGGGAATCAGTGAGCTTCAGTTGCGCTTTTGTTGGTGCTGCTAATTCGACCGACAACGTGGATTTTCGTAATAACCCTATTTTCTCAGCTTGGTTCTCGGTCTGAACCTTCCAACCGACCTTTTCCGTCAAAACAAAAAAATTATTAACGTTCAATGCCAGGTCAAAAACACATGTACAGTGCATCGTTTACAAAGTGTATGAGGCGACAACATTCTGGAAACTCCGAAACCTGGATGCGCCACTGGATCGAAATTTGGCAGATATTGTGTCATGATTGGTTGTTGGGTCCAGACTTCCGAGGAATAAGAGCTCACCTTTGCCGGACTGGCAAAAGGCCCGATCTCTTGGCCAATCGCGTGTGTGATAGGCTTCTTGGCCGTAGCAGCGCCTATCGGTGTCTTTCAGCGGCTGCCGTTCACCTGAAGCGGGAATAGAGTGTAGCACTGCTCTGTAAGTTCTCAGCGCGGGACAGTAAGCTTGACAGCGCGAAGACTCGCGTAGAAAAAGCGTCTGATAGTGCTTTGAACTGGGTACTGGATGTAGCGGGAACAACCTTCGGAGAACGGCTATTCCACGCAGAAACTAGCCGAAGTGAGAAACTTTTTTGCCTAATTAAGGTGTGCGGTCTGAGCTTGAAAATCTTCTAACCATGTCCTTGCCGTGTGTCGGCCGGATCAATGGTGACAAACCTGTTAGCGAAATCTTGTTCAAGCAGAGCGAAAGTAAGTATTATCTCAGCGCGGGACAGTAAGCTTGACAGCGCGAAGACTCGCGTAGAAAAAGCGTCTGATAGTGCTTTGAACTGGGTACTGGATGTAGCGGGAACAACCTTCGGAGAACGGCTATTCCACGCAGAAACTAGCCGAAGTGAGAAACTTTTTTGCCTAATTAAGGTGTGCGGTCTGAGCTTGAAAATCTTCTAACCATGTCCTTGCCGTGTGTCGGCCGGATCAATGGTGACAAACCTGTTAGCGAAATCTTGTTCAAGCAGAGCGAAAGTAAGTATTAGGTCTCCTCAGAGTCGACGATACTCCAGGGCAATGAGGCCAACCAGCGCGAGACACGCTTCATAGTCCACGGATTTAAAGCCGGCAACCATTCTCGTAGCAGCTCGTTGGATACGCTCAATATGGATTACGTCCTTGTGTCCTGAGTAGACAACTTGGTCGGCATATAAATAAAAATAATCGTTCAGCTGTAGCACCCTTTCGGTGCCTAACTGCCATGTCACCCGAAGGAAGCACGAGGGCTGGGATACTGCCAGGTTGCCCAAGCCTAGACAGGGGAAGTCGAGAGGCAGAGGCAGGGTTCGAACCACGGACCTTCCGGCCAGTACGCTCGCGCTCTAGCCGCTGAGCTATCTCGCCCCTGGTCTGCATATTCAAGAAGTGGTCTGACGTACGCCCCATAGAGCATTTGGAAGTCCATGCGAGTAATACGGGAGAAGGTTCGCCATATCATCCATAGAGTGGCGAGTGTCTTTTGAGCCGATTTCTCATAGTGCAGTGAGAAGGGCTTGTTTGAAGAGAGCCAGATACCCAATTCTTTCTGGCATCCATCCTCGTGATGTCTTCTAGTCCAGTAATGGGAACTCTCACCATGTACGACAAAGGCGTTCGCTGAGTCCCCTCCGAATGACATGTGGACGCACTTTTCGTCATTCACAGGAAGGTGCTAGTTCACCAGGCATGGACTTGAAAGAACGTCTGGAAGGTCGTTGACGCAGATCAGAAACATCAGTGGTTCGAAAATGGAGCCCTGAGGAACTTCATTGGAGACGCGTTGGAGAAGAGTCGAACCTAATTTCACTCGGAATGTACTGTCTGATAGGAACGCCTTGATCCAATGTAGGATTTTTCCTTGAATCCCGTAAGACTCGAGTTTGTGGAGCAGCGGGACGTGTGCGACTCGATCAAATGCTTTTTAGAAGTTGATTTGGGGGTATCAATTTGTTGGTAATAAGGTGATCTAGGATGACCCGCTTCAGAATGCGTTCCATCACCTTGCACGGTACGCTAGTCAGGCTAATGGGCGTGTAGCTGCCGGGCAGTGATGTGACAATTGCTTCCTTCCAAGCAGAGGATAGGTTGCCGTCTTCGGGCGACTGACGAAACACCAAGTAGAAATACTTTGCCGGTGTGAACGACGTTTCTATCAGGATGCTTAAATGGACCTCGTCTGGTCCCAACGCGCAGAACGGGTTTGTCTTCTGCTCTGTGAAGAGATGGCTCAAGTGGTTAGAGCGCCAATTTACTGACTGAAAGGTCCGTGGTTCGAACCCGACCTCTGCCTCCCGACTTCCCCTGTCTAGGCTTGGGCAACCTGACAGATCCCAGCTCTGGTGCTTCCCTCGAGTGTCATGGCAGCTAGGCACCGAAAGTGTTACGGCTGAAGACCAGGTTGGGTAGAAGTTCGTAGGTACGCCTTGACAAGCTTGGATGTGACGAGAAGGCTGGGGCTGAATATATACCTGCAAAAGAAAATCTGTAGGACTCAGATACAACTGTTGGGTCACTCGTGGGTTCCCCGTCCCTGTCCCTATATAAGAACGCGTTTGGCTTATTTCTGTGGCGATGCCTCATATAATTCAACAGCACATTTTTTCCGTGCGAGGTCCAGTATAGTGGCTTGTTTTTTTATGTTCCAGTGGCGTATTTCTGTTCTACATCGGTTCCGCAGTTTACGAAATGCCATCTCATCTGTGTCTCCTGTAGTCAACTTTTTGAATAGTTGAAACCTCTTCCAGAAGACGCCCAGTCCTTTTAGGTAGATTGAATCCGACTGCGTGCTGTTTTTTTCGGGATGAACATCGCGTCAGCCTCGCGAACTTTCTGGACAATGGTCCTGTATAACTCTTCCACTGGAGCTGGTCCCAGTTTAAACTGATCAAGAGAGATGCGCGTTCCTGAGAAGTCTGCACGGCAAACGTTTCGAATCTACGTTTGAGATTTGGGATTTCTGGCCCAGTAGCAGATGAAATCAAAGATCAGCACACAGTGGTCACTATGTCCCAGTGGGACGTTAAATAACATCTGATCGACTAAGTATCTTTCGTTGGTGGTGACCAAATCCAGGAGGGACGGTAGTTGGCCTGCGCGGTATCTGGTGGGTGCGACGACATGTTGGGTCCAAGCGCTCTGGTAAACGACTTTGGCCAGCGCCAATGCACAATGTCCACTAGACCCAACGCGTTGGAAGTCCATCCAGGAGGCCTTGGGGGCTTTAAAATCACCTACTGGCAAGAGATGTGTAAAGCGGTAGCTGAATGAGAGTTGCTTAAGGGTTTGTGTGAGGAATCGGTCATCTTCTGGAGAACTCGAGAGGCAACGATAGACCACGCCGAGAGGAAAATCGGTCCCGCGAAGCGGGATTTGGATCCACAGTGCATCGCAAAAAGGTGCAGGAGTGGTATCGGAGAGGACAAGCGAGATGGGCATGGCCGCATGTAAACATAAAACAGCCCCACAAGCCCTCCCGCTCTTTGAGTCAGCTCAAAAACAGAGTAAACGTCTATCGAGATCTCCGCGTCAGAGACATCTGGTGTGAGCCAGGTTTCTGTAAGTGCGATTATGGACCTCTGTTCAAGGCAAGCTAACTGTTTAATATTGTGAAGCTTGTTGATAAGACTGAGGCAGTTTGTGGACAAGCATTTCAACACTGTCTCTGCTGCCTCCGAGAGATGTGCTGCCAGAGAGATTGGCATATTTACTAGCTGTACGCAGGGTTTGAGTCTAAAGCACCGAAGGGCCTCTGCGGCATACTTGTCTGCTTCCTGCCTTGGTGGTTTTGAGGACTGCTTTTCATTTACAGGGTTTTCCCCCGTGGGAGTCCGGTTTGCATGGGCCTTTCCCCTTTGGGGGACGTAGTTTTTCCCATCGTGAGCGAAAATTTCGACCGCTGCTACTTGCAGCTCGTTCAGCATCAACTTTTGGACGAATAGGTTTGCTGTTGTCCAGGGATTTAGGTCAAACCTGCGTCTGTTTGGTTTCTTGGGAATTTGTGCGCGGTTTGATGGATAATATGCCTCTGTGAGGCCGTGTGTTGGATGGCAACATCAAGAAGTAATCCTTTTGGTGGCGCTCCCATGAGGCTTGTTTTCGCAGAGGACTGCCCCTCGAAGCTAGCCAACAGCTTTCTGATTTGGCGAATTTTATGGTTTTTTTACTGTAATCGCTTTTCCTTCGTGTTTGTGTTGACTCCCGAGTCGCCCGCGATCAGCGTGGCCAACTGGGTGTACGACTGATTTTCCGGTTTGTTATTGTCGGGTTCGTGGCTTTGTCTGTCGGGCTCATGGACGATGACTGTGTTCACAACCAGAGAGGCCATTTTGGACTGAGTGGAACTGGAGACTATCGGTTTTACATTCTCAGTGGCTGTAAGGTTCTCGCAGCATTCCCCGATGTCGAGGTCAACGCTTATGGTTGATTTGTTGGTAGGCTTAGCCGCTTGTCTCCTCACATCTGATCCAATCCAGTTCAGAAGCTGTGACTTGGGTGTGGAGTTTACTTCTGCGCCTTTATCATTTCCTACAGAAATAAGCTGTGATAGCTCTAAGTACCTTGGACGCGAAGCTTAGGTTCTGCAGAGCATCGCCGCTTTTGTTAGTCGAGAGGTCTGCGGTGGTTGAGTACAAACTGCAATCCGGAGTCGCGGCCGGTTGCGTTGGCGTGCTTTCGAGAGCACAAGGAGCCATAACTACCATTGGTTTGGCCATAAGTTTTGGGTCGGCTGAACTTGGGCCTAGCGAAAGCCTGTTTCGCGCCTCTCCTCTAGGACACCTGTGGCCCAGCTTTCGCGCCTCTAAAGAGCAATCCTGCGATTTACGCTCGACTGTTGGGTAAGCCTTCTGAATGCTAACAGCCCGCTCCAGGATCTTCTGTATGGCAGATGAAGGGAGAAAGGTGACTAGAAACCCAGAAGTTCGCTTGCTTCCCTCCGCGTGAAGAGATCCGTGTTCAGACTTTCTGAGGACACCGCCAAGGAGCGAATGTGCCAGTTTCGTTGGCGTGATTTTTCTGGAGAAAACCTTAAAAAAGAAGTCGTTCAGCTGTAGCACCCTTCCGATGCCTAACTGCCATACCACCAGAAGGTTGCACGAGGGCTGGCGTACTGCCAGGTTGCCCAAGCCTAGACAGGGGAAGTCGAGAGACAAGTCGGGTTCGAACCACGGCCCTTCCGGTCAGTAAATTCGCGCTCTAACCACTTAAGCCATCTCTGGAGAACGACCCCCAGATAATCAGCCTTCTCTCCTCCGTGCGGCTATCCACTAAAGACGCCGTGGCGACCTTGATTGCCGCATCGGAGAGACTGATGACCTTTTCAGCCAACGGACTCGGGGTAGACGGCGCCAGGTGCTCGTTCAAGGAAGAAAGTTGATTATCGATTTTCGTCTAGGCCGCTTGGTTCTTTGTGTTTGCTTCCTCGAGAGCTTTAGAAAGAAGCACCAGATTTTACGTCGAGTATCCCAATTAAAGCGGAACATTCGCACTGGTCTTTCCGATTCTGCTGCGAAGAGACTGGACCTTACCGTGGTGTGGCGGTCTGTGTACCCCGTCGACCCATTGAGCTGTACTGGGGGATGTCCGCGTGACACTCACAGAGTCTCATACCTGGTTGGTCCATGGGTATAGGTCTGACGAACACAATTTCCTGGCCCTCCATGTTGGGACTTGGAACATGTTTGGCGACGTGTTCCGTAAAAATGGCAATGTTATTGCATTTCCAACCCAACACCGTTGCCTTGCGGTTAGGTTTTTGAGCCAAAGGCTTTGGTTGAGGACCTTAATCGTCCTCCCGTCTAGGTGTGGGCGCTCTGGCAGTATTCCAGCCCTCGTACAACCATGACATTTACAATTAACAGTACTTTCACGCCACATCGGCCGTCGCGTGGTGCCAGCCGGGTCGCTTTACTTGCTGCATACAGCAGGGCGGGTAAGCGAAAACATGCTACTGCTGGTACGGCAGTTAAGCATCAGTGTCAACACTGATGTTGCTGTCTTTGATGATGATTGATGGTCTTTCCGATTTAGCAGTGGGGATTTGGTTTCGTTCTTGATGGCTCTATTTTTAGTTGCGGAATGTACTGCACCCTTAAAGTAGAGGCAACTGGCGCAGACAAACGGGTCAGGAGAGTTGACTGGCTTATCTGGTCGTCCTGTAAACTCGTACGTTTAAGGTGCCACCAGGCCTTGCAGGTGTTACATTGCGTTTGCGTACCACGTCGTGCATTCGATCGACACCCATTTTGCCACCTCTGTTGTGGTCCATCGTTAGCTGTAGGGAGCATCCTGTGTTAATCTGGCTCATGATTGAGACTGGGTGCACCGCAGGAAGCAAGCTGACAGGTCTTCATGCAAAGGTTATGTTAGAGTGAAAATTTCAACAAAATGACACGCGTTATCCCTGTAAATGGATTAAACGGTGAGAGAACTCCTTCAAAACTTTGCACGAGGCGATGATATTACTCTCCTTGGTTGCAAACTATTTTAAATAAACTAAATAACTCTGCTGCTCAGTTCGATATGTGCTTCGCGCCAGTAAAGCGTTACTTGCTGCCGGAAGACTAGGTGAGATCAAACCGAATGCTTACAGGTGAACGGTCGATATGGTGGATAAGTTCGTCCATCCGAGCAGCTGAATGAGTCCCGGCGGATTGGCAAAACACGCAATCAAATCTCGAATTGAGAGGGCCAGGTCAACGTTTTACAGCCTCCGACACTTGTGATATCAGCTTGACTGTCAATGGCAGAGTGTACAATGACGCACTCCGCTCTGTTCCACCTTATAGATCACTGACGTAGTCGATGCTTGCGGAAAATCTCCGAAGACTGTGTTTTACCATCGGTGCGAAGGTTTAATGCGAACACCGTACCAGTGGTGCTGAGGTTCGCCTGATGGTCTTCGGGAAAGTTCTTACCCTCTCGTTAGATCAGTGATCACACCAACGGTTACGCTGGTTAGGCCATGTGCTTCGTATGCTAAGAGACCGTTGGTTTCGTAGAGCCCTATTCGCCCAACCTCGTACTGGATGGAGATGACTTAGGGGTGGTTAGTCCACACCTGGCAACGAAGCATGAAAGCCCTTACCAGTCAAGTCAGTCGCGTTGGTAAATACCGTCTACCCTGTTGGATACCGCGGGAAGAGACATACCGATGATTGGTGACTCCAACAGATACGAATGGGTCTCAAAGTCAATAATGGTCTTGCATCAAAACTATCACCTTCACCGCATAGCTGTCGACCCCTGCTCTGCCGGACGAACATAACTTTTCAAAACTACCCATGGTTGCTGAAATCTCTCGGGAAGTTCACGCCCGGTTTCGCTCTTGGGGCTCATCAGGTAGACGCAGTCCACCAGTTTCTATCGACTTTATGTTCTTCTTGAGCCCAACTTGCACGAAATTCGACAATTACACTCATTACACTCATCATTTTGCTTTCACGGGAAACTCACGTGAATCTAGACTAAATATCTCGTTTATACCGTTTTTCAACTGACTGTCGCACAAAGGCCGCCCCATGTTTCGGCTGGTACTATATTCGACATATCGCGGTATAGTTCCATAATGGAAACTACTCAAAGGCCCCAAGAGAGGCGAAACTGGTCGTGGCTGCTGAACACTTTTCACCAGTCTTATGAGTAGTTTTTCTTATAAAATTATGCTGCGATATCTCCAGTATCATACCAACTGAGCGGCTTTTGTGCAGCACATTCAGTTGGATAGTCATAAACGGGAGATTAAGCTTTGGTTCAAGTGAGTCTTTTGTGAAAATGAGTGTATTTGTGGAACCGTTTGACGCCAATACATGGATGAGGCCATCGTCCCCAACGCACAACTCAGATTCCCCTATTTTCTTCATCCTTGCTGAACGAAACTTCCATCCCATGTCACCCGAAGGAAGCACGATGGCTCAGGTTCTCCTTGGTTGCTCATACCTAGACAGGATCAGCCAAGGTGCGGAGTTTGGTTTCCAACCACGGCCTTCCGGCCAATAAGTTCGCTCCTTAACCATTGAGCTATCGCAAGTTTTTCTTCACTGTCGTATGGTATTTCTGCGATAATCCTTATACTTTTTTATTTTTCGTCACATGTATGTATGTCGATTGAGCTCGGGATGGCTTTGGGGCTGGAACGAGAGCTGGTGATTAGGTAGTTGGTTTCACACACCCCTCCCAGGTAGCTTCCTTCCATGTCTTATCCATCTGTCAGTGTTTGAGCCCTCGCGTTACTTCCGGGCTGTATAGCAGTATAGAGACAGTTGAAAGATGTCGCGGCCCAAAGCTTTGTCTTACCCGTACTAATGCCTTTATTACCACTTTTTTCCAGCTGATCATTCGGTTTCCGCAGTCGCTCTTTTTATGACCACTGTTACGGCGACTTCCGCCTGCTACTGGTCCGACGGTGACTTTTGTATATACAAATGCAGTGGCACAAATGCCTATACCCTTGGATTCCTGAAAGCACTTGATGTGAACAACCGTCACTGTACCGTCGTTTCGTGTGCCTCTGGTGTGGAACGGCAGCTATCATCAGACGACTTGTTGGCACTCACCCCAGACACAATCAAGTTGGTCACAGATCCGAACTTGCACAAACTATCGTTGGATGTATGGTCTAATTGCCTCGCGCTCACTACCTCTTCTTAGCAAAGACTTGACTCGATTTATTTTACCCAGAAGCTTGGAAAAATGACGTCCGCCATGGCAGGAAAGGTTAGTTTACTCCTCGTCATCGATCTCCTCATTCCCCTTAGTCTTGTGTGTACAGTTGTCATCTGAAGTGACCTCTTGTGAGAACTGGTATCTTCTGATGCCAGCTGACTGGTATCTCAGCTTCGGGTCACTTTAAGAGGTACGATCGTCTCCGAAGCATTTTGAGGTCCGTTTTTATCTGGTGATAGTCAGTTCGAATGTCCATCGGATGGCTTATGGAATGGTCGCTTTCCCGACGATCGAAGAATAGCACTCGTGCTTTTCAGCTCACGTACTCATATCATTCATTAAAATTAACAGCTCCTACTGAAACCGCTTTGCAATATTATAGGAGATTAGGCAATCTGAACCAGGAGGACAAGGTTGAGTTAAAGTCGCGGGCAAATTTCTGATATGGGTTGCCCAAGAAAGACTCCCAAAAGTCGAACGCCTTTGGCGACTGCTAAAAGGAGACCACAGTGTACTCAGCCAGTACTTGAGTAGTGGCATATCGAAGAAACTATTTCTGCCCACCCGACCTAAAACGTCCTCTATAACATGCCTAAATGGGTCCGTTTGCTTGTTTATTTTTGAAAGTGTAATGGGAAATGGAGTGTTTTATCAACGCAATAATCTGCAACGTTTCAACCCGAAATATCAGACTCAGAACATGCCAGTCTACAACACGTGGAAACCACGAGTCCCTGATCACCACTTGGGCGAGATGGCTCAGTGGTTAGAAGGCGAAGTTACTGACCGGATTTTCCGTGGTTTGAACCCAACCTTCCCCTGTCTAAGCTTGGGTAACATGGCAGTATCCCAGTGCTCCTGCTTCCTTCGGGTTTCATGACAGTTTGGCACCGAAAGGGCGCTACAGCTGAATGATTTTTTATTTGATCATCACCTACCTGGATTTTTGCGATTTTACCCGTTTGGAAGATCTCATCTGTAGCCTAACCCTATCTGAGCTGAATGACTATACCCGCAACAGTTGATCATTGGGTGTTTCTCTATGTCTGACCTATGATGTAATTATAATGTGTGCTGTATGCCGGCAAAAAATGCATATCAATAATGGAATCCGACCAAGGTAAAATGCTACCTAATAATAGTAATAATAACTAAAATAATCGTTCAGGTGTAACACCCCCTCGGTGCCTGCCTGCCTGCCACGCCACCCGCAAAAAGCACGAGAGCTGAGATGCTGACAGTTTGTCACGGCCTAAGCATGAACAGCCGAGATGCGGAGCGGGTCGGGTTCGAACCACGGACCTTCCAGTCAATAAGTCCGCACCTTAACTACTGAGCTATTTCGAATCCTGGGAGCAAGAAGTGCGAACTGCTTGTTCCTGGTTTGTCGTGTTGATTCATTTTCGACCGAATAAACTAGGAGGTCACAAGTCACAAACGGAATGTGGCAACAGTCTTTGAGTTGAATCCCGGCTGCAACCGAGTGGTGTCCAGACGATCGGGCGGTGACATCAATCCAATACCTTATTAGCTGGAAGCCCGCGTTTATATTAAACCGCCTGCTTAGACGCACAAATTTTCTTTGGTACTATCAACATGACACTGAATTTGTCGGACACGCAGTTATGCCGATGTCGACTACATCTGTGTGATGTGTTGATTATTTCGTGACGAAGAGACTGGACCTTACCGTAGTGTGACGGTTTGCGCACCTCAGCGACCCATTGAGCTATACTGTGGGGTGTCCCCGCGACACCCACAGAATCTCTCATACCAGGTTGGTCAGTTATTAGACTTCTGACGAACACAGTCTGCTGGTCCTTCAGGTTTGGGGGGTTGGAACATGTTGCGACTTGTTCCGTAGAAATGGTAATGCATTTGCATTTCCCGCCAAACACCGCTGCCTTGTGGTTAGGCTTTGAGCCAAAGGCTTTGCTTGAGGACCCTAATCGTCCTTCTGTCTAGGAGTGGGAGCCCTGACAGTATCCCAGCCCATGTACAACAATGAAGTGCACATATACAACTAAACTCATGCCCCATCGGCCGTCACGTCGTGCCATCAGCCGGGTCGCCTTACTCGCTGAATACGGCAGGGCGTGTAAGCGAAAACAGGCTACTGCTGACGTTTCGCTTCTTTCTCTTTCACATACCTTTTCTTGCCCCTCTTCCCACCCAATTAATAACTCCTCTTGTAGGCCCAGCAATTAGGACTGATGACTCCGTTCGTCTTGCATCGGTTTTGCGTATAGCATCTGCTCGTCACATGGCGCCGACATCCTCAGGTATCTCCAAATCACTCTTCAAGCCTCGACACTCAGACTTTCTGGCTGCCTTCAATGTGCGCACTCTGAAGCAAGCAGGACAACAAGCTGCTCTTGCTCCCACACTGGGCTCGCTTGGCATTGATGTGTGCTGTGTCTCGGAAACAAGAATTCAAGATGCAAGCAAAGTGATTGAACTAACCGTCCCGTCAGTCTCCACTCGCTTCCGGCTACGCACCTCTGGTAATCCAGAGGCTGTTGCGGCGGGATGTGCAGGGGTTGGTATCGTCCTAAGTCAGCGGGCGGAAGTATCCTTGCTTGACTGGATACCTGTTGATAGTCGCCTCTGTGCGGTTCGTCTGGCAACGTCTGTGAAGGGGTCTCACAAGCGGGAAGTTGATAGATGTCTCTTTATCGTGTCTGCTTACGCATGTTCATTTCGTACTTGAACCCCAAGTTGTACCGTGTTGCGACGATAATGGCCTTTCTTTTGATTGGGATCACTCCTTGGAGGACATAGTCGTGAACTGGTTAGGGTGAGAGGAATTGGTAAAGTACATCCATGGACAAAGAAGTGTGAGGGTAAGTGATACCTTCTGGTTCCCCAGACCGACGAACTGGGTTTGTTCACGATATCCCGCTTTGAACTTTTGATTCGAAAGCCTGACCCACAATGCATTGGCAAGAGGAAGCGTTTTGTTCAGAGACCCTTGCTCTAGCCTGTAACTCAAAAGTCCGAGGCAGCAGTTGTTAGGGTTTTCCCGAAGGGTCCTTCTCGGAACACGGACCAAGTAGTCTGGCCGAGTTGGCTTCAGAGGTGTGCCTGACCCAAGGTCGCAGAGAGTAAGGCTTAAATGTCTGTCGCTTAATGTTGCTAAGCACAGTGGGTTTATTTAGATTCGTATCGGGTTTCTGATAAGTTTTGTGTTTCGACCGTATTGGATAATTCGCCGTCGGTCACGGCCAGCCGTTGGGCAATAGGAGTGTATGAATTTAGGGCCGACCTTTCCCAACCCATCCACCCTTGGGGAAGACAGCATCGCTGGTTCCGTAGATCCGAACATGCTGGTCGTCTGCGGGGGTACCTTACTACCTTCCTGCTCCTGTCGCAGAGGACAGTACGACTTTACGCCCAGATTGCCTTGCAGTGCGATTACTTGTGGTCCGGTGTCTGCTCATAGTCTGACTGCTCTCCTTTAGTTTTCCTGGCATGTTTGCATGTTGTGATAAGAGACGTTTCAGCCAGTGTACCCCATCATTGCAACACTGTGGTTTGACCACGTCGAATTGGTAGCTTTTGGTCGGGGGACTATTTCGGGAAGCGCTACGATCCCTCACTCGGATTAATCACACTTTGCGCCGACCCTTGAGAACTCGTGCACCTTGAGCACCACTTGTATCCGCATAATTAGGTTGATTACGGTACTGCCTAACCCTAGTAATACCTGGGAGCGAGATGGCTCAAGTGGTTAGAGCGCGAATTTACTGACCGGAAGGTCCGTGCCTCGAACCCGACCTCTGCCTCTCGACTTCCCCTGTCTAGGCTTGGGCAACCTTGCAGTATCCCAGCCCTCGTGCAACCTTCTGGTGGTATGACAGTTAGGGTACTGCAGCTGGAAAAAAGTAATACCTGTTCGAATTGATCGAATTAAGTCAGTCTGTTTTCGAAGGTAGCCTGTTTCTGCTCACATGTCTTATTTTTCCTCTTTCTCTCCATACTCTGTTTCGTAGCTATCGAAAAAACTTGCAAAATCAATACCACCAGAGCCTGCCAAAACAGCACCGTCCACCCGGTGGACTGTGGGCCAAATGTGCATCTGCATGTGGTCCGAGGATGAGGGCTACTACTTCGGCACAATCCAAGAAGCTCGCCCGGAAGAAGATCAATATCTTGTCAGCTTCTGTTATTATAACAATACTGAGCTTAAACGAGCAGCCGACCTGCATGAGTTGGGCTCGGATTTTGAGCTTCTCGTGGAAGATGAGTACAACAAAACAGCTGCCGGCAGATTGCGGGTATGATCAGTGTGGATGAATAATGGTATCTTCTTTTGTCATTCTAGAAGCGTCCGACGTCCCATCGGAAAGCCGAGCAGGTGGTGACGGATGACGTAGAACAAACGTGAGTACAAGCACATGTGGTCTTGTGGACCTGCGTATGTGTTTGTGTAAATGAATACATTTTCTTCTCTCGGCTCACCACATAGTTCCTGATTTATCAGCGAGCACCTCCAACTAACTGGCCCTGCTGTGAAACTTGTGAAACTTCTTTCGCAATTGAGAACCAAGGGAGAAGTGAACGTGAGTGAATGGAATCCATCCATCCATCAGTCAGTGACTGGATGCAGTGTGTGTGTGTGTGTGTGTGTGTGTGTGTGTGTGTGACCTTGGTGAGATGAGCCTACGCTGAGCCAGTTTGTGCTTCTGTCATTGCTGCGGGTCGTCCGAACATCTTCTGACAGGTATGGTTTTTAAGTAGGAAGTTTATACCTTTGGGGTTTTTTCGATGCGGTGCGTCACTCGGAAGGCAGACCAATTCTATGCTGTTATAGGTGTGTGAGGTTACTGGCATAGCAGGGAACCAACTAGTAACCACGCCTGAAGAAACCGCTGTCGTTGGTCAGGAGTGGTGGGGGAATAAGCAAAACGCTTATATTTCTGACCCAGGTGGCACTGACGGTGCATTTACCGGCTGGTATCATGTTGATACCATCATCATCATCAACAGCATGAAATCAGTGTTCAACACCGATGCTTCACTGCTGTACAACCATGATTTATTTGAAAGTCTTGTTGTGTGTCAAGCAGAACAGACCGGTCAGCCGAGTCGAATGCGCCTTGAAAATGTCAGAAGTTGACCGCATCCTCTGAATCCGATAGGTGTTCCCTTCTTCTTTAAGTTCCTGACATTTGTGCCACTGATTGAATTGATTTTCAGGTGTGTGAAATTTTGCAGTGCCACATATGGCGAGTGGAAGCGTGTTTTTGCCCCCGTCAGACCCTACTAATAATGCTTCGTTCTCTGTGGACATTTTAGGACAAACGAGTACGCCGCTCTGATGACTTTGGCTCCAGATGGTTCCGCCGCCACTAACGCAGCCATCCCTGTTTCCAAAACGGACTACCCTCAGCCGGCGACGGTTTCTCAAAAACCTACAACTCGATTAATACCTGGCCTGGCTTCATCGTTTGGAGATCAACAGCCGGCGTTTACTGCCCCACCGACTGGATCATTTCCTCCATCTTTTGCCAACCTCGCCACCCTGAAACCTTGCAACGAGGTCCAGGATACAAGCCAGGCACCTTGGCAGGCACTGCTAATCAGCTGGTTCATGTGCGGTTATCATACCGGATATTTCGAGGTATGAACTAGTGGTTGCGCCTTCCGAAGCACATGCCGCTATTTAGACTTAAATGCGCCTTTTCGCCTTAGAAAAACTAGACCAATTATATATTCAAAGCCAAATATTATAATTACTCATTCCTTTTTAACTCTCTATAAAAAAATAAATAAATCGTTCAGCTGTAGCACCCTTCCGGTGCCTAGCTGCCATGCCACCCGAAGGAAGCACGAGGGCTGGGATACTGCCAGGTTGCCCAAGCCTAGACAGGGGAAGTCGAGAGACAGAGGCAGGGTTCGAACCACGGACCTTCCGGTCAGTACGCTCGCGCTCTAACCGCTGAGCTAACTCTCTAATTTGATATCAAGGACAGATGAGTCAGCCTTTTCGAGGAGCAATCATTCATTTCTCAGAGTCCAACAACAGGGAACATGAGACTAGAACAGTCCACTCACTTCCTTGGTCAGACTTTCGGCTGCTCAATCCATGGACTGCTTTTGGAGTGGCTGCCACCTAGGAGTACTACTGTTGGGGTGGTTCCGTGCAATACTTCGTCACACGAGGGCACCTCTCGAAATGAGGCCGCCTCACTGAGGAGTTCGTTATAACACACTTTGTTTCCACTCCCTAGAAGGAGCTGAATCCCTCTTTTTCCGTTGTGATCAGCCTTCTTGGGATTACTATCCCATGAACCATTTCCTGTGATAATCTTTGTTCAGAGGGACCGTTGGACCGCGGCTCATCACTGTATGATGGCTAAGATGGCTATAAAGCAAGCTCATTCGTGAGAAGGGCTTTCGAATTTTATAGTATACAGGAATGGTTCTCCCACCCTATTTTCTCTATCCAGCTGACCGCGTACCGCTATATGCTTGTCATCGGGTGTGCATACCTGTGCTTACCTGCCCGGTAAACACAAACACACTTCTGTAGTTAGTGTGGTGTTTTCAGCGTTACCCTTAAATCTTTCAGCTGTGGCACCCTTTCGGTGCCACCCGAAGGAAGCATGAGGCCTGGAATACTACTGGGTTTTCCAAGCATAGGCAGTGTTACACTGGCGGCGTCAAGTACCGACTGGCTGTTCACCTCTCAACCGACGTAGTGTTTACTTCTCTCGAGTGACTTGTGTACGGACTCTCCGAGAGTTAGTGGCTTCTTTACGAAAACCCTTCTATGGGATTCACTGCAAACCATGGGAGCTTTTGTTTATATGCATCCTCATGGTTTTACCTGTAACCGCTCAGTTTTGTTCGACATTGACACTTGTTCCGTTTCCCCTCTTATCCATACACTTATTCTCTTCTGTTTCAGGCCCTTCAGTCAGCAGCCAAACGCTGATTCTGCACTCTTCGGTTTGCGATCCTCACCCCTCCTTTATTTTCACACGTTTATGCCGTCACCTGTATGTCTCCACCTACTTTCCAGTCTGAGTACTGTGCCGAATTCGGACTCGATTGTTTTGCTTCACTGCCTAATCGATTCATGTACGATACGAAAATTGCCTTTCTACCCTTATTGAGCCATTGGATGACGTGCACCTGTTCCGCTTCTTTTCAAGAACCAACTCGCTGCGGGTGTTCAAAAACCGTCATCCACTGTTTGGGAGTGGCACGCTAATCGATCCTAGATCCTCACAGGAATCCAACACATCTGTCGAAGTACTCGCCAAGCTAATTTCTTATCACTAGGTATTCAGTCCTTACTACTTGTTGAAGTACATCCATTTCCAGTTGCAGGGCAAACTTTTGAATTCAGTAAAACAGTCCCCGCAACAGACAACCTTCCAACACACAATTTTAATGAACCGGAAAAGTTTCTCTCATAAGGTATTACTCACATTTTAGGACGCAAATATGAAGTGTAGACGTGATATACTACAGGTTGCCGAAAACTGTTCGACCGACCGCAGCCGGTTTCGCCTTTCTTGTGGCTCATCAGGCGGGCGCAGTTTCTAAGTTTCCGTCTACTTGAACCAAAATTGGACGAAGTTCGACTCAGAAATCCACCTGGGTTCCACGTGAGTCCATGGTTACATGTGTCTTACGTGGTGAGTGGTACCTTATGAGAGAAAATTTCCCTGGAATAGCTTGGCGGTTAAAGCGCCAATTTACTGACCAGAAGGCCCGTGGTTCAAACCCGACCTCCGCCTCTCGACTTCCCCTATCTAGGCTTGGGCAACCTGGTAGTATCTCAGCCCCCGTGCTTCCTTCGGTTGGCATGGTAGCTAGGCACCGAAAGGGTGCTACAGCTGAATGATCGATCGAAATTTTTCCGGTTCATTAAAATTGTATATTGGGAGGTTGTCTGTTGCGGGAACTGTTTCACTAAATTCGAAAGTTTGCCCTGCACTTGAAAATGGATGCACTCCAACAAGTAGTAAGGATTGATTGTTAAAATCCATCGAAAGGAATCGTTTAACTTCCGCTATGGAGGTTGGTTGAAGGGGTTTTTTCACTTGGGTTTCGTGCCGTCCATATTCGTAGGTATGTTCAGCCGTCAAGACACAACAATAATGGATGTGTGGGCTGAAAGTCTATTCCTCCCAGTCGCCTGTAATGCGTACGTGTATCAGCTGAGCGCACGCAACCTTGTAACGGTTTGTCAGTTGGTGAGAAAGGACTGGCGTTTTCCAGATGGGACACGCTACTTGTAGATTGGTTAGAAACTCTTCGATAGCCCTTGCTGCTCGTCAGATAGACGCTCTACCTGAACACCACATTGTACGCAATTGCTGAGCTACACTCATTTGCAAATCACGCTTGTGTTAAAGTGGAACTCAAAGAACTACCAGCTGAGTAGCTTGTTTCCGATCATCCTCAACTGAATGTGCTGCACAAAGAGCGCGTCGTGTTTCCGTCGGTACAATAGTCGAGATGTCGCAGTAAGTGGTAATAAAAACAGGCACTGATCTGTAACAATCTTTGGGTGCATAGCTGCTATGCCACCCGAAGGAGACACAGGTGCTGAGCTATTGCCATGTCGTCCATGCCTAAGCACGAGCAGTCGAGTTGCCGAGTTAGGGTTCGAATCACGAACCTGCCGGTCAGTGAGCTCACAGCTTGACCACTGATCTATCTCGGGCTGCATATTCTTTGGCAAAACACTATATTCAAAAGGTTCCTGAAAACTCTTCCACAGCCCACGACCGGTTTCGCCCTTGTTGGGACTGCCTTTAGCTGAAGAATATGATAAACGAAAGATTTAGCTGATCGGCGTTTTGTTATCCCAGCACCAGGTGCATGAGCTATGTACGGTTTTCGCACACTGTCTTAGGAGGCGAAGCGTATATTGTTTGCCAAAATTTGTGGATCATTCACTCGTTGGTGTTACAATACCCTCCCGCGTTTCTCAATGCAAAGCCAAGTGGTACGGGTGGTGGACCGCTGACCTGCTCACCAATAAGCAGAGAATCAGTGGTTTAGGTCTGACCGGTGGAGATTTTCCCTCCGCACGTGGACTTAACTGTTTAAGGTTCATTCTGGTTTGGTAATTTTCAATGGAGATCTCATCTTGCGAGTGAAACCCAATCTATGCTGAAAAGTTGAGGAGCATTGTAGAACTGTTTCATCCTTATTGGGAATCATCAGTGCGCATCTCGCGAAACTGGGAGGGTTTCAAACCCGAAACTTCCTGGCCATTGGTTGAACGCCTAACCGTTCGATCAGTAGTGTGATTACCTCTCACTTAGACGGGACATAGCACCACTTATCTTTCAATCACGGGAACCACATCACGTGGTCACGTATTGATTGGCTCCTCGTTTGACGACTTCTCAGAAGGAACTTGTCAGGTTATTTCTCTGAACTTATAGAGTAATGCTGGTTTGAGGAGAGATTTTATGCTGTCAGACTCATCAAATTCCTACTGATTGGTGCGAACAGAAGAGGGGAGCATTTTTCGTTCCCTTCAACATCTACAGTACACAAGCTGCCTCTTGATTATCCTGGTTTGGTGCTCAAGATATCAAAGTATTTTTGCAATTCGCATACGGTCGATGTTAGCCGATATCGCGGGTGATGTGTGCAACCTGGTTCCACAGAGGAAGCCCTGAGTAATCGTCCATTGTCACATTGCGACCACTTACCATGACGTCTTAGAGCTGACTGGTGGAATATCACTTTAAAGCAAACATCTCGAGGGGTCTCTTTTAAATCCCCAGTATGCAAAAATCCATAAGAGCAATGGAACAAGTCATTCCAAAGAGCGTTGTTTTTCTTTAGGTCCAATTATGTCATTGTCTATGAGGAAAATCCTCAGTTGTTTGTTTGAAGTCCATTCGGATTAGCACTTACAGTCAAGTTAACCTGTCGTGATACTGGCCGCGAAATTCAAATCGGAGTCTTTGCGGATGCCAACGATAGCCTGCATCATTCACGAGGTCCGTTCAACCCACGATTCCAATCGATTATTGAGACAGTCGACTGATCTTTTGACCTTGTGACGGTTCAATCCAGTCAGCAACTGTAATGTCGTGTCGTTTCTCTCGTAGTCGACGTGGTTAGGAGTACTGATTGGAGTTACGTAACATTTTTTCTGGTCACGATTAGGGCTATTAGGCCTCATGATTAGTCTGATTCAAGAGGACACTGTTAAACAGAACAGGTAAAAACAAGAGTTGAGCTTTCACCAAGAATTAACCAAGTCCGCTTAGTAGCTTTGAAGAGATTGTCGAGTTGCGTTTACTGTCAGGGTTGTGTGCTTCCGCAGATTGGGGAGGAGAGAAATAGCTTCGGAGTGAGTCTGTCTTAGTCCAAGTGATTGCCATCACCTCCGCGAACACGTAGTTGCCACACAAACCAGTCGTTGCCTTTACACTATTCTTGGATGGTGGGCAGGGGTTGGTTCGTATACGATGTGGAAGTAGGCCTGGTGCCATCCTGTGCCGATATGTTTCACCTGCTTGTCTCGGGCGAAAACTTACGCGGTATACACCTCTGTTGCATGAGGACCACTCGCTCGTTCAGCCGTAGCACCCTTTCAGTGCCTAACTGCCATGTCACCCGAGGGTTGCACGAGGGCTGAGATACTGCCAGGTTGCCCAAGCCTAGACAGAGGAATTCGATAGGCAGAGGTCGGGTTCGAACCACGGACCTTCCGGTCAGTAAATTCACGCTCTAACCACTTGGGCCATCTCGAACTCTCCCTCGTAAAAACTGGTTTTCAATTCCTCATTTTTCCCACTGAAGTAGATGCGAAAACACCTGAGCCATAAGCTAGGTGTCCCCTAGATTAGGTTAGTTCTTCTGTGCGCGCGCAATGATTTTTCTCATGGTTCCGCCCACAGTTTCAGAATATCCATGGTATGTATGCTACACAGGACTGTTTCCAGGTCGGAGCCTGGGTCATCTTGTCGTGTGTATCTGGTATCCATCAAATGCACGTCTGGACACGTGTGGATGAGTTCGATCAATTTTGTCGCACCCCACTATTGGGAGGCACATTGTGCCCCTTCAGTCGGCTCACATTGGTTGGAACCAATCATGACAATGAAACACACACGTCTATCCAGTTCATCGTTGACACACAGAATTCTAGCTGCACTTGATTCGGATGAATAAGGTTAGAGAGACATGGGTTTCAATTGTGCTACGGATTTCTCGCTTTGAGGGAAAGTGAAGGCATGATTCGAGGATGCCCAGCACATGCCACAGCTGTTACACACACAAGCAAGCTGCCGAACGGCATGGGGAAGAGTGTATCACGCCATGATTTCAATGATCCAACCGATGGACACCCCCACTGTACACCCATAGATAGGCATGAGTGTATAAATCTCGAAAGCTGTCAACCGTCGTTCCAATGTGACATCCATTGTTTCTACGTTGATCATCTCGTTGAATGAGACCAGCTGACAGAAGCCGGACCCCTGTGGCCTTCGCGTTACCCTCTGCCTACAACAGAGAGACTTTGGGGGGAGTATTACTTCTAAAACAAACCAGAGTGTACTTTTAACCGCCCTTTCGTTGGAGTGGTTATCTCTTGGTCAATTTGCGCTGCAATACACTTCACAAAAGTGAAGTGTTTGATACATCACAGAGCAACACATCCCGTACCGGTGGGATTCCCCCGCAGATTCATTGCTATGAGCCGAAAGATCACGTGTCAAGTCGTTGCAAATAGGGCAGGCACCAGATAAGACAGAATTTTCTCACTTCCCCATTGTTCAATACGGAATAACAACTAGCTTCAAGCTCAGAGCTGACCTAGTAGAATTCCGATGGCGACAGTTAAAAATTTGTTCGCTCAAACGAACTGGGCCTTCTCGGGAGACTCAGCTTCTGCAAAGTGAAATAGTTTTTCCTAACGTTTTCCAACCAAAGCGGGAGATGTGGTCTATACCACACATTTGAGGTTTTGTTTTAATGGCGCTATCATAGGGACGAAACATAGTAAGTCCCGATCAAACCAATTCATCACACTTCCCATCTTGATTGGGGGGGGGTGATGTTACGGTCTGTCAACTGAGAACCAACTAAACCCAACTGGATCTTGTTTATGATGTTCTTTCAACTGAATGCGCTGCACAAGGCCGCCTCATACTCCACTGAACGATGCCTTGTATGCCAATCGGCAGTATGCCAACCGACAACAGCATGCTGGCAGTAAATGTTGGTGTTTTACTGTCGCAAAACTGTGAGGAGAGAGAGTGTCTTTGTAAGGAGAAGCGAAGATAAAGCTTAGTGATCGCGGAGCAAGAACAGCGGCCCACAATGTTGAAGGAAACATATATGGGCGTTGTGTCAGAGTCTGATGCAATCGGCGAGGTAGCTATGTATCGCGATATCTCGAATATCGTAGCAACTGAAACATGAGGCGGCCTGGTGCAGCACATTCAGTTGTCACATCACAAACGAGAGATTCGGCTAGGTTCCAGGTGAGTCTCGCAAAACCAAACTTGTTTGAAAGTGAGTGTATTTCGCTAGGTTTGACAAACTTTGTGAAGTTTACTTAGCCCACCACGGACCTTTGCTGTCCGGTTGGGAATCGACAGTTTACTCACCACCGAGATCGAATGCGTCTCATATCATGCTATGTCTCTAACCACGTACAGTATGACCTAATTGGGCAAACTGCACGTCCTTCCAGCCTAATGTAGTCGCTTACGAAAGGTGTTACCCTTCCTGGCTTGTTTCCCCAAAGCGTTTCACTCGCAAGTAAAACGCAAGGCCTGCAGATGCAATGCACATCCCAACCACCGTAGTCTGATAAGCCTTGTCGGATTGTCGAATAGTTCTGATTCGTTACTAAGGGCTCATTTACCCACCTTTCCATCGTGAACATGCTGTAGTCGGCTAACTCCCGCTTTGTTAGGCATCAGTGAATAGAGTATGATGAGAATTCTTCGACAGCAACCTTATGAGTAGTGCATTAGGCATATACATGTATCCCGATATCTCGAATAGCAAATGGAACATGAGGTGGCCTGGTGCAGCAAATTCAGTTGCCTGGAAACACCACAAACGCGAGAGATTCAGCTGGGTTCCAGGTGAGTCTCTCGCAAAACCAAATTTGTTTGCAAATCAGTGTATTTATAGAATATGATGAGCTTTCAAGTCAAATTAGGTGCCAGTGACACTTGAGCTGTCGCTATGCGGCTAATGTCGAATTAGAACACAACTCCTGAACGAGGGAGTAGAGTTTGTGTCGGAAAATATCAACCTTGGAACTACCTAGACCTGAGACCTACGCTGATTATTGGGTTGCATCTACTTTCGGGAAGATTTAGGGCTAACCTTTCTTGTACTGAGGATAAATTTGGACATGGACGGAGATTTCTAAGAGGATCTTTGGAAATCAAACTAAAAACAAGCAGTAAACGGTAAATGTGTATCAAAAGACATCATTGACACAAAGCTTAATTTCATGGATAATTCTGTTGTCTTAGGCTTCGAGCAGACAACTGAATTACTCCTTTTTGCTTTCCCTCCGGACCAACTGATTGGTTGACTGAATCGATCGACCGTGTTTTAAATGACTGAGTGCACCCACGACTAACGTCAGTACTATTCAAGATGAGCGCCCCTCCAACACGCGCCAATGTAATGAAGGAGGCGATCACAGTTGTTTGTCGAATACGGCCACTGAATCAAACCGAACGAATGAAGAGCAGCGCAACTTGCATCACGTTCCCATCACACAATTCGGTCGCTGTTGGGGTAAGCTTGGTATCACGTGATGTCAGCCACTTTGTTCGGACAACTGTTAGCACAGGTGGTGTAGGACTGACTTTCTGAACATATCCGTGGACAGAGTTTTCTCTGTTCGATAACAAGAGATAAAAGCATATTTAGTTCCGTAGTGAAGCGCAGAGAACCACACTCCATGCTAACCCATGTTCACATTCGTCTTAGTACCGTTTCGAAGGTTTATTCCACTCATTGTTGGAAAATAATACTCGGTTTGGCTTGTTTTACCCATATAGGTGAACGAGAGAAAATCACGAGTTCAACAGCTTTATACACTGTTTCGTCGCCATCGTTTATTTGCCGTTTTCCATAACTCCTAGCCAGGGAAGAGTGCTGTTTTCCGTGCCCTATTCAGAGTGGCGGAAGCAGAGAGGTGGCCAACCCTTGACCTGGCAGAAGGGTATGAAAGAAATCACGAAACGCTTGGGTGCTGTCGGTGCTACTCGCCTTCCAGGATGGGGACCGCGCGATCCCCACTGCGCCTGGTTGGAGACGCTGCAAGATATGGCTGCCAACTGATGTCAGTGGCGATCTTGTTGTCAGTTTCTATCCAGATTGCCTGAATGAGTGTTTGGAGGGAAGGCCCTCGGAATGATTGTAGTAAGCCAGCACTAAGTCCCTTCCCTGTCCAACTTTATTCTTTTCTTCACAATAAGACTTTCGAATAAATCATGGTTATACGGCAGCGACGCATCGGTGTTGAACACTGATGTCATGCTATCGATGATGATGATGATGATGATGATGATGTGGGGATGAAAGACCAGGATTGTCTGTCTGAACTTCACTCAGCTTATTGTGTCTACGTATGCATGATCCTAAGTTTATGGTCCCACAAAGTACTATCAAAGCCATATGCAACTTAATCCGCGCGACTTCAGTGATGGAGTGAGAATTTTTGCCAAACTGTGGACAGACTGTTCTAAGCCGAAACTGTCTTCGTTTCTCACGCAAAGCCTTGTAGCTCTGAAGTGTCCAAACTTGATGACTACGATTTGGTCATTGGTGACCAACTCACCAAAAGAAAAACTTTACAGTGATCTGCGGAGGATAGAAGTACTCGGAAGATATACGGGCATCTGAGGCGGACCGTGTACGGTAAAGCAGCGTCATAAAAACGGTGATCTCTTCAAAGAATAGTTCATCTTAGAAGTGATATAGATGCGTTATGATTTGACCTTTCGCTGAACTGAATATCATGAAATTGCTTTCTATGGCCTTCACCTTGTCAGTTTCTAGCCGAATGATTCCAACAGGAGTTGAGAGGTTCAACAATCTCAAGGTATGTAGTGGGCTTCACGTGGCGATTTTTTCAAATCCGTATTGCAGAATCTCGTGTCCTACACAGATTTTGCTTTCGGCGATGATGGAGGCTGTTGATGCTGTTGCTAATGACAACGACGGTGACAATGAGATGGGGACCCATTTTTGAGACTTGCATGGTTGGCCTTGGCTGTGAGGTGAGTAGGTTTGAAGCTAGAATTACTCGTCCGCCCAGGAACCAGTAGATATTCAATAAATTCCGTCGTTCTGACGACCTTTTTGAAAGCACTTAATCCATAAACTAAAGGTAAAGGAACTATGTTGGGTTTCGGGTCATGTACTTAGACTGCTCTTATTGAAAAAAGTTTCACTTAACTAGGACACTGAGCCATATGCTTCAACTGAATCAACCGCGATGGGAACGGTCAATTTTCAGGCATATGGATGGGCCCAACATTAAAGCAACAGATGACTGGTACTCGACATCTACTAGTTCTGGGCAACGCTGATAAAAAATAATCATGTGTTCAAGTCACCAACTTTATTGATGGCTCCAATTTCCTTGCAATCAGTATGGACGAGTCCATTTGATTTATTGATCCATAACTTTAATATGGTCTCGTAATGCACTACTCATAAGGTTGCTGAAAATTTTTCCACAGCCCACGACTGGTTTTATCCTTCTTGGGGCTCATCAGTTAGGCGCAGTCTCCGAGTTTCCAGCAATCTTTTGTTCTACTTGAAACCAAATTGCACGGGATTAGCGAAATGCACTCATTTGCAAACAAATTTGGTTTTGTTAGAGACTCACCTGGAACCCAGCTGAATTGCTCGTTTTTAACGGCCTCAAGTAGAACATAAGTTTGACGGAAACTCGGGGACTGCGCCTACCTGATGAGCCTCAAGAAGGGCGAAACTGGTCGTGGGCTGTCGAATAAGTTTCAGCAACCTTATGAGTAGTGCATTACGAATATACGTGTATCGCGATATCTCGGATATCGTAGCAACTGGAACATGAGCCGGCCTGGTGCAGCACATTCAGTTGCCTGGAAACATCACAAACGAGAGATTCAGCTAGATTCTAGGTGATTCTCTCTCAAAACCAAATTGATTTGCAAATGAGTGTATTTCGCTACCTTTGTTGTCAAAAGTTGACTTTAGATATTGAAATGCGTTTTTGTTGAAATCTAATTGTTTTGTGCCCATCAAACTTTGCACAATGTCTTTGGCTACATTCGGACCTCCATGACCCGGACCAGAAGATGATGCACTGATTTTATCATTGTCGTACTAACTGCGTGGACAACCAGAAGTACTTTATGGGAGGTGCGGCTACCATTACCTCGTTGGTAAAATAATTGGTTGCAAGAAGCTTAATAGTAAAGGCTTTTCATCAGCATTGGGCGTGCACTTTGATGATCATCCTTCACGCAACAGTCGTAATCGTTTACTCAATTCGGTGGTGGTTTGTCCATGGACCTACGCCATTTCACCGCTCATGTTTAGTCATAATTTCAAGTCTTGTTCCCAGTGAAACGAGATAGCCCAAGTGGTTAGAACGTTAGCATACTGACCGGAAGGTTCGTGGTTCCAACCCGACCTCTGCCTCTCGACTTCTGTACAGGCTTGGGCAACCTTACAGTATCCCAGCTCTCGTGCTTCTTTCGGGTGGCATGGCAGCTAGGCACCGAAAGAGTGTTACAGCTGGATGATAACGATGATTCTGCCAATGAATAGATAATGACGTTTAGTTGCGTCGACTACAAGACTGACTATCGTCTTCTGGCACATGCACGATAGCCTGAAGAGACCTCCTGCCTTCATCTGTCCTGATGGTGCGCCACATTTTTTAGCTGTCCGCAATCTTCGAGCTTCTTTTTTCAGCCTTCATATATTGTATATTGTTTACAATGGTGTGGGATTCAGTACTGATCCCCGTGGTTGACAAACGTCTGTAGACAGCCTTTTTGGAGACTGTCCTTCCAACTTTAACCTACACTGATGGTCTCGGAGAAAATTGGCTTCCTCTCGTACTAACAAGAAAAAGAAGGTTCCTTTCCGGAGTATAGAAAAAATAGGGATGTGGCGCACTCTATCGGATGTTTTACTCAAGTCTATGAATAGTGCATCTACCTGATTGTACCGATCTACTGACCTTGTCTAGCTTTCACGTACTAGTGGCAAATTGGTAACATAGTACTGGACTGGTACAGCCCATGCTGCTTCTTTGACCTATGGATCTAATTTTATTGTGCTGCCGTAAACACATTTTTATCCACTTTTACACCACCTCCTTGTTCACCCACAAAAGGTTACCTGGCAACTCACTGGTAGGGACACGTGTATCTTCATCTTCGTAGTACAAATTGATGATGACCTCCTCGGTATCGTCAGCACTAGTTCTTTCTGGAAGAGCCGAGGTGAAAGTTACCCTTGGATAGCGCAGTATCAGTTGGTGCAAGTTATTTGGTCACCAAGCCTTCTGTTTGTCCAAATGAAGCGGAATCTTGGTTATATTGGACACAGTTTGGCTCTATTTGCTACTGCCAGCCAACCAATATTTGCGCGAGTCTTGGCTTGAACAAAGAAAACTAACCTGGTTTCAGGGGTCGGTAGTTGGCGTAGGTAAAACGTCGATACATGTGGTATTTTGATTTCTCAGTTACTCGGGGTTTGTACACCATCCATTCGGATTTATTCACAAGACCGCATTGATTGGTACTCTTTTTGTGCCAAGAAAGATCCACTGGCGTTCCGTTTTCCAGGTGGGTAGTTCACAGTTCATGTCTGTCTCGTAGACGAAACTTTGATTTGTTCACCATCCCCGATATACTCCACCTGATCTGGTCACACTTTCTTTGGGACCACAAGCTGCGGAGAGGTCGGTCTGGAACTGTTCCCCGGCAAAGAGTATTTCTTTATCCCCTGGTATCTTCAAACATTTACTCAGCAACAACCGGTATTAGGGGATATTTGCTTCTTATCACAGTTAGTGTCATCCTGCCCAGTTTTTTAGCCTAGGAGTTGGCATCAACTGGGGCAATATGTACGGGTTCTCACTTGCCTCTGCTATTCTGAACAACACCGGCTATCCTCATCTTCAGTAAGTAGTAAATCGGAGAATGGTGTTCGCTGTCCGGGAGTTATTGAGTCGGTTTGTCAACATGCTGAACAGCGCGAACTTTCTTCATCAGGGGGACATAGCCTTAAACTGTTGAGGCTTCTGAAGTTCAGTGGCTTATTGCAGAGTAGAATTGGAGGATTAAATTTGCCCAGTATGACCCCCTGAGTATTAGACTGCCCCCTGAAACGCTCCAGTTGAACTGGTTCAACAGGTGTGACGAACACCATGGAGGATACTCACAAACAATCTAGCTGCTTTTGAGCGCAGTGATTTTGCAAGTAATCTTCTCGGATCCTTCATCTAGAGTAGGACGCACTCATTGGTGTTAGTTGTTCAAAGGTGCTTTGCCAGGTTTTGATCACGGCCCTTCTTTGTTCTTAAATCCATGCCGAGATGTTTTGTGGAGTTATTCTTTAACCATTCATTAGACGGCCTGATACGATCCGAAAGAAGACAAGTGACTCAAACCTTTGCATCATTTTACTCCCGCATGAAACGTTGTATTTTAGCGCGCGCACATTTAATCATGGTCGTGGGCCACAAGTGTATCCAGAAAACGCGTACGCATTCTGCTTGCCGCATAAAGTTATCAAAGAGAGAGCTTTCAGCTTTTCATTCAGTAGCTGCACAGTATTTTGCTGTCTATCACAGTCCTTAGGTGCGCGGTCTGGGGAAGGCTTACAACATCGTCCGAGCACAGAGCAAGCCGCTGTGCACACAAATTCCGATTACTCTTAGCGGCGTTGAGCGAGTGTCTCGCTCAGATATTTCCAAAATGTGGACAGCCGTTTGCACCTGGACTTTAGGTTCTTTTTGACTGACTGCTTGTCTTTATCAGATACGGCCTTTGTACATCTGCAGTTTACCGCCCCTTGGCAAAGTCTCTTTACTTATCGGTTTTTGTGAAGGGTACTTCACTGGCCCTTTTGTAAATTAGTTATATAAATCGGCTCTTATATTGATCTGTGGTTGAAATAAATACTGTCTCGAGTTTCTTCTCTTTCAATAAATATACTGGTTTTTGTTCTACACCAGATCCCTCAGTCTTCACTCTGTAGGAAAAAAGACGTTTGTGGATTTCACTGGGGCAAGATGGCCCGAGTAGTCAGAACGCAAACTTACTGACCGGAAGGTCATGACTCGAAGGCGACATCTGCTTCTTGACTTCCTCTGTCTAGGCTTGGGCAACCTGGCAGTATCCCAGCCCTCGTGCTTCCGTCGGGTGTCATTGTAGCTAGGCACAGAAACGGTGCTATAGCTGAACGTTTTGCATTAGGTGTATCCATTTCCTGAGCTGGGTGTGTTTATTTCTGCATTACCAATCTGTCTTCCTCTATTGTCCTCAGAAACATATCAGAGGCCAGAAACAAACTTGTTCTCCTGTGTCTTTTGAAGTTGTGTAGATAGGGAATAAGTGATTTGTAGGAAGCTCTTATAAATGCTTATTGTGATTTTTGACAAGATAAAGTGGACAAAATAATCTCATAGAGTGTAAAAACCACACTTCATTGCTTCAGCTTATGTCAAACCGAGTAACCTGGTAAGTAAAGCACCGGATTATGTTGCGAGCTCTTCTAGTTTCCCAAGGGACAGTAAGGCCTGGCAGTTTGCTTGTCCGTCGAGGCGGTAAGTTTGTCTGTATCTATCCGTCCGCAAAATATAGTAAAGTAAAAACCACTGTCAAAATCTCCTAGTAGAATTCTTTTATCCATAAAACAAAAAAATATGAGTTGCTCCCTATCTTCCTGAATTATGATTGTTTAGGATTCATTTAAAAAGCGCTTTAATAGCCAGAAGACCAGGTTTACGATAAGGTTAGCGTAAAAAGCTCATGAAAAACCTTAATTCCTCTTTGTATGTCTTTAGACCTCTCCAGAATAAACGAGATACTCCCAGGTTTTTTAGTGGCAGCTATCTAAAAAAAACCAAAAGGCCAATTTACTCACCCTTCTCTTATTCGCCAAAGTTTATGGTAATTCAGCTTAAAAGTTTACTTGTGTGTTCTCCAATCACCACTTGTTAATCGGCCCTCTAAACCCAATCACTTAAAAGAGAGTACTTGGGATAGACTAACCGATATGTGCAAAAACGAGTTATAAGAATTTGATGGATCACCCGCAAGTGCCTCTTCAAAACTGGAAGGCTTGCTCGCCAGGCCGCTTCTCAGTCTCAAATCAGTATCTGATGCTAGTAACTAATAGTGCTCCCACAGTGGGGGCAAACTTTAGTCACCCCCCAAAGACTACAGACCAAGCACATTGATTTCTATGACTTCATAGTCATACACAAGGGGCACTTAAAATCAGCTCCTAACAGGTTTCATGGTTGTTTGGCAACAAATAAAGCGGATTCTACGGGCGTTACTAACCTTTTATGAGTACTAAATGATAGAATTTCACAAGCGATCTTCAGTATCCTTAGCTTTTTGGTGTATCCACAAATTTAAAAAGCACTCACTAAGATTAACAGAAGAACTTGTATGAAGAGTTTCTTTCTCCAGTATGTCAGCATACGTCCCACTCATTGGTCTTATGACTGCCTGACGGGACGGTTCTTTGTTATAAGGGATGGCCCAAGTCGATCTTACTCCCACTTGTTTTTTATTGGTGTTTGAGGTTTTCTATAATTTATCCCTTGATAGTCAGTTCCTATTTTATCCATATAACATGACGAACAAAATCCGCAAACCCTGTGATAATCCGACTTTTAAGAAGGTATCAAACTCATTAGCGACTGGGCACTGAACAGTGGATTACCAGATATAGAACACATATACTTCATAAACATCCAACATCTGACGGGTTAGAAATGCTTCTTCATAACTACCAACATGCTGACTTGTGTCGACACCAATCTTAACTCCGCAGATCAAACCAAACGAGTAACCATGAAGGAATACAGCGGAATAACGTTCATCAAAAGACCTCTGGAACTAATCAAAGACAACGGATTTAAGCCATCCACAACGACCTCTCTTGTAAAAATCAATATGCCATTTCACCTGGCTTTGTTCAATTGATCCCAGCGCTTAAGTTATCAAAGACGTCACCTGTTTGGCAAGTAAACCGCAGAAATGCAGACAAAGATGATCGAAATTCCGCAAACTAAAGTAATAATGCATACAGAGGGACTCAATCTTGACCCCAAGGATCCTTACTCGAGCCCACTATCGCCAACATTTTTTGGACTCCTTCAGCATGTGTACACACGAGATTACCCTCTAACACTCCTTTGGCAAAGAAAACGCCTTAAATACTGCAAAAAGCCCCAATTTTGCCATAGACATTTGGCTGCCAAAGAAGCTCCGGAAAGAACAATACCACATCTAAACACCAATTAGATACACATTTCTCACAGCAGCGCCAGCTCAAGGAGGGATTAACACCACAAGATATATACTTTGATAAAAAGCCTTGGCTAAAAAATCCTAATTTTACCTTAGCACTATTTATTTACCTAGTTACAACTACATGGAGAAAAGCTGGCATGTGTAGTTCACAAAGCTATCCTGTTCAGACGTGCACATCAAAATAGTTCATCAGGTTCTAAACTGGCAAGAGACGCGGCAACTAGTACTCTGTCGCATGGTAGCCGAAAACCCGACCAGCTTTTGTTTCTTCAGCTGGTGCTGAACTGGCCGCCTGCCGACATTTTACTTCCGAAGCACTTACAATCTCAACGAACTTTTGCAGCTGTTGTACGGCTGTTCATTCCACTTGAGCTTATCGCACTGTCCTGATATGCTCTTTACTGACGGTGTTTCTAAGTTTTTTACGGTTGGTATGGAGTCATTGACCTGATAAAAGTACCGTTTCTTGGTGCAACATTAATAACTACGACGAGCTAATGAACAAAGATGGCGTGCAATGAAATAACATTACGCGCACTGCAGCTGCCATCAAGAAATTTGGTGCGCTTCACACGAAGATGTAATCGAGACTTAATTCGCCCTCATAACCTCATTCAGAATCTGTCAGATTCCGTGTAATAGTGAACTCCAGCGAGGGTAACTCAGGCACGGAGCCACAGATATCCATTTTGTGGCACCATAGCATCGCGGGCATTCAATCCATTTTCCAGAAGACAGTTGGAAGTGTTCCTTCACCTTCAGAGATGAAGGGGAAAGGCGACGAGCCAAACAATTTCGAAAAAGGTCTTACACTTCAACCCCACCATCACGAATTTCGTCCTCGCCTGAGGAGTAAGTTGGCGGTCGAGGTTTAATGAATTGTGCATTTTATAGGCAGTGTGGCGTGCGGTCATCGGTCATTTGCAATGATGGCACCAAAATTACAGACCGCATTTCGATATTGAACGGGTGACTGGTGGCCGTAGGAGACAGTCAATTAGCCGGGGACTCTAGGGTAGAAGGCTTCAACTTGTAAATTCGTCTGAATCTATCAGGTTTTGAAATTTTTTGGAAAAGCTATCAGAGCGCACTACAGATTTTCTGACTTACAACGTACAACGACAGTAGCCTTCGGTGGCGCATTTGCTGGGAAGTCATTCAAACTAGCGGTCCGTTTATATTTGGTTCACATCCCTTCGTATTTTTCGTTGACAATGATTCTTCAGCTAGCCCAAGCTCTTACTCATTGTCCCATGTTAAATCGTTTTCTGTTTACATAAACAACGGCCTTTATCCACTATCCTTCGATACCTAAAAAGATGTCTTGGCTTTATCGGAGTCAGGTGAATCCTTGGAAGGAAGTAGAAAAGCATATAACTTATCAACTTGCAGACCAGACGGAGTCTAGTTTCAACAGCATCAATTGTCGCGCAATAATTTGCAAAACACTTCAAATAACCGCCTTTGAATCCCTAGACTTGGGTGATTGTAAGGACACCTAGTTCAAGTCACGACTGCCATTGCAGTGATTTTCACTGGATTCAATTTATCAAATCAGAGCCACCTTCACTGGTACCACACAACTAAACAGCACATGCAATTTCCCACTCGGATGTTCGGAACTACATGTTTTCTCCGTGTATTATTGTGATGATATTTGCGTTCCGGTTCTCTAAATTTCTTCATTTTCCTGCTGTACAAATTCGGTTGCTTTGCAGACCGTCACTATTATTGTTACCGTTTTGGAGGATACGTGATAAAACAGCAAGTACCAGCGAGCACGAAAAAGAAGCCGCAAGATCAGATGATCCCGAATGGACGTAGATATATTTGGTGTGAATCATAATGTATCTTCCCAATTGGTGGGTGTTATACCGCCAGGCGTGATCATATTGTCACAGTCAGAATAAAAGCACGAGTGGCGGCAGTTGTGTGTACGGGGGCTTGCGCGAAAACGGACAGTGTTATTTACAGTGGGCCCTATCCGCTGCAGACTTGGTCGTGCCTAAACCGGCAAGAGCAGGGAAGTACAGCTGCTCGGAACTTTTCCTGCTTTTGAGGAGCATTTCAAGCCAGGAAACTATTAGATCGCTAAGATTTAAAGCCGACAGGTGAAAAAACGGCGGAGGACAAAGAAAAGTCATCCTGCCAAGCAAAGTGAGGAACATGGTGAACAAGAACAGCGGATCTGATGGGGCAGCATAGTTGCCATGATCTCGTTGGTCAGTTTAAAATAAAGCCTCGAACCATCGCTGAGGCCTCGCGGCCTTGGACTTCTGGGCCTATTGTCAGGGTCACAGACAGCGTAAGTGATAGATAGATGGATAGATAGATAAAAAAATAGATAAAGAACAATTATTGCCTCGATTATATCCAGTTTTCGTGAAGGTAGCCGAATACATCAGAGTTGAATTATATTCGGGCGCCAAGTAACCATTCAAACTAGGTTGTTTTGTTATGTAGCCTGTATGCTGCAGCTCTTTGCAAGCAGACGAGGGTTGAAATTCGTGATTAGAGGGAGTATTCATGGTTGTGCCGTCAGACTGTGTAGGCCGGCGCCGTTCCCCTATTCCACCAACATACTCCGGTTTCTGGACGGCCCCATAAAGGGCATCAAGTTTGCTATGACCGGACAGGAGACGCACATTCCTGTGGAAGCTGGTTTCGTGTTAACCAACGGGATTGGCACATGTAGGGTCAGATAGATGTAGACTCACATTCGACTTCCATTCAGTTGAAGATCCATGTGGGCGTTGAGCAGCAATCAGGCGGAATGGGCGAAGGCACACGGAGCGTTCGCAGCAGCTGCTGCCGAAGATTGGAGCTTGGAAAGATGAGGCAATAAAATGAGATCAGTTGGGTTTCGTGAGTGGGGTGGGCTATCAAATAAAATGGTGCCTACTCAAGGTTGAATTTGTATCAGCTGACCTAACGGACAAAGACTAGCTGAAGTTGTCGATACAGTGTGAGAAGAGGAGAAACAACCATATTCGTGCTTTTGCTTGGCTATTATGCAGCACGTTCAGATAGCGATGCAAAAGGCCAGCATTGGTGACAAGATTTGCGCTGCCTGTTTGCACCGGGCTTCGTAGGCATATGGCTAGAGCAAGAGCAGTTGCGTAATTCTAGGAAGGTGAGGGGTTAGCCGAGGTGGTAGCGAGAGAGAATGCTACCGTTGAACCAATTGGTAAGGGGATAGCTGGGTGACTAAGAAAGGGAGCGGTAGGAAATTTAGCTCAGTTATCAAGTCCCATTAGGTGGAGTCCGCTGTGCAGATAATGGATTAACGTAAGAGGGCAGAAGGCAGGTACGGAATAGCTGGGCGAGGACCTTCGAGATAACTGATATGGATTGTATTTTAACTGAAAGTTGCTGCGTCAACTAAAAAGAAATATAAAGTACGGACCACCGTTAAATTAACCACACCTGTCGGCTGCAGGCAAAGTGGGGTGCATGGCAAAAACAGCCAATAGGCGCTAGCTACGAATGCTAGTTTCCAGGGAATAATATTAAGGACTTTATAATTCATATGTATGTGATCACTGCCGAGAACAAGAGGGACGAGCGTGTGTTGTCTGGCTGGCGAAGTGGACTTGGTGTGGTGCAACCTCAACTAAGACAAATAAAGCAGCCGTACGCCGATGTCAGCTTCGAGCGTCGCAAAATCATTTTGGTTTATCGTTGCGTAAGAACCTGGTAAGCAATCGGAAGACAAATTTGGGATGCTTTGAGCGATATAAAATCAGACACAAACGGATAGTTTTTCGCCTGTATTTCGTAGCGTTGCCAGAAAAATGGCAGATCCGGCTCAAGTCCAATTCAACGGCTACAGTGTTACAAAAGCGGTGCCCTTTGATGGCTTTCCTGGGTTAACACCCGAGTTAACAACCACCGGCGATGGACGAACGACCCGTACTGCGGGAGGTATGGTGAGTATACGAACGCACCATGGTGCGACATAAGAGTGCGACCCTCCCAGCAGGGCGTACTCTACAGTCACACAGGATTTTTATCCCTCATGCCTGCTACCAGATCTGCAAGGTGGCAAGCCATCAAGCAACCATAATTGCGGCACTTGCATTGACGAAGAACTCCAGGTATTTTATTCGGTCGGTGATTCTCTGCATGTTTCGAACATGTAGTAACCATCACGATCTATGGGCTTAGTCACATTTACCGAGCGGCTGTTATCTCGCCATGTGGATGTAGACTAGCGCCATGTCTCTGCATGTCTCTGACTGTTATTTGTCGAACTCGGATAGCCGACGTACCATCAGAGCTAATCGCGACGTTAACAGCACTTGTCTCGAAATAAGACTAGCTAGAACGCCTCGAAAATTGCATGTTAGACGCTTGAACTTTCTTGAAGATCGCTCAGGATTTGCATTACATTTGCTGTTTTTAGCCAGAGAGATTACGCAGGTGTGGTTCAAGGCTGGTTCTGGGGGATCCTCTCGTTGAGGTGCACACTAGTCTATGGCAACTGTGGCTCTGTCACGCATGGTTCATCAAAATGCCTTGAGCTTTTAAGCATGGAGGATTTAACTACACGATTCCAACTGAAGTAGGACTTCATATTTTCTCAGACTGTCTTAACTCTGGGAATGAAGCCGCCGGATATTTAAGGATAATCCTGCATCGGAATACCGTGTCATCGGTATCGCGTAGCAACCAAGTCTGCAGTAACGCCGCTTATACTAGCCCAATTTGACATGGGGCTTTCTATGGAAATGGCGTAGTATATGGCGGGCAAGTTTCACATTCCACCAAAGTGGGCAATAATATGGAATATTTCTGCCCCTGCTTTACACCATTTAAGCAAAATCTTGCCTGGGTTGCATACTTGATAGCGATTCGTTTTGCCTTAGCCTGGGTACACCAAAGCCCGTCTCTTGTCTTGCCTCTACACGTTATGTCATTTTCCGCCACGTTCACGTTGTAACGGTTGAGCATGCCTCGAGTAGTATGATCAATCCGAGTAAGGAAATAAACTTAATATTATTATCAGCCTTCGCGTGAGGGAACCAGGCTTCTTTGAGCCTGGACAACTTAGTCAGCGGTCCCTAATGACCCATCCATTGACACAGACGGCATGGGAAATGCCACACACTCCATCATTTCAGGTTTGAATTGGCGCATCAATGCGCTCATCCAATTCTTACAGTTGAGAAAAAGGCTTTGGTGTCTGCATCCTTCCCTCTGTCTAAAGAAACCCAGCAGCCACGAAGACTAGGTCATCCGAGCAGACTGGAATTGTACTCTTCGCTAGGCTTCCTGGAGTTGACTTTTCTACTCAGACATGGAAGAGCCCTTTGCGGAACCACCGTGCGCTATACCTGCTGCAACACTCAGAAGGTTTAATCAAGTGCCAGTGGATAGCAGTTATGGCGTCGATAATGTATGGCGGGATAAAAACGCGGTACATACTGCCCGATGAAAGCCCCCACCATTAGCAGATTCGGATATTCGGCTCCATCGATAGTCTTACCAGCACGCTGGGACAGTTCACGTCCTGGTGTTTTTTAACCAAAAACCTGGATGCTGGGATTATGGTTCAACTTTATATCCTGATGCGTAAGTGCGAAACGTCCTGTTCAGTGGTTACTGCTATGTAATTGCCCCTATATCGAGAGCTTAATCTCTTCACTCAGTGAGACGGATTATCACAACTATTTTAAAGTGAAATTTAGCAGGTGCGCCTACGAACGCCATAGGAACACGTTTAAATGTTGCCAAGCGCGCACTATTCATAGTACAAATGTGAAACTTTCGCCAACAGGCCATTCCATTCTTCACCTAGGGTACTGGTTAGCGATAATGGCACAAACTTGTACACGCTATGGAGGATATGGGCCAAATCGTATACCGCCTTCACCGGAAGAAATTTCTGGCTGTAAGGTCACTGGATTGTGCAGCTTCTTAACCATACTGGAGCTGCTACCCACAGGGCAGATTCTGGAACATCGATCATTGCCGGTAAATTTATACAGTAATCATTCAGAAGGTAACAAAAAAAAGCAATTCGTCCTATCTTGAAATCGCCACCTCCAGCAACTCTGAGGTCCAACCCCAACGAGCAGGTGGATTTTCATCGTAGCTACTACGGTCATGATCGGAGCCGCTCTGAGTTGGTTAAAAGCAAGTACACAGAATACCTTACTGGGTCAGCATCACAAAAATGGGGTTAATAATAAGGACATCAGCGACATAAGCCGGATTTAGTGGAAAGGAAAGACGGATTTTCACGGATTCACGGATTGATACACAGGAGCGAGGCGTTCGTCCAAGGTTCCCGGGTCGGTTTTGTTCTTGTCGTTCAGCAGCTGTCGTTCACCTGAAAAGCACAAGTGAAAAAAGGGTGTAGCACTGCTCTTTAAGTTCTCAGCGCGGGGCAGTATGTTTGCCAGCGCGAGGACTCGCGTAAAAGTGTCTAATAGTGTTTTGAACTGAGTTCTAGAGGGAGCGTGGACAACCGTCTCAGGAAGGTTATTCCACGCAGCAACTACCCGAAATGAGAAAAAGTTTGCCTAATGAAGGTGTGCGCTCTGAGCTTAAAAATCTTCTTACCGTGTCCCCGCCGTGTGTTTGCTGGGTCAACGGTGAAAAACCTGTTGGCCAAGCCTTGTTCAAACAGGGCGTAAGTAAGAATTAAGTCCCCTCGGAGGCGACGATACTCCAAGGAAAGAGGTCGAGCACCACGAGACGCGTTTCGTAGTCCATGGACTTGAGACCGGCAACCATTTTCGTAGCAGCTCGCTGGACACGCTCAATGAGGATTACGTCTTTCGTGCGTCCTGAGTAGACAACCGGGTTGGCATATTCAAGGAGCGGTCTGACATAGGCCCCATAGAGTATTTGGAAGTCCGTGCGAGTAATACGAGAGAAGGTACGCCGAATCATCCGTAGAACAGCGAATGCCTTCTGAGCCGATTTCTCAAGGTGCAGTGAGAAGGACAGGTTTGGAGAGAGCCAGATACCCAAATCCTTTTGGCATCTATCCTCGTGATGTCTTCTGGTCCTTTCTCACCATGCATGACAAAGGAGTTCGCTGAGTCTCCTCCAAATGACATATGGACGCACTTTTCGTCATTCAGAGGAAGGTGCCAGTCCAACGACCACTGCTTTGCGGCGTCCACATCAATTTGGAGGGCACTGGCATTGGAACTCCACGATTTCAAGTCGTCCGCAAAAAGTAGACATGGACTTGAAAGAACATCTGGAAGGTCATTGACGTATATCAGAAACAGCAAAGGTCCCAAAACGGAGCCCTGAGGAACTCCAATGGAGACCGGCGCCGCAGAAGAGTAGGTCGAGCCTACTTTCACTCGGAATGATCTGTCTGATAGGAATGCCTTGATCCAGTGTAGGATTTTCCCTTGAATCCCGTAAGACTCGAGTTTGTGGAGCAGAGGGACGTGTGGGACTCGATCAAATGCTTTTGAAAGTCGAAAAATATGGCATCCGATATGAGTCCCTCGTCCTTGGCTTGGGTTAAGCTGTCCATAAATACGAGCATGTTCGTCACGCAGGAACGGTTTGGGAGAAATCCGTGTTGAGCTTGAGAAATCAAGTTGTTGGAAGTAAGGTGATCTAGAATGGCTCGCTTCAGAATGCGTTCCATCACCTTGCATGGCACGCTAGTGAGGCTTATAGGCCTGTAGCTGCCAGGCGATAGTCGGTCACCAGTTTTGTAGATTGGCGTGACAATCGCTTCCTTCCAAACAGAGGGAAGGTGGCCTTCGTCAAGCGACTGACGAAACAGCAGATGGAAATGAGTTGCCAGTGTGTACGACGTTTCCTTCAGGATCCTTGGGTGGACTTCGTCGGGCCCCAACGCGCAGAATGGGTTGATCTTGTGCAGGAGTTGACGAATGTCCTCCACCGTGAATACCAAGTCGGTTAGAGGCCGTTCGTAGGTACGCCTTGACAAGGTTGGATGTGACGAGGACGCTGGGACTGAATACAGACCTGCATAGTGATCTCTGTAGAACTCAGATACCACTATTGGGTCACTCGTGGGTTCCCCGTTCCTGTCCCTCAGGGAGAACGCGGATGGCTTGTTTCTTCGGCGATGTCGCATGTATTTGAACAGCACATTTCTGTTCTTCCGGGCGAGGTCTAGAATGGTGGCTTGTTTTCGTATGTTCCATTGGCGGATTTCCGATTTACAGCGGTTCCGCATTTTACGAAATGCCAGCTCATCTTCTGTGTCTCCTGTAGTCAACTTTTGAGAAATAGTTGTGACCTCTTTTCCAGAAGACGCCGGATCCTTTTGGGTAGTTTACGGCTCATCCGACTGCGTGCTGGTTTTTTGGGACGAACATCGCGTCAGCCTCGTGAACTTTCTGGACAATAGTCCTATATAAGTCTTCCACTGAGGCTGGCCCCAGTTTAACTTGGTTAAGAAATGCATGCATTCCCGAAAAGTCTGCACGGCAGAAGTTTCGAATCCACGTTTGGGGTTCGGGATTTCTGGCCCAATAGCAGATGAAATCAAAGGTGAGCACACAGTGGTCGCTATGTCCCAGTGGAGCGTTAATTGTCACCTGATCAACGAAATGTCTTTCGTTGGTGATGACCAAATCCAGGAGGGACGGTTGTTGGCCCGCGCGGTATCTGGTGGGTGCAACGACATGTTGAGTCCAAGCGCTCTGTTGAACGACTTCGGTCAACGCCGCTGCAAAGGGTCCACTTGATCCGACGCACTGGAGCTCCGTCCAGGGCCTTTGAGCGTTGAAGTCACCTACCAGCAGGAGATGAGTGAAGTGGTAGCTGGAGGAGAGTTGCCCAAGGGTTCGTATGAGGAAGTGGTCATCTTCCGGAGGACTCGAGGGGCTACGGTAGACCACACCGAGAAGGAGAGAATCGGACCCGCGCAGCGGGCTTGAAGCCACAGTGCATCACAAAAGTGCAGGAGTGGTATCAGAGAGGACAATCGGGATTGGCAGGGCCGCATGTAAGTATAAAGCAACCCCACCAGCTCTCCTCGTTTTGAGTCAGCTCGAAAAATAGAGTAGCCGTCTATTGAGATCTCCGCGTCAGAGACATCTGGTGTGAGCCAGGTCTGTGAGTGCGATAATGGACGGCTGTTCAAGACAAACTGACTGTTTAATATCACAAAGTTTGTTGAAGAGGCTAAGACAGTTTGTGGACAAGCATTTCAACACTGTCTCTGCTGCCTCCGAAGGTGAGGAGCCGAGAGTTGTGTAACCAGGGAGGTTAGCAGGCTTAATAGCTGCACGTCGGGTTTGAGTCGAGGGCTCCGAAGGGACCTCTGAGGCATATTTGTCTGCTCCCTCGATTGGTGGCGTGGGTTGCTTTTCATTTGCAGGGTTTTTTCGCCCTGTGGGAGCCCGGTTTGCGCGGGCCTATTAGTTTTGGCGGACGAAGTTTTTTCCCCGTGGGCGAAAATTTCGACCATTGCTACTTGTAGCCCTTTCTTTAACTTCTTCTGGACGGCCAGGTTCGCTGTTGCTCAATGGGCGATCTCGCGTCTGTTTGGCTTTTTGGGCATTTTGGCGCGATTTGGTCGGAAAGGTGTCTGTGATGCTTTGAGCGCTGGGTGGCAGCACCGGGTAGTTCTTTTGGTGGTGCTCCCATGAGGCTGGTTTTCTCAGAGGACTGCACCTTGAAGCCAGCCAGCAGTTTTCTGATTTGGCGAGTTGTATATGGCTTGTTTGGCCGCAGTCGCCTTTCTTTCGCGCCTGTGTGGTCATCCGAGTCACCCGCGATCAGCGTGGCCAACTGGGTGTATGAGGGACTGTTCGGCTCGCCGGTCAGGCTTGTGGCTTTGATTGTCATGGTCCTGGGCAAGAGTTGTGTCCACAATCAAAGAGGCTACTTTAGACGGAGTGGAGCTAGAGATTGGCAATTTCACAGCCTCAGTGGATGTACGGTTCTCGCAGCATTCCCGATGTCGACGTCAGCGCATGTGGTTGGTTTGCCGGTAGGCTTCACCACTTGACTCCGCTCGTCTGACCCAATCCAGCTCGGTTGTAGCTTGGTGTGGAGTTCACTGTTGCACTTTTGACGTCTGTTACGGAAAGAAGTGCTGATAACTGTACGTACTTTAGGAGCTCCGTCCACGTGAGGCTTGCCTCCTCCAGAGCGTCACTGCCTATAGAATTCGGGGGTCTGTTGTGGTTGAATAGAAACTGCTGTCCGGAGTCGCGGTCGTTTGCCTCGGCGTGCTTTCAGGAGCACAAGGGGCTAAACTACAATCGGTTTGGCCTTAAGTTTGGGATCGGCCGAATTGGCGCCATCCGGAAGCTTTTTCCGCATCTCTCCCTAGAACTGCTGTGGCTGGCTTCCGCGCGTCTAGAGGGCGATCCTCAGATAGACGCCTGATCGTTGGATTTGCTTTTGGACGCTGACAGCCCGACCCAAAATCTTCTGTACGGCCGACGGCGAGGAAAGGGTAACGAGAAGCCCGAGTGTTCGCTTGCTTCCTTCTGGCGTAACCAGTCTGCGTGAAGCGATTCGTGGTCAGGCTTTGAGAGGACACTGTCAAGGAGCGATTGTGCCTGCTTCGTTGGCGTGACTTTTCTAGAGAATGGCCCCCAGATTATCAGTCTGCTCTCCCTTACGCGTCTGTCCACTAGACGCCGTGGCGGTCTTTATTGCCGCATCGGAAAGCTGGACGACCTTTTTCGCAGCCAGCAGACCAGGGGTGGATAGTGCAAGGTACTCGTTCAGTGAGGAAAGTTCCTTGTCAACTTTCGTCCAGATCGCTGCATTTTTAGTGTTTGCGTCTGTCAGAGCTTTAGAGAGAAGCTCGAGTTTCGTCGCGAGTACATCGATTAACGAGGAGCACTTACACTGGTCTGTGTGATTCGGTAGTGAGGAATTGGTCTTGCTTTTTATGGCTTTTTCCCTAGTCGGGGAATGCATTGCACCCTTAATGTAGAGGCAGCTGGCGCATACAAACGGGTCAGGAGAGTTAGCCAGTTGGCTTACCTGGTCGTCCTGTAAACCCGTGCAAAGTGCCACCAGGCCTTGCAGGTGTGGCATTGCATACCCGTCTCACGTTCGATGGACAGCCATTTCGCCCACATCTGTTGTGGACCATCGATGACTGCAGAGAGCAGCCTGCATTGACTAGTGACATGAGTGCGACTAGATGCAGAGTAGAAACTGGGTGCAAAGTAACAGGGATTATAACGTAAATGTTATGTTGGTGTGAGAAAATTCAACAAATAACACGTATAAACTCTGTAAATAGTTTGAATAGGTGAAAGAATTCTTTCACGAATTAGCATGAGGGAAAAACGAAACCAATTTCGAACGTACCGCGCTTCGACGGAAAATGACGCTCAACGGTAGTTTGTTGATGGGCCGTGGATACATGACTAGACTATAATATGCAAGTGCAGGGTATAAAAATTAAATTAATTGGTTAGAAACGATACATACGGTAAACGATCTTAGGTGTATAATTTGCTGCGCATGGATAGCACATCACTGGACCGAGCGGAGATGCAGCCGAAATTCACTTTACCTCCCGCTTTCTAAGCCTGATTGGCTGAGACCTGTAGTGGGTTTGCAAAAGTGGATTGTGAAACAGAGGCTTGCTTGGTAGCACAGTAGCAGTATGTTAGTCGCATCAAGTAGAACGTTACGTCGAAGATTGTCTACAGTAATTTTGCCGCTATTATTAAACATTTTAATACGATCAGTAAGCTTGTGCACAACAAGGAGGCCACAGACTCAGGGAAGGAGCTCTGCGGGTAAGCATCTCCGGACACAGGTTTGGGGCGCCTCAGTAAAAGTCGAAAACTTTGTAGAAGATACTAATCAAGGTTAGTGGCACCATAGCATGTGGAGTTGTTCGAAACCTAGATGTTCCGTAGGACAAAGCAGCGTTGCAAAAAACTTGGGCGGTAAGCATGGCAATGCAGGGGGTAAGTGGAATATATTTACCGAGACGACACTTGCTTACAAGTCTGGGAATTTTTGGGAGGCAAGAAGTGAGAGCAGATTATTACACAACTGAACACCTGGGGCTCTGTTCTAAATTTATCTTGACGTGCTACTGATTGTAAGCAGCAAATGTGCAGAAAAACTGCAAGGCTCAACAAACAGTTTAATGACCAAAAATACGTGGAGGGAATGTGATGAGCTGGGCTTAGCCGATTGCCAAGGTAAGACAAACAATAGGGTTGAGGAAAACGTGTTTCAAGTATTTGAGGAGGAGGTGCTTTTCGAAGTTCGCTGAAGGCTGGCGTGATCGCTTTTGTACTTGCGCCGTAGGCTGTTAGTATACGATACCTCCCCACTGCGTTACGGCAAGAGGTGTAAGACAATTAAGCGTTGCGGACTGGAGCCGTTTGACAGTTTCTATGGTACCGGCTTTAAGTTGTCCAAGATGGGAACACTTTCGTAAATTGATAACGTGTTTAGCGGCATTGTGCTGCGCGATACTTGGCTTTTTGACCATTGGAACAACGGGAAGACACGATTCTCAACCAAATGAACATAAAACGTGAAGGGATTCGCAGGAAAATGAAATCGGTCTAATGGAGATTTCCACCTGTGGGTGAGGTCAAACTATAATGAAGAGCCAAGAATCACTGTACGACACTTTCCGCCTTGCTGGAATTTATCATGTCGCGCATGTCCCAGAACTTGAGGGAGAACGAAACTGCCCTATTTTTGGTTAGCAACGTGCATGCTTAAATGTTCAAACGTTCTTAAAGACTAGTCATATCGGGCCATTAGTCCTCTTGTGAAAGTAAAAATTTTAACCAATAGCGGAAAGGAGCGATGGTGGTTCAAACTCTAAGTCACTTGCGTGGGGCAATCACGGAAAAGAAGGTGGTGCCACGTGGTTCAAACTCTAAGTCACTTGCGTGGGGTAATCACGGAAAAGAAGGTGGTGCCACATCCCATGGACAGCTGGAAAATGGCGGTTTTGGGACTAAGAGAGCTTTAAAGCTTAGAACGGTCCTAAAGAATCTTGAAAAATAAACTTAATGAAAGTGCTGTTTTCGTAGGCTCGGATGAATGAGTTAATTTTCCGAGATGCCATCCAGTCACATACCGTGTTCATTTCATGTGCACGGGAACAGCCGTGCGGATAGTAGAGTTAGATATTCCCAGCTTGCGCCTAGTGACTGTTACGTCAGTTGCACCTTAGTTTTCAGGGTTTTTGTGATTACAACCATTGCAAATGCGGTGAACAGAAATGCGCTACAAGGGAGGACTCGAGAGGAGAGGAAAGAAAATTGAAGGTCTTGCCACGCCCTCGCTGTGTACTTTTGGGTTCGATAATAAAAAGCCAGCCGGGCAAACCTTGTTCAAACAGGACAAAGGTAAATGTAAGGTCCCCCTGTAGGTGATGGAAGGATAGCGAATAGGGTCCAAGAGCTTCGGGACGCCCTCCATAATCAACGGATTCGAGGGCATCAGAAATATTACCAGAAGCCCGTTGGTCACTCTTAGTCAAGGTCACCCCCCCCTTGGGTACGGTATGGACAGCCCGGTCTGACGTATTCAAGGAGCGGCTTGACGCAGGCCCTATAGAGTAACAGTATACCCATGTAGACAATATGGAGGAAAGTGTGCCGACTCCTGTGAAGAACGACGATTGCCTTTCTAACCGCAGTCGGATGAGCCGTAAACTACCCAAAAGGATCCGGCGTCTTCTGGAAAAGAGGTCACAACTATTTCTCAAAAAGTTGACTACAGGAGACACAGAAGATGAGCTGGCATTTCGTAAAATGCGGAACCGCTGTAAATCGGAAATCCGCCAATGGAACATACGAAAACAAGCCACCATTCTAGACCTCGCCCGGAAGAACAGAAATGTGCTGTTCAAATACATGCGGCATCGCCGAAGAAACAAGCCATCCGCGTTCTCCCTGAGGGACAGGAACGGGGAACCCACGAGTGACCCAATAGTGGTATCTGAGTTCTACAGAGATCACTATGCAGGTCTGTATTCAGTCCCAGCGTCCTCGTCACATCCAACGTTGTCAAGGCGTACCTACGAACGGCCTCTAACCGACTTGGTATTCACGGTGGAGGACATTCGTCAACTCCTGCACAAGATCAACCCATTCTGCGCGTTGGGGCCCGACGAAGTCCACCCAAGGATCCTGAAGGAAACGTCGTACACACTGGCAACTCATTTCCATCTGCTGTTTCGTCAGTCGCTTGACGAAGGCCACCTTCCCTCTGTTTGGAAGGAAGCGATTGTCACGCCAATCTACAAAACTGGTGACCGACTATCGCCTGGCAGCTACAGGCCTATAAGCCTCACTAGCGTGCCATGCAAGGTGATGGAACGCATTCTGAAGCGAGCCATTCTAGATCACCTTACTTCCAACAACTTGATTTCTCAAGCTCAACACGGATTTCTCCCAAACCGTTCCTGCGTGACGAACATGCTCGTATTTATGGACAGCTTAACCCAAGCCAAGGACGAGGGACTCATATCGGATGCCATATTTTTCGACTTTTCAAAAGCATTTGATCGAGTCCCACACGTCCCTCTGCTCCACAAACTCGAGTCTTACGGGATTCAAGGGAAAATCCTACACTGGATCAAGGCATTCCTATCAGACAGATCATTCCGAGTGAAAGTAGGCTCGACCTACTCTTCTGCGGCGCCGGTCTCCATTGGAGTTCCTCAGGGCTCCGTTTTGGGACCTTTGCTGTTTCTGATATACGTCAATGACCTTCCAGATGTTATTTCAAGTCCATGTCTACTTTTTGCGGACGACTTGAAATCGTGGAGTTCCAATGCCAGTGCCCTCCAAATTGATGTGGACGCCGCAAAGCAGTGGTCGTTGGACTGGCACCTTCCTCTGAATGACGAAAAGTGCGTCCATATGTCATTTGGAGGAGACTCAGCGAACTCCTTTGTCATGCATGGTGAGAAAGGACCAGAAGACATCACGAGGATAGATGCCAAAAAAGATTTGGGTATCTGGCTCTCTCCAAACCTGTCCTTCTCACTGCACCTTGAGAAATCGGCTCAGAAGGCATTCGCTGTTCTACGGATGATTCGGCGTACCTTCTCTCGTATTACTCGCACGGACTTCCAAATACTCTATGGGGCCTATGTCAGACCGCTCCTTGAATATGCCAACCCGGTTGTCTACTCAGGACGCACGAAAGACGTAATCCTCATTGAGCGTGTCCAGCGAGCCGCTACGAAAATGGTTGCCGGTCTCAAGTCCATGGACTACGAAACGCGTCTCGTGGTGCTCGACCTCTTTCCCTTGGAGTATCGTCGCCTCCGAGGGGACTTAATTCTTACTTACGCCCTGTTTGAACAAGGCTTGGCCAACAGGTTTTTCACCGTTGACCCAGCAAACACACGGCGGGGACACGGTAAGAAGATTTTTAAGCTCAGAGCGCACACCTTCATTAGGCAAACTTTTTTCTCATTTCGGGTAGTTGCTGCGTGGAATAACCTTCCTGAGACGGTTGTCCACGCTCCCTCTAGAACTCAGTTCAAAACACTATTAGACACTTATTTACGCGAGTCCTCGCGCTGGCAAACATACTGCCCCGCGCTGAGAACTTAAAGAGCAGTGCTACACCCTTTTTTCACTTGTGCTTTTCAGGTGAACGACAGCTGCTGAACGACAAGAACAAAACCGACCCGGGAACCTTGGACGAACGCCTCGCTCCTGTGTATCAATCCGTGAATCCGTGATTTATCACGGCGGATGGACCAGATACCCGAAAATTTTTTTAGATATAACTTCGTAGTATCTTAAGGATTATTCTCACCGTGAAAAAAGAGGTTTTTTGGGTCCCTCCGAACAATAATTATGGGAAGGTGCCAGTCCAGTGACCAGTGTTTTACGGTGTTGACATCTAGTTGGAGGCGCTGGCGTTGGAATCCCAGCGTCGTCTGAAAAAAATAGACGTACTTGAAAGCGAGGAGTGGTAACAAGAAGAAGGCCTAAGAACACTGATGGAGACCGCCGTAGAGGATTGGGCTGAACCGGCTTCTGTTAGGAATGTTTTGATAAACAGTAGAGCCTTAATGCAGTGTAGAGTTTCACCTTAAATCCTGGAATGCTGTAGGCTATAGAGCACCGAAACGTGTTTGACTCAGTCTTATACTAATGAGCAGTCGTAAGATATTGCATGACGCCAACATCGCACCCTTCAGTTAACATAATAGTCAGCGTGAATACGATCCTTGTTTACCAGCCATCGACTTTCTGTCAGTGGTATATGTATTTTACCATATCAGCCAAATGTTGAACTGAATGCCCGAGTGTTTTTGTGTTTAAATGAGCTCTAGGTCATGCCCAGGTGACTTTTCGAATAGGCGTCTGCATTTCTGCTGTCGCTCGTTTTTGCCTGTTTTTGGCGATGTCAGCCGTGGGGATTTATTCATTTGGTGTGAATTCGGATTTATTGTCATGATGCAACCATTGAATGTGTCATGCTGGGTACCTCTTGGGGATATACACTAAAGGCACTCTTTAATTTAGCTGCTCTTTCCAACTTTAACGAGCCCTAACATATTACCTGCACTCAAACCTTCTTAATGACCGAGCTCAGTACCATCTTTCAGTGTGCAGTTCCCGTGGGTTGACAGCTTTCGTCAATATGCTGCAGAAATTGTGCACTACACCGAAAAGCAGCCGTTCCAAAAGAATCTATTCTTCGCAGACGTGCGCCCCTCAGATGGGAAAAAATGCGAAGTCAGGCAGCTATCCGGATTATCCTGGGTACCCCCGCATATGTCCGAAGTCATCAAAGAGCAGGCATCGAAGGAGGCGTTCGAGTAAGTTCCTTGTCAGTCAGATGCCAGGTGGTGGTGCATTTATTTGCATTATTCGGTTCTCTTTACCGTTCTTGAAACATGTTAAGTTAAGGCATTTGTTCTGAATGTTCAATTGTTCCGGTCCTTAGGTGTTTGGTTTACCGAATCAGACGAATACTGGACGCAGCTTACCTTATTTGTGTAATTTGAGTAGGAGATATGGTGGAACGTGCTATGATGTATGTATACGCATGAAAAGCTCGAGTTGACTTGTTCAAAGGCGCAACTGGCGTCAAGCAAGTTCTTACACTACAAATGATATCATTCAAGCTCTCTGCCAGAATTCATCGATGAAACAATTGTATTCAAGCCGTCTTTCACTATTGCAGGGAGGAGGCCCTCTGTTAAAGTCGGATAGGTTGGAGCTCACGTAATGACCTTGACTCCTCTGTGTGATTCGTGGTGATGTCAGAAGTCACTTTGAAGTTGCTTAAAGTTTTTGGAACAGCATTAATTGTTTGGAGCGAGTTGGCTCAGTTGTTAGAGCGCGAACTTGCTGACCGGAAGATTCGTGGTTCGAATTCCCTTGTCTAGACTTGGGCAGCCTGGCAGTATCTCAGCCCTCGTGTTTCCTTCGGATAGCATGGCCGCTAGGCACCGAAAGGGTGCTGCAGCTGAACGATTATTGATGCAAGATTGCCCTCCCCATTCTTCTGTTGGCAATTTTTTTACGGTCATTCACATTTCGGGTATCAAAGACTGTCCAATTTGACGCATAACAAGGGCGTGATAATGCGTAGATTGGCTCGATCTGCCACGGTACCCCTAAGCGCATGAGGCCTCCGAGATACGTAACTGGTTGGGAAGAATCCTCATTTTAATATTTCAAGGGGCTACCAGTAAGCTGGCAATAATGAAGAACTTCCTTAATTCCGGAGGCGAAGAACGCATCAGGAAGCAAGGCTTCACTCCTGATAAATAATAAAAATGGGCGTTCGCTTGTGACACCATTCCGGTGCATAGTTGCCATGCCACCCAAAGGAAGCACGCTTGCCGAGATACTCGGTCGTAAAAACGAGACTATATGGATATGGGTAATCTGCCCAGTTCATTGATCTCAATATGTCAGGTCTTCCGCGAGAACCGACGCCTGTTCAAACAAACCGTCCTGACTATTCGACAGTAGGTAGACGGCTCCCTGAATAAGTCAGTATCCGGCTAAGGCCAGATACTGACTGGACATTACAGATTATACGACCTGGTCAATGAATGCGTGGATGGCCTCGTGAAAGGCGCGTGATTCGAACCCAACCTCAGCATCTCGACTGCTCCTGTCTAGGCTTCGGAACCTGGCAGTATACCAGCCTTCGTGGTTCCTTCCGTTGACGTGACAGCTAAGCATCGAAAGTGTGATAACGCTGGACGATTTGATCCGGTTGGTCCTTATGCAAACAGACAGTTGAACGGTTCAGTGACAGCTGTTTGAAGATATCCAGTCAAGGAAGGGGCCTGTTGCGGTCCTCTATGGCTTCGGAAATAAGTGAATGCCTTTGGTCCTCAAGCGTCACCGAGCTGCTGGTCCTGACAAACTCCAAGCCGTTTTATCTAAAGATGGGGTAAAGTCGCTCTCACACTGGACTCGCTTGTCATTGATGTGTGCTGTCTATCAGAAACAAGAAATCAAGATGTAAGCACAGTGGTTGAGCTAGCCCCCTATCGCGCTCCACTCTCTTCCCGCTGCGCGCCTTTGGCGATCTAGTGGCTGCTGCAGCAAGATGTGCAGGTTATGGTATCGTTCTAAACCGACGGGTTGAAGGATCCTTGCTTGGATGGATACACGTTGGTAGTCTCCTCCGCGCGGTTCGTCTGGCAGTGTATTTGAAGGAATCTCACAAGGGGGAAGTTGATGGATGCTTGTTTGTTGTGTCTGCTTACGTCCCTAACTGAATGTTTCTTTCCTGACAGCATAAAAGACACCTTTTCTGACGCTCTGAATACCCTGTTGAGACTCAGATATCGTTGTGGTTGCCGGAAACCTGAATGCACAAGTGGGCAGGCTTACCGCATCTGAGACTCGATGAGGTGGTCGACAGGGATTGGACTCGGTGTGTATGGACAATGATGAACGATTCCTTTAGCTATGTGCTGACTACAGATTGTTTTTATGCAGTACTAACTTCCATAATAGCCGAAGTCGTTTGGCCGCATGATGTCCTCCAACGGCGTGCTGGCCACGAATGGGTTAGAAAAGGTCGGCCTCAAAAACCGCACACTCCGATCGCCCAACGGTTGACCGTGACCGCCAGCGCCTTATTCAGTACGGTCGAAATACTTTGAAAACCGAAGAGCCCGGTGCTACTCAAAAGGCACCTGCTGTGCGCAGCCGCATCAGGAGTGAGACAGTAATGCCCTACTCTCCGTGCCCTCGGATTAGGCCAACCCCTTGCAGCCGAGCAGGTCAGACTATTGAGTCATCGGCTCCGGGCAGGGTCCCTCAAGAAAACGCTAACAACCGCTGTCTCGCGGTCCAGACCCTTGAGTCAGAGGCTAGGGGCAGGGTCCCCGAGCAAAACCCTACATCCTCCCACTGCCTTGTGGGGCAGACTTTTAAGTCAAAGGCTCAGGGTGGGGTACCTCAACTCACCCCTTCTTCGGCCTGGGTAACCGGAAAGTACCATTTGCCCTTGCAGCTCTTCGCCCAGTGACCTTCTCCCACACATCCCCTTCCCCACCCATTGTACAGTGCAGTGCAATCAACCCATCCGCCAATCCCCTAGCCACTGTTGTGAGTCTCAACCATCGCCCAGAGAAATAAACCAAAATATCATTTACTAACTTCAAAAGATCTAGTCCATGTTGCATCCTTTAATGTCCGTACTGTATTTGAAATTGGGCAACAGGCATCTCTTGCTGAAACCTTACTTTCCCTCTCTATCGAAACACGCATACAAGGCCCCACTTCGGTCGTACTCCTAGCCGCTTGGGCGAGCCCAGATGTCTCACATTTCACTCTTCGGGCATCCGGTAATCCTGATGCAACGGCTCGTGGTATCTACGGTGTGGGAGTTGTACTCAGTCCCAAGGCTGAAAGCGCCTTACTGGACTGGATCCCAGTAAACAGTCGCCTATGCGCTGTGCGGTTGTCTGGTTCAATTAAGATTAACGCAGGTCGATGCGGTAAACGGAATGTGCTTGTCGTATTAGCGTACGCCCCAACGGATAATAATTCTGAGACTGAGAAGGACGAGCTTTATCAATATCTGTCGCGACTTCTTCGGTCGGCAAGAAGGACGGATATAGTAATCCTGGCGGGTGATATGAATGCCCAAGTTAGGCGACGAAGTCGGAAGAAGCTCAGTTGGGTGGTAGATGTGGAGTCGATGCTGAGCATAAGGATAATGGGGAGCGGCTTCTTCAGTTGTGTGCACATAATCGTCTCTTCCTGGCCAGTACGAACTTTCAACACAAGCGCTCACACCGACTTACTTAGAGGCCACCAACCATAAGTCAGTCCTGGACTCCATTGGACCATATGGCCATCAGTTACCAATGGAGAGCCTCAGTTAAGGATTGGCGTTCCTTCTGGGGTACGCAACTTGACTCTGATCACGCCATCGTGCGATTCTGCGTAGCACTTCGCTTTCCGCCAGCACTATGCGTGTCGAAAGAGAGCAGCTCCGTTCATCAACTTTGGCAGGTTTCAGTAACTGAAGAGTATCGAGGTGAGTTGGCAATAAAGCTACTGGAAACGCACAGTCGTGTGGACGACGAAGGTTACTTGGAGGATGAATGGAGGCTCTCAGCTTTCAGAACTGTTTGTCCAACCCATCCGACTCGGCTCAGTGAACACTGGATATCTTCGAGATCAGCAGATCTTACTTCTACCAGAAAGGCCATATCAGCAACTAGCGGGTATGATATTGCACGCAGATCCCTCAAACACTGGATAATCAGAAGTTTGAAGAATGTCAGAGAACGCTGGTGGATTTTGAATGTCCAGGAGATGGAGAAGGCTCTCGCTGCAGACAACAGCCTCGCCCTGTTTCAACTGATCCGATCAACGGGTCAAAAGAAGGCAGGTGTCAGCGAGACAATATGCGAAAAAACGAAACAGCAATTCACTCCCTTAATCGCAATCTTGAGCGGTGGCCGAGCACTTCTAAAAACAGTTCACCTGGTCTCCTTCAACATAATCGCTGGAAGAACGAAGTGGGCCCGAATGAAACACTGACACCAACCCACCATCAGCAACCGAAATCCAGTGTGCGATTTCACTCCTGAAGCGCGACAAGGCACCTGGTGCCGATGGTCTACATCCCGTACTCTTCAAAGAAGGTGGCGAGATCCTGGTGAGCCTTCTGACAACCATACTACAGAAGATTTGGAGCGAAAACAGAATACCGGCCGAACGGAGCTCCTCGACTGTTGTCAAAAAATGAGTAAGAACTTCATGTGAAAACCATCGTGGTATCAGTCTGGTATCCGTCGCATCTAAGGTACTCTCTGGCATTATTTTGCGCAGGTTGATGGATTATCGGGAGAGACAGATTCGTGAAAATCAAGCTGGGTTTCGCCTTGGTCGAGGATGCATCGACCATTTCTTTACCTTGAGAAAAATTCTTGAACAGCGCCACTCCTTCAGACACCCTACGTTGATCCTTTTTTGTGGATTTGAAAGCTACTATTGATTCTGTCCATCGTCAGCAGCTTTGGCAGTGTCTGGCGATCAAAAGTGTCCCTTCTAAATTTCTATCCCTCCTGATGGCACTGTATGCGAACTCTTGGAGCGCTTACGAGTAAATGGGAAGCTCTGGCCTGAGTTCACTAATTTGTTATTGATATGCTGCTTGAAAGTTCTCTGCCTGCCTCTGCGACCTCGGGAGTCGAAATGCTCCCAGGACGTTCGCTTACAGACATTGAGTATGCAAACGATATTGCTCCCCTTGGTTCAGATCCTTCCCAAATGCAAGCGATTTTTGAGTAACCTAAATGACTCTGCCGCACGGTTTTGTATGCGCTTCACACCTTCAAAGTGTAAAGTGCTACCACAAGACTGAGTGGGATCAAACCCTCACCTCATGCTTGCAGGCGAGCCAATCGACGTGGTAGATAAATTTGTTTACCTGGGCAGCTGTATAAGTTCCGGTGGACTGGCTGAAAGTGAGATTATTTATCGAATCGGAAAGGCCAGGGTAGCTTTTTCCAACCTCCGACACCTATGGCGCCGACGTAACGTCAGTTTTTCTGTCAAGCGAAGAGTTTACACTGCAGTGGTCCGATCCATACTGGCTTACGAAACACTGACTAGGGAGCGGCAAGCGGGATTCCAGCCTCTTAGGACTTGCATTGACAAAATCTTCACATCCCATCAGGTGCTATAACAACGTCACACTTACGAACGACCCACAATTTTACTATTTCTGGATTTTCAAGGCGCATTCGATTCGGTTGACCGGTCCGTTCTCCTTGACACGCTTTGCCCATCAAGGAATACCCCGGAAGTTTGTGAGCATAATAAGTTGTTTGTGTTCTTAGACTTTCGGATCTGTGACAATATACGGAGAGCTCTCCAAAAGCCTCGGTACACAAAGCGGTGTCCGTCAGAGGTGTCCACTCGCTGCATTCTTGTTTAATTTCGTGATCGGCGTGATAATTTGAACGGTGGAAGGGCTTCAAAACCCCGGGGTTCAACCAGCCTGTGACGAAAACCTTGACCTGGAATACACAGACATTTTTTCTCACCTTTGAACAGGGGGAGAAGGCGAAGGTGTTTTTGGATAAACTAACCAGTCATTCCGTCCTTTGTTATGCACTTCGCACCCACAAAGTGTAAGGTCATGCTCCTGGGCATGCAGTCGCCAAACACGCCACTTACAATCCATGGAGAGGCATTCGAATTTGTGGAGCGTTTTAAATACCTCGTTGTGTTAGTTCTGATTGTTATGTGGCAGGTAAGGTTATTGCACGAATGTCAAAAGCTCTGGTCGCGTTTGCTAATTTGAGATACCTATGGCGTCAAAGCGGTATATCCCTGAATCTCAAGGGACGTGTGTATGAGGCTACAATGCAGGTTGTTTTGTTGTATGGCTGTGAGACCTGGCCTGTTCGACCAACGGAACACATTTGTCCTCAGGTCTTCGACAGCCGTTGTCTCAGAACAGTAGCTCGTGTGGGCTGGTGTGGGCGAATCCGTAACGAGACATTTAGAGAGCGAGTTGTCGGCTTTGCAACGGGGGCTTACATTGAAGAAGCTGCTTTGTTTAGACCGGTCAGTATTTCAGCCCTCGTGTTTCCTTGGGGTAGCATGACAGCCAGACACTGAATGAGTTTTACGACTGAATGATTGTTATGTTTTTTATTATGCACTGGAACTGGCTGCAACGGCGAACCAGGGTATTCATTGAGACGACCTATCCTTCAGCAGGACTATTACTGAAGTAAAGTAGGTTTGTTCGCTTGTCATTGGTCGCGATGAAAGAAAGCACGAAGTCAGAAAACATGCGCGAGGGAGCGCCTTCGATGGGTGACATTCGAGACTGTCGTGCGCATATCTGGACTCTGTGGAAGAGTGGTCACCTATTGGGTATTATATGATAAAGGATGATGGGAAGCGTCAACAGAAGTCCACTTCGTACTCGTCCAGCTTAATGCGAGAAGCTCACATGTTTTCGGGGTTCTTGGCTATTGGTGGGCTGGGCTACTGCAGGTGCACTGAAACCTGAACAGGGTGGCAGCTAGGGCCCTCAAAAACGTACTGAGATTCGGAGGCCCGGCCTTACGACGGTAGTGTTTGATGTAGAGCATTGAAACAGCCTAACCTGAGGTGTAAGCACCTCAGAATGCTTGACATAGGCCAGCACTAGGTCCCCTGCCTCACCCACTGTTTTCACTCTCTCTCTCTCTCTCTATATATATATATATATATATATATATATATACATATACATATATATGTATAATTAGACGAACCTTACGGTTGTACGGCAGTGAAGCATCAGTGTCAACATTGTTGTTGCTGTCCTTGATGATGATGATGACCTGTCGCGAGGCTCAAGGACGGTCACCACATTGTAGCTCAACCTCTCTGTTCCAGCAGCACAAATTCCGGCTGGATGAAGCTGGTCCCAAACGTTCCGCCCGTTCAGTTTGACCGGAAATTCAACCCCGGAGAAATTCACTAAACCTAGATGGTCATTATGACCTTTTAGGACATCTGCTCCCTACGCCTCAGTACCAAATAGATTGCATCCATTGGGTTCTACTCTGTTGCAGCGCTCAGTTTTTTCTGTTTCAGTTATAAAAAACTGTCCAGCTGTAACACCTTTTCGGTGCCTAGCTGCCATGCTACCCGAGGGAAGCATGAGGGCTGGGATACTGCCAGGTTGCCCAAGCCTAGACAGGAGAAGTCGAGAGGCAGAGGTGGGGTTCGAACCACGAACCTGTAAATTCGCGGTCTAACCACTTGAGCCATCTCGAGGATGCAGACGCCATGCTATTTTTTTGCAGCAGTGTAGGATCTTACCTCCAAGTCCTCACCTTCCCCCATTTTTCATCAGTTTCGTCAAATGAGAGACTCAGGGGGAAATCGCTGTTGTTACGCTTTGTGAAAGAAGGCAATTCAGGCCGCCACAGAGATGGGCATTACAGCAGCTGTTTCCTGAGATTTCTACTGAGGTTTGTGGAGCATGAAAGAAGGTGCCGCTACAAAGTGTTTTTGAATTTCGCAAAGCTACCCCCATAATAATAATGTACTAAGAATGGGGTATGAGGCAGACATGCAATAAAGCAAGTAGCTTTTTTTTCACTGTGTGGATGTGTAATTTGACAACATGATGCCTCAATCGATGGATACAAATCCCCCACGATGTTTCATGAGCGTTTGTGCACTGGATCTTTTCCGCACATACAACCACTCGCAATGCCTGGATGGCAGCCTCTTTGTTCTGCAGTTGATGTAAGGTAGATGTTTATTCATAAAAGACGAATACTCACATTCGTCGACAATGCTTCCGCACCAGGTGTTGGGGAGTCCTTTCAAATTCCATTTAAGTGCTTGCCTACAAACCTACAAACCATAATCATCGATGGCCCAAATGGTGCCACGAACAATGCAGTTCATCCCCATACACTAATGAGAGTGAGTTCTAAAAAGCGGGATATGTTGCGTACAGATTGTATGAAGAAAGCTATTGGAGGCGTTATCAACGGGTGGGGAAATGTTCGTCATACGTCGAAAGTGTCATTATACTTCCTCAGGAGGTGGGACAGCTTGGACTTGGACTTAATGAATTGAGATGGACCATTTCGCTCATTGTCTCCAGGTTGTTGTCTAGAGGAAACCTTCGGTGTTTCCTGAAAAAAACGTCTTTCACTTGACGGGAAAAAGCGATAAGGAGCTGCTGCGCTGCTTCAAGTTCAAACTATGACAATCGCTGGCCCCGAAAATTCGGTGCTGAGAAAATTAGGATCAGTGCACTGTGTGCACGAGACTACTTAATTCCGACAGTCTTCTGTATTCAATTTTTGACTACCAAGTCATACGTTCTGTGAAACCCGGCCTTGTTCACGCAACGATAAATGGCACTGACGCTATTGTTCACAACACGAGTCTGTTTAAAAACTACATACCACACTGTTGCCAAATTAGTGGACACAACCATTGGTTGAGAATACTTATTTGGTTTGGTGCCTTCCAGAAACCCTTGCGACTCTGTAGACCAATGAGGAATTTCAAGGTCGAAAAGGCTGATATACAACGTTCGATTCCTTGGCATTCATGGGTGCGAGATATGGGTCTAAACATTATGGTAAATCTGCAGAGCTTGTCCCGCTGGAAAGTGGATATATACGAGAAACCGTAACATTTCGAGTTAAGATTTCTATAGATTATAGAGCTGCGCAGAGTAAAAGTTTGACTGCATACATCCGACTTTATAAATAACTCATCCACGATAGATGAGCTGATCACACTGCATACGCTGCGCTGGCCTGACCGCGTGCTTTGTACGCCAATCGACCGACTTTCTCGAAAGGTTCTTTTTGCACAACCACGCGAAGGGTGGAAACGAACCAGGGGAGGTCAAACAATGACTTGGCAGCGAAGTGTGAAAGCCATTACCAGCAAACTCAGGTGCGCTGGTCATTGCCGTCTCCTTGGATTGGAACTCCGAGACGGAACACACCAATTTTTGGAGACATTGTCAGATCTGGGACAGTCACGACCTCAATGACGCTCGTGCATCTAAGCTGTTACTTTCAATGCATAGCTACTTTCCCATCCATCCCCACTTAAAAGTCCTGTCTTTACGCACCAATACATCATTTCCCGTCTTCAATGCGCAGCTACCTACCCCATCTCCCCAAATCACCGGTGGACAAAACTGTGACAGCTATAACCACTGTACGACAAGTACGCGGTTCTTTAGTGGATCGGCAAACAACAAGCAGCTCGGAGAAAGGATAACTTCACTGGGTTGGGGAACTTCCTTCTGGGAAGTCGTCACTCTAGAAGCCAGTCAGTACGTGACCACGTGATTTGGTTTTCCGTTATTGAAAGAGGATTGGCGCTATTCTGTCTTAGTGAGAGCTAATCACACTGCTGATCAGCCACTCTTGGCCAAACGGCTGTGTTCAACCACTGACCGGACGGTCGCGGACTCGTAACTCTCTGAGCTTTGTGAGAAGCACACTGCTGATGATTCTTAACAAAGATGAAACAAGTTTACAGTGCTTCTTGGATTTTCAGCACAAGCTTGCTCCACCGACAGGATGAAATCTCTACTAAATATTTCTTTTGCCTCTGCCCAGACCAGACGATTACGAAAATCAGATTTAACATCATCAGCCGAATAGTGGAAATTCCAGAAACCTACTAAATCGGTCATTCCCACAACAGGGTAACGTAATGAACCGTGTGAGTTTCCGTGGTGGAAGTTGGTGGAAGAACAGATTGAACATGATTTAGTATGAGCCGCCAGATGGTTTTCTCGGTCGGTAAATGACGTAATTAGACGATGACGACTCGCTCCATCGTTAGACTTTAGCTTCCAGTTTTGCTGTTATGCTTCAGATAGTACTTAAATATGACGGGCTACTTGTTAGTTATACGTGGAAAAGGATCTGGCTCGACCAGTTCGAATGACACGTGGTATCTGAGTAGGATTACTTATGGCATTCCAAAGGACGCCTTTGCTATCGTTTTATTGTAGCCTCCAGAAACTAACGACGGTTTTCCTCCCACTCAACAGCGTTTCGACCTCCAGGGGCTCAGTGGTTAGAGCGCTAGTCGGAGAGTCCGTGGTTCGAACCCAACATCTGCTTCTCGACTTCCCCTGTCTAGGCTTGGGCAACCTGGCAGTATCCCAGCCCTCGTACTTCCTTCGGGTGGCATGGCAGCTAGGCACCAAAAGGTTGTTACAGCTGAACGATTATCCCTATCTTTGTCTTCCACCACAAACCATCATACCGACCTGAACAAATTTGTGTGCATTCTTTTATTGTAATCCATATCGCGACTCGTTACCAGTAGACCCTGGGTAAACTGTCCTTCGCATGGTTGAGCAGATGAATAGGGAGTTCCATCTCACAAGAGCAAGGTGTGAGCCGTAGTTTCGGACCGATTAACGCCATGTCAACCTCAAAATCCTACAGTGTCACAAATTGAATACCGCCTACAACGCATCTTATCGTTGCTTACTGCATGAATGGATCCCAAATACTATACATTCATTGTTAATATCTAGCAATGCCACCCGTTCCGGTTGAATTCTTAAGTGCGACGCGACCAGACTTATCGAAACCAGGAGTACTTCGACTACGAGACTACAGTTGTTACGTACTTTGTGGATTGGCTATAGAGAAGCCTTTGACAAGGAGATCACAAACCACAGTTATCTTGTCAACGACACGGTTTGTGGAGTTATACAATTAGCTGCTTATTATAAGTAATGATAATCGTTCAGCTGTAACATCCTTTCGGTGCCTAGCTGCCATGCCACCAGCTGCTTATTAAAAGTTAGTTGTTGACCTGATCACCTGACCACCGGAACCGTGCTGATAGCCCCCCTGGTTTTTGAACAACCAATGACGAACCAGGTTCAAGGCTCGGACAACACATTAGTTATCAACACTAGTGTTTTGGCACGTTACTTACCATTCGGCTGTAGCACCCTTTCGGTGCCTAACCGCCGTGCCACCCGCAGGAAGTACGAGGGCTGGTTTACTGCCAGGTTGCCCAAGCCTAGACAGGGGAAATCGAGAGGTAGAGGTCAGATCCGAACCACAGACCTTGCGGTCAGTAAATTTGCGCTCTAACCACTGAACCATCTCAAATGTAATTCAGCTGGTTCGGGAATATCATTCTTTTCTTTTTGTAACGATGGTCTAAGGCACGAAAAGCAGACTTATAAACCGCGTTCTTTTCTCATTATTATAGTTGCATGAACATCCGAGCACATAACTTTACCTTCCGTTATGTGATTTGAACGCACACATTTCGAAGCCACCTCTCTTGTTCCCTTTTTCCTCTTAGCCGCTGTGAGGAAGAATCGACGTCTGTCAGGATGCCCAATACTGAAACCACAAACTCAAGGCAACTCCGAGGTAGGATGAGTAGTGGCTTGTTGTTTACATATCGCTTTCTCTGGAACACATGTTTTTTATTGTCAAGTCCCGGAGATCTTGATTGGCTTCCTCATGAATGTCACCTCTTTGATGTTGTAACGAGACGTTCTACTTGAGTTTCTAGAAGTCTCCAGCACAGCACTCTTCTATGCGGATCGACGTTTCCATCAGTTTATGGACAAACCACCTACAGGACTGCAGGGCCAAGTAGGGAATGTGGACACTGACCATTTTCACGAATTCCAGCACCTATCAACTCAAAAAATGATGCAATCATTTGCGTTGACCTATTTCACAAACCGGTTTCTACGCCACCCATGGTTAATTTAAATGTCTTCTCTAGGGCGCTGATTGTTTACTTGGAAGGTGACTTTCATGTTGGAACATTTCTAACCGTTACACCTAATTGGCTGGATTTGTTCCCATTGGTTAGTCATTTGACGTTTTCACCTTCATTTGAGAGTTGTTCAGACGGCTGTCTTTGGTGGTAAGCTCTTAGGACGGCTGCATGTTGCAAACAGAAGTGTTCGCTTGTACCGAAGGCTTACAGTAGTCTCCCGCCTCAATGGTTTGGGGACTTCCTAGGCGAGAGAAGCACGGATACAATACAGCTGGGTGAATTCTATTTCTTAAGGGCATGTGTTAGTTGGTCTATATCTTTCCCATTTATCCAAATAGGACAGCTCACCATGTATGTGCTTTTTGGAAATGTGTCGATGACCTTCACAGTTCTAATATACTTTGTAGTTATCAGCTCGCCGTTTTTCTCATTTCTGTCTTTTACTTTTCTAGCCTCATGACGACCCGGGCTATGTCCATGCTTCCCACCCGCCCCCACGGTTGCGAGCCAAGACAGTCGGTCATCGGTCGGATCTTCGTGTTCCATGTGCCCCAGTTTCACCCAGTCCTCATCCCAAATGTCTCCCGGTACACTGTGATCCATCACATCACAACCTCAGAACGACTCACTGTACACCAGTAACTAACATCCCTTCCATTCCGATCCCAACAGAGGCAGCCCTCGGATCAGATGCACTCACCAGATCCGAGTCGTTTCCCCCTTCTAATCCTGTCCCAACTCATCTCCATCCTTACATGAACCATATTCCAGTATCGAATAACTCTGATCCGGTGGTGGTAGACGAGAATTTTCAAACATCTTCCCACCCGACTGCACTCGATTGCCTGGAAATTTCATCGAAGCCTGCATCGCGTGACTGCTGCGAGCATCACACGGATGGAGGTGAGGAGGGTGTGATGCGTGAACAAGACGAGTTAAGTGAGACGTCCTCAACTAGTCACAACGAACTGGCTGCCGAGATTTCAGCGATCGAGGAGGAGGAAACAGATGACTTTGATGAGTCAGATGCGTGAGTTCCCCTTATCACTTCATTTGCTTCGTTTTTTTATTGGATGACAACGAGAACCCCTGACTTGAGCACCCCTAGGGAGACACCAGGAAGTTCTGTAGGGTTTTAGCTGAAACATCCAGGCGGGTTCCTATACGGTTGGTCAGTTATTTTATAGTCACCAGCTGCCTCAGTTTCGACGGAATTTCAGTCTGATATCTTGCGTTTGTCTCATTGATCGGTACTCACCGTTACGGTCATGCTCACCTGTTTTGTTTGATTCACCCTGTCCAAGCCAGCGACTATCGAGAGGGGCAATGTAGTCGGAAGGTCCTTGGTGTAGGGCTGGGGGCCGCCTACTGGGTTGGGGACACACGACTACCCTCATCGACAGCTGGTGACATTTTCTGATATAGGGGGCGAGATGGCTCAGTGGTAAGAGCGCGAATTTACCGACCGGAAGGTCCGTGGTTCGAACCCGACCTCTGTCTCTCGACTTCCCCTGCCTGGGCTTGGGCAACCTGGCAGTATCCCAGCCCTCGTACTTCCTTCTGGTTGCAGGCAGTTAGGCGCCGAATGGCTGCTACAGCTGGACGATTTTTCTCTTCTGAAATGGCAACACACTAACCGACTGGTCAGTTACCCTATGAAGCTCCGTTCCCCAGTCCCATGTTCTCTCGCCATGATTTTTTGACCCCTTCGTTTCTCCCTGGATTATCCAGCGTTGTCACTAGTCAATGGCTGACAGGCACACGTCAACGTTGAGAATGATGGCGACATTAAGACATCTGATGTATATCTCGCTCATATTTGTCGGTGTATGTATTCAACTGGTGACCTGCATCCAACTGAAGGCTAGATGTACCACGGAGGCTTGCTTAATGGAACTGTTATGGTCTCCACTGATGTATCAATCAAACTTGCCGGTTACATCGTAATCGAGAAGACAAACAACCTTGAGGAAGTTGTACTGGAAACAACCGAACTGTTGCGTGATATGGATTCAAGTGAACCAGAATGTAAAAAAGAGCGAACAGTCCGATAAGATATCAATGAAAGGCTGAAATTGGGAAAACGAGGCTTCGGTCTACAAGATAAATTGTTGGCAAAATGGATTTATTCGTTTGGAGGCAGTATTCCTAATAGGAACCCAGGGTCAGTAGCTATTTACTTGGGGTTTGGAAAATTAACATGTACGGCCTAAAACTGTTTCAGACTGCTATCTAATTTCAGATCCTTTCATACAACTTTGGTAAGAGCGCGAATTTGCCGACCGGAAGGTCCGTGGTTCGAACCCGACCTTTACCTCTCGACTCCCTCTGTCTGGTCTTGGGCAACCTAGCAATATTTCAGCCCTCGTGCTTCCTTCTGGCGGCAGCTAGGCGCCGAAAGGGTGCTACAGCCGGACGATTTATTTGAGATTCATGTACTCCGCAAAAACCACGAAGTCAGATGAGGTTGTCTCCGTTGGGAGTGATTACCTAAAAGACTTAATCAAGGTTCTCTTCTGGAGGTTATTTCTGCGCAAATAGAATTCAACGATCTCCTAAGCTTGGAAGGTGTATATCCAGAAGCTAGGAATGGATTCCAGTGGATAGCGTGCTGTGGAGCTCACTCTGTACTGGCTTTTTTTAAATCCAGGCATCCTGATGCGAATTATTCTCTGCTCGCTCTCGCTGTCGTCGGTTGCCAATTTTCACTGAAAAAAAGTTGTCATACCTGTTGGAAGCCCAGTTTGAAATTTTTTAGTACATTTCACTGACGTCTTGAGGTTCAATGTTTCAACTTGTACGCCAGGTAATCTCCTCCATTGAAGGTTGGTAAACTGGAAAAAATCAAGATGGGCCGGTCGGTATGGTCGACTCACGTCAAGTGATCAACCCTAATGTGATCCGGCAGTGATGTAAGTGGACGCTCATTCTGATTGGTCATATGGTAGGCGGACCTTTGATGGACGAAACTGTGGCAGCCAAAACCACTGTGCGAGAAGTACGTGGTTCTTACAGCTGATAATGATGATGATCTATTTGATGATGTCCTGGGAAACCCCGATGGTGATGAGGCTTATGAAAACCGTCAACAGCAACTTTAGTTGCTTTGACAATTATCGCCTCTGTAGATGGGAACCCCGGTACGGCGCTCGTCGCTGGTTAGAAAAACCAAAATTCCTTCCTGTTTCAGTTCCGTCTGGCATCTTAGCTACAAACCATGTACCAAGGATACGTTGGTTCCACTTGCAAGAGTTCCAATTACCGAAAAATGGGAGAGCAGAGCAGATATATCTAGGCATTGGAGGCGATGGTTTGTTGTTGACTCGTTACTTGTTCGAAGAAACAGAAAACTGGGCAGCTACGAGTTGAAGCGTTTGATACAGATGCACCATGGACTGCGTGACTGAGCCGTGTCTGCCAGTGTCCACTGATGAGTTGAATCCCGGGGGCTCTTATCCAGGGAGGCGGTAGTTGCCGGCCCGATTGAGTTTACTGGCTAGTGCTTTCATGCTCCGTTGCTAGGCCATTGACTGTTCACCTCTCGGTCACCCGTATTCAGCACAGGGCTCGACGAACAACTCTTCGAAGCAAGCAGTCCCCTGGCATGAAAGCGAATGAAGCATGAGTAGCTCATCTGTCGTGGGACAATTCCTTCCTTCTAAAACCTGGCGCACCCCAGCACTGCTAATTCGATGTTCCCATCAGAGCCGGTCAATACCGTTAGCCGAACAGCTAGAGTTTTCATACACCCTCTGTGTGTAGAGCCCACGTTTCTGACTTGGTAGAGCGATTTTCGGTGAATAACGAGCACTCTCCTTGGTCAGTTTGTGATCACAGCGTACATTTTACTTCTGTATGCCTCTTTGCAACCGCGTTGCACAAAACTCTGGTGAACGCAAACGAATGACTATGTTCTGTGATATGAAGTGTTCAGCTGAAGCACCCTTTCGGTGTTTAACTGCCATGCTGCCCGAAGGAAGCACGAGGGCTGGGATACTGCCAGGCTGCCCAAGCCTAGATAGGGGAAGTCGAGAGGCAGAGGCCGGGTTCGCACCACGGACCTTCTGCTCAGTAGATTCGCTCCCTCACCACTTGAGCCAGCTCGCCTCCGATATGAAATGTAAGCACCGTTACCTTGTCTCTCATCATACAAAATATCCCTAAGTTATGTGCGTCTTGAATTACGCTTGCTTGTGGTACAGCAGCTGACGATAACTGTCAGAGTTGTGCACTCATACCAAACAAGAAGAACGTGACTTGGGTCGGTTTCGAGACGACGTGCTTTTCGAGGTAAACACTGTACTCGTTATCTAGTTTTTCTGGCCTTCAGCGACTTCCAGTTTGCCTTCCTTACAGGTTTTGAGACAGTCTCATTGTTTGGCAGTTGTGGCGTATATTCACATTGAGTACGCTGAATTCTGTCCACCTGTGACCGGTCAGTATATACATAAGTTCGTTCTTGTTATTGTTTGTCGAATCAACATTTCGCATTAATAGCTTGTCAGTCGCCCTGTTGTTCTGTCGCTCGCTTGCCAGCGTGCTCTACCTTACTCGAACACTATAAAACTACTAGTCGTTTTTTTGCAACAAAATTACTACGTGCCTGCACTTTTCTTTTCACTGAGACGTTGAGGACGGGACAGTGTGATGAGTTCTTCGTCTCGCTAGTGGACCCCATTGGGGATTATCCTGGATCTCTAATTGTTTTTGTATTCTTAGTATGATCCTTTTCTCCTGTTCCTATTTTTTCCAGCTACGCGTTCATACACAGCCTACCACCAGTTTCGCCGGAGTTGAGTTATCAGCTCCCCGCATTACCAAAACGAACTCGATCGGCGCCAGAATTTTGCCTGGTTCTTGATTTGGACGAAACTCTTGTTCATTGCAGCCTAACACCGTTACCGGATGCCCAGTTCATATTTCAAGTTGTATTTCAAGGAGTCGTTTATATGGTAAGTTGTGCACCTCCCCCCCCCCACACACTCACATCCCTATGCAACAAATGTCGTACGAAAGCATCACCCTTGAGTAGGATGATCGTATATTTCGGCCCTAGTTTGGTGAAAGTTTGTTGCATCTTACCTAAAGCCATCTCAACAAAAGCGTAGAGCACTAGCAGGGCAAAACGGTTGTGAGATAGTTAACTGGTAAGTGCATAGTGAACCGAGGAGGTAACTACGACTGTCTTACTATTGTTTAAGGGTTCGGTTGCTGTCGCATGGACGATGAAAACTTGGTCATTGTGACACGCAAACAAAGACTGGGATAAGCGTAACATTCTACTGAATAGCACATTAGGGGGCGAGATGGCCCAAGTGGTTAGAGCGCGAGCTTACTGACCGGAAGGTCCGTGGTTCGAACCCGACCTCTTCCTCTCGACTTCCCCTGTCTAGGCATGGGCAACCTGGCAGTAACACAGCCCTCGTGTTTCCTTCTGGTTGCATGGCAGTTAGGCACCGAAAGGGTGCTACAGCTGAACGATTTTCCCTATCTTTGTACACGGACTATCCCCAGCCCGTATTTCGTGCTTTTAGATGTGGCCTTTAGGCCACATTCTATCGATGATCCCCCCCCCGATCGGAGCCGCCCGGTTCACATCAGTTAGTCTCAAACTTTTCGGCTCATCCCGCCTTTGGCTCCGCGCTCTCAGATATGCATTCTATGCACATTGCTTGTGGACTGTGATAAAAGGGAAGTCTCCCTTCATAAGACCTACCTGCTCTCGTTCAGCTGTAACACCCTTTCGGTGCCTAACTGCCATGCAACCAGAAGGAAACACGAGGGCTGTGTTACTGCCAGGTTGCCCATGCCTAGACAGGGGAAGTCGAGAGGAAGAGGTCGGGTTCGAACCACGGACCTTCCGGGCACTAAATTCGCGCTCTAATCATTGAGCCATCTCGCCCCACCGAATAATCCCCCGTCAGGCACGACATAGTATGCGGTCTTCCCAATGACGGGCTGCTTGCAAGCGAGTCTCAGTAACCTCTTTCCGTGATATCCTGTCTTGTACACAAGCACTAACTGATGGCCAATGCAATGGGTCGGTTCAGTGATTGGGCACGACTCCACAATATCCGAATGGTGGTAACTGTGAGAAAACGTCGCTATTCTTAAGCGGAATCATGTTGGTTGCACTGAAAACTCTTCTCGATAGGACATCGTTTATGATAGCATTTGACATGGGTTCCGGAAAACCGGTGTTAGCCCAAGGTCACTTCTAAGACCAATATATTTCCAACATACCAGAAGCCTGGTTAACTGTCATTGATTAGGTTCCTTTCTAATGATACAATGAAGTCACAAAGGCGTGATCAAAACCTACTCTGGGCAAGCGGACCTCATAATCCTATGTACCCAACGAGCCAACACTGTCTACTGGGGGGATAGTGTGATTGCTTCTCCCATAGAGTGGTCCTCTTGGCAAAGATCAGGCTCGGACGATCAAAAACCACGTACCACTAGTTTACTACGATGAACAGAGTGGACGGCTTTTTTACCAAGCGAAACAACCCCTAAAACATTCACCATAGTAAACACATTCAAAATGATGGGTCCGTTACACATGAGCAGCAGTTTTGTCATTCTCAAGAAGAGCGAGCTGCAGCAACAACGTTTTCGACGACGAATTTCACAGTAGAGGAAGAAAATGTTGGGAAACGGGCGTTCTTGGATGTGCCCATCACCAGACTGCCGAATGGATAACCACAAACTGAGGTCTACAAGTAAGTACTAAGCCACAAACAAAGGTGCGTTCGGACATTGTTGAAGTGTATCGAAACATTGCAACACCACGAGAGCCAAAGCCAGTGAAAAAGATGTTTATTGGAAAGAACGGTCATCTGAGTATAGACGTAACACACTACTCACTTGAAAACATCATAAACGAGAGGTTCGACTGAGTTCCAGGTGAGTCTCCCGCAAAAACCAAATTTGTTTGCAATTAAGTGTATTTCGCTGGTTATCTCAATACGTTTATCTGAAGAGCCTTCGGTGGTCAGGGCGCTAACTTGCTGACCGGTTGGTTCGCGGTTCGAATCCGACCTCCGCATCTTGACTGCTCCTCTCTAGGCCTGGGCGACCTGGCAGTATCTAAGCCCGCATGCTTCCTTCGGGTGGCATATCAACTAGGCACTAGAAGGGCTCTATGATTGGACCGTTTTTATCTGGATAACCCTGAAGAAAAAACGCAATTCAATAAACGAATTTACTACCATGTGTCAAAAACATTTCTAAATTGATTGCAACAACGTTCTGACAGTATAATGCAACGGCAACCTACAAGCCTAGGAGCACACTTCGGAAAGCATTATCAAAACAAAAAACTGGAAACCACGAAGAAGACAGACATTATATACAAAATTTAGTGCGAGGATTGCGACAAGAACCAAGTAGAACAAACCGCACCGGATGGACACCAACAAATCATTAAGAGACAATCAATTTTCCCTCGTTCTCGCACATGAAAATCCAGGAGGTGACAAATCTAACTGAAACCAGATCCATGTACTAACTCGAGCACAAAACAGAACGAACGTGAATTTATGCAGACATGGTATTTGACCGGTAAATCCATCAAATGAGGATCGGCCCAGTCCCTGAACCTCTGAAAACAGAGGAACTCTAGAGCCACCAAGCTCCAGACCGCAGAGAAAAAAAAACAGGCGATACCAATAAACTGTACTAAGGGAGCGCATTACCGAACAGGTGAAATCAAGACCATTATAATGTACAGCCAGGCAGGACATGAGCCAGCAAACCAAATGTCAAACAGCAATGTGGAAATTGCACAAAACAGGAAACAGTCAAAATAATTGTTCGGCTGTAGCACCCTTTCGGGACCTAGCTGCCGTGCCACCTGAAGGAGACTTGAGGTCTGCGAATCTGCAAAGTTTCCCAAGCCTGTACTACAGGAGCAGTCGAGATGCTGAGGCTGTGTTCGAACCACGGACCTTCCGTCCTGTAATTTGGCACCTTAACCATTGAGCTATCTCGAACTGAGCTGCACTGCGAAGCTCGAACACTTGGCTGATTGTGACAGTCTCCTGGCATGAAACTCTTTCGGCGCGTTTGTCAAGTTTATCGTGAATCCTAGCTCGTAATTGGCACCGGAAGGAAAGCACAATCCGGAGACGTTCCCCTAATTCCCTACAGGTACTTGTCACCAGGGCATATTGGTTGGATAACCGGGAGTTTATACTCCGCTCTTTCCTCTAGCTCTACTCCTAGGCCTGTCAGTTCGCTGTAATTTTACACTTTACTCGAGTGGTATCCAATCAGAGTTTTCCTGCAACTCCTTGCTTACATCCACCCCTATATATTCTGTCCAATAAGCAACAGGCCTTATCGTTCGGTCCTGTATGCTGCCCAGCGATTAGCTCCCGCTTTAGCTTCTTCTTTAGTTAGGTTTTTTTTACCTCGCTTCTTACATGCCTACTTATTCCCCTCACTCTCCTGTCCCACAGGTCTATGTGCGCATACGTCCACATCTGTACGAGTTTTTGTCGCGCGTTTCCGAACGGTTTGAAGTAGTTTTATTCACTGCAAGCACCAAAGTCTACGCGGATCGTCTGGTCAACTTGATTGATCCAAAGAAAAAGTGGATAAAGTACGTTTTTATTCTGTCGCCCTCTGCATCGCCGTCGCTTCTGTTTAGACTGTTACGTACATTACACAGTTGACTGTTTTCTGTTGATAATTGGAGGAGATTTCGTTCTTTGGGTGAAGTCAACCTATACCGGAAGGTCGCGAGTGCGAATCTTCGTGGGATTCGCGAGGTGCGCGTTGATGGTTATCTCCAATGAGGATGAAGCAGTTGTACAATGCTTCTCGTCTCCCCCACATAGATTTTCCTTACTTAAAGGACAAAATCTCGCTGTTTCTGCCTGACTTTGGAACTAAGCTATGTCTCACTGGGTGAGAATCCCTCGTTTGACTACAAGAACGGTCTATCACGTGAGCTGCCATAAACTGCTGCTCTATGTCGCAGGGTTTTTCTGAGGGAAGATGCTTTTGTTTGTTGTCTCACTGAATTTGCAGAAGGTGAGTTGTGCGCGATTCGTGGTCGATCAAGGTTGTACGGCAGCGAAGCATCATTGTTGAACACTGATTTCATGCTGCCGATGATAATGAAGATGATGATCGATTGAGTGTGTGTGGCTACCCTGACTACGAACCTTCGAGTTCGGTGTAGTGTTACAAGACATTCTGGACTAAGTCGTCAATCGTCGTTTGAGTACTCCTGAACCAAGGTATCGTCTGGAGCCTCCTTGTAGCCCCTGGTAGTCTGAAGTTACCGGAATCAGCTCATTTGCATCAAGTCCAAGTGATGACCACCTGTGGTACAGGTTCCTCGATTGATGTTCCAAATGACTTTTGCAGTCACTACGTTCTCAGCTTTCCGGAGGTTAGTTCGCTTGAATGACCGGACTTCATGTCTGCCGGACGACTTTAAATCAGGAGAATCTAATCATATGCAAGCGCATGCTGGTTGGTCAGAATATCAACTTGTCGAGGTCAAAAATGTTTGCTAGTTGTTAAGCCGATGCGTTGTGTTTGTCTTCTGCTATGCGCTGTTGTAGCGAGTCAGGGATGAATTTAAGCGTTGCACAGTCACCATACTAGCGCGAACGCGATCCACACGGTCAGGTAACCGACTACCATAACCCGAAAATGGCTAAATCGCCAATGACTGTTCCCTACAGTCGATTCGAAACACCACCTTCCACTTTCGAAGCGACTCTGTAGGCTAAGAGGTTGGAACTATTTTCGAGGACAGGATAAATGTTAGCTAATCTGGAGCTACTCTGGTGGCACGAGGTTACTCAAAAGCACTATCCTTCGTGCTTCTTTGGCAAACGATGTTTTAGGATAAGGACGCTTAGTGTCCCTCAGTAACTTGTCATCCCACTCTACCTGGTCGTACCTCACCAAGAACCCACTGACATTTTAATTCCCGTGAATTTCCCGCTACTTCGGCAATTCCTATTTTATTTTGTTTCTTCGCAGTGAGAATATTTGTGGTTTTCCGCGCAGTATACTTATTTTGAAGCTACCTTCTGTTTTCATTTACGGTTTTTTGTCGGTTTATCAACTAAAATGTTAGGTTGCTCTTTCCACCCACCCTATCATAGGCACAGGCTCTTCCGTGAACATTGTGTGTGCGTGAACGGAAATTATGTTAAGGACCTTCGAGTGTTGGGAAGGGATTTGCGCAAGACCGTCATCGTGGATAACTCCCCCCAAGCATTCGGCTATCAGGTGAGTCGATATTCTGCGCTTTCCCATGCACACACACACACACACACGCATCTAATTGATCCACATCGTGCGCCCTCCATTCTGTCAGAAGATAGTTGTTCTGATAGAAAGTCGTTTTCATGTAGAAATCGTGGAAAATGAGAACCTCGCGCGGTGGTAGACTGTGACCACTGACCTCCCGTTTACCGCTAGCAGGTGACAAGTGTGTTTTGGCAAGCTCTTCCAGGAAGCAACAGTCTACCAAAACGGTTAACCAGTCGGGTTACCTTAAGACTGGATGAACACGACAGCGAGCTTCGTCAAAGCATCTGAGGCGCTAGACGTGGTCGACAGATGTTGAGTAGTACTATACTGACAACAGAGTAACCGTTGAAGTTCCCGAGGCTCACTCAGCTTTCACGCAACCAGTACACCTAGGGTGACGATGTGTTGTTAACGTGTTGATAACGATGATGTTCTGTGTTTGCGTGTTGAAGATGTCTTTGGAGTTTTTGCACATCTGTCGTAAGACTACCGAGCTGGGGATGCTGATTAGCAACACGTGGTTTTTGGTAACATGTCAACACTGAAGACTAAAGTGTGACTGAACCGGCTACTCCCGGAGACCCAGTGTAGAGAAAACGTGACTTGGAGACGACTTGGAGAGGGGACAAGAAAGCCCTCGTGCTTCCCTCGGGTGGCATAGCAGCTAGGCACCGAAAGCGTGTTGCAGCTGAGCGTTTTTTTCGACGAAGTCGTTGAGACCTTAGTTCCTCAAGCATCAGTCCTTATTACTGCCGTATTGCTCTTCGTTTATTAATGACCATAATAATAATAATATTCAGTCATCTCTAAGAGGTGGAGTTATTCCGTCCCCTATATTAATCCACTGTGCCTTTTATGACCGTTCACCATACGGTCACTTTTGTTTTACAGCTTGATAACGGGGTACCAATCGAAAGCTGGTTCGTCGATTCCAACGATCGGGAACTATTGAATCTTTTGCCTTTCCTTTTCGAAGTATCAAAGGCGGTAAGTCACTCCTTTCTGGAAAGCCTAGCTGCTGGGTCACATTTTGTCCCATATCACGAACATGAGTCTGTGAACACTTTTCAGGCAGTATTCCTTCAAGTTTTGTTTGGACCTTTTTTCAGGAATCCCTCCGCTCATTGTAGTGACAACCAGTCCTGTGACTCGGTCTATGAGTTGTGTATCCTTCGAACATTTCTTACTACTTTGTTTTAATTTGCACATGCGTCTGAACTCATTGGTTTCGAGTATTCGATTCTCGTGGGCGGCGCTGTCATGTTTTCCAAGAGACGGCATGTTGCCCTACGACTTCGTCGAAGGCCTTGGAAAACCGTATTTGTGTGTGTGTGTGTGTGTAATATTTTTGGGTTCAAGTAGAACATAAGGTTGACGGAAACTCGGGGACTGCGCCTACCTGATGAGCCCCAAGGAGGGCAAAACCGGTCGTGGGCTGTCGAAGAATTTTCAGCAACCTTTTGAGTAGTTTTCTTTATGAAAATATCTTCGAATCCTGTATATTCTGAATTTTCAAATTTGGAGAAATGATCGGGAATGCAGAATACGTTACTTAGTAACAGACGGTGTATGGCACCGACTTTCACCCCTCATAGCTCAAATACATCTTTGGCATGCTTTTGGTCAATGATATACACCTCAGGATCCTGACATTGTTGTGGTGTGTTATTGGTCTGGAACCCCCCAACAGTATGAAACACAAAGTTGGCAGTGACATATGGTTTTCCTGTTCCGACGGGTTTGGGAATCGGGTTGTGAACTAACTGGCTAATTTGACCCCCTTTCTTAAACACGCGTTGATTGCGTTGATTGTCGATGTATCTTTTGGATGAATTGTCATGTTGGAATAATGTGTGTCTAGCTGGGCTTTAACTATGCATGACAGAAGAAAGTTATTGAAGCTAAAAATCGTTCAGCTGTAGTACCCTTTCGGTACCTAACTGTCATGCCACCCGAAGGAAGCACAAGGGTTGGGATACTGCCAGGTTGCCCAAGCCCATATGGGGGCATTCGAGAGGCAGAGGTCAGGTTCGAACCACGGACCTTCTGATCAGTAAGTTCGCGCTCTGACCACTGAACACCGGCTCCACTATTCTAGCCAACTCTTCGTGGTCGCGTGTTCCGCAACGCAGAGCTCGACAGTGCTAGACAAGCGGTCAGGGTGATCAGCATAAACAGCCGTCTGGCTGTAGAGGTGGATAGTCTTCTCATAGGGGAAGTCTTTTGGAGAACGAAATTTAATCAGTCTTTGATCTGGCTTTGATGAAAAACATAGTATTTGGCATACCTGCGTCTTCGAGTTGTGCAAGTCAAGAGAATCGAAATAGTGGGGGGAAAACCAAGCTGACGTTATGTGAACCTTGCGTACCATACATAGAAAGAGAGAGAGGAGATGTGAGTCGATTGTGCCAATAAACCATAGTAGTCTTGAAACGGATCCAGTGTAGCCGTCAAATTTTTTATTTCCGTCATTCCCCCATCGTACATTCTGTTGTAGGATGACGTTCGTCCCCTGATTGTTGATCGGTTTCGACTCCACGAGAAGGTTCTCGCCGCCGCATCGCTCTCCTCGTCGGCATCCTCACCGTCGTCGCCAACTTGAAGTCACACAGTTGACTAATTGGACACAATACTATCTCTTATTGGTCGTCTCTTTGAAGTGCATCTACGCTGCGGTGTTGATGTGTTGTTTACCTTCCTCACAAACAAACCAAATTCTCAACACCCCGGTTCTATCCAGCTTGCATTCACGTTTCTAGACAATCCCCCCAACATTGTTATCCCAATATCCATTGCTCCGAATATTCTTAATTACCGGAACCTTTATATATATACATACATATATGAATATATCATCTGAGATATTCGTTCAACCATATGATTTCGTGATATTTACGCTAATTTTACTTTCCCATACCACTACTACTACTATATAATCTACTACGACCACCGCCACCATTGCTTCTACTGCTGACTCACTGTTATTGCAACGGTCATTCATTGTTGTTCTCGTTTCCATGCTACGTACCTCACACTCTCTGTCTCTATCCCGCTGCTTTTTGGTCTCTCACTGCCTTTCTTTTACTTCGATACGTGCCAGATGCATTTATTCATACTACTTTCTGGTGGCGATATTTTGTTCTAATTCTGATACATACATACATACATGCATACATACATACATGCATACATACTTACTACAGACAGACAGACAGACAGAGCTGGTCCGTTTTACTGATTTTCTTCTCTCTGTCTATGATGTGTGAGAGAGCACACTTATAAATAACGGATTACCGATCATCATATGGAACTATCCTACCCTGAGAATGTTTATACCTACCCCCCACCCCCCCAGGTCTCATTGTCAGCCCCTTCTTTTTCGATCATTTATTCTGGCAGTTGTCTACAGCCAATTTTTTTATTTGCAGCATTATTATTAGTGAGAGTAATCATCTAAGAGTCTGACTGGACTTGTGCTGTTTCATTTCGTTTCCTTTTTTTGATTTCTCTCCGTACCATCCTCATCACAATTTACTTGGGGCAAACCGGTCGGACTACGACGATCCTTGGTGGTGAATCGAATAGTCTTTTTTTCGTGTACAGTTAGCGCCGTCTCAGCTCCTGCTGCTGCTGCATTTTGAACCTCGTTTTTTCTATCTTTACAGTTGTTTTGTCCCCAAACTGAACGAAATGTCACTCTGTTGTGTGTTCTTGTACGGGTGGAGGGTATTGCAGTTAGGCCGTTTTGGAAAAATTTCCGTGGACGGCAAATTTGTGAGTTATATAGGGTTCAAATTACAATGGGATGTGTGACAGACACATCAGCTAGTTATGTGCTTCACAAGAATCTCTGGCTGGTGCGGATCGGTCGTTTTTCTCTCTAACCTTTCAGCTGTAGCACCCTTTCGGTGCCTAACTGCCATACTGCCTGAAGGAAGCACGAGGGCTAGGATACTGCCAGGTTGCCCAAGCCTAGACAGTGGAAGTCGAGAGGCAGAGGTCGGGTTCGAACCACGGACCTTTCGGTCAGCAAATTCGCGCTCTAACCACTTCAGTCATCTCTCTAGATAGGGCACATCAGGATGGGAAGCAGTGCTCTCGTGTTTCGGTCTTACTGGGACTCGTCAGGAGGGTTACTTGATCTTCGTTCGAGTCCTTGAACTTAGCACACACGTTGCTCAAGCTTGGTCCTGTTCGCTTACGATAATTCGGATGCGTTGGTGGCCTCCCTTGCTGGAGACAAGAGTGAGACTCTGCGGTATTAGAAACCACGTGACGGATTATTTGTCCATAAAAACATTTAAGAGCAGGAAAATCTGGCCTCATGGGGTGAACTGAATCTGTCAGTCAGCAGCACTAGATCGTTTAAAAATAACCTGAAAGAAACGAGTCATTTCCTACTCAGTGCTTTTTGGTTGCCAATCGGTTCTTGTTCCCCAGAAATTTTCGTCGAGCTGCTCTCCTGAAGGGTCACAAGTGGCCGTTGTAGTGGTATTCTAGGTCACAAGGGCCTTCTCTGGTACGGTGTTTTACTGTCTTTACGAAATGTCTATCGAAGTGATTTCATCAACCTTATGAGTACTATGTCACGTTTAAACAAAAATGTCAGACCTTACTACTAGCGAGCTCTCCTCCTCAACTGTAAATGTAGGCAACACTGTCTCACGTGAGTAAATTAGTGCGACAGGTGGTTTACACCACGCAGGTTGCAGAGTGTATAAAAATACGAAAATAGACCTTGGGCGCTGTGGATTTGGGACCCGACCAGATTGCATTTCAACCTACCCAACGACATCGTGTCTGGTCATCGTTTGCTCTCGTGCTCTGCTGGTCGATCAATGATTCAAGTCACCGGTATCACGTGACTCCCGTTGACTTCTATGGTTCCACCACTGGGCATTATCGAAATTCTACGGAATATCTCGGTTATGGTAACCTCACTCTGGACACTACGATATTTGGCTTGAAATCCATGTCTTCTGAGAGACGAACTCTCAACGAAACCCCATAGTAGTACTGGTCAGGGCGCGAAGTTCATCAACAGGGCTTTCAATTTGGTGTCTAGCCAAAGCACAAAGGCAAGTGTGTCCCTCCAATTTTTGGAGCCCCGTAAGATAATTTTCTCGTACAAGGCGTAACTGCTCCAATTCCTCTCTGTGGAGGACGTTCCTTGGAAGATGCCCCTTGTTGGTTCTACTTAGGGTCATGTTTAGTGGGTCACTACAGGCGGTCTCTGGATACGGGAAAAATTTATAGACCTGCTCCGGGAGGACCATTTATAAAAACCATTCAAAAGTGAGCTCTTTTAAAGTTTATTTTCCGCTCTCTCGAAAGCACTTCCAGGAGACAGACTGGAAATGATTCCCTCTTGGAGGGAGTTTTCTTTTGAAGGATCTACTAAGTGTTGTCCTTTATGGTCACTCTCCCGCTGCGGAAACTAGGTCTTATTCGCCACGATGTTTGTTCTGGTGATTTCCGCGACTATCTTCTATCGCATATAATTGCTTGTATCACATCAAAACACCATAGTAACTCTGCTGCATCAACACGGTGGACGGTGTCTGCGGTGCAACCATGGAGGCATTTTATGAACCTCAACGTTTGAGTAAGTAAAAAGGTGTACAATGGGATCTCGCACAAGTTTTCGTCTAAACGAATGTTCCTCTTCTCATCCCACTTAACTTTGTAACTCTGGGGGCTTCCTAACAAAGCTGTCCTAGCTTGTACCACAGTGACGACGCTCGTCATACTTTAGGTATTGTAGAGTAGAGTGGTAGCTTCAACGTGTCATGGCAGCTCATCATCATCATGGACAGTGCGACATCAATGTTCAACACTGATGCTTCGCTGCCGTACATGGTAGCTATCAACGCTGGAGTTACATGGTGGTTAATCTGTTCGCAAGCGTTCCGTCACCAACGGAGGTGACATCAACAGTGCCTGGTTCGGCGGGTAGTTCCTGGGTAGTTACCTGCTTGAAATCACATAGTTGTTAAGGACTAGCTGATATATATTTTGCTGTGGTTGGCCAACCGAAGCACACTTCTCAGAATCGCACTGGTTCGTTTCAAATTGTGTTGCGTTGTAGTATGCATTTATTGCATTCGATTGGTTCGTTGAGTAGCTTCTGTTGCGTACATTATTACTTGCTCATTCGGCAGACGGAAGGTGTCCCGAGTCAGACCGCCCTCTCCTCTCAACATGAATCAGGTCCAGGTGACCGATTCTGCTCAGGTGGACCACTATCGGAATGATGGTCTGAGAGTTCGGTAATTTCACGGTCGTTCCAACAGAGAGAAACATCCCCTGTCTAACCCCTCCATGTGCTTGTCCAGATTCACACGACCGTAAGTCTTCACAGCGGTGTTTTCTGGTCCTCTGACCCCATACAGTCTCCGGCCTTTTCTGGTGACTTGCAGTGGCCCGAGATCTCGGATATCGGGCTAACTGTATTATTTTATGGAATGTTGTATCATCTTTCGTCTCCACTGACTGTCATCCGTGTGATGCCATTCCGCTCAGCGAGATTATTGGACCGCTCTGCACACTGATCTCTCAAATTTCGTTCAGCACGTGCACACAAATCGTACCTACCTCCGGCTTGTAATAGGTTCAGTCGGTTGATCGGGCTCTGCGTGCAATTTTCGACATCAAGCTACTCAAAACACTCGTGTTGCTGGGTCGTGCAATCACACAAAATCGATCGAAATTCCGATATTCATCTCTTGCGCTTCCGGGACCAAAATGAATTCGGACTGCTTGGAACTCAAAACTGGAAAAGAAATTCCTGGTAATACGTTATAAAACTCTCCTCTAGGAGATTAATTGAGAACTGGCTCAACCTTGCGCTGCGCGTGAAAAGAAGCCATGTTGTTGGGGTCTTCCAGGTTTACTGACCGTTGCCATAAACGTCGTTAGCATGAGTACCAAAATTATTGATCACTGGTGGCTTGGGGAGAGTGAGACGTTAAACGTAACAGAGATGGGGAACCCGTCCCGATGGTGTGTGGACTGCAGCACCTCCTCAATGGGAATGTTGAAGTGTTCACTGAATGTAGCAGGAGACAAAAATCCCATCAGATTCATTGTTGACTGATTTAGTGGTGTAACCTTTTTCAGGGTCTACGTGCCAACGTGATTACGTTTTGTAATAGAATACTTCAAATTTGGTCGCCAGGTGACAATTCGACCTCCGTTTGGCTGCTTCAGCTAAGCACATTGTTAGGTAAAAACTGCTCTCTGCCGAGCACACAGTCCGGCATTCAAAGCGCGTGGACAGACCAGAGGAATCTGCCTACCTTCTTCAGCTCACCCGCGGTGCATGATTTTGTCTCCCAAAACCTTTGCAACGGTCCCAAAACTGACTAGTCTTGTGGTCTCAGCAGTGCTCTCAGGACGCGGCCTAATCACAAAAGCAAACGGGCTTTTCGACACGTATCGAAAAAGTACATTTTTTAAAAACATTCCCATTTCCACACCAATTCGCTTTTGACGGGAAACTCAACTGAATCCAGCTCAATTTCTCGTTTATGCTGATCCGCTTCTGCTGAATATGCTGCACTAGGTCGCCTCACGTTTCAGCTGGTACGATCTTCGAGATACCGCAATACTTTCTTGTTTAGACGTAACACACTACTTATAAGGTTCAAGTAGAACATAAGGTTGTCGGGAACTGCGCCTATCTGATGAATCCCAAGAAGGGCGAAACCGGTCGTGGACTGTCGAAGGGTTTTCAACACCCTTATGAGTAGTATGTATATGAAAGTAGAAAAAATTGGACGCATGTGACACTCTCAATTTTCAGTTCAAATACAGAGCTAAATTTAATTCACAAAATTCGATAAATCGGGCAGGGTCTTCGATGCCGTTTATAGGTAATCATTATTTGCCCAAGAATAATTTCCGCCAAAGCTGATTGATAGCTACATGCTACTGCGATATATTTTGAGGAAGAACCAGGTTGCGCAGATAAGCATGATGCGCTTGTCGGCAAAAAAACATCGAGTGTTACCTGGTTACAACGAACCTCCCTATTTTTAATACACTTGATACTTCAGACCTCGTCTGAAGAGATGGCTCCTTACAGAGGGTTAACCGCAGCGTTCCCCGTCAGCCAAAACCTCGTGTACGATCTCGTACAGAGAGGTCACTCTTCAGGAAAGGTCGTATGTCACGGGGATAAGATGGCCTCCCTTCGAGGGGGTGGTGCGACAATTCTCACAACCGTAGCCGAGAGGGAAGGTTGCTGTGGTATCCCTATGAGCATGTCTTTGTTCAGGGATTATTGTATATGGTAAGAAAAGGTCCGCTGCGAAAGGGGTCAGCGCAAACTGTGAGCGAACAGAGTATAATTCCCTTCAGTTATTCGGCTATTCGACCGTTAGGTCTCCTCATGCATTTTTTTTTATAGATAATTACTTAATTATTGTCCAAACAAGATGTGGAAGCTGAAAACCAACGAAGATGGACCAGACAGCCTACCCATAAGCTGGGCAGCAGTGCTTCGTCGGACTTCGGTACGACCCTTTTAACACAGGCTACAGACAGGCGGATATGTGATGAGTCGATTGGTCGGTTTACCCATCGTCATCAGTTTATTTACTGTTCGGAGTAGCCAAACTGAAGCATCTATAGGTTTGTGTTTCGCGATGAGTCTTGTTGCATGTTGCAGAAGTGAGGGTCTAGCAGAAGGAACCAAGTTGCCCACAGCCAACAGTAGTCCGATAGCATGGATATTCATTAAGTGGATTGTGCAATGCCAAACTCAACCCATTTTCGGATGCCCAGAGTTCATGACTTCAGTGATGAATATCACGAACTGGAGGAGACGAATAGGCCAACGGAAAAGTGTATATCCTATGAAATGAAGAAAATCGCTCAGCTGTAGCACCCTTTTCGGTGCCTAACTGCCATGACACCAGAAGGAAGCACGAGGGCTGGGGCTTATTGTTTTCAGAAGTGGATGGAACACTTCGTTCTGTTGTCCCAGAAGTTCTGGTCCTATTGTTTTCAAGCAGACTTCCTTGTGTTCACCTGCTATTCTACCGTAATTCCTAACGCGGTTGTACTCATAAGTCTGATCATGCGTCTACCGTTCTGCCAAGCTACAAGGTTACACCACATGGAAGGACGTATTTCCACGGGCACTTGTGAAAGCCTGTTGGCGGGCGAGTCCTCCCATCCACGGGCTGTTCTGAGTGTAAAACGCCCAAAGTTGTTCGCAGCATGTCGAAATATTTGTAGCTCGGATGCGTAATCCGGTGGCTGTTGAGCTGTTCGTCGAATCTGGCTATCAGCTCGCAAACGCTTCGTCACCGAATGAGGAGACATCATCAGTGCGCGGTTGGTTGGGTAAAGAGAAAATACCCTCCCAAACACCCACTGATGATGTCTCCTCATTCGGTGACGAAGCGTTTGCGAGCTGATAGCCAGATTCGACGAACAGCTCAACAGCCACCGGATTACGCATCCGAGCTACAAATATTTCGACATGCTGCGAACAACTTTGGGCGTTTTACACTCAGAACAGCCCGTGGATGGGAGGACTCGCCCGCCAACAGGCTTTCACAAGTGCCCGTGGAAATACGTCCTTCCATGTGGTGTAACCTTGTAGCTTGGCAGAACGGTAGACTCATGATCAGACTTATGAGTACAACCGCGTTAGGAATTACGGTAGAATAGCAGGTGAACACAAGGAAGTCTGCTTGAAAACAATAGGACCAGAACTTCTGGGACAACAGAACGAAGTGTTCCATCCACTTCTGAAAACAATAAGTCGTTTATGGAAAACAAATTTTCCAGGCTATTTTGAAATGAGATCGAACTGATCGATCACAATGAAACTTGGGTAAAGAGTGTTTCCAATAGGAAGCTCAACGATACAGAACAGAACATAACAGAATCTTCTGATGAAAGGACTCATTTTTAATCAGCCAAGAAGCAGCGCTGAAATCTATCAGACTGGACAGGAATAATCAACAAGTTCAGCGAATCTACCCACCGTCGTAGGTAACAAAACATGCAACGTCTTTTCTGATAAACAGTAAGCAACAAACAAGTTCACGAGGGATGAAAACTGTATCATTCTACCAGCTGACAAAGGATGCCTGACGACGTTAATAAGTGAAGGTTCTACTCAAGAACACAAGAATTGTGTTGCCACTTTGGGCATGAGCGTCACTAAGAGACCGGCAACAGAAATCGATAAGTCAAAAAAGAAGAATATTCTAGTGTTGTTCGTATTCCCCTAAAACATTCACCATTTCAACAAACAAGGTAAATCATGGCTGTGCTGTTAAATTGGCCGGCTTAGCTAACTGTTCGAACCAATTTACTGGTTGTTTGTGTATTCCTAAACATTACAGAAGTTCCCTGATCAGCTATCCTGTCGAAGCTCGCCGCGCATGGCCGAATTCAGCTGGTGGGCTGTCGAAGAAGTTTCAACATCCTTATTAGTTGTGCATTACGAAACGCACACACATTTGATAGCTGGGATTCCACATGATAAATAACACCTTACTATCGAGAAATACACTCATTTACATATCAATTTGGTTTTTGCGAGAGACTCACCTGGAACCCAGCTGAATCTCCCGTTTGTGATGTGTGACATAAATGACGCACGTGACGGTTGACAGTGGCCAACTCATGTCGCCTCGTTTCGGGTGAAAGCCGGTGGCTATTTGTCACAGGTATCGATTAAATCAAAGCTACTGTGTAATTCCGGGCTTGGGTTAGGGTTCCAGAATGTCCGTGCGAGTATTACATCCCCAATGCCAATGACGTCCACATAAAAACTGAGGTCAGGTAGTGTTACCAGAGAGCCAGCAGATTCCGAGAAGTAAACGTGGTCATGGAATTCCTTGAAAACATCGCGACAGCTAGGAAAGCATGACTGTCAGTTGTCAAAATCAGTGAACATTTGTTTGGTTTAACTCTTTTTCCCGTAATGCGAATTTCGTGATTGAAGGATGAGCGGCGCTGTACCCTGTTTAAGTGCGAGTTACTCACACTACCTATCAGCTGATTACGGCCGGACGGTTTAGACTTCAGCTACTGATCGAGACACCGTCGAGTTTCGTGAGATGCTCACCGCTGATGATTTCATATAGGGATGAGACAGCTGTACAGTGCTTCTCGGTTTGTTAGTATGGACTCAAGCCTCGACTTCTGAAAACTTTTCGCAGTATGAACAAATAGTTTCATTCCCTTGTGTGGTGAAATCATCATAGTCGAGTTTGCGTTTTGCAGTCAGTCAACGACAGCAGTTATCAAACAGTGATAGGTACTCCTGAAACTCCGTACTGGGATTTAGCCTACAGAACAAGGTGTGCTGTTCAGGATCGTTCGGTTACGTTGAGCGTCGATTTTCGGCTCATCGATCGCTCCTGAATGGGTTGTTAGATCACCGGGCGGTATTTCAACCCCCCATGCTTCCGATGTGTAAGAATATCAAGGGTCGTTATCGAAATATAACATTTTCATTCGTACAAATTTTATCTGATTAACTGCTCCAGGTATGCGCAATGAAGATATCGACCTTTGTTCAACCACCATGTTTCACCAGGTACCCAAACATCACGCGACCAAGCTCCAAGTTGCCCTTTTTTTTTGTTTGCCTGAATTAGGTTTGATCAGATCTGCGCGATCACGGAATTGAGCGAAAACATTGCAGTACAACCTGTGTACATAGACAGATTGAAGTAGGCCGGGACCATGGCGGTGAATAGTAAGCAGGGCAAACATATTCCGCTCTTGATGATTGGAAATCTTGCCCCAACCTGGATAACGACCGTCAATTTCAGGTCGAATGACTCATCGGTCCTTGAGGTGATAGGTCACACGTTCGTCCATCAACAGTCGTTATTCGTACCTGTCCCCAAGTTAATTTACATACGAGGACAGTGCAAAAGGACAACAATGTCTTGCCAAACTACACCTGAAACGGCCATAAGCAGAGAGAAGAAGGCAACTGACCGCAGAAACAGAAGAGACCTTCCCTATGAAAAAAGGCAACTAACTTCGAGTTTCATCCCGATCGCAAAAATATTATCATGCTATCAGTTGAACTCCAAACTGCCCGCACCACGCATTTACTGCGCAGAGAAAACAGTTGTTCAGTGTGGAACGTTGCTGGATTGCTAGAAATCCTATGCACTTCACCCTTGCCGGAACCGTCCTCCTGTTGTTCCGACACTTTCGGCGGAACTCGCGAACAGTGTTTCCCGCATAAGATGAACAAAATAATCATGTCAGGACTAATAAGAACATGACTGTTCAAGTGAATACAGTGTGATGAATCCATTTGGTTTACTTGAATAGGCACATGTACCGAAACCTGTCATGAACTTGACTAACAACGAATACTCACGAAGATAGTTGTTTCTAACTTCGTTTCGGTCCCCATATGAACCTTGACAGGTGTGTTGGGCTTGAGGATGATTGTGACGAACAGTTTCCTGTACAGTACGAACTAGCTATGGTCAGTCTTGTCCTAGCAGTCCGCTGCACAACTAATTATTAGTGGATAGTCAGATTTAAAAAAACGGCGCCAAATTGATTAAAAATAGCGTTGGTCGGTCTTGGATCAGGATGACTTCTGGTGGCCTTTTGTCGTTTCTGTTCATGTTCTTAGCAGTCATTACCCAAAGAACAGTACGACCACAACCTGCACACACACACACTACATGTCTGAGATCATTTCGCGCGTGACCCGTCCTGCCTCTAGATAACCTCAGTCTTGTGTCCTGAAGCGACTCTATTGACCTCAAATGAAAATTATCTCACCGACACAGTCAGGCAGGAAGGCGACTATGCAAATATGCAAGTGTATTATTATACAAAAACTCGATTGCAGGCACTTGACCTGCTTCATACGGTTTTGTCTGTGTAACTCAAGACTATGACTTCCTTTTCAACTCACCACCATTGCATCAAAACGTGGTAAACGAGAGTGATGTGCTTATACTTTAGTCGGATACTGGATGTGGCCGTATAGGTCGCTTAGTTGTCATTGATTTATTGTTTTCCAAAAGAAGAGCACTCCGCTTGCGATTTAGCCGGCTATGTCTAGTACCACCGGTAAAAACGCGCGTATCAAATCATCTGCATAGATGGATGAGGTAGATGGAATGACGATGAAGTGTTTGATTTAACTGAAAAAGGAATATCGGGTGGTAAACATCAATGTAGGGGTGGGGTGACAGGTCACTAAATTCCTGTCCGTGTGTGTAGACAGGCTCGCTGTGGATCGCTGTCACCTATGAGCAACGACGAGAGCGACATGGCTCCGTGGTTAGAGCGCGAATTTACTGACTGGAGGGTCCATGGTTCGAACCTGACCTCTACCTCTCGACTTCCCCTGTCTAGGCTTGGGCAACCTGGCAGTATCTCAGCCCTCGTGCTTCCTTCTGGTGGCATGGCAGTTATGCACCGAAAGGTGCTACATCTCAACGGTTTTTTTATGCGCAACAACGTATTGCCAGAAAACCACAGAAAATCCTAACAGCTATGGATAAACCAGTGAGTATGATAGCCTGGGTGACCAAAATCTGTTCTGATTGCGCTCCCCTCCGCTGGTTCCAAACTTCAGATCAGCTATAGATTTATTAATCATCATCGAGCTTATGGAGAATATATCAAATCATTGTAGACCACGTTATTGGATAAGTTAAGAAAATCCTAGGCTTGTCTGACATCGACCCGTTGGACTTGGTCCGGGAAGTCACGTGCCAGTGGTCTGGATTTCAAGCGTGAAGTCATAGTTCTTATGAGAGGAGCACAGTTAAAGCCTATCTAGGACACTCAAGAACAGACAGAGTGTCTGATCTGTTTTTGGTCATTCGGAAATCACGTGAGTGGATTAAGACTTCCATGATTTCGATTGGTACCTGGGATAGGACGAACCGTCCCTATGTATGTCACGTGTCATAACAAACCGCACCATCGATCCAACCGTCTTCTCACTGGCAAACACCGCAAGCCCTGTAAGATCTCAAAACTGGACACTGAATACGATTGTAGAGGTTCCTTTTTTTACATGACATGCAGAACAACGGCTTTCCTCAGTTCAGGGAAGTGTATAGAGAGCTCGCCTTCTCAGGTTGCTTTCCAGTCCATAAAGAATGTTTATGATATTATGACACTTGGAAGTTTCCCATCGAATTGAACTCAGTCTATACCGAAGAGCCCATCCTAGAATCAATAACAGGGCAAATCTCAATAATCTCCAGAGTGATTCAAACCCACGGTCTCCTGACTGGTATTTAGAGTTTGAACCTTTCAGTGACGAGCAGCCGCTCAGCGGTGTGATCAGTTCACACTTAGCACACAGAGCCACACATCCAATCACCACATGATTCACTCACGTGGTCACACGCTGATTGGCTCCCAGAAGAAAAACCAATCCACACAACGCGTGAATCATCCGAACGAGAAATCATCACTCAAGGAGCCAGTCAGCATGTGAAGTGGATTCCGTGAGGGGAAAATGAGTGGCGCTGTATCAAGCACGCTGCTGATTATCCGCTCGTGGCCGAAAGACTTGCTTCTCCACTACTAACCGGGATGAAGGAGGTTCGACTCATCCCGGAGATCCGAATAGGTGTAGAACAGCCGAACCGTGTCTCTAGGCCTCTTGGCTACCTGTGCTTCACAGTACACTTGTGACACACGTGCTCAAAACGATTATTAGGAAGCTTATTAAGAACTGCAAGATATGGAAATAAAAATACAACGGTAGAAGGGGAACATCAAGGTCAATTTATCGGATACAACCGTTCAGTTGTAAGGCTCTTCCGGTGCGTAGATGCCACGCATCCCGAAGGAAGAAGGAGAGCTGAGATACTGTCAGGTTGCCTAAACTTATAGAGAAGCACTCGAGCTGTCGCGGTTGGGTGCAGACAGTTGACCTTCCGATCAGTAAGTTCTCGCCTAAACCGAAAAGAGGTTCGTTAGGCAGTCTGCTTTGCTGGATTAGTGATCCGGCTCCAGGAAGAAACATCTTGGAGGAATGGTCATTTGTTGAAGCAAAGCTCAACTGTTTTTTGGATCTTCCATGACCTGACCATCAAACAGAATGAGGAACCAGATGAAAGCGAACGCATCAGCCGTCCTAATGATATGTTGGGTATTAGTTGTGCCCCCTTCTCAGACAGCCGGGCTAAAAATGACCTTTTTTGGTGACGTTCATCTCCAGACCAATCGGTCGACTTCCGCTCATATAAAATGACGATGTCGTCAGGATTAGTTATGAATTGGTTATGAATTCGATGCGGTAACCCCGAAAAGCATATTCCAACATCTACCGTATGGTGTCGATGAGAATGGATGGGGCTTAATGCTATCGTGATACTCCGGTGAGCCTAATAAAACCACCAGACCCCCCATTTATGCAGTCGGATTCCGTTTTTGAGGGCGGGGACGTACGACCGCATCTAAGATGACACTCCGTCGTTGAAAGTCATACTCCTCAGCACATCAAGGCCTACTGAGTAGAAGGGTGCATGAAAGATGTCTTTTCTTTCACCGTGAAATGATGTTCTTCTGCCTCCGTCCCTCAATACAGTAGATCGATGACTTTTGCAAACCGTGTTGTCAAAATAGCCTTTTGTTATCAGAGTTGACACACTGTAGTTCGATGACCAAGGTAGTCCAGCAATGGTGTGGCACATGCGTTGTAGACTTTAGTGGTTATATCACGATCGCTTCTTTTAGTGTCATGACGCAACCAGCATTGAATAAGCTAAAGTACATCAACAACTTCAGGGCTTTTGATTTGCGAACCTGGTAAGTTGAGCAGTTAGCTAAGCCGGTTCCTCGGCTGGCGATTCTTCCGTCAGTTTCTATGATAACCTCAGCTCTTGAGAAATAGACGTTTCCTAAAGTAACACTTGGAACATGTTTGTAAGCAGAGGCTGACTCTCGCTCAAAACGATCCCCCTAATGTCTAACTTGAGACCCTAGGTTGAGCCTCAATCATTCCATCGACGAAACTCAGTGCACGCAGGTTAGAACGTAATTATTTAGTGAGTTGGTTCCGTGTCGATTGAGTACCAGACCAGAAGACGCTTCCTCGGATGTTATGAACGCCTGTTTGGGACGTACAGCTGGTTTCAGTTGGCAGATTTCGTCAGACGTTCACCGACTCTTCATGCCACTGGCCAAAGTCAGTGCGTACGAAAATTCGATGTGTTGTGCGTTCAAACGATTGTCACGAAGCTGTCGTCTTTCGGCTCTTGTTTCGTTGCAGCCCTCAGGAAGCCGCAAAATTTAGCCTCGATTGACTCATGGGACGGCAGCTTCCGCACATCAATTACGAGTGAACTGAGATTAAACGGTGACCTCTTAAGCAAGCTACTTTGGTCCACGAGTACATAGATCCCTAGGAGACCGGAGCCCTGAAAGAACTGTCGACTGGTCCGAAATGTTACTCGACATTTCAGCGTGCAACGAACAGCTGCCCATATCACGAAAGGCTCTGGAATAATGTCTGTTGGTGGCTCACCTAATGACCGCTGTGTACAAACGCACAAACTGAGATGAGCGGGAGGAGTTACCTGTTCACTATCCTTCACAGGTCATCTTGTGAGTGAAAACTTCAACTCCGATTTCTTAGTCTCAGCGTGAGGAAGTGAAAATCACGTGCTAAGTATCGTGTGACAAGGTTCCGAGGAGCAGCAGGTTTTCGTATGCTGACCAGGTTTTTGGTAGGACAACGTCAGGCGGTCGATATGTTTGTGGGTGCCGTGCACATAAACACAGCTGGTCAAGGTCAAAAGCATGTGGCTGGAAGTTTCCATTGAGCGAATCCGTTCTTCCGATATAGAATCAAGGTGCGCGTATAATGTTGCTTGAGGGAAAGTATAGTCCGTCTAGTGACAGGCTCTGCGAAACGACTGGAAGGAATGAATACCTGGCGATAGTATGAGGAGGTTTCGAAATGACAATCGAAGTTTCATCCTGAAGGTGAAGTAAGAAACCCATGGAACCCGCGTGGCTGTTTCATTCTTATTGGGAATTATCGATTGTACGGACCTCACGAATCTCCAGGAATCGAACTCGCAACCGTTTGGCCAGAAGTTGACGAATTAGACATTCTGCCGCAGGAGGCCGATCAGCAGTGCGAGGAACCAGTATGCAGACCACTTGTCCTTCATTCACGAAATTCACATCACGTGATCATATGATGACTGGATTCCACCTGAGAAGTCAATACTCCAGGAGAATGTCAACACGTGGGCCGGTGGTAGGAATCACGTGATTGGGGCATGAGTGACGCTACAACTTGTCCAAATACACGTCACTTAGGCTGCAATCAGTCGCTAGTGACCTAACTGTACGGCATTTAACTGCTAGCTTGTCCACCCCCCACCCCACCCCCGTGAGATGCACACCACTGGTGATTCCCAGCATGGATGAAACACTTCTTCAGCATAGGTTGCCGTCACTTACATGAAGAAACCTCGAAGGCTGGTTCTCCGAACAATGCTGGAGAACAGTCTGCAACTCATACACTGTGTAGATCTGATAGTCGGGCCGGTGAAAGACCAAGCGTAGAACAAACCGCAAGTAAGACACACACGGTAGCATCAGGCTCCACAAAATAGGCTTCGCAAGGACCGAGTCACTTCAGGCAGTCTCTCTCTCGGGGGATGCAAGTATGTTGCAGCTGACGGCTTGCTGTAAACAAATTTGAAAGTGTATAGTCGTAGCATACTACTCATAAGTTTGCTGATCACTCTTAGACAATCCACGACCGGTTTTGCCCTTCTTGTGGCTCATCAAGCAGGTACAGTCCCCGAGATTCCGTCAACCTCATGTTCTACTTGTGTAGCACATTCGTTTGAAGAAAAACGTCATAAGCTAGAGGTTCTACTGGGATTAAGGTCAGCCTCCCTTGAAAACCCAACTGGTATGCAAATGAGTGTATTTGTCAAGATTCGAAGTTACTAGATAAACAGGGTAAGTCCAACACCTATTCCAAGATGAGCTATACGCAGACTCCACATGAAATTCGGTTATTTAAACCACTTATTCAATCTGGGAGTAGCAAAATTACTTTCAATCCTTGTTCTCAAGCAGCTGTAGGTTGGTGATGCTTCTGGACCCACCGGCAGGTCTCCGCAACATAGCTGACCACCCAGATGGTTTGGAAGTCGTTCAAAACGTCTTGGCGAGCAGCTATCAAAACAACCAACCAAAATAAAATCGTTTATTCAATTCGCGCACCATCGACCGGACGTCCTTCGTGCTACGCATGCGAGAACAGTTCACAGACTGAAAACATACTCGGGTGAAACAGTGTGGGGAAAGTTGGGAATACTAACGTTTGGTTTTGATGTCAGTGATTTTGAACGAACAGCTAAGTGCACAATGAAAAGTCTAGAGTGTCAATCGGCTGGTCCTGTTCCGGCTCACCAGTAGCTAGCACTCAAATCGTCTTTCTTATGATGTGGTGATTCGACACCAACTAAGACAGTCAGTCAACCCCCCGCCCCGCCGCCCAGTTCACGTGACCTCCAGGAATAAATTCCATTGGTAGCGCTTGGCGACGCTTATAGAGAAACTCGGCGGCAGTTTTCATCCAAAGTTGGCGAAATTTGTGTGATTTACCCCAAAAATCAGTTCAATCCCACCTACTTGTTATAGGAAAAGTAGGCTCGATTTTTTCGGTCGATGGTGCGATAGCTGTCAGCCTGATGAGTGCATATCATCGATCTGTGTAGCGAACAAGAAGTGAAAGGGGGGGGTAATTCCAAATACCTACTCGGACAATTATCGGGAACAGATTTTCCGGAATCTTCCGAACTCTTATGGTGGCAGCATCGGTCCAGAAAGCTACGTCTAACCTTCTCATATGATGAGATGGTCTCTTCGTCGGGGGTCCAAATGAGGGAACTAACAGTTCAGTTACGCGACCTTCTCATATGATGAGATGGTCTCTTCGCCGGGGGTCCAGATGAGGGAACTAACAGTTCAGTTACGCCTGGCAGTTGATATTTTCGGAAGAACTGTCCTGTCTGCTTTAATTTAAAACTGTCATGAGCCACGATTTACACGAGGCTTGTTTCATACCCAAAATACATCGGTCGGTGTACTAAATCTGACGGAAGTGTGTCAGTCCTATGAAGTCAGTGCACGAATCCAAAAAGGCCCGAATCACGTTTGCGTCATTTGTAGCGCCGTAGCACTGGATCTCAAGTGTCGCGTGTACCAGGCTCCAGTAGGGGCTGTATTGTTTTAGGTTCCTGACGAGGCAAATAGAGAACATGTATTGGGTTATGCGGTGAGTACATCAGTCGTGGAAAACACCTAGCAGAATCAACTGCAGTGTCTCGCTGTGCTGTGCTACACACTGCAAAGCACTGTCTGCTGAGACGAGTACTGCTCTCCGTGCCTACTTCAGAACAGCGGAAACCGCGAGGTGGGCAGTGTATGACTTGGAAAAAGGGCGTGAAGCGGACGACGAAAAGTTTGTGTTGTCGATGCAGACCGTCTTCCAGGATGGGTTCCTCGTGACCTCTCCTGCGCTTTGCTGTAGATATTGCAAGAACTGGTGGCTGATGAACGTCAGTTACGTTCGTGCTGTCAGTTCCCTTTCAGATTGTGTGACTGAACGTTTGGAGATGTAGACTTCTGAGAAATCCTGCAACAGGCAATCACCAAGTGCCCTTTTTCCTTAATTTCACAGTACATGAGCAGTAGGATCCACCCATATTTCCCTAGCGTGATTCGAAGGCGGCGCCCATGACTGCTGGACATATGCGTATGATGTAGCTGTTAGAGAAATCAGCGCCACTGAACTGCTAGAACAGTCGTTTCAGTGAAGCTCGAGTCAGTGAACTGTCACACGAAAGGATGCTGTTGCTGAGACTGACAGATTGCAACTGCACTGCTCCTGACTGTCCTGAAGTTACCAGTGATTGTAACCGGCATTAAAGCTCTGCTACACAACTGAAGGCTGAAATTCAGCGGTGATTTGCGAATCGAGATGCACTGGTGGCTTGTAAACGCTAGGCATTTCATTGGATGATTGCTGTCTTCCTGCATTTGCACTAACAAGCGGAAAATTGGGTGAGGGAGAAAGTTCTTGTTGAGTGATTTCCTATCAATCCGGATCGACTTCACATCCAAGGTAAGTGTGCCTTTCGATTCCTCCTGCCGGTCCCTACGTTCCAAAGCACACATCAAACCACTTGCACAAAACACGAGTTGGAGCCAGGTTTTATTGATTTCTATGGATTTCCTGACTATTGCCAACATTGCCCAACGTTGCCATAGTGACTGGACGCATGCAATATTGACGATAGATTGAACAATCAACCGTCTGATTCTGTTCACCTGACAGGTTCAAAATCGTTGAGCCCGGTTATTCATACTCGGGAAGGATCTTGTGTCGGAAAGCTCCAAAAGAAAGTTTCAAGTCCGCAACATACGGTGTACATGCTAGCACAATCACGCTGCTCTCTTCACAGAAGCATCAGTCCTTCGGTGGATTCTGGGATCTTGGAGAGGTAAGAGTGCTCCTGAGGTGGCTCACTGGCTAAGGCGGAAAGTTAATGACCAGAAGTTCTGTGGCACCTCAACTGCTCCTGTCCAGGTAGTATTTCAGCCCTCGTGCTTCCTTCGGGTGGCATGGCAACTGTGCCCCGAAGCGATGTTACAGCTGAACAACGATGATCAGGGGAGACAAGGCATGTACATGTATTCCATATATACTGGACTTGAAGATTCCATAAGGAACCTTGTTAATTTGCTGACTCGTAAATACGGCATCCTAGTTAACAGTTCTCCTATCCGATGAGGCCAAATTTCCTATTCACTATGGTTAAATGACCTTGTAGGTACGCTTAGCCCAAAATGTGCTGACCAAGCACTGGAGGCTTGCTGCAAGTACTTCTCATGAGCTTATTTGCGAACGCTCATAGTTTAGACCATCAAGGAGGACCAACGTGTCTAGCGATACAATTTGGGGATAAGTTTCCAGTGTTACCCAAAATACTGCCAACGCAGTAGCTGAAGAAACAAAGGATGGCTGGGATTCGATGATCAAACTGCTTGCATTCCACTAGACAGCTTGTGATAGTTTTAACATCAGTTGCCTGCTGAACGGAACTCGCTGAGTACCTTGATACCACCTTGTGGGCATCGTAAGAACTCTAGCCAGTGACTGGTTCTCCGGAAGACAACCATGTTCTTCGCCTGGTTGTTGCATATTTCAGCGAAGCACAAGCCCTTTTGAATAGAGTGACTACCATCATACCATCTTTTGGCATGCGTCTTGCACCTTCAAAGTCATGCTTCAGAACGTGCAGTGTCCGGACATATCCCTTAAAATTCAAGGAGAATCACTGGAGATTGTGGAAAACCTTACATACCTCGGTAGTTGTATTAGCTCTGACGGAAGTGTGTCTGATGAAGTCAATGTAAGAATCCCAAAGGCTCAAATCACGTTTGCTAATTTGCGTCACTTGTGGCGTCAAAAAGGCATCTCACTAGATCTTAAGGGTCGCATGTACCAGGCTACAGTAAGGGCTGTTTTGTTGTATGGGTGCGAGACATGGCCTCTACGGACAGATGATGTGAGGCGTCTCCAGGTTTTCGACCACCGATGCCTCAGAAGCGTGGCTGGTTTTGGATGGCGTCAGCGTGTTAGTCACGAGGTGATTAGAAAACGGGTATTTGGTTGTGCTGCAGGTACATCAATTGGGGAAATCATCCAGCACCACCGACTACGATGGCTCGGTCATGTGCTACGCATGCCGAAACACCGTCTACCGAGACGAGTGTTGTTCTCCGTGCCTCCTTCAGAATGGCGCAAACCGCGAGGTGGACAGCGCATGACTTGGCAGAAAGGCGTGAAAGAGATCACGAAGAGTTTGGGTGTTGTTGGTGTTGTACGCCTTCCAGGATGGGGTCCCCGTGACCCCGCCTGTGCTTGGCTGGAGACGTTGCAAGAAATGGCGGCTAATCGATGTCAGTGGCGTTCATGCTGTCAGTTTCTTTCCAGATTGTCTGATTGAGCGGTTGGAGGTGTAGGCACCTCAGAATGCTTGACATAGGCCAGCACTAGGTCCCCTCCCTCATCCACTCTTTTTCTCTTCTTTTCACTCTAGGGCTTTTTATATATAATTATATATATATATATATATATGAAACTAGATGAACTTCATGGTTGTACGGCAGTGAAGCATCAGTGTCAACACTGATGTTGCTGTCTTTGATGATGATGATGATGATGATGATGATGATGATGATGATGATGATGATGATGATGATGATGATGATGATGATGATGATGATGATAATGTGTTCGTTTTCGGTTAGCTAATGTTGTTCACTTCGATCGACCGAGACCTTCAAAACTGCCAATTTGACGTGACCTTTGTTAAGTTTCCCAACTGGTTATCCGTTGTCGTTTTATCTAATGACCACTTGCATAGAATTGATCACTTCAGTTTGCAGATAGTTAACAGACAATCAGTTTCAATTCATCCGCTGTCTGGTCTACGGCATCGTCGAGCTTTCATTTGCCATTCACCCCTCCCCCCACAGACTACCGTCTGAAGCTAGCTGAAAAGTATAGCAGAAATAACGTTTCCTCGTTTTCTCCCTGGAACACCCTTCCATGCTTCATAACCCCAACTCTCCACTTGGTGACTTGACCCCATTTCAGGACACCTACTATATAGTAGTATACAGAGTAGTATTGTGTCACTTGTTGAGAGCTTTCTGTTCTGGAAATCTTTTCATTCGTTTGCTTGTACACAACTGTGATGGTCATGTGGGCACTTCTAGGTGCATACTTCTACATCCGTTTTCACCACAAAGAGGTCATTGCTTGGTATATCCCTGAGTTTCAGGCACTCAGCAAGCCCCTCTTTGGCTCGCTTTACTCTTCTGACCTTATCGATCGAAGCTGATGGAAATCACTGACTCATGTGGCCGTCAAAATTAAGAAAGAACGATTAATTTGAACGATAAATGTTTGGGCCATCATTAGGGTATCTGGCTGATGCTCAACACTATAGAGTTACTAATGTACTGGACTTAGCGTTGATATTTTTTTTTCAGACTGATGAGCTCTGGTGGCCCAGTGGACAGTACTTCTCAACTGGAGTTGGAGGATTCAACCACCAACAACGCACTGAAGATGTCTCCTCGAAACGTTTGCAAATCAATTGCAAAGCTCGGCGAACAGATCAACAGCCACCTGATCAAATACCAGGATTTGAATACTTTATAAACGGCTGCCAAGCCATGCATTCAGTTGTAATGTACTTGTAATTCCACCAATAGGAACACGAAACTCCAGAGGGCTTAGAGTTTAGGAAGCGAAACTGCTTTCCCACAGGTCCGTAGTTCGATACAAATCCCAGTTTATCGACTACCTCTCTGTAGTTTTGAGTACCCAGGCCATATCTCAGCCCACTTGCTTCCTTTACTTCACGTGACAGCAGCACTTCAAAGGGAAGTGAGATTCGAAAAGGGTTAAATTTGTGTACTTCTGATAAGCAAACGCTTCGGAGAAGCTTCAGGGAAGGTCCTGAGGAGATTCAATCCGGACGGTGACCTCTGTATTTTCTCAATGCATTTGCTACTGACCCAGCTTGCGCTAAACCAATCAATGCATTTGTTCCAAGGTTACTGTAATCGTCGACTTCCAGTGCTTCAGTAATGGGTGAGGTTTGACCCCATATCCACAGACAGCCGTACCCTCAAAGCTATCACAATGAACTTTTGGGCAGATTGTTTTCAGCAGAAGGATGCTGAAGGGATCACTGTTCTTCAGGAACACGGCTACGCCTCTCCTATGCTCTTCTTTGTCACGGTTATCTAGCACCGATTTCGTTTGATTCAATCGGGAAAACCCTTTCCGTCAGCTAGCTCCGCAGTGCTATCACAGCATTCTCGTTTTGAGCGGTGCTCATGACCAACTGGATTGGCTCCCACTGAGGCAGCTAAACTAAACACGGGTTCGGCTCTCCTGTCGTAACTCACTATTATTTTCGATAAATACACTCATTTGCAAGTCGAAGAATTTTCAGCAACCTTATGAGTAGTGCATTACGTATATTGATTATTATTTTATATAAAAGTGTGAAACAAATACATTTACCACTCCTTCACTGGTGGACACACCTGAATTAATCCACCGCAGGAGATATAAATATTCATCCTCTAGTGGGATGAACTAAACCGTGAAGGATTGCTCAGTTCATGCTCTGATTATTCCGTCTAATAGTTCAGAGGAAACTTTCTCCGTGTGAGGATATCATGCAGTTAGAGCTTGGGGTTCAGTGTTTGCAAAAAACTATTTCATAGGTGATCTAACCTTATTGGAGTTTGTCTCCATCGTCGTCATCATCATCCTGACCATCGTCATCAACTTCATGATCATCACCGTCATCGTCATCACATGCTTCGAAGAAACTTTGTGGAACACCAGCGTTTCGATCGAATCGGAAGTTTCCATTATTCCGCTCCGAGTTTTTGGCCGACAGTGTTGGTTGCATACGGCTATACACTTGGCCTAACAAGTGCAGATCGAACATCACCTGTTAACTCCAAAGTCGCCGGAATGACCAACCTGAGCCAGCGAAACTCTATGGATGGGCAACGGTATAATCTAGTATTTTCAATGCCCAACCAGCTGTCGATGAGGATCCAAGTTTATAAAAATCAATTGTGGTATTCATTTGCATCGCTCACGCTAACACTACTTTTGAGAGACTGGCCAGTGAACTGGAAGGTTTTTGCCCACTGTAGCTGGCGCAGTTCCAGTGCCATTGAAGGCGATTAGGGTTTTAGCATCCGTAGGATGACGGATTCCATTAGCTGACGCATCGAGTCAGATCCGTTTTACGCACAACCACGTGCAAAGGATCAATATATCAACCAGAGTACTCAGAGAGACAATTATAGGATTAACACACCAAAAAGCAAGTTTGGAGCCAAATCAGCACGAAGTGGAACCCAGAGGGGTCAAGAACAAAGGTAGCTCCAGCACCGACCAGAGGAGGAAAACTGAGGCCAAGCTCAAAGGTCACGTGGTCACCAACCAATCAGGACACGGGATAACAGACCAACCAATAGAACCAACCAACAACAACCAATCGTGCTCAAAGTTAATCCCCCAGGTAGCAGCACATATATTAACATACACGCAGCGCTACTCAAGGCACAACCGCTGACTCATCACTACGCTCCACTACGCTCCCTAACGACTCAGTCACATTGGCTGGTGGTGGAGCGTTTGCAATCAAATTGCCAAGCTCAGCGGACGAACCAACGATTAGCGAATTCGAGTGAAATAGCATCAGTTGTTTAAGCGGCAGTATTTGTGGAGAATTTAGGCCAATTGCTACGTTGTATCGACCCCAGGAGGCCAACTTCTGTCGAAGTGAAATTTTTACGCTAGAAAGCACAATCCCTGATCTATCCAAGGTGAAGTCTTTAACCTCCGTTGTCTTCTCAATTGAACTACTTTCTGGCAGCCCAGAATCAAGGACCAATCACTCTAGCTCAGTACGCTTGGTGGGTACTTCTCGGATTTTGGGTTAATTCGCCTTTGGCTGGGGTTGCAGTTATTCAGGGACGAGACAAACCTGTGCATGGTCGTTGATGTATTATCACTCTTTTTTATACTGGAAATTGTCCAAGGCAGAATGACTCGTGCCTAGTGTCAGAGAATATTTACGCAGCTCAGAAGAGGTATTGAATCATGATAATTCCGTCATTCGTTTACTTACTGCGCCTAGTTTTGCCTATCTGTATCCGCCACTCACCTCACCGCAAAGACCATCCCATCCGACACTCGTGTGTTGGCATGTGTATCTGTGTGAATGTGCGCGGCCGGCCAACTTACCCACGCGCGTCCGTGTCCAATTTGCTGAACCTGCCTTAACTTGTTTTCTCATGAGTTCCATGTCATCTCACCGACAATGAACACCGCCAGACTGTCGTCGGGACGGACTACCGCAACCCACACTACTGAGCCATCATTCCACTCGCCGTTGCTTGGTGTGCAAACGTTGAGATTGCACTGTGCCGGTCAGTGACAGTGCACTTGTTGACGCTACGAACGTGGATAGTTAAGGTTTGTTGTATAAATCTGCTTACCCTTGAGTGCCTTGGCCATAAGGTGGGCGTGAAATGAATATGTACTTTCATGAACTTGCTCCGGCACATGAGGAAATCGGATGTGATTCAGACGCGTGAGACGCACGGGGCGAGATGGCTCAAGTGGTTAGAGCGCGAATTTACTGACTGGAAAGTCCGACCTCTGCCTCTCGACTTCCCCTGTCTAGGCTTGGGCAACCTGACAGTATCCCAGCCCTCGTGCAACCTTCGGTTGGCATGGCAGTTAGGCACCGAAAGGGTGCTACACCTGAACGACGACGACATGCGTGGATGTACTCGTATGGCACTGTTTCACCACATGGTTGTTCCGCTGCGCAGTGATGCGCGGTCGTACTATAGACCTTATTTTTAAGAGTACCCAACTCAGTCTGCCGTGTAAACAATAGTGTGGTTAATCGCAGTCACACTGACGGGAGACGCCTGGAACCCAGCTGAGTCTAACTTTTATGATGTTCTTAAGGAATTGACTATTGCTTCTTGAGTTGTTTTGGCTTTAAAAGTGTTTCGCACCCTGATAGCATACGCGCGGCGCTGTTCCTACCCATGTTTTCATTGAAATTCGCGACCGTCCAGTTGTTGTTTGATCTAAAACGCCTAAAACTGCACAGGGTCTTTGCACACAAACCATGTAGAGGTGTGCCTTAGATTACCTGTTTCATCAAAACGGGCAGCCCAACAGTGTACTGTGTGCTTACGTTTTCTTCTTCGTGTGGGATCCACATTCGCCTGCACGACTTTCATGTACTCATGTGAAATCACAAGAACCGAATTCGTTGTTCTCACATCCAGTCTACTGACGATTGTACTGGGCTTTCATCACACTAGACAGCCATTAAGTCCGTCTTTGAGCAGACATGTAAGTCGTTACCATGGCAATAGGGCAGTGCAACCACTTGGACGAACCATGAAAATTGATTTGCCACGGTTTAGGTTGTATGTCTCTGGTGTGTAGTTATGCGTGAAATGGCGTCAATGTAAATCGAAAACTTGCTTGTGGGAGGGTTAAAACTTATTCCACGGCAAGCCAGTGCAAGAAGCCCTTTCCTGAACTCATGATGAACTGCCCGGAACGATAATCAGCCACGAAACTCAAGACACTTGGAGAAGAAATGGTCTTTTTGGATAACCCATTGTATTCCTCCTCTTTACGGCTTATCTGTCTTAGGTTTAGGAAAAACACACTGTACGGTATCAACAAGGCGACACAGCTAGGCTGCTCAGTCTGATATCTGTTTCCGGATTTGCTTGTCACACGGGACTAGGCTTGATAACCAACGGAACACGGCGTGTAATGCCATAGGCGGTTTGCACTGAACCAACAGAAACCCGAGGGGATAAGATCGGTGAGTAAAAAGTAGGGGGCAGTCGTAAAGCTGTCGGCATGCCAAACTGGTGACCCACGGTTGTTGATTCTTGCGGGATGATGGAGCACATGAGACTGAGAAGGGTGATCTCGTGTCTGAATTGTTCATAGGAGGCACATAACATACATCGTGTATGGCTATCTAGCGCAAACTCAGCTGCGCTGGACACTGCCGTCTTTCTGAATGGAAACCCCGAGACGGGCCACATCAATGGTTGGAGACATTGTCAAACATGGATCAGTCGCGCCCTCAATGGCGCTCGTGCATCCAACCTATTGCCTCCAATGCATATCTCCCTTCCCAACACCCCACTCAACAGTCCACTGACAGTGGTTTATTTACACACCAGTTTATCAACTCCGGCCTCCAATGCGCAGCTACCTACCTCACCTCCCCAAATCATCGGCGGAGGAAACTGTGGCAGCTACAACCACTGTACGGCAAGTCCACGGTTCTTACAGCTGACGATGATGGTGATCTAGCGCAAACCAAAAATCAGCTTGGCCCCTTCAGCGATTATCACAAAAAGTCACTCCCAGCACCTTTATGGGCTTAGCAGTCCGGAATGCAGACACAGCTGAGAATGGCCTAGCTGTTGAGCCCATCGGTATCCGCTTCAGATAAGCCGAACCCACAGGTATGTCATGGTTGGATTTGGTTTGATCTACAGGATGATCGTCGGTGAACTTTAATCACTGATATGCATACAAGAGTAAGTTTACTTATAAAACTGGTCTAAAACCGAATAGCTGAATGCCTACACCGCATGTAATATACGCCAAACATCTGCGATGATATTGTCGTTGTAGTCACATGCTTTTAGGGTATACCAGCATTTACTTCAACCCATCTCTTCAGCTCCGGTTGTCAATCCATCTTTATCATGCTGTCCAAATAGCTTTTCCTGTTTTCAATTGAGATTTCGTCCTGTAAGTCAGGTCGATCTAAGCCGGAAGGCTCAGAACAACTGTGCAGCTGAAAACCAATAGCAGAGCGCATCCCACCAACCTCCAAGGAGATTCAAACCCGAGAACTACCGGCTGGTGATTGACGATTGGTGGCCACAAGCGGGTGACCTGAAGTGGGATTAACTTGTACTTAGAAAGGATAAAACAGCATTCATCACACGATCATGTGTTGAATAGCCCATCGAGTAACAACCTTTCTTTCTTCTGAGTTACTTTCTATTTGACAGGACAGCAAACCGATTCCAAGTGAAATTGGATTTAATTACCTGCGGTGTCAATCGTGAGTGTTTTACTCCCTTTTTCCCTGAACAATGGTGCAAACCCAATTGGTAGTTTATCTATAGACCCACGCTGTTAAGCACAGCCACGACATTCAACCGATGAAACGAAAGTACTCTAACTGAATGTATCACCCAAGTTATCACCTACCATGATGCCTTTCATGACCTAGGGTCTGCCGAAACCTGTGTGATCAATTAGCTGCCAAATTTGGCTGTTAACCTTTTCGCCGAGCTTCGCAGTCGGATTGCAAACGCTTCATTGCCAATCGAGGTGATATCTTCATTGCGGGGTTGTGTGGGTGAACTTCTCCTCTTCTACTTCTGCTCATATAATTTCTAAATAGTATCTGATAGCTCTAAAGCGATTGGTTTGTCCCAAAGTGGTCTTGGCGTGGTGTGATTGGTTACTTAGGGATCCGAGTTGCTTCGTAGTCTGAGTCCCTCGTATCTGGTTGTTTCGTTGGGTGCCTCCAACTCGACAGTTCTGTTCCTCCGTTGGTATTGGGCCGTTGCTTTCCTGGTTTGTGCTCCGAATTTGTTCTACTTGATTGGTTGATTCAATAGCCTTCTGTTTTTGTAGCCCTCTTTCCTTGGTCCGATTAGTCCTTTGGTCCTTTGGTTGTCGTCAGGTTTTATGATTTCCCATGTGGTTCAGAGTTTCGTGACTGAGTAGTTCTTTTGTTCGTAACGGCTGATAGACCGAGCCGATATGGATGTGTTTATAGATCGATTTTTCTGTGTGGTGCCACGCATTGGCAAGCTCTGGCTCCGCTTTGTTCTTGCGTAAGCAAGTATTTGAACATTATCCCAAGCGGACTAATATCCTTCACTGTCCTCGTGGATCAAACATTGAGTCACGTCTTCTGCTGGCAAGCTTGTGTTCGTGTATTATGGTGACAAGTTTTCTTCCAAACTGGCTAGCGCAGTGTTTGTTGTAGTCGTTACACTGAAGTTTGTAGATCATGTTTGTCTTCTTCCTTACATCCAACCTTCCTTTTAGTTTCGAGAGGATTCTTCTTAAAGTGTTTACAGGCTTGAAGGAGACAGTTATCTCCTATTACCAGCATTGTGCGATAGTGTTTACAGATTGCACGCATACACCCGCAAGGAATTTCATCAATATTCTTCTCGGTTTATTTTTTATAAGGTCGATGAAATCCGAGTGGCATGTAACAAGCCTTCGGTACTAGCATTCGTTCACTTGCGATTTCGTCTTGTACGAAAAACCACTCTATGCTGAAAGGCCGAAAATCGAGGGATTTTCGAACCCATGACCTTCCGACTAGCAGTTTGGACACTTAACCGTTCGGCAAAAACGCCAGACCAGTAGCAGGTTTTGCCAAAATACACTCCACTACGATCAGCTAACTGCCTTTAGACTGAACCACAATTTTGTGGACTGTCAGCGTACAAGTGAATGTAGCTGGCGGCCGGAAAGTTCGAGCCCAACTGTCTTGAGCAGTACCCCCCCGCACCAAGCCAAACCGACGAAGCCACGACCGTTTTCAATTTACTGTCTCGCGTTCACTGGTCTGTCAACAGAGTCCGAGCTAAGTCTCTGTTGTTGTTATAACACTCACTGGAAGGGTTTAAAAGCCCACTAATGTATTGTTTGGAGTCAGAAACCACGGTAGTTGAAGGGATACACCCTGCAACCTGATATCCTTTATCACTCTTGTGCAGCCCAATCGTACCTACCTTTCTTGAGATGTCTTCATGCTTCCTGGGAGTTATCCACTTCGGCCGAAGGAAAAGCCATGTCTGGTATACAGTCAAGGCAACGTATGCAACGCAGATTGTTCGTTTTCCACCAAGGAACCGAGCTATCACCTGTAAGACATAAGTAAAAAAAATACGACTGTTGATATTCTTTGTAATCTGTACAAATGTAGTACTTGTTATGTTGGCAAGCTCATAAACCATGCATTTTCAAGCAGTGGGACATTGACCTTTTGGATTTTCATTGCTAATGAGGGTCCTGCATGTTGTTGTAAGGAGAGAATATCCGATGACAATACTAAGCCCGGGGTATGTAACAGACCCAATTGTTTGCACCTCAATCAGCCTTTTTGGTAGGGTGTAGAAGGAAGTAACATTTGCCAGTTTTTAACATCGGGACCCCCCGGTTTGTGACTATGTCGGACGAATCAATCTTGATGTTATCCGATCGCCAAATGCAAAACCAGTTCGGTTGTCAGGTGTGAGAAGTCTCAGGATGTTGTTGAGCCTGCTCCACTTGACCTACTCGACTTTGCTAACTGGGTGTTTTCCACGAACAAAAACTCCTGTTCATATCACCAGAGAAACAGCATACCATCCACTCTTGTTGGAAGCCCGCCGATGTTTTCAGCGGATATGTACCATCCGAATCAAGTCACTTATTGCCGAATCTCCCGTTCATGGCAGTAGTAGTATGCTGTCCAAATCAACTCATGTTGCACAGGTCGAAGCCAGGTTTTTTTGTCTTGTGACTCTCGTGTGTGCGACAACTTTTGTAGTCCCCATAGGCAAACCTCTACAGGTATTGAACTATTTTTCGCTCGGTTGCATTCACTGGCAGTTGATCAGGTGACTATTGATCTGTCCTTCGAGATTGGCATTTGACTTGCAGGCGTTTCATCACCATTCTGGGAGATATCAACATTGCTCTGTTGGGCGAGTAGATGTGGTTTCGCGAACGTTTCTGGAGCAAACATAGTTGTTGTCACGCGAAGGTTTATCGGAAGGTGAAAGTCTCCCCCTGGACGAGCTGTTACGAGCGTGAAGCGCCCGAAATTGTTGGCAGTGTGTTGGGATATTGGCAGCTCCGGTGCATTGATCGGTAACTGATGCCGGCGTTACGCAATGATGATGTCTCCTCGAATCGTGACGAAACGTCTGCAATTCAAATTCGACAAACAAATCAACAGATGTCCAATCGATTGCGAGACCTACACATACAATGCCTGTTTTGACATGGATGCATTTGTCTCTCCGTTTGCAGCTGTCTGTCATCTCTCTGTAAAACAAACTGTTAGCGTTGGATTAAAAAAAACTGGGGATAACGCTTATTGACAGTTTGACAGATATACAGTTTCTTGTTATTTTTTTGCCTCTTGAATCCAAATAACATGAACATGGAAAAAGTTGAGCTTATATCATAAACACCACTCATTTATATCATTCGTTGGCTTTAAATGTTTCGCTGTCGGCTGAGTGAATATCATCCTCTGCGAGGCGTGCATACAGAACCCTTGAATATCGATTTTCACTCACCTGCATATCGTCACTTCTGTGCTTGTTGCATATGGACAAACTAGATTTGATAGTGAGCACAGTTCACTCGCGTTACAATAGCACCCTTTTCTTCTTCACAAAAGAGGAAGAAGGCACACTTTAAGGGGGGAGGACCCCAGAACCCCCAATTCTACTCGGTTTTTTTCTGGTGTGTGTGTGTGTGTGGGGGGGGGTGACCAGAATAACTGTGTTTCACGCTTACTACAATGTGGTGTGATTTACTCTGTATCCGGGTTTTTCCTGAGATGAGAGAGAGTTTCGCATTTCGTCTGTATTGAAAGCCCCGGATGCTCATGCATAATCGTGGATTACACACAGGCGTAGAGTGGTGAACCTCAGCAGCCGTCATGTTGCCAAAAAGAATACTGGCGCTTTTCTAATCCAGCTGAAATCATATAAGTATTATATGTCATGATTGGATACTCTTATGTAGTCACAATACCAGTGATGAATATCGGAAACTGGTCAGTTCGCGTGCACTCAATCAAATAGGACATTTCCTTTATGTTGTCTCCCCTCAACTAGTAAACCAAACACTTCAGCAACCATAACTGATTTCGACTCTCCAGTTAGAAGGTAATTATGCCCTGAAGGGTGTCGCAATGAGAGAAATTCTGTATACTCTATATATCCTGTCCTTTGTCTTCTCGGGGTTTCCCTGAGGAGGAGTACAATGCACTGAACCCACACTTTCACGAAGCTTTTATAAACCGTATTTCGGTAAATGCACTATATTCTGTTAGGCGGAATTCCACGTGGATCCCGTTTTACCGCTCGCAGCCAGGTGCTTCTACGGCCAAGAAGCCTACCTCACGCGAAATTGGCCAAAAATTCGGGACACTTGCCGGTCCGGCATCAAGCCGAGATCTGATTGGTTGAAAGTCTGGACCCAACAGCCAATCATGACCCAGTATTGTCCGAATGCCGGTTGCTAATGTCGCATCTAGAAGGCGTCAGAATTTCTAGAAAGTTGTTGCCGCTTACAGTACATATATGAAGCGCTGTACAAGTGTTCTTGATTTCGTTTTGGGTGTTAATATACTTTGTGCACCTTTGGTGGTTGTTTTGACTCAGACCGAGAACTAAGCTGAGAAAAATACCATTACTACATATGTTTCCTACGTTCATTCGAATTCGGAGATGCCTCCAATGTGTACTTACTGTAATAGAACCAGGTCTCTAGAGTTGTGTCACTGCTGCCTTACCAAGGTAAGGCGAAACTTCCAGCTATTTAAACAAGTTGGGTGTGTAGCAGCGCACCGTTACCGCTTCAACAAAGCGTAATAGGTGGTTGCTCGGCAGTGGTTTGTGGCAGTTTGTGACTGTAAACGACTGTCTTGGCTCTTTACATCTGCTACATTCCAGCAAGTGGTGAATGATTGTGTTGGAAATCTTTTGGACGTGCTCCGAAATCCTTGTCGGAAGAGCCGACAGGCGGTTATGTAACAAACATCATGAACTAGACTTTGACCTCTCATTTGCTTCCAAACTTGGTTCTGACAATAGACTCAACTGAAAACAGCTCTCGTTTAATGTGGGCTGTCGAAGAGGTTTCAACAACCTTGTGTGTTAGGTCTAGACAATACCGAACTAGAACAAATCCGAGCAGTAGTTTTTGCTGAATGTCGTTTATGATAATCCCTGCCTACACCAATGGTTACAGACCCTTGGTAATCTGGTGGACTTCTATAGCTTCTTTCCACTTACTAATTTAGGAAACTCCTGCTGCCTATTCGTCAGCTTCGTTGCTAGTGCAGAAAGGAGACTTCTGAGTGGGAGGTGCACCACGGGGAAAAAATTGGAATTCAAAAAAGAAAATCCTTGGCTTTTTCAGGACAAACCAAATAAAAAATAGAACTTCAGAACCACACAGAGATGACTCGTTCGTTCCAGGGGAGATTATTCAACTTACCTGCACAAACGTAGATGATAGAGCAAGGAGGACTACTTTTCAAGTCAATGGCAGCCTGGCATGTGTGATCACGAATCTCGCTACTCACTTTACAACTTGAGCTGTTTACTTCGTGAATCCGAATAAGTGTACAGCTGAATTTTTGTGAATTTTTCACACTGGTAATGACAATACTACTGATAATATTACTGAATATCGACAGAAGGTAACAAATAACCTATCCAGGGCTATTGGTGGCATGTCAGTCTTCGCGCCACCGTCGGGTAACCTAGGGGCGGTGTTGATACGGCATCATCCCGCAGGGAGAACGAATGGCGTCAGCAGGTTGACTGTTGCTGGTGTTTGCTGCCCCTTGGCTGGACGGTGGCTAGACAGAAACCACTGTGTGTTTGAGCTCCAATGTGATATCATACACAGGTATTCGTGGTAGAAACACAGCACCACCATCGCCTCCAAGCAAACGTAGTGGAAATACAGCATCCCTTAACCAATCGATCTGTTGAAAATGAAGAGTAAGCTTCATTCGGCAGATAGTGATGCGGCCACTCAGATTGATGCATGAAGTGTGTCTCAATGTCCACCGGATGGGGCAACTTTTCGCGTGACGTCTATTGATTAATGTGGTACTTTGCGTGGGTCATAACTGTGGATCAAGTCACAACGGGATTGTCGAACAGCTCAACAGCGTATGAGCAGTTACAACTGGTGATTTTCAGCCGTCCACGGATCGTTTGGGGTTACACAGTTGAGGCAATACTAAGTCCACTCATGCATCTCGGGAAAGTACTCATTGACATAGCCCCCAACAGGCACTAAATGAAGGAGCGTGCAGCAACTTGGAGACCTTCCGTTTAAACAAACGGGGTGCAGCATTGTATGCTGACTATGCTAGCTTGAATCACAAACTACCAAGTGGTTTGGAGTTGGAACGGAAATTATACCCCCTCCCCCCCCCCCCCGCGGTCATGATTCTCGGCTTCCAAACGCGTCTGAACAGGCTGATTGAATTCAGCGCACAGTTTGCACATGTGGAACGACAAGAGTAGCAAAACGAGACCACGTTGTTTTCCATATGGTTTCCAATCAATTTCAGGGGAACACGCACCTGCTTGTTCGCGTTAAACGTTTCATTGTTCCAGGGTAGCTGAACAAACGGATGTCCGGACAGTCTAAACATCGCCGACAAACATATGCGATGAAGAGCATCGTGAATAGCTTGGAGGGTGCGTTCCACATTCAGCCTGCCAGGCTGTCCCTTTGAAGAAAGACTCCCCCACACACACACCATGAGTAAGTTCACATAGTTTGGGGGTGGGGTGGGGTGAATGGATGGTCACAGATTTTAGGAAATTAATTGATGGAAAACTCACATCCATGTCACTCTCGTTTGAACTGTTCTTCACCTGTGCTGGAGCAGGTGAGTTTACACTGAAAGGGAAGCACTGGACTCGAGTTTCGCTCTTGTCAACAGTGCATATCATTGGCCATAGCAGGGCTTGAACTCCGGACATCCGACATGCAAGGCAAGCGTATTTCCATCACTGGGAAGACCCAACACGTGGTTCAATCGATCGACGAAATCAGGACAGCTAATGGATCGTCGTTCGAGCCGTCAGGTAAACCAATCAGATCGCTCAAACATGAACAAGTTCATCTTTTCAAACGTGATAATTCATTTGTGCCCGGCGTGCGTTGGTGTAGGAGTGAAGGGAGGAAAGCCCTTTGCCATGGAGTCATTTATTAGAAAACACAAACTAAACAGTTGCAAACTACTGGACTGGGAAGTAAACCTCCCATGTACACCTTGTGTTTTGAAAACTGAATATCCGTCTTCTTCTTGAACGCGTCTCCTTGAACTTTCGTGGATATTCATTGACTATCACTGCTAAGTAGTTCCACAAATTCCGTAATAAACCCCACCTTCCATTAGACGCGAATCGGAGTTACGAGAAAACAACTTGCTACTTGCATGCCTCATCAGTAGTATCCGCCGCTACGGTAGTGCTAAAACACTCGTTCCGCATATCAAACCTCCAGAGTTCGAGCCCCCGTACGGCCAAGGATATGCACTGTCGATGAGCTTTAATCAGAACGAAACTCGAGTCCAGTGGTTCCCCTTTTTGGTGTGGACTCACCAGAATGATTGATCCAGGTAGGACTGGGATTACTTAAGTGAGAATTAAGTAGATGTGAATTTTACAAATCCCGCAACCACCAACGACTAATGGAAACCCAGCGCAAATTAACACTACCAACAGGCTAATTGGCGATCCTCGCTATCTGATACATTGACGTCCTTCGTTGACTCTGGTCCCGTTTTTTTGTTGTTCAGTAACTATTGTGTTGATGTGTGGTAAAAACCCGTATTGACAGAGGTGTTTAGCTCCGTTTGGTCCAAAGAGTAGCGAAACTCTAGACGGTTGGAAATATTACCATGTTACGGAAACAATAGATCATGTTTCGTAACACTGTCCTCGTCTAGGGATTTTACAATTTGAATGGTCCAAGCACACGTCCAGTCCCCATCACCGATGTTTACGCAAAAATGTTTTTCCGTTCAAATCCTTCAAAAAAAGTTCAACAGTTCGCCGTTCATAGTCGTGTCATTACTCTACGGAGAGTACGCCTGGCGGTACCATAGTGGACCCCGAGACGGGCCACATCAATGGTTAGAGACATTGTCAGACATGGCCCAGTCGCGCCCTCAGTGGCGCTCATGCATCCAAGCTATTGCCTTCAATACATAGCCCCCTTCCCAATTCCCCGACTTAACAGCCCATTGACAGTGGTGCATTTACGCAGCTCGCGCCTCCAATGCGCAGCTACCTACCTCACCTCCCCAAATCATCGGCGGACGAAACTGTGGCAGCTACAACCACTGTACGACAAGTACAGTGGTTCTTACAGCTGATGATGATGATGATGGTACCATAGCAGACAACCAGACGATGCTAAAGTTAGACCCGAAGAACAAGCAACAGGCTGGTTGAAAAACTTTCATATCCTGTCATATCGTCAGGTTCGGACTGAACTGATGTGTGTGTTCGGTCCTCTAGGTTGCTGGTACAGTTTGTCATGTAGCTGAGGTCGACCTTGTCATACTTGGTGAGGTAGTCGGATCGACTGATTAGTTTTCGTTTCCCTTCTCACCTGGTTGTGGACCAGGTGGCCATGGAATCCGTCACCTCGGTCTCCCTTGTCACCATTTGAAGCGGTGATTTCACAAAGATTTCTAATCGAATGCATTTGTTTCTCTTCAGCTGGGTTGACCATGTAGTTTAAGCTGTCCCGGCTAAAGGGTGATTAAGAAAAACTTGGTTCAGCCCTAATACGAACCATCAAGCTGGTGATCTAGCGTTTGCGAAGCGATTCAAGATCCTCGACATTTCCACTGAAAACCATTGGCCAATCCTAGGCTACCTGGTCCTCATCTATCAAGTGATGAATTTACAAAGGAAAGCCAATGTCTCGCTCTATCGCTTTTCAAGAAGACCCAAATTGGAGCTCAGCTGATCACACTGAGCAACTGTAGGAATTTCCTGCTTCGGAAACTTCAATCTCGGATCATACCTTACCCCTTAACGATTCAAAGTCCTTCGTTTAGCTTCATTTTAGGCACCTCTTTATCATCACCAACAGCATCAAAATCGAGTACTGCGCTTTCATACTACAGGGCAATCGACAAACTGGGTCTTAACAGTAAGGGGTGAGTTTACCATGTGGCCTCTGATATGTTAAGCGACAAAACGGAAAGTAGGTGACTACGCTCGGTACTTGCTGTCCATCGCACCTCATGGGCAGCAGCGATTCGGGGAAATTTTTCAAGCCTACTCATCCGTCTCCGGGAGCTAGTCAGCGGAAAGTAGACGGCATGCATTTGGCGAACAACACTCTGTTGCAGATTTCCTACTAACCATGTAATTAGTAGCATGCAATGAACAGATAAATAGTAAGCAGGCTTTTGTGAACACCTTTATTCAGTTGCTTTTACGTTTGATGAGGATCGACTCCAGTCACTGATCGATGGCTGCATATTCCACATCTGCCTTTGGCGGTAAAGCGCAACAACCGATGCATTTGGGATGACGGAGGTGTAACGGTAGCGCCAGCAGAAGGTGGTTGGTTCTTAGCTGACAACGGGACCTCCTGCATAGAGGTACTTGCGGTCACTGATGCCACGGCGAGGATCGCTCCACTATAAAAGGTTTTGACGAGCAATATGAAGCTTCTAGACTTTTAACCAGCTTTTAGTATGATCCAAATGCGTATCGATCCAGTGCAGGTCACCAGCAGACATCTTGTAATGCGCACCTGGATGTATTCAAACTGAAGTGGTACACAAGAGGAAAGTCTTCACAGTGCTACTGCATACGAAAAAACTCCCAAGAAACTTCACAAACTACACAGTCATTATCGTACTCACTCAGGCATATACTATCGTTTATTTTTAAAGACCATGGTCACAGACATAAAAAGTGAATGCAAGCACTGAATGCGAAAGGGTTACAGGAGAATATGAGATAAAAGAGAGAAATGTCTCATTCGAAGACATGCCACCAACAGTTCCAGTCAGGTCAGATGAATCCAAACGTATGTAAGAATTTTGGTATGGAAACATGCGTGTAAAGTCTAACAACCGAAGAAAGGACAAACAATGCTGAATGCTCTTCAAGGCGCGATAAGCGCTAGCACAGTCAAGACTCGCACATCAGGCAAAAAGTGTCCATCATACTGGGTCTGGCGTGAGATTCAATGGCAAGAATGTACACTCAACGCCATGTGCCACGCATAAAAGTGTCGTACGTACGCAGAGAGCCCACAATGGCGAGCAAACACAAGTCACTGACTGTGACCTTAGAAAGGATTGCTATGGCTGACTTTGTAAGGGAGCCGTTAAATCTAGACGGACTTACGATCGATATCCTCAGAGTTTTATAATGGCCTACAGCGTAAAGTTGAGAAACCACCCAGACTCGGCCTTCTGATCGTTGCGAGCGAATAGAACGCTCACGAAGACCTAGCGGAAGCATTTGGTAAGTTGATATGCTGGTCACTGGGCGATGGTTTGCCAGGTCACGTTGGACACCCGCCTTGGTGGACAGTCGGTTTGATTGGAATGTATGTGTTCTGGAAACATCTGTGGCGCTGATCAGATTTTTGTAAAAACTGGGTTGAAAATGGGCCTCGTTCCACTCGCTTGCGCTTCCACAACAGTGTCAGTCGTTCTCAGAATCCACTGCCTGGAACTTAGCCGAACCGAACTCAAGCCGCGACGAGCTGATATTGAGTTGCACCTAAAAATGTCAGTACACCAACTTCCACTTAAAGAAATGGGTATTATCTCCCGAAGGAAGTGAGGAAGTCGTGGCCAAGAGAAGAGAACCGCTGAATTCCTTGATCAATAAGCTGGAAAGGATAGCAGTCAGCACTGGAACACCTAATGAATGAAGGTGAATCCTTGCGTTTCTTTTTCACCGACTGTTCAACATCCCCATGGTGTTAATCACTTTGGCAATTAGTATCATTTTGTTCTTACAAGTTTTCAAAGCACAACGAATACTCAAACAGGACTTCAAGAAAAAAAAACAAGATGGCTTCAGATTGCTATTCAGTAAGCTCAAATGAGCCGCAGGTGAACGTATCAACAAAGACAGCGGTGCTTCCTACGGAATCTTCTGTGAGATACACAAGAAGAGGGAGCTAAAGTTAACAGGAAACGGAGAGGCAGCATCCTCTGGAAGAATTGTACCTAACCGTGTGCCTTTTCAATTTACTTTGTCCATTTATACATTATTCTTTACTCTGTGGTAAAAAGGGTGTCGGCCAACTACAAAAGCTCGACTTTTCACCATTCTTCAGAAAGATATCATGCGAACTTATAACGACGTCTATATGATTTACATGGCTCCCAGGTTGTTCACCCACCCTACCGCTTTTCAGCTGTCACAGACCCATGAGGGTTTCAAATTTGAGTACATTTCCGCGGTTGTGCACGACATTTCGGCCAAATACTCACCTGGTGTAGAGTCCAGAATAAATCGGTCAGCTGTAACACCCTTCCGGTGTCTAGCTGCCACGCCACCCGAAGGAAGCACGAGGGCTGGGATGCTGCCAGGTTGCCCAGGCCTAGACAGGGGAAGTCGAGAAGCAGAGGTCGGGTTCGAACCACGGACTTTCCGGTTAGTAAATTCGCGCTCTAACCACATAGGCCATCTCACCCCATAGAGTCCAGAAACGTCTACATAAACTTCAAAAGCCTACTGCAGCTTTATTCTGAGAATCGCACGCCAGCTGGACTCCTTCAACAGACTTACGGATACCGATACCGATCAGAAAAGTATTTTTGTGATGCTGCATCAGGGCTTGTTGCCACAGCTGAACAGATCTCTCATGTCCGTGCTTGCGTGTATGTATTTTGACAGGTAGGAACTCAGGTGCCGAGTTTTATCTCAGGATTTTTCTCGAAGTGGCTGCTTGGAATCTAAGCTACTCGCTGTCCTTCTGAGCTTTAAAGGCCTTTGGGTTTGGGTTTCCGCAACAAGACAAAGCAAGATGTTGGGAAAACGCTCGTTGGAAGGGACACCGACCATGGTCCGTATCAAGCTAGCTGACCCCCCCACACACACAAAAAAAAAGACTACAGATACGTGGAGCCCGGAAAGATGTTTGTCCTCCGTTTAGATGGCGAGTGGTTCTTCTATATAGGAGACTGCCGTGGAGCTGTGGGTCACTGGATCTCAAAGCTATAAATTGACGACCACTTAGGCGAATAATGAAGCCTTCTGTCGAAAACGTTAAATGCCTAGATGGTCGTTGGTTTGTTCGCTGAGCTGGGCAATTTGATTGCGTCTACAGGAGAGGGTGGCTGAGTTGACTCGTGCCCCTGGATACTCTGATTTGGTTGTGCAGCATGAAAAACCTTCATCACCATCAACTGCGGTGACTCGGTCATGTGTTATACGTGCCGAAACATCGTCTACCGAGAAGACTGTTGTTCTCCATGCCTCGTTCAGAATCGAGGAAACTACGTGGTGGACAATGTGTAACTTGTCAGAAGGGTGTGAAAGAGATGATGAAGAGTCTAGGTGTTGTTGATGCGATCCACCTTGACCCCCCCCGCGTGCGTGGATGGAGACACTGCAAGAAGTGGCGACCAATTAATGTCAGTGACGTTTTTGCTTGTAGCTCCTTTCTATACTGTCCCACTAAGCTCTGGGAGGTGTAGGCATCTCAGTGTCAAAACTGATGTTGTTGATGATGATTCAAATCCTACGCGGTCAACCGCTGTGCAGTGAAACGAATGAAACACTCGCCATCTATTTGCCTATTTCGTCTGTGTTCGTTGATTTTCACCTATTTGTCCCTGGTCTTGCATCCGCCCGTCATCTGGCCAAGCGGAACACTGAGCTCGTCTGTCTGTCTGTCTGTCTGTCTGTCTGTCTGTCTGTCTGTCTGTCTGTCTGTCTGTCTGTCTGTCTGTCTGTCTGTCTGTCTGTCTGTCTGTCTGTCTGTCTGTCTGTCTGTCTGTCTGTCTGTCTGTCTGTCTGTCTGTCTGTCTGTCTGTCTGTCTGTCTGTCTGTCTGTCTGTCTGTCTGTCTGTCTGTCTGTCTGTCTGTCTGTCTGTCTGTCTGTCTGTCTGTCTGTCTGTCTGTCTGTCTGTCTGTCTGTCTGTCTGTCTGTCTGTCTGTCTGTCTGTAGCACTGCCAGTCCTAATCGGACAGGACGATGGCAGCTAACACCTCGAGTCACCATTCCGCCCACCGCTATCCGGTGTATGAACTGGACGCAACCTTGTGTCGGTCAGTGACGGAGTTACGCATCTGCTGACGCCACGATTGAAGTAGACTTTTCCCGCTTGTCTGTCAACAGTACCGTAGATTTCCAAACCCAGTTCTTCCTTGAGATATTCTGGTTAGTTTGATTCAGGATTCCGAATGGGGAACTCAACAGAGATTCGTTAATTCCTGTGTGATGAGCTTCGGCAAACTGAGGCAGCTGAACTAGTGTGTGGGAGTTTTGGATATGAAATGAAGTTATTGTCCAGGCGTAATACACTACTCACAAGATCACTGAAAACCCTTCGACATCAGACCATAATAAACAGGAGATTAAACTAGATTCAGTTGAGCATCCTTTCGAAACTAATTTGGCACGCAGATGAGAGTATTTGCTGGGATGAATGAAGTCGTCTGGCACTGTGTTACATATAATCCGCTGAAAATTTGTCGTACAGAGAACCACAAAGGGGTGTTCATTCATTCACCAGTTGGATCAACACTTAAACAACTCAGCTTAAGACACTCCAAAACAAGGCTCCTATTCTGTCTACGTAATCTGTTTATCCCACAGAATCTACAGTGCCAAGTGCAAATGTGGCTGCGCTTTGTCAGGTTAGACCTCACACATGGATGACTGAATGAATACTTGGAACACCTGCAGATTTCAGATCCTAGAAAAAACATACCTTGTCGCCGTTAAACAGACGACAGAAATTGGAAATAGCACACTACATGTCTACCACACTCTCAACGCAGTGACGACATCACACCAATTCAAAAAACCATCGAACTTTGAGTAGACGTTCCATGACTTGAGTTAATTTCGTTTCGTGTGTTGCCTGACACTCGCCTGTTTATACTTCATCCATTTCACGGACAAGCGGCTTGCCCACCACGTCACGTGACAAGTTATACGAGTTTTTGGACTTCCATACCTGGTGTTGTCCGTCGTTTTACGCACATTCACCCCCTATAGATAAACCACGTTTAAGAAATTATTTCTGGTCGGCCTGTCGAAGCCCATTTCAAGAAGGAACGGAATACTTCTGTGAGCCCGTTTGGTTGGTTTCTTCAATGGAGATCTACCCTATGTGCCTAAGGCTGAACATCCAGGAGGATAGTACCCAATGCGTTTGAGTACTTCGAGGTTTTGGGCAAAGGAGTCGATTGTGATCACAGATGGCTTTGGGACTGCTTAGAGAACGTCTTGTTATCGCGATCAGCTTCAATTCACAGCCAACTGCTCGGCTGTAGCACAGGCCACATGCAGCTCCGCAGAGTGAGAAAGCATGGCGTGAAACACCGAATTCGAGAGAAATTTCAGACAGGAATCACTCTTTATTTGTCTTGTTTGCTGTTTCACATTATTCAGATAGAATCTGATGCGCAATTGCTAAATGTTCTCTGTTCTCATCCGATCAAGTTTACTCGCAGATGAGCAATGTTCAGATCATTGATGGTCAGTTATTCTGAAAAGCTAAAAAGAAAAACTCTGTCTGTTGGTCGTCGGGTTGGCTTTGTGTTTTCTGCGTATCGCAAGCAGACCGAAGCGATTAAAGTTCGAAGAACTTCCTAAACTGTTCCAAGGACATTCGTCCATCCGTACCATATTCGTCCAAGAGCTATTTGGAGAGGAAAGTAGATGAAAAAAGTTAAACTGTCACTTGAAGTTAAACGACTTGGAGGTGCGTGACCAGGCAACAATATGGTTCTACGTAGTCAAAAAAACGAACGCCGTTTCTTTCTTCAGAGTTTCAAAATTAAGAGAAGACTACTGTAAACAAGAGATTTGGACGAAATGCAGCCTAGTCTCACCCTAACGCCGAGTTCATTTGCAAGTGAGTTTTTTTCAGGAAGGGCGAAGCCAGTTGTGGGCTGTCCAGAGTTTTCATCCACCTTCTGAGTAGTATGGGAATCAGTTTCAATCTTCTCAGCTTTCGGTAACATTAAAGTTTGTCTTCCTTGCCTTTAAACGGTAAGTAGTGAATAAGCAATAGTTTGTGTGAAAGTCAGCACTGGCAACACCCATGTTGACCGCCCATTGCGGTCAACATCTGAGCGGTCATCAGGCCAACACTGTCGAAGCGTCACATGACCTAGCCTGCTGCAGCTGCATGGCAAGCTCCAATCAACGCAGTTGGGTTTTCTGAGACTGTACCACCCCCTTCATATCGTTACAGGCGAAGACAGTCGCCATTAACGTGATATCACGTGATTGCACTTGAGACAATGACTACTCTGAGTTTTTTTTAGCTCCTCAGACTCGATCAACGGTCTAGCTATGATCGAAACATAGGACAGCTCACTTTGTGAATCTGTTTGTTTCTAACCCTTCTCAGAATGGGAGAAAATTCACATGTTTGAGTTTTCTAGGGTAGAACGTGCCGTAGCTTGGTTAAAGGTGGAGCCACAGAACGTTAATTTACTCTTCCGCCATGGTAATGTAAATACTATACCCCTGGTATGAACCGGGCAAATTAGAATTCGTGGTGGTCTGTAGCAGTCGCTCGCTGTCACACACACCCATTGTTTTGTGTGTGTGTGTGTGTGTGACTCTGTGTCCATTCCGTGTGATGGATAGCGTCTTACCCACACCAGTCATGTTTGTCCTTGACCTTGTACTTTACGTACTATTGATTGCTATTGTGTTGTGGCTGGGTAACGATTGTCAACACAGGTTTTCCAGCAGATTGTTTTCGTTTTCCCTCCACATCAGTCAGATAGCTCAATGGCCCGTTGGCATCCAGAATATGAATTCTAAAATTTTAGCTGGTGTCTGCGACACATTTAAGAGGAGCGCAGTTTGTATTCGGTTCTCCTATCAACAGAGCTATGCCTCAGAATGAAACATCACAACTGTCCTGACAACTAACCCCCCTGTTTCTCAACTTATAAGGTCAGCAAACATGAATCATGTGAAACGAACAACTAGTCGTACTATTTACAAGAAAAAAACTCCCACACAGTTCACAATCTTCACAGTTGGTGATGCTTAGAAACGTCACCTGCTAAGGGGTTTCGCTCTCACGTGATTCCGGCGATGAAAGCAGGAACCCATCCCATACAGAATTCAATGCGGTTAAAAATTAAGCGATTCTATGGTGTGAAACCTAAGGTACTCTCACAATGCAGTTAATTGCGCTACCTCGTGGGGTCGGCTAAAATCTATCCTCCTTCCAGGAAGGGATTTGGTAAACTAGCTAAAGGTTACCTCTCCTGAGGATGTCTCTTCATGAGGGACAACCGTATTTGTACTTATCGCCTTGCTTCCAGTTGTCTTGTGCAAAACCAACATTCTGTGTATTCCTCCTAGAACTACGTATTGCTTCCAGTCAACACAACATCAAGAACGTCGTCTGATGACACCTGGTGTTTTTTTGGTTACATCTTACCGCATCCAACACATCTTCGTCCGGAGGCAGCTGGAGTTTTTTGCAAATGTCTTTCAGATTTTCAATATCAATAAAGCCTAGACGATCTTTGTTGTAGTAGAGGAACATCTCATCTATTCTGGTTCTGTCTGTGATAGCCAACTTCTTCAGTTGCGTCTTGATTTCGTTTGCTAGTCCCAGTACATCCCCGTCACTGAAAGAGAGTAATACGTTCAATGAATTAGAACAAATCTAGTCTCATTGAGGTGCTTACACCTACGGAAACCTAGTCGGACACTGAGTATAAACTGACAAAAAGAATACACTGACATCGATTGGCAGTCGTATCTTATGTCATCTCCAACCATGTACCGAGAGGATCAAGCAAACCCCAGCCCGGAAGACGATTCGCACCAATAGGTGGCGCCACAGGAAAGATATCTACATTGGATTCCAGTTTCGCTCTCATTACAGCTCATCAGCAGTGAATAGTTTCGGCCGTGCCGGTTGGAAATCCAGACAGCCGACGTACGAGGTAGGGAAGAGCACTCTCGAGTGCGGGGTTGTTTATTGACCAAAATGAACTCAGTGGTTAAAGACTAATAGACAAGGAAAGTAAAAACCTCATTTACACAAAGCTTTTTGAAGTGACCGTTGTCAAGCATCCTGTTAGGCTTTCCTGATCGTCCTCTGAATATTAAAAAGCACTACAAAGTGCTCCCATAATTTCTACATCAACCCTCCATCAGATGCGTGGATGGCGCTCTTATACTTGACCAGATATTACCCGCATGTTTCATCAGTAGTATGCGTCATTACATACCTCTCCCTTCAAATGCTCGCATGAATGCCACCGATGTTCCGTTTACCTCAGTTATATCCATTCGATGCGTCCTAGAGCATATCGTGCAACGTTCGAAGCTGCCTACAGTTTCCTTCTCCCGACCCTCCACCGTCCTGAATGATATAAACGTTCTCTCGGGGGCCAGTAACGACAAACGGACCCTGCCACAGACTTCTCAACTTTCGCGATCCTAGTCCACTCATTTTGGGATTCCAGTGACCAATCCTTTAGACCTCTTGCCAATGCGGAATAGCCGTGTCCTTCTAGCTGCCATTTTGTGTCTCGTCTGTTCCTGATTCACTCTGTTGAAGTCTGCTCAGAAACAGTCCGAACTGAGGATATTCATCGATCGAGAGGAACGTGTTTCAATTGAGCTCATCTTGGTTGCCAGTCCGAAGCAGATTCACTGTCACATGACAGAAACAGTGATCAACCAACCCATTAATCAGTAGTCACGTAACTCCCCGAACAACAGAGGGAGAGAACCAAGAGTGCCCGGACGAAAGGCTCATGTAAGGACAAGTAACAAGTGTTGAAACGGCGTGCATCATGCGAGTAAAACACTACGATGACCATTAGTGCATATAAGACACGGTCAAATTCTGATGCGGGCACAACCGGTGGATGTCAACAAAGGTAGATCAACACACGTGCCGTTCACGTGAGGAAAGCCCATATCCGATTACTACTTGTATGGAGATTAGTTGAGGCGATTCCCCATCAGCTTCCCCAGGGAACCTCTGCACAGAAGGGCTACTGCAGTCGGTCGTTCTAGTCGACATGTACTCATGACTTCGGGCACACTCAGTTTTGTGCTTCATTTGCTATAAGAGGTCATTACAAACAAATTACCGTAAAGTTCCTCATCGTCCGACATGATTACACATTTCACAGAGTAAAACTGTACTTGGCTCTGCAGCAGGATGGGATCAATCAGTCGCATTCTATGGATCATGCGAATTCAAGTGAACGCATGTTCGACGCATATTTCTGGCGGCAGTGTGTGGATCATCAACTTGAATACTCACACAAAATACTGTCATTGTCGATGCATCATCATCATCATCATCATCATCATCATCATCATCATCATCATCATCAACCGCATGACATCAGTGTTCAACACCGATGCTTCGCTGTCGTACAACCATGGTTTATTTGAAAGCCTTGTTGTGAAGAAAAGAATAAAGATGGGCGGGGAGGGGACCTACTGCTGCCTTACTACAATCATTCCGAGGTGCCTACACCTCCAAACACTCATTCAGGCAACCTGGATAGAAACTGACAACAAGATCGCCACTGACATCGGCTGGCAAGAACACATGATAATAAACACTTACTGTCGCCTGACTTCCACTGGTCCACCTTTCCGTTGCCTCTGTTTGGCCACTTGAATGGCCCGTTCCTGTTCTTCCTTCTCTGTCATGCGGGCACGCCAGCATTGAATTAGTTCGTCAGAGAATTGGTCTCTGTTAGCCTCCAAGAATTTAATCACAAACGGATCCGCGTCAGTAATGATGAATCGGCTTCCAAACACCTCGATTTTCGAACCAAGTGAAAAGTCCGCCGGACCATAATAGACAGGCATGTCCACACTGCTACCTGGCTTGGCAACTCTGAAGTAGACAAGGGAAGCCGATTATCGCAGATTGACATATGATACTCCAACCAACGGGGCAAGCAACCGAGCCACAAATAAACACGTTATCTTTTTTAGACATCACATACTACTTCTAAGGTTGCTGAAAACTCTTATTTTCTCACGACTTTTCGTCGCTGGAGCTTTTAGACCCTTGAACTTTCACGTATTACCGACGGTGATAAATTGGTGAATCTTGTGCCCCGAACTATTACAGGATTCCACCTCCGATCCATAACTGGTGTAAACCAACCAGACCTATACCCCAATAGAAATGAAAACCACATCTTGTCTCAACGCGTCCTCCTATGGTCTCGAGGTTACAACTCTGTTTATCTCTGTTCCACTGCCATGGTCTCCAAATGATCAAGGCCTTTTCAAAATTACTCTTACTTGTCAGACAGACACTCAGTGGTCATAACCTGCCAGATTCTGACGAGGTCCCCAGTGAATGGAGCTGCTCAGTATAGGTCAGTCCGAAGCGATTGACCGCTAGTATGATTAGATTTGTTTGTACTACTCTCTGAAAGTGCTATGATGTTTTCCTCAGGAGATGCGTGACTGAGCAGTGTGTTTAATACCACTGGATGACCAACGGGAGTACTACCGCGCCTAGATAAGCAAGGGACTTTTTATAAACTAAAGTGATTTGCTCAGGTCGTACCCAGCCTAACCCCTGCCGGACACGTGTTCTTGATAGATCAGATGAACGAAAAAAGTTAACGGCTCACACATCCATGAAGACAGTGACCTGATAGATCGGAAACGCGTTACAGACGCCCTAGGAGAGCTGCAATTTCCTCACCAGCTAGAAGAATCTTCAATAGAGGTGTCATCTCTTCGTTAAAGCCAACCTATTCAGAAAGGCTGGGAACCACTGTACAGCTGCTTCGTCCTTATTGGAAATCATCAGAAATGCGTATCTCACGAAACTGCAGTACGGCGACCTCCCATTTACTAGTTTGAACACTTAACCGTTTGACCACAAGCGGCTGATCGGCAGTGTGATTAACGCGCACTTAGACAGAATATGGCGCCGCTCATCCTTCAATCACGAAATCCATATCACACGGTCACACGTGTTGACTGGGTCCTCGAGCAACGTCTTCTCAGATGGAAGTTTCACTCACCGGGTGAAGTTTATTCTTCCACTGAGCTACTTATAGATTGTTGGTAGTGTGAGCAGATTTGGGTTTTTTGTGGAGAGTTCGTCCTGCAAATGAAGCCAATCTATGCTGCAAGGCCAAGAAGCACTGTACAGCTGTTTCATCGCTATTAGGAATCAGCAGCAGCGGACATCTCGCTAAACTTTAGAGTCTCGAACCCGCGACCTCCTGGCTAGTAGTTGGGACACTTAACCGTTCGGCCACGAGCGGCTGATCAGCGGTGTGATTAACTCACTCTTCCACAGGATATAGCGCTGCTCATTCCTTAATCACAGAAATCACATCACGTGGTCACTTACTGACTGGCTCGTCGAGTGAGGACTTCTCAAGTGGGAGTTTTACTCATCCTCCAAACTACTAATAAAATGATGGTAGTAGCATGTTTGCATTTTGTTTCGCTGGTTCCCTTCCATTTCGTGTCGATTGTTCCAGGGGGGAGGTGGCTACCTTATCATTAATTAGGTGTAATGTCCCCTGGGTCTATCAGTTAGGTGAGGCGCGGTCCCGACACAATACAACTCTCGGGAAAACCCGTTCAAAGCGTTACTATTAAATGGGACAATTTACAAAAGATAAACCTAAACTTTTTTAGACCCCTGAGTGAACGGGAGCAACTGAAAGTGAGTGGAAAGTCTCACTATTTGTGAACCGGAACCAGAGTGCGCTGGCGAAGCAGTGGTAACACGTTCGCTTCGTAAGTCAAGATGTCCGGTACGGCACCAGTGATGAGCTCTACTAAGATCGGATCTTTAGTTCGGACTCACGAGAACAATTACGCCAGGACAGAAGGGGGGAATGTTCAAAAGAGAGTGATGTGAACATGAACGTTACAAATCCCGAAACCACTTACAACTAGCTGTAGACAAATTTCCAAAGGGTTCGAGAACTTTCCAACCCATGTAGATACATTGGACGTTTGAGCTGCGATCAATAGCTGACCCTCTGAAGTATTAGTGAAAAAGTACTCCAAATTGTCGGACATTCCTTACTGCCTTCAGACCGAATTTTGCTCACTGAAGCACCAACGTAGCCAACTGTATCTAGGCGATGTACACAGGTTTGGAAAGTCCCACAAGTGATCCATTTGTTGGATGGGATGGATTTAGCCCTTAGCAGTAAAATACGCTGAATTCCTCCCAGAAAATCAGGCACCAAGACGTGGGGAAAAGTGTACCATCAAAGAATAGACGAAATTATTGTTAATTAGTACAGTCTTGCTTTCGCACTCGGTTGTCTGATCGACTGATCTTACAGTATACTGCTGTGTGTACTATACTACACTGTCCTGTACTACACCTTGATATCCTATACTATATAATATGTGCTATACTATACTGTACTGTATTATACCTTGATGCATCATATTATACCATACTACGCTATACTATACCACATACCACTGTTATATTCTATCCTACACTATGCTATACTGTATCATGTCATAGTATACTGTACTATGCTACACTACATTACACTCCACTATGTTATACCGTACTGTGCGCTATACTATTATGCAAGAAAATACCGTTATACATTGTCGAGCCAAGTCGATTGACTTGACCGTGTCAGTGACGAACAGATTGCTAGGGGAGTGATGAAAGATACTTTGCTAAGGTTGCTGAATTTATATTCGTAATGCACTACTCATAAGGTTGCTGAAAATTCTTCGGCAGCCCACGACCGGTTTCGCCCTTCTTGGGGCTCATCAAGTAGGCGCAGTCTCCGAGTATCCGTCAACCTTATGTTCTACTTGAACCCAAATTGGACTGTTTTTCGAGAAATACACTAATTTGCAAATCAATTTGGTTTTGCGAGAGACTCACCTGAAATCCAGCTGAATCTCTCGTTTGTGATGTTTTCAGGCAATCGAATGTGCTGCATCAGACCGCCTCATGTTCCAGTTGCTACGATATTCGAGATATCTGAAGTAACTCTGATAAGCAGGCATCCCATTTCTAGGTCAATTGTGCACTAAACGACAGGCAATCAGTGGCTCGTGTGGCCAATCAGAAGCAATACACCTGTTTATCGACCGCGCTGTCTGCACTTCCGTAACAGAGAGAATAGTGGTTTTCGAATACTCGAGAAATTGGCAGCCTTATAAAAAAAATCGCCCGTAACTTTCCAATTGATTTACCTTCATATACAAGGAGGCGAGAGATTGACGTCCCCTGAGCTAAACAGCGAACTTCCACGTAGCACTACAAGTCAGCTAATGAGCAGATCAAACCTTCCTAGTCAAGTCAGCCATCTCCCCGAATAGGGTCCCCGGGACGAAACAAACCAATGGTTAGTGACCCTGATAGATATGACTGGATCACCCAGCCAATGGCGGTCATTCATCAGACCAATCACCTTCACTACGTAGTTCTCATTCCTTCACTCTTCTTATCCTTCGTGAATGAAGTTGTGCTAGCTGGAACCACTGGTTTTTGATGCACAGTTTGTGACTGACTGACGATGATGATGATGATGACTGACTGACTGACTGACTGACTGACTGACTGACTGACTGACTGACTGACTGACTGACTGACTGACTGACTGACTGACTGACTGACTGACTGACTGACTGACTGACTGACTGACTGACTGACTGACTGACTGACTGACTGACTGACTGACTGACTGACTGACTGACTGACTGACTGACTGACTGACTGACTGACTGACTGACTGACTGACTGACTGACTGACTGACTGACTGACTGACTGACTGACTGACTGACTGACTGACTGACTGACTGACTGACTGACTGACTGACTGACTGACTGACTGACTGACTGACTGACTGACTGACTGATTGGTCAAAGCTGAACTGTTCTGTCTAGTTAGACTGTGAGGTGTACTGCATACTTGGGTTAAAATAGGGCTTCTTTTATCGGAATTTCCGGAAGAGTATTCCCATGGTCAGCAAAGAAGTAACTGGGTCACGAGACAGCGTCTGGGACAATGTGGTTTCAAATGTTGGGGAGTGTTGATAGTCTGGTGTACAGCTGTCTATAGTTAACAAAACCACTTTGGTGATACATGATGTCGCTGGGTAGGATTGGTGCACATGAAATAACTCAGTGACTATTTATGGAGGAAGACAGACAGCAAGTTCATCATCGTCATCGTCGTCCTCATCATCATCATCATCACCGCCATCATCACCATCAAGATTGACGGCAATCAATCGGTTATTGGATAAGTGAAAGCAGAGGGCGACTAATTATCAGAAAACGCCAAATACCTTCAAATAACACAACCAGGTATAACGTCACTCAACAACCTGAATGACTGGTTGATAAGTTTAATTGTCCTTCCTTCACTGCCTGAATGCATGTCTGTGATGTCTTGTCAATGGCACACACTAGGATTCGGAATTTACTTAAATCTGAACTGATGTATATCCGAGAGATGCATTCCAATTTCCTATTTTATTAGCTGTTTGTTAGATTTGATTCAGAGTTGTCTAAATGGAGTTTACACATTATGGAGGAAAAACCGATTTCCGCGGGACCGACCTCGAAGCAAATTGTTGTTCATTTCGAACATAAGTTTGACAGGAACTCGTGGACTACACCTAACTGATAAGCCTCAAGCAGGAAGAAGCCGACCTCTGGGCTGTCGAAAGGGTTTTAGTTTTTAAACGAACACTACGTGCTACTCGCCTTTGAGGATGGGGACCGCGTGACCCCCACTGCACCTGGTTGGAGACACTATAAGATATGGCTGCCAACCGATGTCAGTGGCGATCTTGTTGTCAGTTTCTATCCAGATTGCCTGGATGAGTATTTGGAGGTGTAGGCGCCTCGGATTGATTATAGTAAGCTAGCACTAAGTCCCTTCCCCATGCACCTTTATTCTTTTCTTCACAACAAGGCTTTCAAATAAATCATGGTTGTACGGCAGCGAAGCATCGGTGTTGAACACTGATGTCATTCTGTCGATGATGATGATGATGATGATGATGATGATGATGATGATGATGATGATGATGATGAAAAGAAAACACACTGTGCTATCTCGAATATCGTACCAACCGGAAGACGGGATCCCGATTGTGCATCACATTCAATTGAAGAACATCGTAAACGAAATGCAGCTGGGATTCGGTTGGCTTTCGCGGTGAAATCAGATTGTTGTGCAAATGAGGTTATTTGGCGATTTTCATACAAATAGAAAATAAGGTGGACGGAATCTTGGGGACTGTGTTTACCAAGAAGGACAGAATCGGTTGTGGGCTGTCGAGGTTGGCCCAGTTTCGTTAGAAAATGATTTGGGGAGGTGGGGAGGTAGCTGCGCATTGGAGGTGGGAGCTGATAAATTGGTGCGTAAATACACCACTGTCAGTGAACTGTTAAGTGGGGGGTTGGGAAGGGAGCTATGCATTGAAGGCAATAGCGTGGATACACGAGCGCCACTGAATGAACGATTGGGCCATGTCTGATAATGTCTCTAACCATTGATGTGGCCCGTCTCGGGGTCCCCATCCAGGGAGATGGCGACGACCAGCGCGGCTGAGGAGTTATCAGCAACAAGAAAATTACTCTTTTTCAGACTTCACTGATATGGTTTTGTGGAGCATCAAGTGCTTCACATAAGTTACGAATCGCATTCACAAATCGACCGTTTTTTTCATCAACCGAGACTCCAGAAAATACTCCAAGCTGCCCAAAATATGGTGTCCACCCCACACTAGACTTACCTTGCTCCTCTTAGGAAAGTTCCACCAGGGAACCCAGAGTTACGCAACGGGGTCTCATAGATTGCGATCATGTCATCACAAAGGCGGTACTTGAAGATGAAACGCCGACAGGCATCTTCCGGGCGACCGCTGTCCTGTAACGAATAAAGGCGCGGTCACGGTTTAGGCAGGATGTGAAACGTTTACGAATGAGAAACGTGAACAAAAGCTGACTCACAATCAAATCGTTTTCTTACATATGAGGACGGGTAACCAGTTCGGAACTCACCAGTCGAGCTTCATAGCGAAGTACTTTGTTTGCATAGTCAACGTGTTTGGCAAAATCGGTTTTTGGTGGACGAGGAACAAATGACTTTGTCGATGAAAGGCTATCTTCCAGACTGCCAAATCCATTGTAAGGCGGTATTTCCTGAAGAACAAAAAAGAGTCAATCAGTTAAGCATCTCATTAGCTATAAGTTGGTTCGTACATACTATCGAAGTAGACGGTAAAACTTCCAGAGATTTGAATGAGGTAGTTTGATATACCTACGGCTAATAAACGATTCTCCCTATGTCCTATTTGCAAATCACCTGGATAGTTAAAATGGACTGTTAGTCATTGGGCAGGAATAAATCTCCAGGGACATTAGAAAGCCATTGCCAGCAAACTCAGCTGCACTGGTCATTGCCGTCTTCCTGGATGGGGACCCCGAGATGGGCCACATCAATGTTTAGAGACATTATCAGACATGGCCCAGTCGCGCCCTCAATAGCGCTCATGCATCCAAGCTTTTGCCTTCAATGCATAGCTCCCTTCCTAATTGCCCCAATTAACAGTCCTGTATTTACGCACCAAGTTATCAGCTCCCACCTCCAATGCACAGCTACCTACCTCACCTCCCCAAACCATCGGCGGACGAAACTGTGGTAGCTACAACCACTGTACGACAAGCACACGGTTTCTTACAGCTGATGATGATGATGACATTAGAAAGCGGTGACAGACTTACTCCGCTCCGCATTATTTATGCAGCCGGTAGATTGCAATATCTCTGAAGGAACACAACCACCGGGGCCCTTTGTATGAACTACAAGGTAATATCGTCACGTTCTAACTGTCACGCGGGGTTTTCAAATGACCCACTCCTGTGGAGTACGTCTGCGGATGTCATACATTTGATCTTTTGTTTGTCTGTTCCACCTGTTTGCCGTGGAATAATGCGACCACCTATCGCAGCGATGCCGCAGTTTTTATCCTGGAGAGAAGACATCAGGTGACTGGTCGCAATTAATCCCAGCTGTGGAGTGGTCTCTCCTGAGGGGAGGTTTGCTCTGGAAGTACGTTCTCAATAAGCGGGTAAATGTGGTCACTGCGGAAAGCAGTAGCTAGGTTACTAGTGGAGTTATGTTGTCGGCCCTAATTGGCCCATTTGGTTGGCTGGAGGTGAAAAACTTCATTAGGCATTCGAGTGTCATACATCGTACCTCAACAAGTTGCAGTTCATTAAATGTGACCGAATTCTGCTTGGTCTAACCCCCTGTCTAGAATTTTCCGTAGAAATTTTGCCTCTGGTCTTTTCCCTTCCGGTTTGAACGGGTCAAAATGCGCTCATGCTGGTCCACAAACGACCTCGTACAAACAAACTGACACGCGGTAATGATTGCCCTGCTTAGGGCTCCACTGACCATATGCGAAGCAGTATAAAACTACTGCTCTCCTGTAACAAATGACTGTTTGTATCTTTAACCCGACAAGTTGAGGGCCAAACTGTTTTGCCTTGTCCAATCTCCTCCCACTTCATCGAAGCTAGTTTTTGGACAGTGTGAAAACTACTCACAGACAAGGTTATTCACAGCTACGCTATTTGACGGACTAGCTTAGCTAACTGGCCCACTGAAAAACTTCGGCTTAGTTATGATACGCTGAGGATGGAACATCTGAGTTTCACAACGGATTCGCTGGCTATGCGGGTTGTTCTCTGCAGAAATTCCCCAATCATCCATCGTGCCGAACGAATAAACAGATCGAGTGGGGCTGCTGTTGAAAGAATCACAAGCTACGTCCCAGAAATGAAACAGAGATTTGTCTGAGTCACATTCAACTACGCCATAATTGACCCATTGGTCCGTCTAACCGCGCACATTTCGGTTGGAAGCCTGAAGAATTGGATGTGTCTCGTGGGTATCGGTTGAACGTGAAATGCTTTGTGCTCCCGGGTAGGGATGCTGACAAAATGACTTACTAGAGCATCTCCGTAGTGAACCAAACCTCTACGTGTCTGAAGATGAGCAGTGCTGGACTGTACTCGAAAGCGGGCTGACTACAGTGTTGACCATTCGTCCGCGACAAGAAGGTGGTGATAACAGCCACGCCGAACTCTTCAGGGTTTGCTTATGTTACTGACTTGAAGAAGCAGAAACAGTTTTGAGGTGTTTCTAGGATCTTTCAACTCGCCTTGCACTCGCCTCGTAGGACAGTCCCAAAAAGGCTGGCTTTGGTGGTTCTAACTACTGACAAAGTTACGAGTAGTCTATTTTCTTGAAAGCAAGACCAGGCCAAATGAGCCATCCTCGCCAGCATTGACAACATCGGTACTTCACTGCCTTATAATGGAGGGACGAAAAAGGGGCAAGAATGGGGCCGCAGAACCATTCTATGCATAGGAGGTCCTGCATCGCCTAGCCCAACTGGTACAAGCTTTCTGATAGCCCAAATACAGACCAAATCTAATACGTTAACATCTGTGCTTCTACACACTGTAAACCATGAGTAAAGCGGCTTCGTGGTTCTAATTGGAATCAAAACGGAAAGAATTGGCTAGACCATCCTACACAGGGGAGGACAAGTAGATTGGAACTTTTTCTGACGATGAGCAGCAGCTCCCATTCGGTGAGGGTGTCACTTGTCGTGGTAACGATCCCTTGTTCCTTCAACCAACTTCATGTAATCTGTCTAGTGCATCCGCACTCATCCGCCACAAACACCCAAATCACATGATAAAATCCTGTACCAACTTGCAACCTTGACCGACAGCATGTGCACTAAAATTTCCCATCCATTTTTCTCACCTGGTTACCGCCTGCATCGCGAGTCATGCTTGCGACCTTCAGCCATATCAGGTCAAGTTGTTTTCAAGTTTTTGCAACTGTCAAACAAGAATGGACAACCCTCACTTCTCACTACACGCAATAAATAGTCATGCAGCTCCACCCAACATGCACACACAGAGCTGGACGTCAGTCAAGCTCCACAACTCCACGGTCAACTACGGAACACGTGTAGCAGCTATACTGCAGAGCAAACACGTCCCGTGTCCGGATGTTCACTGAGAAACTCTCACCAGTCGTCCTTAAACGATAAGTCACCGTTTGACTTATTCCACTTGTCACAGTGTACCTATTTTATCAAGGTGCACGGCGCCCACGGATATGTCTAGGTTGATTAAGCGATACCTTAGTGAGCTATGAATCGCTTAGATCACGAAGGAGAATAGTTGCTTTTCACGGTTTCCTTTTTTGTGTGAAACTTCAAAACCTAGCTAAGAATTTATGAGTAACCCAATAGCAAATAAAATAAAATGAAATACACTTTGTTACCTTTCTGGGTGGTGGTGGTCTTTTGATTTCCACATCCACCGGGGTGAAATCGGTCAGTCCGAAATTCTGATAGTACCATGCTTTGGTGAAACTGTCACAATCATAAATGAAGAATTTTCTTCCCAAAATGTTTACTGTGTGACCGATGCGAAAGTCTTTGGGTGAGAAATATTCCTTGATCTCGTTTTCTTGAAGAATAGAATAGAGAAGAGGTGAGGAAAACTAAACATGAGGATAGATGTGAAAGGACGGTATCAAGGGAATTTTACGAGAAGAAAAAACAGAAAGACTACTCGAGGACTCGTTTGATTTGGCATCTGGATGTCCTTCTGGAAATTTTGTGGATTGAAATAAGCGTGACACTGACGTCAGCTCAGTTTTATTCCTAAACCCTAACGAACATCATGCGTTAATCTTCAACGAAGTACATGGTGAATTGGGTAAATCACGTGTGGCTGTAGGTTGCGGTTTTATTCGTCACCCCCATAAGGAGCGAGCTGTATCTGGGTTAAAAATCCAAGCAGTCTCTTAACTACTATTTAATTTTTAGTAGTTGATGTTGTCGGATGACACGGTACTGCGCTGCTTGCTAGCACCGCCCAAAATCCAAGTGCTCAAATAATTTACATGACAGCCTGATGACAACCGATTATCCATACCTTATGGTAATAAGGCTGGTTGCTCATCGTTGCACGGTCATGTGACTTCTTTTGGTTCAAACAAATGGGAGAGATCAAAGCAGTTATAGCCTGGAGGAGTTGCTTTGGGCATTGAGGTGATTTTCGAGGCAGTATACCTTCAGACTACCATGTATATATCGTTTTGCAGGTTAAATCTACGTAACACCGCTTCCTCCCACACTCCCGAACAGCAATTCTATTTAACTGTGAAGATTGGCAAAGTATTAGAAATCCAGAGAGACTTCCGTTTGTTCCTAAGAGAAACCACCCAGTGCTTACCACACAGAACATAGTGTCCTTCTGAAAACCCTACTTTTGATGTACTGACTCGAGTCTCAGTTAGGTGTGGTGATACCAAGCAGCTGCACTACTGTGTGGGGTGAGGCGAGATGGCTCAATGAGTAGCACACGAATTTACTGACCGGAAGGTTCGTGGTTCGAACCCGACCCGCTCTGCCTCTCGACTTCCCCTGTCTAGCCTGGGGCAATCTGGCAGTATCCCAGCCCTCGTGCTCCCTTCGGGTGACGTGGCGGCTAGACACCGAAAGGTTTTTACAGCTGAATTCTCGGCCAACTGAATGGCGACTAGGCATTTATTACTAGCAATGTGTTAAAATGAACATAAACACTCGTAGTGGGCACCACACCTTTTCACTACACAAGAGCCGAGTATGTTAGAACAAATTTTCATGGGACTGCAAGTATGACCCATGCACGAATAAACGGCTCAACCAGCAAATCACATAAGCCTTCAAGAGTAAATAGCCTACTTATGATCGGCTGGACCCGAGAAGGGAGTTTCAACATTCCTGATAGACATGACTTCATCGTTTTTTGACGATCATTGTCTTATTGTTTCATTTCAGAAACCACTTAAGTGCAATGTCACATTTGTCGCTCTAATTACATCTGGGACAGTGTTTCGAGGTTCCAGTTTACAACACTCCATACATCTGACAGAGCACTCACGGCGTGGGAGAAAATGTTTGTTTTTTTACGCACAACTACTTGTGTGTCCAAAATAACTAGTCAAGCGATTCACAGAACATAGGATGTTGGTGTTTCCTGCCCACCTGTTTGTATGTATTTATTTCAAATCTGAGTTCAAACACCAACAACATGAGGAGTAGTCACCCTTCTTGCTTCGGTCAAAACCACTTCAACGGGAGAGGCGTTGAACTGTATCCATACTAATATACAATTTATACGCCTCACTTACCTGTCAGTTCCATCGACACACTGGGGAACGTCGGTGGAACGTTATCACGGTCTTTTGGAACGCGTGATCTTCGTAGCAATAGAGGGAACGGATCACGTCCATCATTCATCTCATGGGCTTCCACTACTTCTAATGTGTCGTCGGCCAAATAATACTAGGTAACAAAAGGTGAGAAAATAAGGTGAAGGTATGGCTAACATGAAGAAGTCATTTTCAGAATATGCCCCTTGAAGAAAAGACATGTGAGGTCAAAGCTGCAGATTTTAGTTTATTACTGACGTATAATCGTTGCTGATTTTTGACTCAAGCAAGTCTGAATCATTCGCTCGCTTGGCTGTTATTAGGATGACTGAAACGAGTGTCACAATTATTATTAGGATGCTTGTAGTCTGTCACCGGACAGTGTCTGTGAGAAACTGTCTCTGGATTGCATCTAAAAAAGCTTCTTGATTCAGGAAGGTGATAAGAACACCTGTGTATAAAAAACCACGCTGCAGGAACTCCTTCGTCCTGTCTACAAACGACACACAGTCAGGGCGAGATCATCAGCTGTGTGTCAAGGTTGCGTAGGATTGTTCCACAACTGCTAAATTCAGTGCCATTAGGCCAATTTATACAGTGGCTTTCACCTTAGCAATCCATTGTTCCACAACTGCTAAATTCAGTGCCAATAGGCCAACTTATATACAGTGGCTTTCACCTTAGCAATCAGTTTGTTGGAGGCCCTACCATGGATCATTTTCTGACCACTAGATGAAGGTAATTCACTCCACATGAAGGTCAAAGTCAGGTGTGTTTTCCTGCCATTTATTCACAAAACCACGTGATAAATAGCCAGCTGGCAAAGTTCACAAAAGGTATATTTCTGTTAAAACATGTTACCCCGACGGTGCTACTGTTTTCAGTAGAGTACACAATAGAACACTCTTCGTAGCGTAGCCTATGAAGCATGACACAGTCCAACATTTTTGTAAGCTGTACTAAACCGTTTAGTCAAGTACACTTAACCGTCTTACCTGCCAAAGTTATTTACCACACGTAGGAGAGTTCTGTATTTAGTCGCCTACCACATTATCGTTTGCAATACACAATATCCAAGGTATTCCCACTTATGAAATTGTGAACTTTTTGAACGTTTCGTCCGTAAGTTCCTGAAACCGGCCGATAGTTTTGGAGTAAGAAACATCTGTTTGCTGTTATCAGGACAGACATTCGTATAAATATCAGTCGTTACGAAACAATGGTGGTGTTCCATTTTTTAAGCCATCTTGTGGCTCGCTATTGGCCCTATTTATTGATTACCGTCCGTGCGACATGCATGCCGCAGGAAGTATCACGTGATACGAATCGTACTATCCAGTTTCGTGGGCCTGTATATAGGTTTAACCTTGCAACCTTGAACCTCATAACCCTTAGTACAATCGAAGTTTTTGTGATTTGAACGAAATGAAACCATATACAGGCTTTTGTATTTTGTTTTTCAAGTTTTCCCCGGGAGTTTTTGTGATTTGAACGAAATGAAACCACATACAGGCTTTCGTATTTTGTTTTTCAAGTTTTCCCCGGTTATTCTAGCCACTTTTGTTCCCTACAACTTTTTCACAGGTGCTCACAAACAAGTTCCAGGGAGAAAAAGACGAAGGTAAAGTTTGTTTGGAAAACACACGAATGCAGGCGTCGTTTTTGATCCATCTGAAGATGGACCGCCGAAACTTGTCTCGGTGCGATTATCAAAAAGCGCGGGTCTTGAGCACGACATCACAAAGTACCTCAAGGCACCAGCGCGGCGATAACCTAAATCCATCCACCTACAAGTTCATGGTTTGGAATAAACGACGAGGGACAACAGCTGACGAAATTCTGCTACTTGACAACACAGATTCCCTGCAATAGAAATATTCCTACCCCGTGGGGTTAGGCTCCCGCCCCTTGTCCTACTTATCTCGGAATTTTCCTAGTTCTGCCAGAGAGTTTGGTGGTGATCCGATATATGACCCCCTCCTACCGAGTGCTTTTGTTGTGGTAAACTTTTAATCCTGTGTTTCTGTGCTAGACAGAATCACTCACTTGTATAGTAAACTTTCGACAGTCACCAAATTGTTCCTCTCGATCGTCCCAAATTGCGTAAAATCGAAGCACTTTACGATCCAGTTCCAAATGTTGTCTGCGCTTGTCAAACGAAGATGGCGTTTTGCTGACTCCCAAAGCCTCACGTTTAGCTCGATTATCCAAATATGGGTCGATAGGTTCCGGTTCGGGTGGATTTACTTCCACCCCTTCGCTTTCTAGGAAATCCTAGTGAGATTCGAATTGAAAGGAACAATGAATTCATCAAAATGAAAGAGGTGTGAAATCACGTTGCCTCTATGTAACCACAGTACTCTCAAGAGCGACTATATTATGCTGGTCCACATTGAATTGAAATTAAAGATTTTGGAGAAGAAACCCAACAACCGAGAAAATCCTGTCCTTGAAACAAACTGAGCCGGAATATCCTCACAGAGGACAAAACCGATTGACTTACTCTGTTTATCTGCATACAGTATTTCGTTCTTTTCCCGAGTTTCTCCACTACAAGCCCTGATGACCATTTGGGGGAGGCCCACACCACACAGCTGAGTTACATGTGAGACGATCTGACCGATATATATGTACACGTGATGTATGGCTGAGAAATATGGTTAAGAAAAGGTGTCGGGTATACAGTATACCTTACTACCTGTGTATTCATTCATGTTTATTGGGTGTTTTGCTGCGCTGTTGTTACCTTGTTCTGTGCAAAATGCAGTTACATATCGTGGTTGTCATGTGCTACAATAAAACTTGATATATGTACGCATATGTAGAACAGCGGCAAAAGAAGCTGCGCGTGTTAGCTGACAGCGGAATTCTACCGATGTTTTGTTACTCCTAAACATAGCGATAACGTTGTAGTATCGTATCAGCACTTGGTCTTGTATACCGTTGTCAAATCCTGCATGACATTAACGATCGGTGGACATTACGTGCACTCTTCGCGGTGTCGTACAACACTTGATGCACGTGAATATGAATAACGTGCTAATACCACATCTTAAAAGTACAGAATTCTATCAAAGTGCACGAGATATGGTCTTTCTGACTGAGTTTTGTCCACGTATGTACAGAGTTCGAGCCCAGGAAGAAATACTGACTGAAAACCCACCTGTGGAGACAAAGGGGAATATCTGAAGAATTGGAAGAACTAATGACACTAGGGGTATACTAAGTTCCTGCTAGCTTTTTACAAATTCGGAACAACCAAGCTCCCCATGGATAGTCGGACGCCTGAAAATTTACCGGAGAAAACGGAAATCCGGCGATTGATAACCAGTAAGTTCAGGCACGCAACATCAATGTCTCTGACCAACCTGTTCAAAGCACACCCGATGAATTCAAGCAGGGATTGGAGGCCCATTAGATCAAGCCTTCCATGATTTGAACACGTACTGAATATAGATTCATGAAACGTTTTAAATCTGCATTGCTTGGCAGAGCTTTTATTCGACAGTGACTTTCATTAAACTGGCTAGGTTTTTCGCTGAACGAGTATGTTGAACAATTAGTTGGTTGATGCTGAGTGAAAACAAACATGTTCGAGTTTTCAGTGGTTGCGTGAGGACATAATTTAATTAATAAAGCAATTTTGTTGGTTAGTTATTATATTCAGAAGACCCATTAAATTTTGAGTGAGAATGCACAATGTGCGTCACCAAATATTATTCCGTGTACGATGGAATGAGAATTCGCACTAGTATGCATAAATCCGTCGTGGATTCAGTCCATCTGAACTCAAATGGTTTCGTGAATAGTGTAAAACGTCCCCGTCTCCGAGTATACACATGGATTTCGGTTGCTCCTCAACAAGCTTAGCCTCTCGACAAATACTCTGATTTGCATAGAAACTTGGTTTTGACAAGGGACTCAACTGAATCCAGCTGAACCCCTCGTTTGTGTTGGTCCGTTTTAAAATTCAGGAATTTTGTTACATTTTGCTATAACGGCCAGGTGACCTTGCATTGAGACACTGCCCAAAGGTGGTCCCCCAAAAGTAGCTTTTTCTATGGCTGTTGAAGTGTTGAGAACAATCCTATAAGTAATAGGTTTTGTCAGGAATCTAATTTCCTTTAATATTTTAATTAGCCGAGAAAAGATCAAGGAGCGGTGAACATTTTTTCAAGTAAGCCAAACGCAAAGCATTTGAAAAGGAGAAAGGAAGGAGGACATCTCTGTTGTTGACCAAGCCTTTTAACTCACAAGCCATTATCCAAGGAGCCACTCAGCACGTGACCAATATGGATTGAAGGATTAAGACTTGTTAACGCCACATTGTTTAAGTGCCGGTTGCCTACGCCTTCGACCAGTCACGCGTTGCCGTACGGCATGCTATTTGTCTACCATCAGGAAGACTGTCACCGCAAAACTTGCTGAGATGCATTCTGCTGGTAGATGCCAGCAAGGATAAAACAGGGCTTCTAAGTTTTTAGCGAAGATTAGCTTCACTTGCAGGACACAGACTCGAATATAATTAAGATACGTTTGCATCTTGGCACTGTCAGCAACTTACATGTGTGAACTTGTCACAATTCGTTATCCGGTAGACGCGCCCATAGATTGCCAGGTTAACACCCAGGTTAAGATCTCGCCAATTGTACGGATCCCCCATATCATTCTTTGGAATCCGATGGCGTCGCACAAGCTTACCTGGTTAAAGAAGAATACAATAGGCGCGGTTCACTTCAGCCACTTCGCAAGCATATTAAAGGATGGTAAAATAATACGGACGATTCATCCTTACATATTAATTATTGTGGAAAACAATCACGTCCTGACTGCATCAACTCGAGTTAATTATTTGACTACAACCAAAAGCAGGATCGCTTTCTAAAATCTTTTTGAGAAAAATACTTGCACTCAACTGACAACACAATAAAAGCATTCAGAAAAACGGCTACAAAAGCGTGTTGCTGCTTTTATTCCCCCCTGGTAGACGTATTGCAACAAGGTTACTTTTTGAGTGTCAGTGAGACTCTTGCTTGCCGTCTGAACTCTGAGACTGGTCTAACGTAAATGTCACCATCAAAATTATATCTAAAGCCGAAGTAATTTTTAAATGGCTCTACGCCACCATGTAATGTAGTGCAATTTCTTAGGTATGCCATGCGCCTGCTATTTGTGAATTGTCTGTTGAAAAACCACTTGGATTTGACACAGGTGTTGAGTAAAAACCGTCGTCTATGTTTTTTAACCAGCTCGTTGGTCACTTTCCAAATCGTTGTAAAAACACCGCTTACGCAATTAATTCATCTAATTAGTCGGCGAAACCAGTAAAGTACCACAAGCCTCACCTTTGCATTCTTATATATCTAAATAAATATAATTACACCTAACCTGTACATCTTAATCATCAAGCACATGCCAAATCCATGCTTATATTCAGTAATCAGGTGGTCATCTTGTGGCCTCGGTGGCCAACGGCGTACATCGTTGTTGCAGTACTCAACCATTCCTGGTGGCGTCGTGTGCCCATTTGTTGAATCTAACGCCATGCAGAGGACAACACAAGTAACAAGTAAATGCACTGCAGCAAGCAGGTGCATAAGTCTCAGCCAACTTAAGCTTGGACTGTTGCAGTTTCATTTATTTCGAGCGAGGAACTGAGTTTCGTGAGCTTCGCATTAGGCATGATGTTCAAAAGCAAAGGTGAAAATTTTCTAAACAGTAGAGTTTGCACCAAACCACTGCATAACTGACGATATGGACTCACCTTTGTAAGCTTGCAATTAAATATCCAATCAAATAGTAATCATATAGGCTCCAAGTATCTCTTTGATGTCATAGTATAAACATTTCCAAGACCACCCGCACCATTCTGTCGGTAGGTGCATTTCACATGTTCTAAGATAGGCAGAGACCAACGTATCCGTTTCAGGCATAAAAGGCAGGCCGATGTTGTGGTTAACCAACGCCAAGCGCCTTAGACTGCTTGCTTTATTCCTTTCCGTGAAAGTAATATTCATAGCGCTTGAGTTCTGGTCAGATGGAGCCCCAGCTGGTTTTGGAATACAACATTTTCCTTGGAATTGTAATGTACTTTGAGAACAAATTATCACAGACTTATAAGATCAGCACTGCTTCAGGCTTTTTTCCAAAAAACCTGCGCCTCTATAAAATACAGACCAGTAAAACACGGGAAGCTCTGTGGAACTCCATACAAAAGCAGCTCACCGCCGCAATTCCATCAGTAATCTCATCAGCCATGGACGCAACAGTCATCCATTTCCCCTAGCGACGTACCTTGTGCTGTTTGAACAACGTGTGGTTCTCGAATGCGTCCGTTCTCACAAATGGCACACGGGCTAGTACAGTAGGTCACCAAAGTTACTGTTGCTGTGGCGAGAGGCTATCCTCCATCTATCTCAACTCGGCGGGGTTTTGAAAACTTCAAGGAGATACAACACCCACCTAACAAGTAAATACAAATTCTAACACTTATGACTGAAGGCCATAAAAGCTTGTTGGCTCCAGCTGTGACTGGGGAAATTGATCCCAATTTATCACTCAACACAGCCGTCATAGCGATCGAGGACATCTTTCCCAGAAATACCACCATCCCTGAAGCACTGCACTCTCCGAATCGGTTTCTGAACTCCTCTAAGACAGGGCTTAGAAGAGGCATGCAAAAATAGCAGAATTTACAGTAATGTAGTTTTCAACTTTCCAAAAATATTTCGATGTGTTAACTCAGTGTAGCTAACTTTAACCGTTAGGGACATATACACACCGCAAGGGACAAGACACCGAAGCACATGGAGTTGACCGCCTGGTGGACCAGCACATTAATTAATTTGGCAACGTAACATTGAAGCTATTGAAATATTCACATACCTTGAGGAATTCCGCTGTTGTTTTGATGTGGTTCCATGATCTGGATACTGTCGTCCTCCAAAAAATAGAATATTTGTACATATCTGACTCGGTAGTGTTCTAGAGGAGATTCATTCACCGTCTCTTTGAAGTACCCATAAAACCGAAGCACCTTTTTGTCAAGTGCTACATGGGCTGGTAAGAATTCGGTTGGTGGTGCTTGTCTCGTATTTCCATACGTAAGAGTCGGCTGAAAGTTAGCTAGATCATCTAACTCCGCTTCTGTTAGCTGATTGACTTTGAGCGGTTTTCCTCCTATACCAACTTCAGGATATGGTTTTGGAACTCGGAATCCATTTTTATAGGAAAGTGTGTGGCTTAGATGAAAATTGGTTTGCTATTCAAATTAGTGAAAAACGTAGATGTCATAAACTTACGGTTGGATCACGAAAGGTGTTCCCTGGAAGGAACGGTAAACCTTCGAGTGATTTGTTCTGCTCGCACATCTGTCTTTTTAAGCACCGTCTTTGTTGTTACTATGACTGGTGATTTATTTTGGTGCACATAAACAACTCAAGGTCATATGAGAAATTCACGGATTCACAGATTGATACACTGATTCGAGGCTTTCACCCAAACTTCCCGGGTTGATTTTGTTGGTGTCGTTCAGCGGCTGCCGTTCATCTGAAAGGCACAAGAGCGAGGACTCGGATAAAATTGTCCAATAATGCTTTGAACTGGATTCCAGTCGGAGGAAGGTTATTCCAAGCAATTAACACTAGGAATGAGAAAAAATATTGTCTGATGATAGTGTGCGCTCTGAGCATGAAGGTCTTCTTACCATGTCCTCACCATGCGTTTGTTGGATCAACGGTGAAAACCTTTGTTGGTCAAATCTTGTTCAGACAGAGCGTGATTGAATAATGGGTCTCCTAGGAGGCGATGGTAGTCGGGGGAAAGAGGTCAAGCACCGCGAGACGTACTTCGTGGTCCACGGATTTAATGTCGGGAACCATTTTCGTAGCAGCTCCTCGGACAAGCTCATTGAGGGTTACGTCATTCGTGTGTCCTGAGTAGACAACTTGGCATAGTCAGGAAGTGGTCTGACATAGGCCCCATAGAGTGTTTGAAATTTCATGTGGGTAATATGGGAGAAGGTACGCTTAATCATACGTAGAACGGCGAATGTCTTTTGGGAGAAGAGCATAGTTAAATAGAGCCAGATACCCGAATCCTTTTTGGAATCCACCCCCGTGAAGTCTTCTGGTCCATTCTCACCATGCATAAAGTAGGCGTTCGCTGAGTCTCCTCCGAATTATATATGGATGCACTTTTTGTCATTCGGAGGAAAGTGCTAGTTCGACGACCACTGATTTTCACCGTCTAAATCCATTTGGAGAGCACTGGCGTTTGAGCTCCAGGATTCGAAGAAGTATACATGAACTTGAAGGAAAGACTGGAAGGTCGCTGACCTCTATCGGAAACAGCAGAGGTCCCAAAACGGAGCCTCGGGGAACTCCAATGGAGACCGGCGCCGGAGAAGAATAGGTCAATCCAACTTTCACTCGGAGTGTTCTGTATGATAAGAATGCCTTAATCTAGTGTGGAATTTTCTCCTAAATCCCGTAAGACTCGAGTTTGCGGAGCAACGGGACGCGTGGGACTCAATCGGATGCCTTCAAGAAGTCGGAAAATATTGCATCCGATATCAGACCTTCGTCCCTAGCTTGGGTTAAGCTGTCCACAAATACGATCATGTTCGTCACGCAAGAACGGTTTGGGAGAAATCCGTGTTGAACTGGAGATATCAGGTTGTTGATGGTAAAGTGATCTAAGATGGCTCGCTTCGGAATGGGCGGTTCACATCAACGCTTCGTCGTCGTTTAGCCATGGTACGCAGGCTCTGAACATTTTCATTCTACTCCCATGACCAGAAAGGCAGCTGCTGCTTCACTTCCCTCCGCGACTTGCCTCTTCCAGTGGCTGTTTGCCGGTTGCTTGTTCGAAGTGACTGAATTGTTTTACTGACCTGACTCCTCAACGACCGGATAATATACCTGGGTGATGAAGTTGTTTATTAATACACAAGCCACCATTATGACTGCTTGGTGGCTTGTCACCTCGCAGATCTAGTAGCATGCATGGGGGATTAAAACCTTGTATCCTGGTCGGGTACGCTCTGCATGGAGGATCGCTTTGTTACTTTGGACCATGGTGCGCTCGGCTGCTCGTCACTCCTCCAGTCGCACGGGTGCACTACCCATCGCTGGTGGTTCCGCACCTGGCCTTTAACCTGGGGAATCCAGATAAGAACGTTGCTGTTGTTTGGTTGCCGTTTGTCTGTAGCTGGATTGGACTTGTTCCGGTTGTCATTTGTCTCACAACACCAATAAATACAAGCGAATGACAAGTGTCCTTTTGTTTGATTTAAAAAATATGCGTGGGGTAGACTGAAGGTGTTCCGCGAGGCTCATGTCTAACATCGACGCGCAAGGCTGTTGCCACCTTCGTCTTAGTTGGGGTTGCATCACCCCAAGTCCACTTCATCAACCATACATAACACACGTTTTTCCCTCTTGTTCTCTGAGACGATCATACACAAAATGTAAAGTATTTATTATTTGCTCAATAACAGCAGTCACGGCTAGCGCACGTTGGCTGTTTTTGCCATGCATCATTCATTTCTTGAAGCTGACGGCAGTGACTCGGTGACTGGCAACCCATACTCATACCTTTCTGTTGAGTCCATTTAGTAGATTACTGCTAGACTGCAGTCCGTATATATTACCTCAGAAGCTGTTGCTCAACAATTTATTATTTGTCTGCTGTCCCTGTTTACACCAAAATCCCTTTTTGCACAACAGGTACCTTGTGATTGGATTCTTCAGCTGAGCTTAAAGCATCGCTGCACTTTGTTTAACTCACCATGCAATAACCCGTTCCAACAGGTCCAAGGGCTAGCCTCCCTGCTCGTTATCTCGGCGGGATATAAATTACTTGCAAGAATGGACGGTAAATCCACGGGAACACGGCAAACTTTTCGGCTTTCAAAAGGACATTTATAAGAGCAGCACACTGTGTGAACCGTTTTAAGCGGCCGACGAGCGCGAACTAAGCGAAGAATGCGTCACATGGAAAGACAATCCCAACCACCTGTCAAACACCTGGATGGCTCTTAAGCCCCTTCTCCTAGTGTCAAATTATTGCATTTGATAAGCACATCGTCGTTCGAGACGAAGCATCATAGACAGACGTGGCCCTACATATTAGTTCCTTATGACAGCGATCACAAGATGTACGCGCTCAACGCTCACTTGTCAGCTTCACGCTGTGTAGCTGAACGGCATTTAGCAGGCCATGAAAACAACGTATGTGCTCCCTCGTCTCTCTATTTGTGCTTTCTTGAAGGTTGTTTGTGTCGTCCAAATAAACTGCTCTCACGCATAAACTGTCTCATTAGTAGCGGTGTGCATTTTATGAACTGGCAGGATCTGGGGTCTATTCAAATAAACAGAAGCAGATAGTCGAGATGTCGGAAAGTTTATTCAACGTGAACGTATTCCATTGCATTGTCGCTGTCAAAGATATTGCGTTTCTGCCGACTGGTAACTCTGTCTGAGGACGTTCAACGAAACCCAGTAAGTATACGCTACATTACAGCACCTCTCACATGAGATAATCAAAGCAGATCGTCATATGCAAGCACCATGAAAGCTTTGTATCGTTCAGGGGGTAAGCTCATTGATGCCCAAAGTCGCCAGGGCATGCTGCTTCCTCGCGTTTGCCTGAAGTGTGCTACGACGCAAACGGCTCACTCGTTAGAGTCAAGCAGGATTTGCCAACTGACACGCGCACTGCCAGGTATATATTGCGGGAAAGGTATGTTAAACACAGTGGTTGTAGAAGAAAATACCCGCGGCAACAAACACTGGGCAAGGGCAGTGTGCGGATACCTGTTCAAGTAGATGGAACTAAATTGATTACCTTAGCCCTTCTGAGCGACGCCATGAGCAGTTGCGAAGCCGGTTAAGACTAGATTACATGTTATCTAGAGGCACTACGTATTAAAAACTCATTAATTAGAGAAAGAAGTCGTTGAAGCGTGAAATTTCACACGCTTTTAACCGTAAGCCATTGTTCATTTTGGCTTGAGGCAATCTGTTTCTTTCGGCAGCACTGGACGGCACCTGTTCGTTTCCTCTTTGCTTCCCATTTATTAACAACCACCGAAGCGCATCCAACCAAGATGCATGTTTGGATATGAGGACGATGGCAGTATGCAACAACCACCCTAGACTACAGTCCTACACGAATTACCACGTATTCTGTGCAGGAATACACTCCTTTGACGGTGACATATTGAGTTGTGCTCGCATCTTGCTCGGTCGATTACCGATTGCGGTAAAATGCATTTAAACAGCGTTTGTATGGAGTAAAGCGCACAACACGTCCTGTCGACCACCAAATGTTGGTAGTCAAACAAAAACAGTAGAAATATTGTCCTGAAAGGCTAGAGCTCTCAAAATACTCCAACAAAGAGCGCCAGTCATATCGAGAATGTCAAACAATAATTCAAAAATATGGTCCAGTTGTCGAAAAATGAGCAAAGTTGGTGCTTTAAACTTCTGTATCATTGTTTCACAAAGATTTAAATGTCTAATTCATAGGCCACCAAAATGTGGTATTTTGGCGCCGCCAGCTTTTATAGGAACAGAGGCATTCAGGAGGTTTTCTCGGTAGACCGATGAGCGTCGCTACTTTATATTGAGCTGAGTCCATTAGCTCCTGGGTTCTTACTCGAGTACGTGCTCACTGAGCCCACTGAAGGTTACGCAGCGTGCAACTTTTTGGCGACCAATCAGGAACGGAGTTGTGGCTTGGTCCTCTGCCGAACACCCCACTTAGTTATTCAATCTGGCTGACCTCTCGCCTACAGGTTCTCCTCCCTCTGCGCTTTTGCATCCCAAGTCCCAGACATCTGCCGAAGATAAATCGAAGAGAAGTCAGAGGAAAGGTATAGTCACTTGTCTTCCTGTCGTAGATTTTTCTTACGTGTAAAACTATGTCAAGATTACCCTACTTATGAGATTAACCATTAAGACATGATATTTCAAAACGAGGCATAGAGATGGTTCTTGTCTATGAGGACCGGGTGATGGAGGAGTCTTGAATCTCGGGTTGGCTAAGGACGTCATCGCCGGTCGAACTCGCGTGGGGGCTGCCGTCACCACAGTTTATTTCCATTTGGTTATTCCGTTGATGCGAGTGCTTAGTGTTCGGAATAGCCTTCTTAAGAGCGTGGCGTATGCAACTTCGGAATAGGGTCTCAGGAAGTTAGGTACTCTTAACTTTGGCGAAAATCCGCAGAGATTCTTTCATGGACTTTTGTCGTTACACGCATCAGATTATTCGAATTCGTGCTTCGTTATCCCATTACATCTTGATACTGTCATGACCAACGGAGATTTTGTGCTTACTGCTTAATTACCTAATACCATTTCGCCATATCGACCACGTTATTTTCAGTGTAACTAATAATGGCCTTCCGCTAGGGCCAGTTGCTCTGACCCGGATGCGGACGGAAAGTAGAGAGAGAGCGGTTAGGGTTTATTCGGAGATTTACGGGCAACCGTCTGACAGTTCTGATCAGCATTGTACCAAAAATTAGGACAGTGTGGTCCACCCTGCCCCTATTCACAGCAGAACTATGGGGTGGGTTAACAAAGATGATAACGCCTGAATTCCATGGTGTATCGGCCTGTACTTATGAACATATTGCCCCTGTATAACACTTCTTTACCGGATTCTTCACTCTGTCATTCTCTGACTACCCAATTCCAAAGAGGCCATGAACACCCATGAAATGTCAACAGTATGATAAAATTTGGATAAGGCATATATCGCTTCCTAACCGGCGAATCCATGCACAACACCAAAAGACACTACCAATCCCTAACTCCTGCAATACATAGCCGTATGCCTGCAAGCTCATGCTGATGCCACCGCCTCCAACTTCATCCAAACAGAAAGTAGTCTCAGTCACGTCACATTCAACCCGATAGCGGTCATTTACAAACAGAACATTTGCGATCACAAGTGGAAATATCCACAACATCCTCAAAATTTTGCAGTATTTTCTGGTTAAAATGTTTACGAGCTAAATTTCAGGAATTACTGGGCAAGAACGTCGGGGACGTGTGACCGTCACGCCTATTTGCAAAAGGAGGCCCAAAATGTCCAATACAGCTGACTACCGACCAGTGATCTTCCTCTTCCATCAAAGTTCATAGAACTTTTGATGGTCTACTCTGAGCAGGACGACCTAATGCCATAGGTTCGGCGTGGTTCCACTGCAATCAGGAGGAGCAGAAAAATGGTCAGTGAAACAGCAAGGCATTTTCGAGACATCGCCGCGGAGCTAGCCACGAAACTCACCTATCTAGTCTTGCGAAAGGCATTCAGCTGGGTCCATCGTCATTCTACTGGAAACCAATTGCGTTCGGAGTCAGCAGTGCTGTCTTTCGTCCAACCACAAAAAAGACAACGCTCATGACCAAGATAATCGTCATCATCGTCATCATCAGCAGCATGACATCAGTGTTCAACACCGATGCTTTGCTGCCGTACAACCGTGATATATTTGAAAGCCTTATTGTGAAGGCAAAAAATCGCTCATCTGTTATACCCTTCCGGTTCCTAGTTGCCATGCCACCCGCAGGAAGCACGAGGGCTAGGATACTGCCAGGTTGCCCAAGCCTAGACAGGGGAAGTCAAGAGGCAGAGGTCGGGTTCAAACCACGGACCTTCCGGCCAGTAAATTCGCACTCTAACCACTTGAGCCATCTCGCCCCTTGTGAAGAAAAGAATAAAGGTGGACGGGGAAGGGACTTAGTGCTAGCTTACTGCAATCATTCCGAGGTGTCTACACCTCCAAACACTCATTCAGGCAATCTGGATAGAAACTGACAACAAGATTGCCGCTGACATCGGTTGGCAGCCATATCTTGCAGCGTCTCCAGCCAGACGCAGTGGGGATCACGCAGTACCCATCCTGGAAGGCGAGTGGCACTGACAACCCAAGCGTTTCGTAATCTCTTTCACACTCCTCTGCCAGGTCAAAGGTTGACCACCTCTCTGCTTCCGCCACTCTGAATTAGGCATGGAAAACAGCACTCTATTCGGCAAGCGATGGTTAGGCATACGCAGCACATGTCCCAAGCAACGCAGCTTCTGATGCTGGACACATTCTTCAATGGGAATCCCCGTTGCACAACTGAAAACTCGCATTTTAATTCCCTCATTACGAACACGCCGACACCAACCCACACGAGCCATGGTTCTGAGACAACGATTACCGAACACCTGGAAACGTCTCAGTTCCGCTGCTCGAACAGGCTAAGTCTCACAGCCATACAACAAAACAGCCCGCACTGTAGCTTGATATACACGTCCCTTGAGATTCAAAGATTCACCACTTTGACGCCATAGGTGTCTCGAATTAGTAAACAAGACCCGAGCCTTGTATATTCGTGGACTGACCTCATCTGTCACAGTACAATCAGTATTAATACAACTTTCGAGGTACGTAAAATGCTCCACAACTTCCAGTGCCTCTCCCTGGATTGTAGGTGGCGTGTGCACTGATTGCATGTCCAGGATGCATACCAAAGGACGGGATTACTTCGGCTAAAAATAAGCACACAAAAATCATGACACACCTGCGTCTTCTCTTTTTTGAAGACGAGAACGATATCGTTCGCATATTCCAGATCGAAAAGGTTTTTGTCGCACGCTATTTGAACACCGGGGTTTTGGAGACCTTCCAGCGTTCATCTCATGATTTCATCGATCACGAAGTTAAATAGGAATGGCGAGAGTGGACAGTCCTGACGGACACCACTTTGTATACGGAAGCTTTTGGAGAGCTCGTCGTATGCCCTCACACGTCCGGAAGTCTGAACATACAAAGCTTATTTTGTTCACGAACTTCCGGGGCACTCCTTGATGGATAACCGTGTCAAGAAGAACAGACTGGTCATCCGAGTCGAATGCGCTTCGGAAATCCAGGAATACTAGAATTGTGGTCGCTTATGCGTATGGCGTTACTCTAGCACCTGACCGAGTGAAGATTTGGTCAACGCAACCCCTACCAGGCCGGAATCCCGCTTGCTGCTCTTGAGTCAGTATTTCACGAGTCATCAGAGGCGACGCCAACAGTCTTGTTACGACCGGGGTCAAGCTGATTCCCCTGTGGTTGCCACACTCACTACGAGCCCTTTTTTGAATATGGGCATTATCACCGACTATTCCAAGTTGCCTGGGACATTCCCACATGCAAGCAGGCAGATCAGACAAGCGCTGATTGAGGACTTCACGTTTTAAACAATGCGGGTGGGAGATCATCCTTACCGGAGGCTCGATGGCGCCTGAGAGAACATATGTAGTCATAAGCTTCCGGGGCTGTAGGCGATTCCACGTTCACCGTCCAGGGTTCTACGTCAGCTTAGACTCCTGATGAGTGCCAGCTGGTGGCCATGACAATTGTTGTTCGAAATATTCAGCTCACCGGTCGAGGCGTTCTTTATTCTTGATGGTTACCCCATTCCGATGCTTGGTGGTTTCGCTCACAGGTGGTTTCCGGGGACTGTTCGCACGGATCAACTGAAATAATCTTCGGGTATTATCGATTTTCTGGCCTTCTTCCATTTCCTTGGCTTTCTGTGTCGACCATACTCCACGGTCGGCTGGCACGCCCGCCTTCACTTGATGTCTGATAATTCGTCGCATCAAGTTATGTTCGGGGCCGGCTGGGATATTTCTCCGAGATTTAAGCAGTGCCACCATTCAGTCTGATATCCAGTGCTTGAGTGAGCCTGGTGCTGCCGTGCCACGGACGAAATTACCAGCACTATGCAAAGAGGTGGCAGTCTCGTCCCAGTATGCGTTCACGTCTGGTGGAGCATTTGTAACAGACCCTAGAAGACGATTCTGGTAAGTTCGTCTAACATCCGGATCTGCCAGTCTCTCAGTTGCCAAGCGATTTGTCTGCACCTTACATGGTCCTGGAAGACG